>JAXCHO010000034.1:89212500-90412500 GCA_036630365.1 Acanthiza pusilla | reverse complement strand
TTCAGGACAAATTCTATTCTTCCTGAAAACACCCAGCAACTCAGCTGAAGAGCTTGTGACATGGCGCATGCCTGACAACCCAAATCTAGACAAGAACTCCATAGTTGACATGCAACCCTTCCCTGTGAAAAGCTTGGGCAGATCTGACACAAACTATACACTGGATATTGAGTGACTTTTTTTTAATATAATTAAGTTGAAGCTATTTTTATATATTAAATTCTGTTACCTGATTACACTAACCAACTATCTCTAGTCACAGAAGATGGTGTAAAAAGTTTTATTGCACTGTTTGGATGTTTTCCTTATCCTGTCATTCAGTTACAGAATCAGTACACTGAAAACCCACTCCGCAATCAACAGGTAAGAACAAGAAGGGCTCTATAAAGCAAGTCCTTTGGAGTACATTTATTAAAACAAACACTTTTCCTATAATTAAAATCAAAGCTCTACAAATAAAGTTTGACCCAAATTTCTATACAGAACATACCTCTACTTAGAGCAGACATGTCAATAATGCACAGACTTCTCTTTCACATCACTTGGAGTTAACTGGATCAGCTATTTACAGGAACATGCTGAGCTCTCCAGAAATGCAACAGAAAATCAGGTACACACCTCTAAATTTCTTAGCCCTAACAGATCAGAGAGCAACTAAGAAAAAACTTCAGGGTAGAAGCATCAACTCCTTCTGTCACCTACTTTAACAAAACCAGGGATTTTTCAAACTGAGCAAGCATGGCCAGCACACACAATCAAATTAGCCCACTTGCTTTAATAAAATTTCGACTAACAATTTATTTCATTAGAACAGCTCCTTTCACAACACACATGGTCCTTGTGCCCACAATTTCCATTTTATAGTCTTTGAACTCGCAATACACCTGGGTGGCTGCAGAGTCACAGTTTTAAGTACGGCATTCCTCCAGCTGTTTGACACAAACACAAACATACTCGCCTACCCCACAAACTCGAATTCAGTATGTTTTTGGTTGTTGTTTTTTAGAATCGCTTTTGGGAACCTGTGAAGTGTGACAGCTGAATACAAAATAACTCCCCTTGCACGCTTTCAAATGAAAACAAAAGAAGTCTTTGATCACAGAAGCTTCCCACATTGACACACCAATCACCTCGGCCATGACACTGAATTCCACACTACTCCAGAACGGCTCATTGCTTACTACGGCTGCACAAGCCACTAAGACTAAATAACCAAAAACCCAGAGAAAAGTTTAGCTCAATTTCTGAAGAAAGAATACTTTCCTAAAAGCTAACAGTTTTAACAGACTTAGGTGGAAATTCATAAAGTTCACGTGTGGAAATTCATAAAGTTCATGTGTGGAATTTGTCAATTAATAGGTGCAGTGATATTCATAATCAGCTATCAAAGCACACAAAGTACACAAAATAACGATGCCCTCAGCAAATAGTACACAATGTCTTCCATACCATTTTTGTAAATAGTCCAGTGCCTCCAAACGAGCACCAATCTCAAATGTGATTCCAGGACGATTTGGAGGCTTTTTACTCATCTTGATACTGTCTTTTTCACCACCTTTGAAGAAAAGAAAAAAGTTGCATTAAAACACACTATGTTGTTTAAAATGTGTCATTGACAGCAAATATACTCCAGAGGGTGAAAAGATGTAAAATTTTTATCCTGACTTTGTATTAACTGCTTTGTTTACAGAAATACAGTCAAGGCCCAAAAAAGACATCAAGAAAACATTCATACGTACTTTTATTCAGATTTCCTTCCCTTAAAAAATAACCTGTTATCAACCTAAAGTCAAAAAATAAGAAGGAAAAAAAAAACAGTGCTCATCTCTAGAACTGTACTAAACTGCAATTCCTTGACATCCTTTTGAAGCAAAATTTTAATTTACCTATAGTCAACATGTGTGCTCTCCTCGGGTGTGGAAAAGGTAAACCAAGAAAAACTTACCTTACCAACAACAGATAAATATGGCCTAAAGGACAAGTAAGACGAAATTAGCACAAACAAAAATAAACAAAAAACCCATCTTGAGTCTTTCTATGCACTCTGAAGTCGCACTCATAGCACCAAGTTTCAGCCACAACTGCCTTCTAATTTTATTTTGTAGCTCAGTCACTATCACAAAAAAAAAAAAAAAAGGAAAAGAAAAAAACACTTCACTGGCAACTACTGTCGCTATTACCGTGACTTTCTGCGGTGCCCCCTGTACCACCCAAGCGCCCTTGCCGAGCGGAGCGCCGGGACGCGGGGTGGGCACGGCGGGGTGAGTGACACCCGCAGCCCCGGTTCGCGGCGGGGCTCCCCTGGAAGCGCCGGGAGCGCGGAGACACAAAGGGCGCAGCCCAGCCGGGCTCGGAGCGGGAGGGCCGCGGCCCGGCGGGGGCTCAGGCTCGGCACAGCCGGGGGAGGCCCCGCCGGACCCCCGGCCGCGGGCGGGGCCCGGCGCGGGCAGAGCCGCGGGCGCCGCCCCGCCAGGCCCGGTCGCCAAGCAGGGAGCGCCGGAGCCCCGCCGCCCGCGCCCCGCCCGCGCTCCCTCGGCATTCCCCCCTCGCTGCCCCGCGCTCCCTGCCCTTACCGCCCGCTCGGCTCGCTCGGGGCCCGGCGCGGCTGCCGCGGGGTGTCCGGCACGGCCGCCCCTCACCGCCCCATCCTGCCCGCGCCCCGCTCGCGTCACCGCCGCGCGACGCGCCCCGCCCCCGGCACGTGACTGCGGAGGGGCGGGGGGCGAGCGAGACAAAGAGCGGCGGCCCCGGCGCTGGGGACACGGGCAGGGGACACGGGCACGGGACACGGGCACGGGACAGCGGCACGGGGGCACACACCGCCAGCCTCCGCCACAGAAACAGGGCAGAGCGGAGGGAGTTGTCCAGCGGAGGGTCAGAAAGGTGGTTCATTAAGGGACTGGAGCATCTCACTTGTTAGGAAAGCCTGAGGGAGCTGGGCCTGTTCGGCCCCCAGGAGAGGCGGCTGAGAGGGGACCTGGTCCAGGAGAATCTGAAGAGAGGATGTCAAGAGGATGGGCCAGGCTCTGCTCGGTGGTTCCAAGTAATAGGACAAGAGGAAAGGGGCAGAAACTGATGCACAGGAAGTTTCACCTGAATAGGAAGAACTTTATTATACAGTGACCATGCACTGAAACAGATTGCCCACAGAGGGTGTGGAGTCTCTCCACTAATGCAAGTGGACACAATCCTGTGCAATGTGCTCTAGAATGACCCTGGTGAAGCAGGGAGGTTGGATCAGATGACCCACTGCTGTCCCTTCCAACCTGGCCAATTCTGTGATTCTGTGAGAGGGAGAAAAAGACTCAGGACAGTCACTGAGGTGGTCACGGAGCTGCCACAGCCAGTGGCTGGTGGCCACAGGACAGCCCTGGCCAGGCAGCAGCCTCACAGTGCCTTTGAGGAGCCTTTCCTTCCATTTTTTCCCATAAAAGCAGCTTCATCTGGCCCACAGATATTCTCACTTTTATTCATCCCAGCCTCCCCCCATGCTGCTGAGTGAGTGAGCAACTGGGTGGGTGCTTGTCAGCTGGTGCAGCCAGCCCCCTGCTGTCCCTGTGACATCCAGTGCTGTGGTGACTGGTCTGTCGCTGTTTGGTGTGCTGCTTATCGCTGTGTTCTGCTCTGCCTGGGAGACCTGTGATAAAAGCAATGAACATGAGACAAGTCTGGCATTTGGCCCCTGCACTGCTGCCATCTCAATGCTCAGGGAACCATGTCATGGAGACTTTCCTTCTCTTCTTCTCCAGGACAGATGTTCCCAAGCTTGTAATGGCAAGATCAGCATCATCACATCCCCATGGATGTGATCAGTAAAAGAAATGTCAAGTTTCCATCAACTAATAAAAAGGCTTTCCTAGGCATGTGTATTTCTGGAAAGTGCTTATTCTGGGTAGCAGTCAGCTTGTGATTCCTTCCCATTAAGTGACTTCTAAGAGCTTTTTTTAAGTGTACTGAGTTTGCGTGGTAAGATTTTGGTAGTGGGGGGCTACAGCGCGGGTTCTGTGAGAACCTGTCAGCAGCTTCCCCCATGTCCGACAGAGCCAATGCCAACTGGCTCTAAGATGGATCTGCCACTGGCCAAGCCTGAGCACATCAGTGACAGTTTCTGATGGCAACTGGTGAGGAATCTCAGCAGTGATCCTTAGGAATGACCTCCCCGCTTGCCCTAGGACCCTTTTGGTATATTTTCTCTCCCCATCCAGTTGAGAGGGCAGTGACAGAGTGGCTTTGGTGGGCACCCAGTGTCCAGACAAGGTCACTAAACAGCAGCAGGACAGACAGGACAGTTTGTGTGGTAGCCCTTGGGCCTGTCCAGAGAGTACCAGCTGTGAGAAACATGCTCTGTGCTCACCTGGAGCCTCTGGCAGAAAACACCTGGAAAGACCCAAGGCTGACCTCTGGGGCTCTAGAGCTGTGGGATTCAAGGGTCTGAGATGCTTGTGCTGCACTAGATTATGTAGATGGTAAAGGGGCACCTCTACACATAATGCAACTGAAGCTACATGGAGTCAGGAAGTAGGATTGATCACACAGTGGGCTCAGATGAGGAACTCCCAGTGCCCTTGAATGCTGGAAGAGGTCAGCATTGAGCCAGGAGGCAGAGGTTTCAGGATCATCTGAGGAGGTGGCTCAAGCCCAAAAGTATAATAAATAGCAGAAAGTGAAAGGCAATATGCTCTGTTTACCAATGCTTCCTGTTGTGTTGTGCTAAACAATTTGATGTCAAAACCTACTGGGTAGAGAAGTCATGGACCAAATTAACTGATTGGACTTGTATTGACATTTGTGGGATGTCCCGCAGACTAAGGGAATGACATCTGTGCATGTGTCACACGACAAGGAGGGGGGTCCTGATTGATGGTGATGTTGATAACATACCAATGTGGTGGCTGTTGCTGAATAACACCTCACAGTGCCAAGGCTCTCTTTGTTTTGTTTTTTTTTACTCATATTCCCCAGCAAGTAGGCAGGGAGTGCACAAGAGACTGGGAGGGGACAGAACTAGGACATTTGACCTAAATTGGCCAAAGGGATAGTGCATGCCATAGAAAATTGACCTCAGCAAGAAAACCTGGGGCGGAAGAAATGGTGGGACATTTGTCTTCCACGGTGACCATTGCTGAGAGACTGGAGGGGTATAGGTCTGCTGATGGGAAGTGTTGAGTACTTGCCTTTGAATTGCTTGGGGGTTTTTTGGCTTGGGTTGTTTGGTTTAGGGGTTTTTGCTTTCCTTCATTTATTCAACTGTCCTCATCTGGATCTGCAAACATTTCTGGGGATGCTGGTCGGCAGCAGCTGAATGTGAGCCAGCAGTTTGCCAAGAACAATGGCATCCTGGCTTGTATCAGAAATAATGTGGCCAGCAAGATTAGGGACTGTGATTGTCCATCTGTGCTCAGCACTGGTGAGGCCACATCTTGAATCCGGTGTTTAGTTTTGGGCCCCTCACAGCAAGAAAGAGATGGAGGTGCTGGAGCAGGTCTGGAGCAGGGCAGCAGAGCTGGGGAAGGGTCAGGAGCACAAGTCCAATGAGGAGCAGCTGAGGGAGCTGGGGGTGTTCAGCCTGGAGAAAAGGAGCCTCAGGGGCACGTTATCACTCTGTACAGCTCCCTGAAAGGAGGCTGTGGCCAGGTGGGGGTCAGTCTCTTCTCTCAGGAAACAAGAGATAGGACTTGGAAAAGGCCCCAGGGAAAAGGTCTCAAGTTGCACCAGGGGAGGTTTAGATTGGATATAAGGAAAAATTTCTTCACAGAAAGGGTGGTCAGACATTGGAACATTGCTGTCTAGGGAAGTGGTGGAATCACCATCCCTGAAAGTGTTCAAAAACACACATGGATGTAGCAGTGGGGGCCTTGTGTTCGTGGTGAGCAGAGTGGTGCTGGATTATTGGTTGGACTCAATTATCTGAGAGTTATTTTCCAACTTTAATGATTCTATGATTCTCACTTTTGTTCTTCCCATTCTCTTCCCTATGCCACTGCTGGGGGAGTGAGCGAGTGGCTGTGTGGGCGTTTGGCTGCTGTTCAAGGTCAACCCATCTGCTTCATTTAGTCCCCAGGAGGCTGCCTCCCACTTGAGGAGCCTTTATAGACAGACTGTTCAGTAGGATATTTTAGAGTATTTGCTATGATATTTTTTTCTCCTCCTTAGATTTTTCCCTTGTTACCATTTTCTGGAAGGTGGCAGCAAACAGAAGAGACTGAAAGAAGGAGGCTTGAAGAAAAACAAAGGAAACAAAATAAGAAAACAAAGAAAAAAGGAAAGGAAATGAGAAGGGGTTTTTTCTTTTTTTTAGTAAAAAAGTTTCCTTTGCACTCATTTGAATTCTCCAGCTCTTACTACTCTGAGTATAGTTTTGATTCAGGTTTGTTACAGGGTAGTGAAGGTTGTGTAAGGAATGAGATCTCTTGGAGTGGCAATGAATGTGCAGCATCAGGATACTGTTAGAAAAATGGGGGTGCTTGTGTCCAAGGAGAGGGAGATGGGGGAAGGTAAAAGAGGCTGTGAGGATGGGGCTGGGTACATGGGGGTCACATGTTCTTGACTGCTGGAGGCTGTCTGGGTTGTGCTGTGGCGTGAGAAGGGCTCAGAGCAGTATGTGGCACCTTGGACATCACCTCACTGCTGAGGCTGTCGGGAGAGGAGGCAGAGCTGACAGGAGGTGGCAGAGGCACAGCAAGCCCCAGGTATTGATCAATATGGACTAAAAGCACATCTGCACACTCACAAAAGACCACAGGAGGACAAGCCCATATAATGCCTGGTCCTGGCAGCTTCCAGGAGCAGTCAGCCCATCAAAGGCCCATTTCCTCAAACTCAGAGGAGCACAGGGACCAATGGCAGGTGGGAACCAAAATAAAGACTCAGAAGAAGGGATGCAGGGTGCCTGATGTGACTCCTACCACATTGCCTTCAGAACAGCAGATGTCCATTTGTGGTGCAGCAGTACAGGGCAGCATTTCATTGCACTGTTATCAAAGCATTTAGAAAAATAAGGAGCCCCAGCCAGTGTCCCCATTGCTTTGCTGCCATTTCATATATACCCATCCCTGCCCTGCTGTACCCCACAGACACCCACAGCCCCTGCTGGCCCTGGCTTGCCTATCCCAGTGCCTCCCCACCTGTGCCCATGGCCCAGGACCCATTTCAGCTACACTGTTCCACCACAAAACCAGCAAGGAGCAATTTTGGCCAAGGCATTTTTTTATATTCTTTAAGCACAAAACCATATCTGATATTTATCAGTCTGGTCTCCTAGGAAAACAGGGCCTATATGGCTGCACTGTGTGATTGCCTTCCATTTTCCTGTTCTTCACTTACTTCTAAAATTTCTGTCTAACTTCAAGCTTGACACAGAGAGAGAGACATCTCATCACATTATCCCAACCTTTTCTGTTAAAATGCTCAACTGGGCAGCTCAGCTTGGCAGGGGAGGGTGACTGAGTCAACCTCTCCATGATGGAAAGACTCCATGGTTATTTTCCTTCAGATACCAGAGCATGACAAGACAGAGATGAAGGAAAAGAGATTTCACTGTTTCTGCTCCTCACAAAATTTGGTGTTTAATCGTGTCACGAAGCATGTCTTCAGCTTTGTCGTGAATATACAGGCCATAAATTGGAAACCAAACTGGATAGGAGATTTTATATTGCCAGTCAGTGACTCATTGAAACTTGGAGGGGGGGAAGAGAGGATTTCATAATCAGCTGAGCATGAGCTCATGATGTGCTGTTGATGCTGAAAAGACTAATGCAGTCTTTGCAAAGCACATGCACATGGAAACACAGAGTAGGAGTAGAGGGGTGACATTATCGCTGCACTTGGCACCAGTATGTTGTTATTAAAATAACTTACTGTTCAGAAAACCCATCCAAAAACTAGGAGAGTTCAGGAAAGGTCTGGGAGAATGATCAAGCACCTGGAAAAACAAAGATAATATGGTGAGAAACCCAGACATCAATTTGTTTATTTTGCCATTTGTTTTTTCTTGTGGGCGATTGGGTTAGTCCATGAAAGAACTACATTAAATGTCAGATATTGCAATTGTGAGGTGACAGTCAACAGAATAAATTGTTGGTTTTACCATTATTATAGAAGGAAGTTATATTTAAAATTACTGCTGGTGCTTGTATTCAAATGGTGTCTGCACAGCCTCAGTCTAGCAAACATGCAGCAGCACCTCTGCCCTGCTCTATCCATCTGCTTATCCAGAGCTTAGTGGCCTGGCTCTGCTCTGTCATCATCTGTCCTTTTCCTGCCACTTCCTTGGTCTATTTTGGTTCCAAGTCTGACATCAAGCTGCTATGGCCTCCTCTTCAGTTTCTCTGCCCTTCTTATTCTTTCATCCCAGAGACTCCCTCCCCTCCAGAAATTTCTCCCTCCTTCTGCAAAGATTTCCATTATCTCACCAAACACTTCTCTTTCCCTTTTAAAGCCCTAAATTTTCCAGATGCTGGGAAATACCCTAAAGTGGATGAGTTTTGAAGCATCTGGCCGTGTATGAGACAAGAAAGTCACTAGCACCCATTGCCATGGACACCAAACAAAATAGTACCCTCTGTGTTTGGGACATCAACCCCATCTTTTTCCAGTTTTGAAAGATAATGTTTTTGACTGAATTTCTCACTGGTTCTTTGCAGAGTGCCTTTAATTCAGTCAGTGGTTTCTCTCAGAGAGCTGGCTCTTTGCTCACAGGTGCTGTGTTTTACTGCATGCTCGAGAGCTGACATGAAGCTGTAAAGTCAGGTTCCCTACTGGCAGTGTTTTAAGGGCAAAGTAGAGTAAGGTGAGAATGCTAAGGAGTGAGACCTGGTAAATCCAGGTGGGTAATGAAATTTGCATTTAGCAGGTAGTTTTGACATTAGTGAAAGAGTCCCAAATCCTTGCAAAGAAAGAGAAAAAAGAGCAAAGACTGATATTTGATGGGAAATCCTTGAGGCACAGGTTGCTGCTCACCAGAGTGGTGCTTCCTGGTGCTCTTCACGGCTGGAAGGGAGCAGCTCCCTGTTTTGGATGCTGTCAGCTTTGCTGTGTCATGTTACAGCCTCACTAAACAACTCTGTGTATCATTTGATGTTTCTTGGGGGCACACGGAACATTCGCTGCACTGTGAATATTGTTTTTCAATGAATGTCAGACCTCTTGAGATGTAATTGTGCTTTTGCCTCAGAAACAGTGTTGTGCAATGTGTCATTTACTTATGCCTTTCGTATTGCAGCCATATGTCTTGGATTGTGTTTTGGCTTTAGATGAGATTCTGTAGATTGGAACACATCAGTAAATATTTTATTGAATTTTCTTTTAAAGCTTTGATGAGAGCAGTGCTGAACAAAAGCTGTAGTAATAATACCTGCTCTATGCAATGATTTCCTAGATTATTCCCATATGAAATTGAAATGCAGCATACACTTTATGGTGGATCAACAGAGCACTTGACTCACAAACACTCTTGACTCACAAAAGCTTCCCAGTGGGAAGCTTTTCACAATCAGCATTTATGAGAGCTTACCTCTGGATGGACAGAATTTGCAACTTGTGCTGAAGGAAAACAGAACTCCAAAACTGAAGTGTCCAGCCTGGTGGAGTCGGAGTGAGAATGAAAAGGTATACATCACATCTGCCAGCAGGCAGTACCAATCACTTTGTAAAACTAATGTGATAGTTTCCTGTCTCCTTTGTGGTCCTGTGTAAACTGGGATGTCCTCAGGGGCTAAAGGATGCTTGTTGATTGTGAGATCAGCCCTTTGTGCCCAACCCTGCCTGTAAAATGCCTGTAATGCATTTGTTCACAGGAGCACGTGTTCATGGCAGGAGTCACTTGTTTTTTGGTACTTGGCCATTGGGTCTGTGCTGGTGTCACATGGGCAGGTTCCTGGAAGGCTATCAGAGTTCTGCTCTCTGTCCTTAATTGCCTTGTAGGCTACATTCAAATCCTTGATCTTTATGCAATGCTGGACAGCATCCAAGCAGTAAAACCACTCTGCCTCTAGCGTGTCATGGTCTTCTACTGGATACTGAGGCTGCCTGTACAGTTGCCTCTCCCTAGCCATTGAATTAGTCCAGGACATCACTTTGAATACAGCTGGAAATGCAAGTTTGGCATGGGCAAGGCTGGAACAATTGTAAACAGTTCCAGAAAGGCCTGTGGACTCTCAGTACAAGCCTCACAAATTTAGACTTTGCTTAAATGCTGGTATACAGGCAAAAAGAGACTCAGTCAATGTCAGACTACAGAGACACAACTGATAAGGGCACTGTGTAAAGACAGGCATTTTAGAGAATGTTGTTAGACTATCACTGTCAGAGTTACTTGTCTTCATTTATGCCTCACTCAGTAGGATTTATTATAGAAATGACCACGATATCAGTATGATCAGTATTTTGCCACTACTGTTGGTTGTCTCAGGAACCAGTGGTTCCAACACCTTTCAACTATAGATTTTCAGTATATAAAAAGCATGTTATGATCCTTTACAATCATATGTTGGCCAAAAGCCTTCACTGTACATTGGTACAGGACCCTCTGTTTCATGTAGATCACATGAGGGCTGTCACAGAAACCACACAGGTTCTCAGGTACAGTGGGCAGCAGTGCATAGCCACATCCAGAGGAACATTAATCTTCATTTTGGGACTCAAAATGTCACAAGAAAACTCCCAACCAAAGACTGAGGTTTTATGTGTCTAGTATCTAGTTAGAGCACTGAGAAGGTCCCTAAAGATGTGTGTATCTCAGTGGCCAGATTGGCTTTCAACCCCCAAGGTGCTGCTATGCAGGTGGTCCATCCAGCATTAGCTACAGTGACCTGGGAGACAAGGAATATGGGCAAGTGTGTCTTCTCCATGTCTTATGGGTTATTCCTGGGTTGCCCACACAGTGGTGGGTCTGGCCATGTCCTTTTATACCCTTTAGAGCCGAGAGTCAGCAGTGTCCCCATACTGTCCTACCTGCTTTAGTCGCTGTCCTTTCCCTCTCAGTCTGTGTGTCCTAAAATGTATCATGTATGTTTGTGGTGGAAGTGTGATGAGCTGTGAGTTTAGGAACCATGGGTGTTCACCATTCACACATCACCTCAAACCTACTCGTTCTCTGCTCAGATCAGTGATCAGTGCTTCAGTGTTTCTATTCCCTGCTAATAAGATGCTGCTGGAGCACAACTGTCTCTGTCCTGGCTGCCTCTAGTCACTGCAGACACTGCAGCGTGCTGATTCATGAACTTTTGTCATCTGTGATAAAATTGAGTCAGACAACTTTTAGTATAGATTTGTGCGTTTGTTGCTTTTTTTTAGTGTTCTTGCCTTCTTGTTCAGTAACGATCAGATCTTCTTGTGAGGAAATTTATGAAGAACTCTAATGAGGACTCACCTGAGTTCTATTAGAAACCCTGACTAAATTCTGCTTTGGCTGATGGATTTGACCTCTTCCTTTTGTTTTCTTTCTCTCAAAAAATAGTTTTTAAAGCACTATTTTTAGATGCATGGTGGGAGATGTACAAATTCTAATGGAAGCACTTTTCTTATTTTTCCCATGTCTACTTTTACACTGGTCTTATATAATGATGTGGCGTTTTCCCATGTCTACATCAGGTTTAGATACCAAGGAAATTTCTCTCTGATACCATATAATCAAAAAGCAAGGAGATAAAACAAAAATCAGTCATGGCTTTGTACAGAGAAATATGATTGTACATCACAGGCTTGATTTAGATCCTTTTTAAACACTTCTTGTCTGTCTGCACTGTGTCTGTAGTATAATACAGAGGTAGATGACATAACATTATTGCAGGTAAGCTCTTGAGATCAAAACAGTATGGATGTATCAGGAAGCTCAGAACTAATTCCAAATTTTATAGGTCTATTCATTGTAATCCATCACACAAACAAGAAATGCCCTTTTTGCCTGTTTTGCAGGCTTTGCCTTAACAGGCTTTGCCTGTTAAGCTAAAATAATGAATTTGGGGGGAAAAAAATCAATCCTGAAACTCAGAAAGTCTCTGCTAGAATGTGATGGGATTTCCATCTGATAACATTAGAAATGAATTTGTTCCACTTCAAGGCAAATTAATCTTTGTTCAGGCTAATTAATCTTTGTTCATACAGCTGATCTGATAAGGTTATTAAAATGACGTATGATGTGACAGTTCTGTAACCTGCAAGGAAATGCAGTGCAGGATCAGTCTTTTCTTAAAATTGAAATAAAATGTCTAGGTTTGTGAGAATTATTTTGTTTTAATTACCAGGATCCCTCAAATATTGCCAAGTGTTCCTGCTGCATAAAGCAATGCACTCAGCTTAAAATGTTATCATTCAAAAAGGTGAATTAAAATGGGTCTTGGTTTTCCCTGCAGCAAGACTGCAGGCAAGGAAAGTTTCATAGACCTTCATTTTGACCCAGTGGGGCTGCTCAGAGATTCTCATAACCAGCCCTTCCCCTGCTGGATTTTTAAAAATTTTTCAATTAATTTTCAGATATCTCAGAATATTTTTTTTACTTTTGAGTACTATATAAACAATATTGACACAGATCGGTGATATAGGAAAAATGGCCTGATTTGATGGTAACTGAAGCTGGTGGAAAATTAAAGGCTGTGAGGCTTCCAGGAGGTTCAAAGAGAGTTACAGAAGCATCACATTACTCTCAATTATAGTCAATCAATAAGCACTCTACTCCCTCCACCATGGCCACTCAATTCACTCTACCAGGAAAATACCCTTCCTGAAAATTGTGGTTTTAGCATAACAGTGCTCTGCATTGAGTTGCAGTGGGCCATTGAGATGGCAAAGTTCTGGTGTAGTATGTGCTAAAAGCTCATCTGCACACTCCCAGAGGAGCTCAGAGGGACAACAGTGTGAGGGGGAGCCCAAAGAATTCCCTGCACCCATCTGTTCCCATTCCAGGAGCCCATCAAAGGCCTTTGTGATCAGCCAGAGGAGCCCAGGGGCACAAAGGCAGGTGCAAACCTGAATTAGGGATTCAAGAGGAAGGGACATTTTGTCTGCTGGGACTTTCCCAGGGCTGTCCCAAAGGAGTCTCAGCCCCTGTGGCTAGGCATGAAACCCACCCAGATGAGGCAACACCAGAGCGCCTTTGGGGCTGGGAGGAGCTGCTGCCTGGGGCATGGGACACCTGGGCTGGGACACCTCTCAGTGGCCTGCTGAGGCCCTGGGGACTCCCAGCCAGCTGTACCTGTGTGTGTGATGGTCTGCACCACCAACTGGGCTGTGGGGCTGTGGGGCTGAGGGCTCAAATGTCCAGGTACATGCAATTGGTGAGACTGTTGGGCAGGCAAGTGGAGTGTCTGAGCCCAGCTGCTGGAGGGATGTGTACAGATGTGTGTACCTGTGCGTTCTCACTACAGGACCTCTGCACCGTTCAGCCAGAGAGGTGAGAAGGATGAGGCTGCCAGTGCTGTGTGAGTGCTCTCTCTGTTTGTCCCCATTACCTGTGTTGCCAGCTGTGTCTGTAGATGTGTGGTGTATAAATGCACTCTCTGCATGTCCCTCCCAGGTGTACCTGCTCAGGCTCAGTGCTGGTGGGACCCCAGGCCCAGAGCTGCCCTGGCCCCACCTCTCTTGGACTGTCAGACCCTGCACAGTGTTGCATCAAAAGCAGAGTAAGCCTGGGAGAAGTGTAGAAAGATGGGTGGTGTTTAGTATCATGATTTCTAATTTCCTTCCTTTTGTGGGTTGAATGCTAATGTGTGCCACAGGCATAAAGCTACTGCCAGTAAGCTTGTTGGTGTACTCATTTCATAAAATTTGAAACCTGGTTTGTGTTTTTTATTGTTGAGATGGGGCTTGTGGTGGAGTGGGAAATTTCAGGAGCAACAGGGTGGAGAACAAAAAAAAAGCTGTGTATAAACCCTTGTGTGTGTGTATTAACTATAGTCTAGGACCCACCTATAAAATATTCACCAATGCATGAAGTTTATCCATCAAAAACTTGTGAAACAGTGAGTTTCAGGTACAAATAGCAGTGATTAAAAAAAAAAACAAACCACCTCCAAAGCCTAAATATTATATAGACACAATATATTTTAACTCTATATATATATATATATATAGCATGAAATGCCAATGTCCTTCAAAAAAGCAGTTCAAGCTTGGAATTAACTGCTTCCTGCTGAGAAGAACAAGAAAAGAAACCAAAAATATGCCCAAGGAGTAAATCTGTGTGTCTACAGAAATTCTTCTGTAGGTGACCTAGTTTTAAAGATCATTGGGAATTTATATTCATTGCCTGTAGAGAGGCAGGGTGGCCAGGGGAATGCTGCTGTGATGAAGCCCAAGCATCCATGGAAATAGTGTTGGACTAAATTTCCTCATGGACATAATTCCACTAAATTAAAAGAACTGATGTGAAGATGGACTATGTCCCTATTCTCATGTTTGAGCAAAAGGATCATAAAATGTTAATTTTAGTTTAATGTACAAACAGAAGGTCTTTTGCAACATCCTAATTGCCTAATTCCTATTTTTATTTCCTTTTCTGGGAGGTGAGGTTTTTTCATTCCTTTTATCAGTGGAAGTATTTTTCCTTCTCCAGGGGGAAAAAACCCACAAACTATCATCAAATCAAATCAATTATATTTTACTAGATTTATGCTTTCTTTTTTTGTCAGTGATACATTCAGACATCAGGAAAAAAACCTACTAGATAATTTTATCTATTTGGAGATGAAGTACCCCTAAGGCTATACAATTCTTCAGTGTCAAGCATCTGATTTATATTAGTTTTGTGCGTAATAGTTCTACAGCCAAATCCTTCTGATTGCCAGGACATCTTATTCAGGCTCCATTTCTCTTATGTGGATTTGACTCTATTTTTGTATACTTTAAGGTATAATGCATTGATACCTTAGTATGAAACAAATAGCATGCAACAATGAATATGTTTACAAGTAGCTTTATTCTTTTCTCCTTTCAATGAAATTTATATTAACTTTGCATGATATATATTTGCAATAATGTTTTCGACTATGAAACTTAGCTTTGAACTCTCACCAAATGTATCTTCTGTACAATAGTGCTTTTGCAAAATGTCTTGTTACTGTTCTTTTGGTAGCTGGATCATTTTCTTACATCAAAGCCTGTCAGGCTCACAAGTATTTCAACAAATGGAATGATTTGTATACTCAGCTTGAAAGTTTTTTGCGTGAGGTAGAAAAGCTGAAACAAAAATCTGTGTCACTTATGAGAAAAGGTCCTGTCTTTGTTCTCTGTGTGATCATTGGAGCGAGACATTATTTGTAGTGGTTCTTCTCTTTCGCAACAGCCGGGACAGCGTTCACTGCGCTAATCTTTATCTTCGCTTTGCTCTTCAGAACGAATGCTTCTGATGTGAGGCTACTTTACAGGAAGCGTGACCTCACTGGGGCTCTGTGCCGCTGATTGCACGGGCTGTTTTCAAAAGGAAACAGGGCACTTGCCAGACCTGCCTTGCGAAGAGCCGGGGCTGGGCTCTCCCGGGGGCTGCACAAGGAACTCCCTCCAGCAGCCGTGGAGGAGCATGTGGTAACTGGGAAATGGATTTTGCAGGTTTGAAGCATTTTAGACTTATTTATCTCTTAATGTATTTGTCAGCTGAGGAGTAGCTAAGCTTTGGATTCATTTCATACTGCTCTTCAGGAAGTTTTGCGGTTTTGTGAATGTTGCTACCATTACCAGCAGGGAGAAAAGACTAAACTCCTCTTCAAAAACAACTGATATGTGTGGACAAGCAAAACTCTCTTTGTAGACACTTGTGTTTGGTAGGTACAATAGAATAAAACTGGTTGCCTGGGTTTCAGCTATTTATATAGTTAGCGCTATTTTGGTAGGTACTGATGTAAATATTTAGATTGTTCATTGAAGGCATCATTGGTTTAAACACTAATTGGATTTTTGGAGGGAAAGGTAGTTAAAACTGATTGGTTTGGACAGTGACTTTTTGTTTAGATTACAACATGAACTTTTGCATGTTTTGAAATCCAAGGGGAGTTGTTGCCTTAAATTTTTATTTGGATTCTTGACATAAAATATTGCCACATTCACCTCAGATTCACTTTTAGTGAGATTACATAGAGTCGTTGGCCTTTTCTCATGCCATAGTTAGAGATGCTGTGTTGGTGGCTCATTTCGTGGATTACAGATACAATACCACTGCTTCATTGTACAGTGGTAGTTGAGATGCTTTGTTTTGTTATGTCATTACTATAGCTTCTCACGCTATTAATAGCCCAGAAATAGGACTGAATAATAAATGAAAGCAGAACACTGTGCAGCATTGTCTACAACATGGTGTTTCCATGTTTGCTCCATCATTGATTTAATTATGATTTTCAGCAACTCACTTCATTATGCATGAGCCAAAAATTTTCATGATCAAGGCAGCAAAAAAATCTGTTGGACTGCCTGTTCTATGGCTGTTCACAGAAGCTTGATATTATCGTTACTTAAAATAGTTTAAAAGCAAATTACAGCTGCTTATTAACTGTTCTTGAAAAGAGGGGAAATGCCTTGCCTCCCCAGTAATACATCTGCATGTGTATCTTGCTCACTTTATTTTATAAATAGGTGTATATACTCTATTTTATCTTAAATTTTGTTTTTCTGGGGGGTGGCAGATAAACAGGCATCCTGCAGAGACACACCTTGCAAAGTCATGAGACAATTCAAATGAGGAACAGAAGGGCTGTGGTTTGTTCTGCCACTGTGATCAGTATGTGTCAACACTTTCTAGTGAAAGCATTACCCCATAGGAAAGCTGCTACTCTTAAAAGTTATTTTTTTAGACGTTGCTTCTTTATAGTACCATAACTGAAAGAATTGCATGCAAAACAGCTGTGTTGTAGGTTTCGGTTCCTGGAAAGTTTCACTCTCAGATTATTAAAGTGTTGTACCAGGTATAACTGATCCTGAGATATACTTCTATATATCCTTTTCAAACAAAGTTGCCCTAGAATCTATTACTTTTACCTAAGCAACAATGCATTATAACTAATAATGTGATATTTATTGATGACACTATCTTACACATCCTAATTTTCAAACAAGACCAAATAAAACATGCTTCTGTTTCTTTTTAAACTCTTTTACAGATAATCTATATCCCCTGTTACACTAGGGTGTATGAAACAGTCCTTTTCAAGATGTATGGAACATCACATGTTGCATCAACTCCAGGAGCAAGTAAATTTGGATACATTTGTCAGAGTTTTAATAAAAATAAATATCTTGTGGACGGGATCTTTTTTGACTGATAAGATTCAGGATTTTGCTGGTTTTAGTTTATATCCAGATCTACAAACTGCTTTTTGAGTCCTTCCTGTATTTTCTTCTACAGTTTGGATGGATTTCTTGGCTTGGAATATAAGATTTTTTGCACATTTAAAAATCATGATTTTGCCTAAAATAAGAGCAATTATTTCAGCAATATGTGAAAAAATTAGCTCTAGTACATGTCAAACTATGAAATATGCTGTTTGTGTTCTGACTGATGCTCCTTGATCACTGTATCTCCCCCCAAATTCTTTCAGTTGTCTCCTCAGGTTATTTTTGTGAGGATTAGAGCATGATTTGTTCATGGTAAAGTGATTATTTTTTCCAAAGGGTAGGATAAACAGTATGTATGGGAGCAGGGTAATAGGACTGATTTATAAAAAGTACCCTGAAGGTTTTACTTCTCTTCTTTGGTCACCCTGCCTGGTCCCAAGGGAGAGTTAGCCTTCACACAAGCCTGTGACTGACAAGTGAGCTCCAAATGAAGATAAACAAGATTACCGAAGTGGAAACCCTGACCTTCATGTCTTTTCTTTGCCTCAGGTCATAACTGAACATAAAAAAATTCTCTTAGCCCCATCTCCTCTCAGAGGTGAAGGATGGGTATTTACCAGCAGTGTTGTAAGTCTGAAGCACTAAAGATTCAGGAGAGGAGAGGTAATATAGGGAAAGATCATATCTTTTTGCTTTCATGTAATAACAGATATAAATTCTCCCTATGGATAGCCCTTGCTCATATTTTCTGAGATTGATTCTGGCAGGTGCAGAATACCTAGCAACACTTTGCACACTTGAGGCATGGTAATCCAGACAAATCCTATTTCCTTAGTCTCTGCCACAATGTTACAGTCAAATATTTGTCATTGTAGCAATCACTGTTCTTGTTATGCTATGTCTGCAATTTTCATCTGAAAAATACAATGTAATGGTAATGGTGGCATTTCCATTCTACGCTGTATCTATTGCCCGTTCAGGTTCTGCCTTTGGCGTGAAGCAGATTTCTGCTAAAACACCTTAAAATTGCTGAAATTGTTTTATTTGTGTCCATAATTATTTCTCTCAGGTCTGTTATCTGGGCAGAGTAGAAGTATCTGATTTCTGTTGGCTCTCATTCTCTGTTGTCCTGGTTGAGTTTCCTATAAACACTAAGTCTTTCCCCAATTTGTTCATATGTGTTATCTCCTTTAATCCTTCCCTTAGTTTCGTTTTCATTTTTAGTTTTTTTATCATCTTTCTGGTATGCACAAGGTACCTGTCAATGAATATGATAATGACTCTGTCTCATTTCACCTTTGCCTCTGCAGGTTCAACACCATTTAATGGAGAGCATAGACACAGCTTCTCACACCATATTTTTCCAAGGTATTGAGGGAAGTTATACTTCCTTAGTTTTATTTTTGTTTTGGTGCAGATTTTGTAAAAATCCCTTGTGGGCCACTGAGAATTGTAGTGCTGATATTAATTTAATTACTGCCCGAAATGGAAGTTCAAAAGTACTTCTGTGGAAACACTGGCTTTGCAATTACAAGGTTTTGGAGTATCTCTCTTCCATCTGCTTTTCCCTACACTGAAATTGTGGAATCTCTCTGTGACATGCCATATGGGATAGTTAAACCTCCTACTGAAACCCCAGTCAGACACTAAATCAATCCAGTGTCTTCCTTCCCATGATGTCACTGCATGGCAATTTGGAACTCATTGGTGTTGAGGAGAAAGGACTAGCCATAAATTCAATTCTACTCAAACTAAGTAAAATGTCTATAACTTTTAGATCCTTTCACCTCTGTTGCTATTCACTTCCATTTTAAACACTACAGAGTATATTTTTCTGTGCTGTTAGGGTATTTTCTTCTGTATCCCATTCTGTATCCCATTTTTTTCTGTTAGGGTATTTCATCCCAAAGTCAATTACGTTTCAGTGCTGGATGGAGCTTTCACAATGTCCAGGCTTTATCCCATCTTGTTTCCAGCTGCATGGCATTCTAGGATTTGTGAGAGTTAGAAGTCATGTATCCTTACATCTTCACTAAGTATGGCTAGGTTATAAAAAAGCAAATAAATCCTGACTGGCTTAGAGGCACCCAGCTTGTGCCATGTGGAGGAACTCAGAGAAGCAAAATTCTGGAATGCCTCTGATGGCTCCAGGTCAGTGTAGGTCTGGCAGGACTCCTTGGCCAAGAGCACTGCCACAGAAACACACTGAGCACTTCTGAGCTCTGGCTGGCTCCATGCTGCAGGAAATGCTCTCCTGGCACATATCCCTCCTGTAATCTGAAGCTCTGGAAAGCATGTGCACACGTCAGCTGGCTGAAGCCCCCTAGTTCAGAAGTAATATCATTACATCCACATATTTTAAATCTATGTCATTACCAGCCCCCATCAACTGGGAATGTAAATTCACTGCTATTAAATCATGGGTTTGCTCTGTCCAGACCTTCTCTAAATTAGAGCCTTTCATTTCTCCTTTTCAGTTGTGCTTGTGCCTTTTTGGACGATGATCCTGCCTATGAGTGCTCCACAGATCCTCTGACAGGCTCCCTTCCTACGTGTCGCCGCAGCCCTCGACTCCTTTCTAATGGTTATTATGTTTTGACAGAAGACAGTTTTCTGTCTGATGAAGAGGGCAACATAACACTGACACCATCCCACACAAGTGTTACATATAAAGAGAATTTAGTTCGGTAAGTGAACTGCGTGCAGGTTTTACTCCACACTGGTGATTGCCTCCACATTTCTGGCCTTCTCTAGAGGTGCACCTGGAGGTGTCTTTGTGTCTGTCTGCATTTTTCTTGGCATCAGATCAGCATTACTTCTGAATGGGAACATCTCAACTGCTTTAGTTGAGAGAGTGCAGTGAATGAAATAACCTGACTTTCAGTCATGTCTTACTATCCAAAAAGTCTTTAATGTGCAGTTGTTGCTCTAATTGAAGTTGTGTCCAATAAAGAAAAAGGAGAGCTACAGTTCATTTTTCTAATGGGGTGTTACTCTGATAAGGACTAAGAAAAAAGTATATAAAAAATGCCTTTGTCTAAAACACACATACACATATATATAAACAAAAAAGACTGATCCTGGAATCCTTAGTCAAGGAAAAGTATCTCTTGATTCAGTAGAACAACAATTTAGGAAGGTAAAATATGGTTTAAAAAACTTGCAGTTCAATGGATTCAGACTGCCCCACATAGGATATGGCAGGGTAAAACTCATGGGTAGCATGAAATACTCATAGTATCAGAGACCAGGAGCTGTGATACCATTTGGTACTACAGTCTCCAGCGTCACAACAGCCGGATCAGCCCTGCTGTTAATACATTACTACATTCTCTGACAAATTATGGTGTGCAGCTGCCATTCCTAGTGACATGCCCAGGGTCAAGAACAGGGCTGGGAGCAGCACCCAGAACCTCGTTCTTTCATGTGGCTCCTGCAAGCTTTAGAGCTCTGTCCCTGCTCAGCAAGAATAATTAGCTCTATTCCTTGGCAACATATCTTTCCTTTCTAGTGTTTTCAGGCGAAGGAAGAAAATCCGTCGCTCTCTTGACAACTTGTTCAATCTCAGTGCCTCCAGCTTATGGCTCAGCTCCACCATTCCCAGCAAGATGAATTCCTCCCATGTAGAGGATCCTTGGCCTGATGGATGCAGTAAGCTAGAAGCCAGTCACTGTGATATTGGTAAGGCCGATCATTTACCAAGCAATCAGGATACAACATTGCAGTCTGCATTTAGTGGGAACTGGGTATCTCCTTCTGGAAGTTTTGCAGGTTTTGTCTGCCAAGGTGTGCAGATAAAGGATAGATGAACTGCAGAATTCTAAGGGGTAAATAGAGCTCCTGGCATTACGCCAGAATATGAGTCTACAAAGACCTCTGTGCCAAAAAGTCATTTTCTGACTCAATTTGCATGCAAAGTCATCACCGGGGATGTTTATTCTGGTATGATTAATACCTGGCACTGTCTGCCTTCACCTGGTTCTTTCAGTAATTTCATCTGTTATGCTCTGTGTGGTTTTCTCTTTACTCTGCGTATTTTCTCATGCATACAATTGGACCTCCCAATTCCCTACCCATAACAATGTGGAACCTCTCCTGTGATTCAGTAATTAATTCCTAAATTCATTAGCACAAAGTCTCAGAGCTCTTCTTTTGTGCAATCTCAGCTATCTGTGCACTTCTTGTAGGTGATTCAGACTTTTCTTCTGAATATAATAACCATGTGTCACAAAGGCAAATTCCAGCATCTAATGGAGCATCTCTCACCAACGATGATGAGTTTCTTCAGTTTGAGGAACCATTTTGTGCTTCAAAATCCTGCTCTTCATTTACAATAAATGCAAGTGAAGAGACCTTGAGCAATGCCGGTATGTTATGTTCTTATTCTGATATGCCTCATTTTTACAGTGAACTGAAAATACATTAAAATTATGGACCTGGCCCTTGCAGAATAGAATTTATTTACTAAAATGTATATTTTAAATGAATGATGAAAAATAACAAAATTATAAAATTGGTCTTTAGTTGATTACTACCTCCTGCTCACAGTTTTTCCTCACCCGTTTTTCAGAAAAAAAAAAAAAATGAAGAGGAAAATGGAGGAAAGGGCATGGGAGCAAAAACTGAAACAGGCAATTATGCAGAAAGGCTTTTTTTCTGAGAGCATGGAGGGCACAGTGTTTCTGTAGTTGTGGGGGAAAAATACTCCTGAGAGACACCCAGAGCATGAAAATTAGGTTTCTGCTTTGAATCACCCCAGGCGAGTTCTCTTTAAAAGCAACTGAAGGGACTGGTCTCACAGGCTGAAGGTAGTCTTTGCAAACACCTCCTGTCATATATTTACTTTCATTAAAGCCCATTATTTTCCTGCTTTTTATTTTAGAATCCAGGACAGTGCAAAATGTCATTTCTCAGATGGTTGCACTGATCATGTGTTTAATCATTTCAATATGTACAAGGTAATTTTTATTTCTTTTATTTTCTGTTTCTGACATTAGTACTTGCTTTATTTCAACTAGTGAATAAAACTTCAATTAAGGGTCACATTTTCAAAGTTATATATATCTTACTGTGAAAATACATTTTCAGATGATAGTTGATGCAGGCAAATATCTGAGCTATATAGATATGGACGAAAATAAGAAATATGTATGCAGATATGACAGCTACTTTGCCAAGTGTGCTTTGACAGGGGTTTTGGCAGGCTGAGATGAATCAGAATGGATCCATGCCTTTCTAAGTGGGTTTTTCTCTCAGTCTGAATGCTGAGGTCTTTCTTTCCAGGAGATTATCTAGTTTATGTAATTTAAAGTTTCAAATTACAGTTCACCTACCAGAGTTCAGAGGGTTCATCTGCAAGAACCTTCTCTCCTCCTCCCACTCAGGCTTCACCTCTTTTAACCCAATATGTATGCCTTGACTTTTTCTAACCTTTCTGGGTATTGTTGTGTTCTCAGATATTTTCTGGGAGGATTGTCTGCCACTTTGTTGCTGATGATTTTAGTTTGTAAGTATAGAATTTCTTTATTTCCAACACAAATTTTTTTTTACTAAGTCATATCTGAGGACCATATTCTATCATTGGTTGTACATCTATGGCTCTTATTGATCCTAATAAGAGCAGGACATGGTCAAATGGGGACAGAAAGTAACCTTCAATCCATTACAGCATTTTGCTTTTGAATTTCACAGTTCTTCTGTCCCAAGATGCTGCCCTGTCATCTTTCTTCAGTCTCGATACATTTTTCAAACCAACCAAGTTTTGGTAAGTGGCTCCAGTGTCACGTGATGAATAGAGGAATTTAGAAATTTTGTATTAAGAAGAGGAAGGAGATTCCTGCTGTTGTTTTCATATCAGAAGACAGAAAGTGGGATCTGAAGTTACTGATGGAGTATTTGGCTTTTCCAGTTACTGATTTGTATTCATAGAGACTTGCAGTTTATTTTGAAAAGCTGTCTTTTCATAATGTGCAATAAATGTTGTAGCACCTATTCATTAGCAGAAAAGGACGGTAAACCCAACGTGGCATGATATGATGCAGTGACAGACCGAGAAGTGTAACTTATGATTCCAGAGGTGTGCTTTCAAGCCTTGCACTGAAATCCACTCCCAGGCCACCAGACCTAGCCATTTTTTTCTTTTATCTGGAAAAAATAAAACCAGCTAATTATGGTGCTAGCCCCATCACTACCTTCCAGGCACTACAGAAGTGATATAATTTGGCCCCATTAACCCAATGCACCATTAGGTTCAGGACAGAGCTTTGCCTTTGGCTGATACTGTAATCTGATAAATTTCTTGGAAAGAAGAATTCAATCAGTCTGATCAGTTGAATAACGGTGCTGATGTTGCTGTTTCAGACTGCATTATTTCTAAGTGTTGCACAGAGCTGTAGCTTTGAAATCCCTCTGGAGAAAAATACTTGCACGTTTTGAAGGTCTGAATGAGAGCTTTAGGTGAAGCTCACACATAGGCCTTCATCCTGAAAGCACATATGGATGTGCTGGATATATGAATTACCATTCTTTCACCTTTTTGGCATCAGAAAATTCTGAATGTCTAAAATCTAAAATGCTTCTAAGACTAAAACATTTGGGGCAATCTGAATTTTTATGGGGTGAAAACGAAGCTTAACAGGATCTTGTTTGTATCTGAAACTGTCAGGGTTCAGGAGTGCAGTGTATGCCAAAGGCAACAAGACAATCTGGCAGACCTCAGCCTTTGAATTGAATACGCTGGAAGTGACAAACAGCAAGGCACAACTTGGACAGCTCTGTTGCAATGGTAATCTTACTTTTTGAAGGATGATTTATCACAGTTTGTTAATATGTCTCTAGTCCCTAAAACTTTGGTTTTACCAAAGCCACCAGGTCAGGACCACCGTGTTGCAAACACACACCCCAAAGTGCTGAATAGCACTTCCTGAATAGCTTAGCCCTGAGTCATAATGAAGCTGTTCTTCAAAAGAGAAAACACACTCTGAGAGCTTTTCAGCAGCAGATATACAGAGAATACCACTTTTATGCTCACCACAAGTGAGAAGTTACCTGCTTAAACAAGTAGTCCTACAGCTTAGCTAAATTTGTCAAACAGGACCTACTGATAATATATACTGACATAAGAAGCTGTGATTTAAATCAAGACATACAAAAATGTATTCTTTTTTTTCCCCACAGAAAACAGTAAGAAATAAAGAATAATGGGTGAGTATATGTTTAAGTTTAGAAAGAATTCCATATTTTTGGGAATGAGCCCTATTATGGAACAGGGTTCAAGCGTACCAGAAAGGTTCCATGGACTTTTCATTAAAAGGTTTAACTTCAGGGCCCTTGCCAGTTTCCACTGCAAATTATTCCACTTTGGTGTCTATAACTCCTTCTTAATTGCATTTGGATTAAATATTTTCTTCCTGTTGTTTGACAGCAGTGGCTAAATAGTGTAAGCTGTTAACAATTGCTGTGCTTCAGCCCAGAGAAAACATGTCTTCCAGTAACAGGCAAAACAAGTCTTCCTTTTTCCAACTTTGAACTGAGCAGCAGGACCAGGTGCTGTGCTGCTCTGACTTGGTTGCATTCCACTGAAGCAGTGAAGCAGCATCAACATGAATCAGTCCAGAATATCTGAAAAACACTTATACATTCTTCTACTTCCTATTCTTTTTCACTTAAGCCTCATCCTCAGACTCCAGTTTCTGTTCATTAAGCATTTCTAAGCCTCACTGCAGCTCAAAGCCTTAAAACAAGAGCACTGATTTATTTGCAGTTGGAGTTGGTCATCCCAGTCCTAGCTCTGTTATTTCCTTTATGTCTTTGCTTTGTAAAGAGAAAAATGAAAAGAAGGAACCAAGTGGAGCTGTGCCCACTTTGTGTTCCTTATAGTGTGGATAGAACAGCCTTCTTCATCAGTTTTCCTGGTTGAGTGCAGTTCAGCTTCTGAGATCTAAAGGCATGTGCACAGCTGCAGTCACAACCTGAAAAACCTTTCAGTCAGCCCTTCGAAGGAGGGTGGTAATCCTGAGAACAAAGCATTTTAGAAAGGAGCACAGGCATTTGATCACTTTGCCTATGGTGACAAAGAGCACACTGTGCCAAGCTGGGGACAGAACATATGGCACTTCTTCAAGTCAGTGGAACTGTTTAGGTAAGAGCTGAAACATCAGAGCTTGAAAGCTGGCTCTGGTTTTGAAAGCCAGTATCAGTGTTAACCAAAGCAGGTACTACAGGATGGGGTAGAGCTCTTGGCACTTGTTGCGTGGCAGGACTAAACTAAATACAGATTGACACAGATTACTGTGAGACAGGACCTCCCACAGTTCAAAACAAGCTTTTCTCTTGCCCTTTGTAAAACCTTAAAAGCAGAGTTGTTACTTCCGTGTATTTTTAACTGAGTTCACTAACAGTTTTCATTTTTCCTCCTCCTCAAATTTATTTTCCTCAGCTCTTCAGCATCGAACTCCTGGATACCTCCTTATGGCCATGTTCCTGTAGAAAAAAACAAACCGAATTGATAGTATTCTTCTTCCAAAATACAATTAATTTTAGCTTTAGTTTTCTTCTGGTCAAATGTGGCCTTAGTTCTTGGTGACTACATGAAAGAAATTATGCAAAGCAGTGTTGAGTCTCTTATCTCAATGAAGTCCTCTGTAGGCATGGGGTCCTACAAGCATTTTGATAATAAAAAATGTTTTATAATTCCCATGAATTTTTATTTTTTAATAAAAATTATGTTATCCCATATTTTATATATTAATTTCTTATAACAGTATGCCATCAAAGATAATGGATTTGGATAGTGGCTGAGTACATGTGATAACTGATGTATTATGTAACTAAAATGGTATTTATAATACCCATCCTCATATTTACTTGTAGTTAATGCACTTGAATAATTTTGTAAGTGTTAAATAATTCCTCTTCTCTATTTAAAGTACAGAGACAACTCAGAGTAAATTTCATTATGTAAAACATGTAAATATTTTTTTACCTATTTTATGCCTATCATAAAAGGTCCATTACTAAAATTACTTTTAAAACTAAAGGACTATGAAGATCTTTAGTGTTTAAATAATCTCCTGGAATAATAATGTGAAAAGTTATATCCCATTCCGAGAGAAAAGTCTAAGACTGCAATTACCCTGCAGTCATAAAAGCAGTTTTGGTGAAAACTAGAAAAAAAGAGTTCACGGTAAACTCATTAGTTCATTGTAAACTAGTGAAGAAAAATCTGATTGAGATTGAAAAAAAATTGGTCTCAAATAAATTCTTATAATCTGTCTATTAATAAATACATACTGTAAAATAAAATTGTTCTGATCTGGGGAGAGGAACTCCTGGGGCAATTTCCCAATTGGAGTTTAAGGGCTAAAAATAAGATGCTCAGGATCTGTTAAGATCTGCCCTCCCTGATATTCATCAATGCTGAATTAAAAAAGTTCTATTCAGACACCAGACTGGTTGGCTTTGACAGTTCCATATATTCCAATGGACCTAAAACAAGTCTCATCTTTTTTCTCTGAGAAGAGGCACAATCATATATTTCTTCCTGTTAGATGAGAAATTGAAGTCAGGATCTGTCTGATGAAAACCTGAAAATGTTTTCCAAACTCAGTGTTTAAATCCAGACTTTCAGAGGTAATTAGTATTTGCAGCTTCTCTTAACTACAGTATCAACCCTAGGATAACTGCGAAATGTAATTATCTCAGAGTAAAACCACTTATTGATTAGTGATTAACTGACACATCTACAAACAGAAAAAACAACTAGAATTTTTTTTTTGTCGCCAGTGATTAAACGTTTATTCCCCTTTAATATAGCACCTTATTTAAAGAGAGTCAAATGGAAAATTTAAGATATAGATTTATAAACCTCTGTGTATTTTCTCATACCATTTATTACTTTTTTTATCTATTATTTTTATCATTACACCTTGTCTTATACTCTCTTACTTCAGCTCTGTTCATCTGAATTTCAGGGTCATTTCTGAGTATGTATCACAGTGCTTTATAGCAGGAAAGTTCATGTGGAAGATGATAATATTAATGCCATCCCTTAGTTTACGATGTTCCTGGTCTGTTCCTGGTTTGTAGTTATCCTGAAAGCATTTCTTATAGAAGCCAAACCATACAAGATTAACATCTTTTATTTAAATTATATGGAATAAACTACATGATACAGAATACAGGTTATGAGCACTTAGTGCAGTTCTGCAAAATCTGCTTTTTGATGTACATTTTTTGTGAATTGTCTGCTCTGCTTTGTAAACCTCTTTTCACATTTCTATATACACCAAACAGAACTTACTTCATTTATATTGTTTCTTTTTTTATGGTTTCTCATGCTGCTTCCCCCCCCGCCCCCATCTCTGGCATTTCCATATCAATAAAGCTGATCCTGTTCTCATCTCTTCTTGTATTTGAGGGTGTTTTCAGTAATGAAGATTATTATTATTATTAGGAACTGCATGTATTTTGGTGCATTTGTTATTTGTGAGTTTCTGTCCTGCCCTGCAGATTGTGTGCTATTTGGGGGAGGGTTTATTGGTACTTTAGTGCAAACATAAAGACTTGTTTAGTACCACTGACTATGTTACTTAGCACCATAGAAAAATAGAGCAAAATAAAATAAAAATTTGAAAAAACAGTAATTAAATAGGAAAGAAATAGAAATACATAGGTTCAAATTCTGAGTGGATATCAATCAGGTGGTTTACAGCAGCTAAAACTCTGAGTTGCAGCATTTCAACAGCTAAGATTTGTTCATGGATATCAATTTGCTGGGGTTGGAGCACCTTACATGAGTGTATACAAAGTCACGACATGTTCAAAATACTTCTGATGTATTGTAATAATAATGCTATAAAGCATATTTTTGTCATGACATAGATATATATTGCATTGTTTTATACATGTAACAAATAAAGTTGTAATGTATTAAAGCAGTAAAGTGAATTTCTTCAGGAAAGGCATGACAGAGGGGACCCTTTTTTTTTCTTCTCAACTCCTTTCTCCTGTTTGTTATGTGGTTCTTTATCTCTGACATGTACATTTCTTCATGCTAGGATTTCAGGCTTGTGCTGCTGAAAGCACTTGGTACATAATTCAAGTGGAAAAGAAACCCTGTGAAAATAAAGAACACAGCAAATAATGTACTTCAGTACCTGTCTTTGCCTTGTGTGTGCCAGACCACCAAGTTAGGACCAGTGTGTTGCAAACACATTCTCTAAAGTGCTGCTTTCTGTCTTCCTGAATAATTTAACCCTGAGTCATAAACAAAACTGTTCTACACAAGAGAAAAACAAACACACTCTGAGAGCTTTTCAGTCACTGGTGTACAGAGAATGCTTCTTTCATGCTCATCACAAGTGAGAAGTTACCTGCTCGAACAAGCAGTCCTGCAGCTTAACTAGATTTGTCAAACAGGACCTATATATATACTGATTAAAACAAACCTTGGCTTAACTCAGGACTTAGAGGCACAAGGGTTTGGAAGATGAGCTGGGAGGAATGGAGAAGTAAAAGGAAGGTGGGGTTAGAGTTGTCATTATTTCTCTCTATCCCACTTTGTTTATTTGGCAAAAAATTAATTTCCCCAAGTTGAATCTGTTTTGCCCATGATAGTAGTTGTTGTTTGATGTCTCTGCCCTTATCTCAATCCATGAGCTTCTTGTCATATTTTCTTCCCATCTTCGGTTGAGGCTAGGAAGTGAGAAAACAGCTGGTGGGCACCTGGCATCCTGCCACAGTCAACCCATCACACCTTAGTATTTGGCAATTTAATTAATTGCAGATTTTATATATCTTTTCTCAGAACTATCATCTAGAATCTCTGAAAAAGGATGAACACCCTCCCCCCCTGTCTTTAGCTTAACAAAATAATATAGGCTTTTCAATGTAATAAAATGTAAACACAGGATTTAAAATACTGTACACAGCGAGAACAAGATGTTTTCTTGTTTATTACCTTGATTGCAAATTCCACTCCCAAGTAAAAAAAATTAATATTACCAGCAAAAAAGTTATTATTTGAAGAGGCCTGCAATTTGATTTGAGTGTGTAGGTAGCAGATCCAGTGGCCCTTCTTTAAAGTCTGTGATTCTGCGCAGGGGCCTTGGGCCACAGCGGTGATGTCCAACCAGCCGTGTGAACCTCCCTGTTCTCCGTGTGGAGCTGCTGCTTCGCCAGTCAGGTTGGCCAGGACAAACACTACAGCGTTAAACTGAAGTGCATAAACTGCTTCTGCTCCTTTGTGTCTCACTATCTCCACAAAACTCAGGAGCCTTAACTCAATGGCACCTTTATACTCCTGTCTTCTAATCCTCAGTTCATGTAGAAAGCTGCAGAGTGGTAGTGGGGAGTTGCATTTACATCAGAGGTAAATGGCTAAATAAATTAATAATATTAAAATATCCTACAGTCTTATTTAAATTTATAGGTGAATTTCCTGTTAGTAGAAAATTACCTTTAGGTTTGGTTAGACCTTTAGGTTAATGAAGACCTGTGTTAGCAAAGAGATAGGAAATACAGACTGACTTTCCTGACGTTACCACTTTGACCAGAGTGCAATTACGATCTGGAACTGGAACAGGCTCCCAGGGAAATGGTGGACCTACCATCCCTAGAAAAAATTGAAGGAAGTGTAGCTGTGGCTCTGGGGAACATAGTTTAGAGGTGACTTTGCACTGTTGAGTTAATAGGCGGACTTGATGTTCCTAAAGGTCTTTTCCAACCTAAGCTGTTCTATGATTCTAAAATTGTACAAGACTATGAATCACTGGAACAGGCTGCTTGCACAAACAACGGAAAACATGCTTTCAGCCCAAAACGCGTGAGGCGAACTGCCGGATGTGCAGGAGGAGGACACAAGTGTCACGCAAAGGACAAGACGGGAGATCTACGCCTGAGGAAGAGCCATTCCACCCCGGCCCGCCGAGGGCAGGCAGGGGCCGGGGCGGCCCGGGCGGAGCTGCTCCCGCTCGGGGCTGAGCCCAGGCCCCGGCGCCGCCCTCAGCACCGCCCGCCCGCGCGGTTGCTGTGGCAGCGCGGCGCGTCCCGGAATGGCGGCGGCGCCTGAGGGCGGCCATGGTGCGGAGTGAGTGTCCGACAGCGCCGCTTCCCTCCCCTCCCCGGTGCCTTCCTTCTCCCCGGCCCCTTCCCTCCTCTCCAGGCCGTGCCCCGCGCCCTGCACGCCTCCTTCGTGTCCGCAGAAGGGCAGCAAAGCCGGGGAAGGGGCTGGAGCACGAGTGTGTGAGGAGAGGCTGAGGGGTGTTGAGCCTGGAGGCTCAGGGGAGACCTTATCGCTCTCCACAAGTCCCTGACAGGAGGGGGTAGCCAGATATAGGGCGCCCTCTTCTCCCATGTAACAGGTGACAGGACAAGAAGAAATGGCCTCAAGTTGTGCCAGGGGAGGTTTACATTAGATATTGGGGAAAAAATTGTTCATGGAAGGGATTGTCAAGCAGTGGTGTCAAGTACTAGAACAGCCACAGCAGGGAAGTGGTGGAGTCACCACCTCTGGAGTTATTTGAAACATTTAGGGACATGGTTTCGTGGTGGATTTGCAGTGCTAGGTTGTACTCGATGATCTTAAAGGTGTTTTCCAATATAAACAATTCTCTGATTCATGTTCCCTCTTGCCACACCTGTCTCCCCCACCATCCCTACACTCCTCTGGCAGCCCCCTGCCCTCCTGCCTCCCTTGGTTAATTGTCAGGTTTTCCTCCTGCCTGGCAATAACATCCATTTTATCTCACCATGTACAGCACTGGGGTGCAGCTGCTTCTCAAAACAGCCCCCAAAAGGGTCAGCGATGGGGACTGGGGTGGCCCAGGTGGGCGCTGCTCTCTGTGTGGGGCAACCTCTGTAAGGGGAGGTGCTGCCTGGTATGGTTTATGTCAGATGTGAAAAAAACCCAAATGAGGTAAAATACTCCATACTATTACTTATGAATTGAACATTTTTTACAGGCACAGCAGTATGACCCAGAAGACTGAGTGCTCATGCCTATTACTCATGAAAAAGGAGTTCTCTTCCTCTGTGATTTTTCTTGTAATCTGTTTTGATTGTATATTATCACTGGACTGCCAGTCCCGTGCTGGGCTAAAACAGTGCTTTGGACAGGAACTCTTTCTCCCTGCATGAAGCTGGCAGATGCCCTCTTTGAGCCTGAAGGAAAATGGCTTTATCTCCTGAACAGCACGGTGTGAATTTCAGTTAAAATAATGGTTGTATACTTCACTTTTCTGAACATACCCACTGTTTTGTGGTACACCTGCAGCTGTCCACCTGCTTATTCTTTCAATTTCTTTAATGTTAACCTTCATATCTGCTTCATTTTTTGACTAAAACATGTCATTTTTGGAAGCCCAGGCATTAGAATTTCAGGATCTGTTCTCTCCACGTGATTGATGCCATCCTTTATTTCCTCCTGTGTTCATGGGAACCTTGGAGTAGCTGTGATCTCTCAGGTGGCTGGTCCAGTCTCCTGTTACTGCACATGACACCAGAAAATCTGGTTAATGAACTTCTCAGTGAGTTCAGTGTATCTTGTTAATGTCCTGGAAATGTTGTTATTTAGAATTTTATTTAATATTTGTTATCTCTTGCAAGCTTGTTTCCCTCATTCCTCTTAAATGAACTAGATCTTGTACAAACTGTCAAATATTCAGTCAGTTCCCTACAACAGGAGCCCAAATTAGGTTTCTAGAGCTTTACTGTAGCTTGTATTGTGAATGATTGTCACTGCTTTGCAAATCATTTGGTAATGAAAGTGGACATTTTTGCAGAATTGATGCCACAGTAATTTCAATTTTCCTCAGCAAATGAAAATTGGGCTGTAATCAAGCTGTCAGGAATAGTTTGTATGACTTTTTGTGTAAAGGGTATAGAGCATAATATTGCCACCAGTGTGTATGAACGCAGATTATGGGGTATTGTTTTCTTGCTCAAAATTACCTGGAAATAGTGGCACTGAAAAATCTGCCACCAAACACAATAGTAAGCTGGTCTTTTTTTATTTCTTTTAATTTCCAGCATATTTGCCAAGTAACTCATTAGAAATGTAAATGTTTTTCATATTTACTGTGAAGACTAAAGTATTTAGTCATGATTATTGTGTCTTTTTTCTCTTTTGTCTGTTATTTTAATCAAGTTCAAGTTGAAGGGAAGATGGTTGTTCAGATGCAGCAAACCTGCTCAACATGGTTAAAAGAGACAAAAGACTCTTTCCTTTCCCAATATGATTTATGTGCAGACAGGTTCCCCCCTTAGATCAATATCTGTATCTCCATATTTAATTCTGTAAATTAATTCTGTCAGATGAAACTCTGTTGAGCAGAAGGAAGCTTTAAGCCAGGACATCTATAAATAATATAATATAAACAAAACCAGTTTCACGCCTTTCCCAAAGACTGCAGATAGAGGAGCTGCATGGACACATGTGAGTTTGGGCTGTATTGGTGCACAATTTGCTGGTCTGTGTGAATGTGTGCAGCCATTCCAGAACCACTAAAAAAACTGGATGATTTCACAAAGTCTCCCGAAGGCAAAGAAGTAAAAGAACACTTTTAATTAATGCATGGTAGGAACAATGTGTTTTCACAGATCTTTATATAATTTTTCTTTTTACTTATTTTTCTTCAGACTCTTTTTGAAAGGCTTTCTTGTCTTTTTTTTAATCATTAAAAATCATGAACATACCTATGCTAACTTGATAAAACCCTATTTTTTTCCTCAACACTTCACTGTAGTTCAGTGCTTGTCAAGGAGAGGAAAATGCTGTCACTTTTTGGTGCAGTGTGCTGGAAACAAAGATCTAGCTCAAGTGTGAGCGCTGGTTCTCATAGAATTTCTTTACTTTCATTATAAAGAGCCTTTTCATTGTTTGAAAGATTGCCTGGCATTAAATATTACATCATGATTACTCTGAACTCGGGTCTCTGGTGTTTTTCAGCCACTGAAACTCCTTTGCTGGCTCTGATGAGCTGGTAGTGCCTAAGAAATACCAGGTATACATTTCATTTAACATAAACATTTATAAACATGAATTAGTTGTGGCTTTGCCATAAAGAATATCTGCCCACTTTCAACACTTATCCTGCTTATTTCTGTGCACACGGTGCTGGTGGAAGAATATGATGACACACTATAGTTTGCTTCTCCCCCCACCCCCTGCTGCTGTCTGTGATGTGAACATCTGGCATCTGGAAATAAAACAGCATAAAACACTCCACTGCTTGTCTACATGAATCAATCTGCAACCCAAGCTATGCTGAAAATAGTGGTTGCTGGATTAATTTCTGTAAGGGTTTATCACATTCTTATGGAAGACTCAGCAGTTTTCATATGGATTTTTCCAAATGTTACAGGTGACGTGACTGTGTTTCACAAAAGATGTTTACTGTGGCAGAGTGGGTCGAAGTTACTTGGTACTTGATATCTTGATATCTTTTCTCACAGATTTTATTTTTGTTGTCATTCCTACCAGGCTATTTGGTGTGGTGGAACAAAACACTTTAATGATTTTATAATTTGCTCATAAGTCAGATGGCAGAAAATGACTAAAGGGAAATATGACATCTAATGTTTCTTTCAGTCACTGAAGATCTTGTTAGAAGACGTGCAGAACATAACAACTGTGAAATTTTTTCACTTGAAGAAATCTCTTTACATCAGCAGGAAATAGAAAAACTAGAGCATCTTGACAAATGGTGTCGAGATTTAAAAATTCTCTATCTTCAGAATAATCTAATTCCTAAAATTGGTAAGTATTTTCTCAATATGTTTCTTTTAAAATGGATTCACATGCATAATTTTGAAATCAGAAAAAAATTCTGTTATACTTAAAGGAATGTGCTCCTAACAAGAGTTCCTTTCCTGGTTTGAATATTAAATTTCTAAGAAGCTCAGAAATTTGCAAGGGAAATTTTAAATGAAAAAGATAATTCTGAGAAACAAGTTACTCGAATATGAGTGTGAAACACCTTTTATTGATTAAAATTTCAAAAATCAAGATGTTTCTTAAATATCCCATCTTGTGGCAAACAGAGAGACAAAGAGTTTACCATATCCCATGGACTATGATATCACAGGATTAGTTATTTCAGGTTAATTTTTAATTTCCATTTTTAATACAAGTATTTTTTTGTTAACATTGAAATAATTTTTATTCAGATAAAATACTTGCTTTTGTTCATGAACCAAACTTTCTACAAGAAAGCCTCAATGGTTTTCCTGCACCACAGGAGAAGATAAAATTTCATATGGTTTGATTTTTTGGGATAGGTCCATACATTTCCTATTGAAAGATGCAACATCAAGCCTTGGGCTGGAAAAGCTTAGATTCTGCTGATATTGTGTAGATGAACAATGAAAAGTTGGAAGTGTTCTGAAATTATATTCATATATCTCTTTGAAGTTCCATAAGAGGAAGAAAAAAATACTAAGGTTTTAGGGGGAAATTCTGTGCTCAGAACTTGTAGGCAAATCCTGTAAGTTCTCTCGAGGGATTCATCAGGAAACTCTTATCTCTACTGATAACATATGCATTTGCTAAAGTGGAGTTATCTTCTCCCAGAGAGAGTAAGTTTTTTTAAACTGCTTTATGCTTTTTTGTCCCAGCAAAAGTTGACTGAAATAAGTTGTTTTCTCTCTGTTGATGTGTCCTTAATAAGGTACAAGATTTCATCTTGTGGTTTTTCTGTCATCACTCAGGCCTCGTTCCGGTTAGTCCAGGGTATCACATTCGGATTGTTGCTTTTGGGACACAAACTTTTTTCAGCAATTTAATTTTTGAGACAAGCAATTTTTATCTCAACATAATCTAACTGTAGGACTTGAAAAAGTATTCAACTTGGTCATTCATATATTCTTATATAATGTAACAGCTTTTCAAGGTAATGCCTTAGTAATATATGAAAAAAACAAAAAAAAAAAACCCAACCCCAAAACAAAAACCAGCCAAAACAAGCACCTCCAACTCGTCCCCATACTATGGTGGTGACCAAAAGCATTGTGAACAGGGGCTGAACTTGGGAAGAAATTCTTCCCAGGATACAACATGTCCTTGCAGAGGAAGGACACAGTAGTTCCAAGCATGCTTCTGAATATCACAGCGAAATGGTTTATGTTGGCTCTGTTGGGTTGTCTTTTCTATTCTAAAGAAAACCTTTCTGCAGCTCTCGAGATCAGACTTGCCACATAAGCAGGCACTGGGTTGTTAGGCATCCACTGTGTGCATGAGTGATGCCATTGGCTTCAACACTTATCTCTCTCACATCATCATGTGCACAGGCACTGCTGTTACAGATATATCGTAACAAAAACAAAAAACAAACATCCAACCTAAGCTGCACAAGTTCTTGCTGAGAGAATAATGTCATCATTTGTTTGTGAATTATAAAGAAAACACCTCTCCAAGTTCTTAGTAAACTGTTGTAGGGTACATGTCACCCAACTTGTAGATACCTCAAGTTTCCCAAGAAATGGAATGTCTCACTATTCTTTTTTAGCCATTCCTCTTGGATTACATATGTGTTTTATGGATTTGTGATAAAAATGTCTTTAAAACTTTCCTTATGTCTTTTTGCATTTTTATTTTAATTTGTGTTTTCAGAAAAATTGTTGTTTTGTCTTTTTATTAATATTTAAATATTAATGCCCAGTAATGTGATACATAGTCTGATTTGTCCTTCCTGTTTTTCTGCTTCATTGTTGTTTTGAAGTAAAGTGAGCAAGTAAAACGATAATGCCCTTTCTAGTGCTGAAAACTGAAATAATCGATCTATGTTTTGTTACAGAAAATGTGGGCAAACTAAAGAAGTTGGAATATTTAAATGTGGCTTTGAACAACATTGAGAGAATTGAAAATCTGGAAGGTCAGATTTTGAAAAAGTCGTTTTGCCTTTTCGTATTAGAACACTTAAGTTGTGGCTTGGTGTGAAAGAGGATGGAAACCACTAAGCATGGACACTTGCAGGGGTATTTTGTGGATACTCAGAGCCTCTTTGGGTGCAGGGTTTCAGCTTCTTCAGTCTTCTACAAATGCTTCTTTGTAGCAAGTGCTTCCTACTGCTGAATTTTTCTCATTGAACTTTCCTAAATGTCTCTGGGTCACATTGCAAGCCATCTTCAGTTCAGCAATCAAGTGTCACACACAAGAAGGTTCTACACTGAGAACTGGTTGTAGTGAGGGTCTGGGGTTTTTTTTAAGAGGTTTTCAAAGGATTGTTTTCTCTTTTATTGCTTGAAATCCTGTCTGTTTTATCTGTTTCTAATCCTTTATCCTGTCACTTTTTCACATTTCATGTCCAAAGATCTGGCATTTTCCAAGATTAAAATCTAAGACTTAGAGCAGCCCATAAACACATTCCATACTATTTGAATAATGTATGACTTGATAGTTTTGTATTTCTTGACTGATTAGGCCAGTTGCTGAATCTTTAACATATCCACCTTGACAAAGGAACAGTTAAAAAAGAAAAACTGGTTTTTTTGGTTGATTGCTTGGTTTTGTGGTTGGTTGGTTGGTTGGTTGGTTGGTTGGTTGGTTGGTTAGTTGGTTAGTTGGTTGGTTGGGTGGTTGGTTGGTTGGTTGGTTTTTGTGTGTATGTGTTTTGGTTTTGTTTTGTTTTTCTTTTGTTTGGTTAGTTGGGTGGTTGGTTGGTTTAATTTGTGTTTCTAAGTCTGCAAGCTGGTTCAAGAGGATGGCTTAAATAAGAAACAAACAAATATTCTAATCACAAATTTGAAAGAGTTGAATAGGTAGTGTAGTACATATTTGGGAATTTGTTAAGAGAGTTGCATTTGTTTTCATGCCATTAAATTTTAAATTCATCTATCAGGCTGCATTATTTATTACCGTAATCTGTCATTTACTTAGGAGACAGAACCTTTGGGATTGGCCCTTGCACAAATTTGGGTTATTTAAATTCCCTAATAAATTGTTCTACATTGTTTACTTTCTTACAGCTCCGCTGTGTGTAAAACTTGGCAAACAGACCAGGAAAGGAAAGTGATTACAGTGATGTGAATCAAAGCTGAGCTTACTGTCAGCTAAACTTTTTAGTCTTGCAGTCAAAGTTATGATTCATGAACACATTATGATAAAAGGAGAGGCTGATAAATAAAAAAATGAAGTTTTCAAGAGCATTTTTTAACGTAATTTAGAGTTTCTGTTTGTAATGAATTGTTTTAGTTACCAAACACTTTCTTAGCATTATTTGCAATTTAACCAATGATAAAGTATTTACAGTGATAGCTAAGTCCACAGAGTGGAAAATCTAACTTAGAGTGAATTTGTTGGAAATCTTATCTTTTTACTTGAATACTATTACCAGAGAGTAACCATACACTGAAATGAAACTCATAATTGATCCTGCTGCAATTGTGCTGAAGCAATTGAACTGGATTTTAGCCATATGATTGAGATTTAGTTGAGGAGGGGTATCAAGGCAATCAGACTGTTAAAACTGAAGCGCAGCTTATCTGAAATTGAAACATTCATTAGCTCATCTATAAATGTCCACAAAGTTTCGATACTGATAAGACCAATAATGTTGGTGTTTTGTATTTTATTGAGTTTGTTTTATTCCTGTAAAGTCTGTGACCTCATAAACTTTAGTTGTGAGGCACTCTTTCACTCAGAAAAGATGTATTCTGATAGAATGAGACCAGTTTACAGAACACGATGGAGACAGTTTTATATCTAAGTGTGTGTCTGTATATCACATGTACATTTATGTTATGGACAAATTAAGGTTTCTTTCAAACAGGCTGTGAAGAATTGAAGAAACTTGACCTGACAGCAAATTTCATTGGTGAACTCTCCAGTATTGAATCCCTAAAATGCAATATACATCTGAAGGAACTGTTTCTAGTGGGTAACCCATGTACAGAATTTGAAGGTTATAGACAATTTGTAGTGGCAACTCTTCATCAATTAAAAGTAAGATTTTAAAATTTAAATTTAAATCCAAATAAAAAATGAGTACTGTTGGCTGAACATACTCATCCTAAACAAAGTAAACACCTGCACTGGGAAAGCTAGTAGAATTGTTCTTACTGTCCACAGGAATGATTCTATTCTGAAGAATAAGTACCTACAATAAATAATATTATAATAACTGGTTCTGTTTTGATGGAACCACAATTATTCATTAACTTTTTTGTCATTTTTATTGGCGATTCTTAAAGTTTTTTTCAAATTTTTCCAAAATTTCAATTTTTTTTTCAAATAAATGAACAGTTCTGGTGCTTTTTTCCTCATTGTTTATATATACCGTGCATTTTAAAATTATTAGCATGATTGCAGAAAGTTAGTGGCTTGTTGGTGCTATTCCAACAACATGTACAAAACCTGCAGAGTAAGACAGTAAAAAGATCCAAGTTGGTGTAAAATTGCACTACATTGCACTGGCTGTAAATAGATACTTTGAGATTGTGGTTTTGTGCTGTGACTGAACTGATGTAATGACTTCCTGTCACTGAAATGTCCCAGGCCTGAAATATGCTCTCACAATTTCCCTCACAGAAGCACAGACACTGCTTAACTTATTAAGAGTAGATTTAGCTCACTCAGTTAGCAATGGACTTGCACATCAAAAGAAGTCGTTTTGGGCTGAATGAAGGTCAGACAAATACCAGAAATGGCTGAAGAGATTCTCTCTACTGTGTAGTCTAATAAGACCAATTAAAATTCCTGGAAAATGCTAAAAGCAGATCTTAGACACACAAAACGATTTTTGGATCTGAATAGAAAGTTGTTAATTCTTTTTAATACAGTATAACTTACATATGCTATAGATGAAAGATGCCTTTCTAATTATGTACAGAATTTAATGATCAAAATTAACCTACAATTTGATAGTGATTTGAATTATGTTTGTAATTTCTCACGTATTTATATTGATTGTTTTCCCCTTGGGAAGTATTTGGATAGTAAAGAAATAGAACGTTCAGAGAGGATTAAAGCACTTCAAAACTATCCAGAAGTGAAATGGAAAATCAGAGAACAGGAACGAGCTTACCTTCTCAAAAGGGCCAGAGAAAAGGAAGAGGCTCAAAGAAGGATGCAAGAAAGAAAGGACAAGAAACAAAAACAGATGGACTCTAAGCTTGGATTTGACAGGTAAAAGTAAATAAAACCAGTTTGTGGTTCTTCCGTTTCTTTATTCAGAAGTTTGGCTGTTTTCATTAAAGAGTTTATATAATTCCACTTAAATATTTTTGTTCTTTATTGTTGATTCAAGCAGAATTATTTTTCGTCATGCATGTTATCTCTAAGAAAAACATAATTAATTACAAACAGAATTTATTATTGACCTGCAGATGCAGTACAGTAGAATTTTTGTCTCAAAACTCCAAGCTAAGTTGTCTGGGTGCCAAAATAGTGTAATTGATAGTTTCTTTCTGGAGGACAGCTGGAAATTGTTATTTAAGGTAATGCAGGGGTTCCAGAAAAAGCAGCTGTTCACCTACAATTGCTTTTGTCTTAACATCTTAAGATATGAAGACTGAAATGAAATATTGTAGGCCTTCTGTGTTGATTTTCCTACTTCTTCCACTTCATGTCACTGAGATTACCCAGAGAGCAGCAGGATTTTTGTCTGGGGCCATCTTCTACTGTAATTGCCATCAATCTCATTTTTAATCCAATAGACACTAAGTTCCATGGAGCTGCCTCCAGAACTTTGTCCTCATAGATCACACCTGTATAAATTTAGTTTCCTCTCTCTATTGGTAGGTAATTACAGAGGCTTAGAGCTGAGGGAAAAAATATTCAGGTGCTAAGACAGCATTTGAAAAGATACTCATTGCTACCTTATAAATTTCTAATCTGTTGCTGCCTGATATTGGGAATACTTAAACATCACATGGACTGAATGTTTTGTCTCACCTGAAAGTTGTGAGGGTGTCTGAAAATTCTGCTTCTGAAATTAAATCTGTGGAACTCTATCTATCAGGGTTTTCAGGGGATGAGGTACAGCCATACTATCACTTCTTAGGTTAATGAAAAACATTATGTCAAAATATGTTTTGTTGTTTGACAAAAGAAGCAGAGCAGAGAATGTTCTCCAAATTTATAAGATACCATTCCTGGTAGGAATTGTACAGTCATTATTGGGTTGGAAAAAAATTATTGCAATAATTTATTAGCAAGTACTGTTACTCTTCCTTCATTTCATTGGGGTAATATTCCAGTGATCTTGTGTAGCCCAGACTCCTCACAGGAAAAACCCAATCAGGCAGAAGGAGATGGAGAGCAGGAAACATGCAGAACAGTTGAAAATGATGAAGAAGACAGAAGATTTTGGGAGGAGCCTACACCATATACTCCAGAATCTAGATTAGAAACTCACAGATATATTGAAGAAAAACGAAGAGCTAAAGACAATGTAAGGTACTTTTTTGTTTTAACATCTTTGATGAGTTGAAGGAGACAATTTCAGAGGTACAGAGAACAGGCAGGTGACTGCCTGACATTTATTACTGAGAACTGTAGATTAAATCCCTGTGGCATGCGAAAATAGGCTTATATAATCTTAATTAAATATTCAGATTGTTCATATGTTTTCTTTCCTTTTCTAGGCTTCATTTATGGCATTCTTTATTTTTCCTCAGAGTTTTTTAAAATATAATTTCTCTTTTCAACTCCATTTTTTTTGAGTTTTGAATTTTCACTTTTCTGCCAGCTGTTTTTTCTAGTTCAATATTTAATATTCTTCCTAAAGCACTTATCCATAGTGCAGATTGCATTAAGTAAATGTCATACAGACCATGCTACAAGATTTTTTCACAAGTGGCATTTCAGGCACCTTTTCTATGTAACTGAGAAACTTTCTCATACTTTATCAAAGATATTTGTCATGAGTAATGAGATTCTTCCTGTTATCTATGCTCTTTGGCATGGTGAATCTGAAGAAGTCTGGTCCCTGAAAAGCCTTTAAGACTATAAAGTTGTCACTGGTTTTGCTGAGCATGCAAAGTTCATGCAGATACTAGCAAAAAATCCCATTATTTTATTGCTGCTGGCTTATCAGCTCCACAAACATTGTAAACAATGTATTTTTGTGGGTTTTTTTTTTCCCTTTCTTTTTTACTTTTGCAACATACTTTGTGCCAGAGGTTTTTTTTTAGCTGTTCTTTTTAAGGGCATACTTTTAAAAAATGTTTTGTCAAGACTAAGTATTGAAAAAGTCAGTCCTAGGGAACTCTCCAAGAAATCTGGAAATGTGCATAACTTGTTGCTATTATTAATTCAAGTTCTAGCACTTTCCTGGAAGAACTACTGTGAAACCCAGATTCTAGCCAGTTCAAATTTTGCTATGTTTGGAAGTGCCTTGCTCTAGTCAAAAGCAAATGTGTTCCAAATGCTTCCCTTTAAGGATTCAAGGAGAATCCAAATAGTGTTAAAATAAAGGCAGAATAAATAATTTCTGAATTTTTCTAAATTTCCAAGGCATTTAAAGGAGTTAAAAATCCTTTCATGGTTCATTTTGGTTTGGTGTTGAGAAAGGTGCATGGCATCTCCTTTAGATGCTCAGTGCCAGAACAAGGCCACTCAGCTCAGCACGAAGTTCAACAAGTTGTACACTCTAATGATTATGACAGGAGTGAATTTGCCTTAAATGGTTCACATGAGTAGACAATTCATCTGGGAATAGATTATTAAGAGCTAACTGGTGGTAGGATGTAATTTGTGAGGTGTTTCTGGGAACACCTTTAGAACAAAGTGGTGGTTCATTCACTTTGCATTTAAGTGTCAAGTGGAGGAACTCAGGTATTGAGACTGCAGCCCACAAATCCCACATGAAAGCTGATTTATATTATAGAAGTTATAATCGAATTTAACACTATAAAGAGAAATTGGTTTTATGTAGTTGTTCCAGTAGTTCTAATAGAGTGTTTTTATTTCTCCTTCAAATCCATTGTATTTATAGATCAAATCTATTTTTATGGGTTTTTTTTCCCAAGGTGCTCTAAATCTAAAATACTTTATATCCCTCATTAATGATTTACCTTTAACATTCTCTTAATCTTGAACTTATAGTAAGAAATAGATTCAGGAACAAAAGGCAAGCAATGCATTGCTGTTGGGGTTTTTTTGAGAAATGTTTTCTTTTTAATATGCTGGCTGAAGTGGCTGTACCCACTATATTGACCAGCTGGAGAGTGGATTAATGCAATTTGACAAGTACAGTGCTGTATTTTTAAGGGAAACAGCCATATTTTTACTTAGGAGCAAGCAAACTTTCTTTTTTTATGCTACTAAGATTCCTCACTCTTCCTTCCCTTGCTCATAATCTAAACATTTACACAGGAAAATGCCAGTATTACAAGTCTTAATGATCTTACTGTCGTCCGCTTTGTTTGGGCAGATAAATCTAAGGTAGCTTGTTTATTACATGAAATGAAAGTCTGATATAATTTAACTGCTGACAGCTGGAAATGAATAGTGAATATTAAAGTAATATATCAGTACATCATCAATACATCAGGAATATCTATCGCATTTTTTTAACAAAGAACACAACAAAAATGTAATATATGCATTAACGAATAATCTGTATGTCTGGCCTTTGGTCCTGCTGTATCCTATTTAATGCTGCTTGTAATCTTTTGACCATTAAAATTCTTTTTACTAGAGCAGAATAGTGATTGAGAGTCTGGTGCTGTTTGGAGGTAGGTCAAGCACTTGTTCAGTGGGAGTAATCAAATGACCATGAATAAAAATTCTTTAGAATTGCTTGCATACGTCAAACCAGTTATCAGTCACAACACCTTGTGATGAGTTTGACCATTCCTAACCAGAAAAATGTCCCATTTCATATGTTTAAACTATCCACGGTTTTCTTGTGGTATACCAGATAATTTGATATATTTCTGTTTGATAATGGTCATTGTGACATGCAGAAGAAGTTATTGTCCATGTAAAATGTGACATTACAAATATTTGCTCATCTTTAGATGATGCTCTTAATGTGCAACTGGACATGTAATATGATCTATCTTGTTCCTGAAATAAATTGTAGCCTCAACATCAAATACCAGATAATTTTTACCTCTTGCAATCTTCTTTTTTATTTTTGCTAATAAGCATAATAATAGCGAAGTTTTAACCATTACCATAAACAATTTTTCTTTCTGTTTTGTTAAGGGAATCAAAAAAGAGAGAGAAGCCTCCTTGGACATTGGTCACTACAGACGGAAAAGTTCTGAATGTGAATGTGCCTAAGTATGTAAGGTTAAGAGGTTAAACAGTCTAATCTCTATAGTTGATTTGGGCAACTATTTTAAGATATGTGACAGTACAAAAATAAGAGGGCTGAGAAATTCTTGTTGCAGTATTATATTCCTCGTGGGAAAACTATATTTTAAATTTATATTTTGATGCTGGAAAAAGAAACAGTTTTCACTGAGTAAATGTTGAAAATTGTTTAAGTTAACATCTTTAAAGATTGAAGAACTTGTTTTTCTGTAAAAGATATTTTAATCTTTTGCCTTCTATGGTAAGGCTCTTGGAGCATCTTGCTAATAGTGGAAAAAGTTTAACTGGTTTGACTGTTGGAGATAAATGTGTATGAATAGCCACTTTAAATGTGGAAAAATACATCCCAGCAATATTTCTGGACAAAATCATTCTGTCCTCTGATGACAGATGTAAAAGTGGCAGAATTGGGAAGGATAATCCACTTCTGTGGCATGAGGCCCTTTGACATTGAGTGAGGTCTCCACCTCCAGAGGGTGGTGATACAGGGAAGTGTCCTGTGTTTTATCATTGACAAAGGCACTTGGGTATTCACATGTGTTGGAAGGAATTTCCAGGGATATCAGCCATTGGTTTCCCTTGAACCAAACCTTCATTTTCTAAAGAAAAGCAGGAGACTGAGAGTGCAAACATAATTTCCCTACAAACAGCTCCCCAAAGGGCCCCCTACAGCAGGGATGAGAAAGTGGCCACTTATGTGTCTGTTGTCCCCTGAAGAAATTTTTCCGTGTAACACTGATTTAGCTGCAAACCCCAAACTGTGAACATGCTTATCATTGCCAAGAGGACTGCTTCTAAGTCTTGGAAATTCAGAAATCCTTGCAAATTCAAGGAATTATATGTAGTGCACAATTTACAATAGAACAGAGAGAATTAAGTGTAGTGAAGAGTTTAGTGTCATGTTTATTGTCACACAGCGTAATTTTTAGTCTGTCTGTGCCAGGAGATACTTTCCATGGTATTGATGCATTTTCTTCTGTAAAAATGTGTTGACTGAAAAAAGTTTATATACTTTCGTAGTCTCAAAAAGACAAGCCAAAAATAATTTAAATCTTGTGTTAATAGAAGTTGATTATGCCTCTAAAAAGCAGAGACATTTAGGCTGAATCTCTAGCTATCTTTTTTAGAAGAATACAGAGTTCACTGTTAGTAGCATCCCTGTTTGTGTCACCCAAGTTTTCTGAATTTAGTCTGTGGATGTGCCCACGTAAAGCCAGACCAATGAGCATTTTTTCTCATGTCTTCAAGAATGTCACAGCTGTTCAGTGCAATCTGGCAGTGTATTGGAGAGACATAAAGAAAGAGATACAAGTAAGCAGATGGTGTTCTCCAAAGTTTTTGCTTCAACGTGGAAATCTCATGTCCATAAAAATGTCCAAGCTTCTCTGATGTTCTTTTGGAAGGTTAACAAGAGCAATAGCTGCATGCTACTGAGGACAGACTATTTGTCTTCTTCAGTTCTGATTGAGATTCCTCCTAGAAAATTTTATAATTCTGTTCTCTTGTTCACCCTCCATGTGTTAGTGAATTCCCAAAATCAGTGATACAGTAAGACAAAAAAGCCTGAACAGGAAAAAAGTTGTTTTGTATTTTTTGTGCTTTTCCCTTAAAAAATACTCATAAACGACAACCTCTGTAAACTTTCTTGCAAATTGACTGTATCACAATACAGGAGAGCAAAGAGTGAAAAGTGGATCTGGCAAATATTTTTATTGCTGGAAAAATGTATCAACTAATCTGTTAACATTTGAGCATCTTTCCGTTACCTGAACCCAACATATCCAAGTATTTTAATGTGACTGGAATAGTCCAGATAAATTATATTATGTAAAACCCTTTCATTTGATACTAATTACTAATTTATCAAAAGCTTCTCATTTGTAGGTGACTTTATTCTCTTTTCTTCTCTGTTTTCATACATGGGAGAGTTTGAGCATATGAGCAGAACTTATAAGTCTAGACTAGATTTCCTTACAGTTGTAGTAATAGATGGTAAACTAATGAACTGATAAGATTTGTTCTCAATTTTAAGAACACCGCCAACAGATCACAAACATGCAGCTAATACAATCTACAGAGTTATTTTCAACAAATATAAAGCTTATAGAATCAAGGATATTGTGCAAATCATGTTTTACTTGGAAATGCACAGAGATATTTATATTTCGGAGAAACTAATTGCTATGAAAAAAATAGGAGTTTTTTTTAACATACCATAAGGTTAGAATTACAAAGTTCTGTGTTTTTCATGCATTTTGGAACTGCTTTTTTCCGATGAAGATGTAATAGAGCAGACAGGTTTCACCAGCAGATGTCTCTCGTTCTGCATTGACAGAATGAGCTTAATTTTAGCTGACCTTCAACAGAGGGTTTTTTTCCTTCTTGTGGTTTGAGTAGGGAGAACAGAAGATAAATGTAAGAATGACCTTGACTCAGATTCCAGTATTTTTTTCTGTTTATGGGGCAAATTGCAACTGTTTGTAAAATGATCACATGATGTCTAAATGGTGTTTGTATTCATCTGAAATTGCTAACATTTGAAGTAAGTTGTAATGTTTGCTTATTCACTCCAGTAGTATTTATCCTGGAGGTGTTTCTTGTCATTGTTATTAGGCTTCATTTCTCTTTGAAAGATGATGAAGAAAACAACCAGATCATCTTGGATCTTGAAGTTTACAGGTCAGATTTTTTTCCTCTTAATTTTTGTTGCTCATAAGATCTCACATGCAGGGTTTCAATTATACTGCTCTCTGTAGCGGGACTTTTCAAGAGGGAAACAAATAGCATAGTGGATAATGGACTCAATCTTGATGCCTGTGCCAAAGAAGTGAAGCTAAATAAAACCAGGGCCCTTCAGTTGGTTCTGTTAATCCTGAATGGGGACTGTGTCTAATAGTCCTTTTGGGAACTGATTTTTTTTGCAGTCCACAGGCAGGATTCTTCCACGCCTGTTTTTTTATAATTACGTAAAAACTTCTCCATTTTTCATTTGCAGATAAGGGCTGTAGGGAGGGGATTTTTTGCTCATTCTTTAGCCCTAGAAGTGCTCCAATAGAGTTCATGTGCTTCTAGTTAAATTCTTCTCCCTGAGGCCAAGTACCATAGCCTTGTCCTATTTTCCTTGATTGCTGGAAAGAGCCCATGGTTCACGTTAGTTCTTGAACTGTGCCAGGGCATCGCCTGGAAGAAATTTGGTTGAACCAGGCCAAAATGTGGCAACGAGACGTGATAATTATTTGATAGTACATATACTGCTAAGCACTACAATGACCTTTTCCATTCTTCAGGAAGGGGCTGGAAACCCACAAGTTTACCTATCAATAAGAGAAACCTATTACATAAAACTTGAACTAGTTTTATAGCACAGAGATATTATTCATGCCAGGTATTCTTCCCCTGAAATTCATTAATTTCCCTCAAAAGTGGTTTGCTCTATGTTTCTGGCTTCTAAGAACAGATTTTTTTTTTGGAACTTCATTAAATCTATTCAGATGCAGTAAATTGTTGCATGTACTACAGAATCATAGAATCATTTAGGTTGGAAAAGACCTCCAGCCTTTGACCCATCATGACCTTGTCAACTAGACCACAACACTAAATGCCATGTACAGTCTTTTCTTGAACATTTTTGAACCCTGGGGAGTCCATATTTTAATACTCAATGCTCACTTGTAAGAAATGCAGACTAAAACATTTGAAAATTCACCTGTAATGTTGTAAAAGAAGGGAAATGGGAAATATGTACTTGTGCATTCACAAGTTACATCAGGTGTCACATGGTGAAGAGCCGATGTTGAAGTGGAGCTTTTGCAGGTCACAAATTTTGTTTGAAAGATTTAAAATTACTGTATTTTCTGGGAATGAAAAGTATTTCTGTTCATTATTTTCCAGAAAATTCTGTACAAAAAAAGGAACTTCTAATATAAATTTATTAGTAAAGCCTTCAGAAGGAAAAGTAGCAAAATATTTTCGCAATTTTAAATTGCACATAGATTAGTTTTCATATTAATGTAAAGCAGTGAACTAACAGATGAAAGACTTTTTTGTTTTCCTCAAGAATTTTGAATTCTTGCAGTTATACAATAGCTGATGTCATGGACTTGACAGAATTTACACATTATTTTAATTGACATTCACAGGAAGATCGTGGGATTTTATCCCCAAAACTTTAAACCCTAATAGTATTTTGTATAACTTAATTACTGAAATTTTAAGGTCGTGCTTTATAAGCTGTGAAGTCTTGGAGGAGCTATATGGTCTACTGTAAATTGATTCATTTATTTATATTTCATTCTGAAGATATTTGGACACTTCTCTACTTGATGTTGATGTGCAGCCGACTTACATACGAGTACTGGTGAAGGGAAAGGTTAGTGGCTTCTTACTACATTCATTTCAAGAGTTAATGTTCACCATAGTTATTCAGTGGATTCTGGATCTGACTTCTATAAGTTACCAGTCATTTGCATCTATGCAGAAAAAATGTTCTTTCAATACCTACATCATTTTAGACCACACAAAAACTGTGGAAGTCCTAACCAGAAGATGTGCAAAGCCTGAAATAAAATTTCACTTTCCTTCTCTCCTCTCTTCTTATTCTCCCCACACAGTGTACCATAATTCACTTTAGAAGAGAGCTTTCTAGTTGCCCTAGGCTAGAATTTAGCAATTTCACAATCTGGAATTTATAGCAGACAGAAACCAATGCATGTATATTCTTTTGAAAGGGCACTTAAAATGTCATTCCAGTTTTCTCTCTTCTCAATGGTTTTAATTTTATCATAATAAAAAAAAAATCGAAGTACTTCCACAGTAAACAAAAATCCCTATTTTTGACTGAGCTAACACATAAACAAAACTTGAGAATTGCTTTACGTCTAAATAGACAGGATAATCTTTCTCATTTAATTGCTAATATAAGTCAAGCATCATTTTATAACCTTCTTTAGAAATGCCACTTCAGGAATGGCAGCAGTTCAGGAACATACATCTGACTCTACTTGTAAGTAAAAGCTATTTAGCATAATTTATTAGGATTAGTAATACCATACATAAATTGAAAGGATTTAGACCTGCAGTGTCCCTAAAATCAAAGGATGTGATAATGGTGGTTTTGTATTTGTTCTGCCCATGTGAAAGAAAGTAAAAAATATTTTCGCATTATATACTTCAATCCTGTATTTTCTCACAGCCATTTCAGCTTGTGCTCCCTGAGGAAGTGAAGCCAGACAGCAGCTCTGCTAAAAGATCACAAACAACTGGTCATTTAGTTGTCACCATGCCAAAGGTATGTAAAATAGCCTGATAAGACACCCCACAAAGATCCTTAAATGTGAGTACTTTGGGAATGTGTCTGAGTTACAGGTAACATCTGGCTTGCTAAAGATACGCAGTCTAGCCTTTCCCATCAGGGCATATTTTCCAAAAAAGGAACATCGCATAAGGACAATTTAATCATAGAGCCAAGCCTTAGTATTTAAAATCTCTCTAAAGGATAATAATGAAAATCAGTTTTAATAGAAATTTGTACTTCCTTCAAACAAAATCAGCTTTTTGTATGCTAAAAGAGACTATGCGAAACATGCAGTATTATGCAAATGTGTAAGAAGATAGCTTTCTTTAACTAATGAAAATAAACAACATACCTACTTTCTTTTTCCAATTCTGAAATAATAAAAACAAATCAGTTTATCAAAATTTGTGAGGCACACATACGCATGAAGGTTACATCTTTGTTCAAATAAAGGGATGATGCACTACTCTTATGTCTCAGGTGTTTGGAAAAAGAGTTGTTTAATTCATTTTCTCCTCATGCTGTCCCTGGCTGGAAAGGATCCACTGATTAGCTGTACAAACTACGGTTATCATAGAGCAAGAAGATTGTGACAACTTGGTGTTTCATCTGAAACTGCTTGGAGCAGACAGGGACATGGAAGTTTTAGGGAGGTAGAGTTCCAGAGATGAGAATGGTTTTATGGTGGGGTTCTGGATGCTGAGGGAGAAGTTAATCAACTGTAGCATCTTCTGCTATTGTGCCTTTGGAGGGTTGGGCTGCTTTTAAGGCCTTTAGGGCTACGTCTTATACTTTTGGCTTTCAGAATAGGGTAACACATTCTGCACGAGGATAGTTACAGTGAAAAAATAATCTCTTGGTTCTCTAGCCTTACCCTTCTGGCCTTTAGGAACTTCCTCTGTTGTGGAAGGGCAGGGGACATGCTTCTATGTGTGAGTTCACCAGAATATACCAAATAGCATTTCCTTCTGAAGGAAGAAGCTATTTAGCTGAAATAGCTTCACCTGCTGTATGGGGTCATTTCTTTCTCTTTGTGCTCTGATTTAATTCTAGGACTATGCATCTAGTTGCTCTAGCTCAAAAGTTATTTTTCATCTTTTGGCTTTTTCCATTTGTGGTTATTACCTTCTATGTTCCTGTCTACGTTGCAGTCCCGTACCATCTGTCTGTCCCTATGAGGACAGCCTCTCATTGAATCACAAACTATCACTCTCACATCAAACATGCGATTTTACTAAGAACTTGAAGAATACTGAAAATTGTACTTATTTAGTTAAGGTACATATTTTCTTACTGTTCAAAATTCACTCCAAGAAGAATTTATGTTTTCATAAATGTGTTTGAAAATGAGGCCTTGACATTTGCCATTTTGGATAGTGTAATTTTCAAATGTACTTGAATAGTTTTGTTTAATAGTTACTTGTCTTTGGGATATTTTAAGTACTGTCAGTTTTCTATTCCATACCCTGCTTTTACTACTAATACATCTTGCTAGTCTCTGTGGATGATCAATGCCTTAGAAAATGTAAATATTTCCAAGAGACTCTGGATATATATTAACTCTGCTGCCTGCCTATAAAGTCATACTTAAATCAGCAAAATGAATATTCTCTCTTCATACTGTGATTGAGAACTGCCTTTATTCCATTATTAACTTTTTATTTAACCTACCCTGATATTTTAGCTACACCTACATATTTTACTTGGAGCAAGCTTCATCTCAGAATACATGATTCTCAGATATATGTAAGATATGAGGAGGGAGAAGCACTATAGAATGTCTAATAACTGAGTTTATGTTCTCAGCTTGGCCTTGGTTTGGTTAAAACTACTCGAGTAGCTTGGACACAGCAAGAGATGCATGAATGGAGTGCTGCATGGTGCCTTGTTGTCAATGTACCCTGGAAAGCATTTTCTGCTTTGCAGAAAAGCACCTGGGAGTGTTGGTTGCCGCTAAGTTGAACATGGGTCAGCAACGTCCTCTCCTGTCACAGGAGATCGGTTGTATCCTGAGCAGCATTGGGAGTGTTGCCAGCAGGTGGAGGGAGGCCATCCTTCTCCTCTGTTCAGCATTGGTGCACACAGAGTGTTGTGTCAGGTTCTGGGCTCCCCAGTGCAAGAGACACACGGACATACAGGAGAGAGTCCTGCAAAAGGCCGTGAGATGATTAAGGAACTGGAACACGAGGCAGAGCCAGGCTCTTTTCTGTGGTGCCCAGTGACAGGACCAGAGACAGTGGACACAGACTGAGCACAGGAGTTCGCTCTGAACATCAGGACACACTGTTGCTGTGAGGATGGCCAGGACCTGCACAGGTCTCCCAGGGAGGCTGTGAATCCTCCATCCCTGGAGATACTCTAAAGCCATCTGGACATGGTCCTGGGCAACTGGCTCCAGTGGGCCCTGCTTGAGAGAGGTATTGGACCAGATGACCTCCACAAGTCCCTTCCAATCTCCAGCATTCTGTGATCCTGTGAACTTTATGGATTTGCTGACCAAAGATGGATCTCTGTTACATCACAGCATGTAACAGATACTAATCTATTGTTCACTCTTCTATATTACAGTCACAGAATATGTTCTCTTCACCTAGGACTGAAATAGAGTACTTAGTTTAACTTTTGGGATTTAGATCCTTTTCAGATGATCTCAATCCATACAAATTTTATTATTATTACTAATGGGATGTAGCCTAGGAAGAAAGGTATAATGAATAATCATTAACAACAAGAAGGCCAATAGATATTTTTCTTGCAGAATATTATGGTTGATTTTATCAATGCTTGAGAAAAATAGTTTGAGATCACCAACTTAATGTAAATTCCTCTTAGTAAGATAATAGGAAGACCTGAATTCCTGCAATTTCTTTCAGGCTGTATCAGTGACAAGACAAGCTTAATGACTATATTGCACTATATTTAACCCTTTTGATTATGATAAATTGTAATCAAAATAATTTTTTTTGCCGTTAGATAAATGGCCTAGCACATTCCTTACATAACTGAACTATTGTCCACTAGTCTAAAAACAGTGTCCTATAGTATGCTCCATGCAATAGTATCCTAAAAATATCTCTCTCTTCTCAGTAACACGACAGAAATCTATCTGAATTCTAAGTGGTTTTCACTCGCTTTAGTGAGTTTCTGGTCAGGTTAATAAACCTTTCACCATTCATCTTCCAGCCTCTTTATAGTTCCTACCCTTTAAGAAGAAAAACAAAACCTCTTTCCTTACCTCTCTGATGACCTTGAGACACCACTAGATGCTAGAGATAGTAAATTCCACATGAAGGAAAAGAAATAAAATAATTTTCACATTCTTTTCTGGAAACATTTTTTAACCATATTATTTGCTACACAATAAATCACCTCAGGATGGGTGCCTTTCTAAGGCAGTGTCTAACAACATTTTTTGGAAGGTCATCAAAAGAAACTGAAGGACACAACATTCAGTGAAATTATAAAGTGACACTTTTAAAACGTAGTGTTTTTACTGTAATAATCATCTGTACAGAGATTTTGCATGAGTAAGGTGTTGATAGTGACTACATTGTACATGCCTCATGTTCTGGGAAAAATATTTATGACATGAAGCTGCTCAGATTTTGAAACTGTGCTCTGGCAGCATCATCTTTGCAGATGATGCAGGAAAATTAAAAACTGAGAGAATCTTTAATAGAGCTTAACTAAAATTGGCAGATTAAATAAATGATTTCATAAAATGTCATCAGTGGATTACACCAGCATTTTAATTACTGTCTGAGTAAAAGCATCAAACCCTGGTGTTATTAACAAGCAGATTTTATTTAGGGTTCTGAGACATTCTCTGTCATGTTTTAAAACTTTCTTTTTCTTATTTTAGTGAATCAGAGAGAAAAAATTGGACTTTTGATTAATTCTTCATTATATTAGCATTCACAAACGAATGCTGACAGCTTTTTATTGCCTGGGCCTTCAAAAGCGATTAGAAATTTAAAGATCAATGAGAGTTAGATTCCCTAATTAATCTAAAAATAGGAGTGGTGTGTATTATGTATGTCAGTGTTATTTGATAGAATTACATTATATAATTCTTACTTATCTAGGTATGGTAAATGCAGTAATATTTCATTACCATCAAAGGCATGTGGAGACACAGCTGTGAAACCTTAGAAATCTAATAATCCTTCAGCATAAATGTGTTTCAGGGAAAATCTGTTACTCAGAGGAATTCCCATTGTAGAATAAGAAAGCCATTGTAAGGAAAAAAAAGTGGACTGAAAATATGAACAAAAATATGGTTTTCACATATTCTTTTTGTTTTCTCAAATATACTCCAGATTATATTTAAAACATCTATATCTAGAATTCTTTGATAATGATCTTAAAAGGGGGTCCTTTCTGGTTTCTAATTAACCATAGATTCATAGAATACCCTGAGCTGGATGGAACCCATTGGGATCATCAAATCCAACTCCTGGCCCTGCACAGGACACCCCAAGAGTCACACCATGAGCATTGCCAAAGTGTTTTCTTGATGTCTCAGCACAGATTTGGTGCTGTGATCACTTCCCTGGGGAGCCTGTTCCAGTGCCCAACCCCCTCTGAGAGAAGAAACTTCCTAATATCCAACCTAAACCTCCCCTGACTCAGCTTCAGGCCATTCCCTCGTCTCCTGCTCACCAGAGGGAAGAGATCATTGTCTGCCCCTCCTCTTCCCCTCATGAGGAAGTTACAACTGCAATGAGGTCTCCCCTAAATCTGCTTCAGGCTGAAGAGATCAAGTGACATCAGCCACTGCTCATACAGCTTCTTCTTCAGACCCTTCACCATCCTTGTGGCCTCCTTTGGATGCTTTCTCGTAGCTTCATCTCTTTTTATATTGTGATGCCCAGAACTGTACACAAATATGTAAATATTAGAGATAGTATCACAGAGTAACTTTCAGAAAGCTTCATTATATTAATTTAGTCCATCTTCCTAAATTTAAATTCCTAAATTTCTCACTGTTATTTTTCTACTGAGCCCAAAATCTTACCTTTGGCCACATTCTATGGCAGTTCTGTTTTGGAGAACAATTTTCCTCACTGATCACCATCATTAAGAGATGAGCCATCAGTTACTGGCTCGGTGGAACTCACAATACTGTTGTTTTATCAAAAAGAAGAAAAATTATAGTATTTTTTAAAATTGAAGAGAGGTAGAAGGACATCTGAGCAGAATATCTTTTAAGTCAAACAATATTTGATAATTGGTAGATGTTTTAGTGGGCAAATCCTAATCCTTCCCTAAATTCCAAGGCTGGTTCTTGTCAAGGATGTATTTTCTTTTGAATGCAGAATCACGTTTCTTCACCATCCTTGATGATGTGCTCTGAGGACAAAGTAAGGAGCATGAGTCTCAAGGGGATCGATGGAATGAATTTGTGTTAAAAAAAATAACACTTGAGGGCCTCCTGAGAAAAGGGGGAAGATACAAAGAAACAGACTTTCCTTCATCAGAGCATGTACAGAATCAGAGGGGATCAGCCTCTTCACACTGATTTCCGGAAACAAATGACAGAAGCTACAGACTCTGTCTTTATTTCATGTGGGGTTTGGAATTCACACGGCTTCTGGAATAGACTGCTCTCAAATCAATTGCACTATGAAATAGTCAATAAAATGAACTGTTTGGTATAGTTCCTGTTTCTTCTTCCTTTCAAATGCTTAAGGGATCCCTCTCCTATGCTGTTGTTATGAAGGGAAGGAGATTCTTTTGCATTGAGATTACTCTTTTGTCAATAACACATCTTCTAAAAAATCGTGGCGAACACGTTTTTTTTGAGAAGGGGAATTCATTCACACTTTGAACTTAAGCTTCTCTTTTAGCAAAGGAGCTGAGGGACTTTGTGATCACTTGTCATTTGAGTGAGAAGTCCAGACTGATTTTTTAATAAAAATGTCTGAACAAGTACTTGGACACCAGAACTGAAATGCAATCAGTAATGTGCGTTATTAACATGGTACTAAACAAGACAGTGTATATTTAAATACAAGTAGATGTATATATTTAAATACTCTTTATATATAGTTTTATACATGTTTGACTATAATTCCATTCAGATAATTTAGTTTAACTTGCCTTATGTCTGTGTTTCATTCTGAGTGAAGAGTGTTAAAATATTACAGAAAGAGTAAATGTCACAAGAGAAAATTTATGCAGACACTCTCAATTTTCTATTTTTGAAAGATTATTTAAATGCTTGTGAGCAAAAGTGTCAAATTTTATGAGAATTATGTTTTGTCTATTTTTATTTAGGCTAAAGAAATAATCCTGGCTAAGCAGAAAGTTTCAGCTTCAATTAAACATTCTGACTGCAATACGCTGCAAAAAACCACAAGAAGGTAATTCCTTTTTATCTTCTGCATGAGTTTTATTTTTGTCAGCATGTTATTCACATGCGAGAATGTGCTTCTTTTATGTTGTTGTTGAAAATAAGAAAATATTGATTAGTGTAAAGTAAAACAATGTCTAAAAGCTTTAGATTAATAGCCTGTCTGGTGCTGTTTATCAAAAAGTGATCTCTTCCAATAGAAGAGCCAAGAAAGCACTTATTTTTGCCTATCAGTTTTTTTCCATCAGCTCCTTTAGTTTGTTGACTGGAATATACTAAAACTAAATCACCTACTGAGAATGGTCTCTGCAAAGCTCCTTACTGTGGAACCCAAGTCTGAAAACCTTTTAGAAAACAATGATTTTGAATCTTTCGTGAATGTATTTTCGTAGTTTTACAGGTTGATCTACTGCTCTAGTAAATAAGTTCAAAAAGCAATTCTGCAAGGTTTTGTAACACAGATCCATCCTATTAAATGTGATGTCAACTCCAGCTCTTGAAATCTTGTAGTTAATGACTTCACAAAGCAAGTGAATATCAGTGATGCACTATTTTTGTTTTTACCCTTAGCAAGTGCTACTGTAGATAGACAGTAGGGTTTATGGTCACTTGACCTAAGTACAAATACCGTGATATATATTTTAATCCTTCCTTTTCCTTTTCCTATAGCCAATGGTATTTATACCAGGATAAGATATGGTAACAACAAAGTCTCTTAAGATATTTATCAGTTTATGTTTGAAGTGTTGCACTTGTTTCCTTGTTTGATTTCATTGTGGTGAATGTTGTTGAAAAGGCTAAGCAGTTAGTAAAAAAATGGCATTTTGGATCATGGCTGTTCTTGGTCTCCATATTTAGGACACTGGAAAAATGGTCCTGCAAGAGTCAATTGTAATTAATTTTACTTTAAATTTCTTATTTCTTATTTCTTATAAAAATCAGTCATTAACTTATTTTCTTGATGATCTGCCTTATGAGAAAATGATAGGGGCACCTGCAAGAATTTATTGAGGATACTAGTGAGCCCCAAGGACTGCCCCCTTTTCTCAGGCAGCAATCATTACAGGAGTGCATTATTTTGATTACAGAGTATATAAAATATTTTTTAGAAGGTCCAGGCCAAATGGTGGATATTTACTCTCCATTATATTTGCAAAGTCATGGAAATCAGGTGAAGTCCCTAGTGACTGGAAAAATGAAAATACTTTTTATAGTATTTTCATACTGCACCCATTTTTAAAAAGAGTAGAAAGGAGGATTCTAGCAACTCATGACTCTTTGGGATTTCTGCTCTGCCTAGGAGTTGGTGGGATGGTTGTGTCCAGAGTGGAGTCAGCAATGTCTCAATCTGTGGATGGAGATCAGTGACAAGTGGTGTCCTGCAGGGCCCATACTGGGACCAGTACATTTTCATGTCAACCACACTCTCAGCAAGTTTGTGGGTGACTCCAGGCTGGGTGGTGCATGTCACATGCCAGAAGGTGGGATGCCATCCAGAGGGATGTGGACAAACTTGAGAAGTGGGTTCACATGAATGTCATCAGGTTGAATAAGGTCAGATGCACAGTGGTGCACATGGGTCAGGACAGGCCCTGGTATAATAAAGGCTGAGGAAAGAAAGGAGTGAGAGCAGCCCAGAGAAGAACTTGGTGATGCTGGTGGGTCAAAAAACGACATGAGCAGGCAGTGTGCTCTTGCAGTCCAGAAAGCCAGCCGTGTTCTGTGTGGCATCGAAAGCAGGGTGGGCAGCAGGTTGAGGGAGGGAATTCTCCCTCTCTGCTCTGCTCTACCAAGACCCCACCTGGAGTGCTGCATCCAGCTCTGGGATCCTTAGTACAGGAAAGACATGGACATGCTGGAGCCAGTCCAGAGGAGGGCCACAAACATTATCAGAGGGCTGGAACACCTCTCTTATGAGGAAAGGCTGAGGCAGTCTGGGTTCTTCAGTCTGGAAAAAGTAAGGCTTCAGGGAGACCTTAAGCCTTTCATACTGAAAAGGGTTTTATAAGAAAGATGGGGACAGATTTTTTAATAAGGCCTCTAGAGACAGGACAAGGCATAATTGTTTTAAAGTAAAAGGGGGGAATGATAGAAAGATATAAGAAATCATTTTTGTATTATGAGGATGGTGAAACACTGGCACCGGTTGCTCAAAGGTGGTGGATGTCCCACCCCTGTAAATATTCAAGGTCAGGTTGAATGGGACTCTGAGCAACCTGACTTAGTTGAGGAATCCCTTGCTCATTGCAGAGGGGTTGGACTAGATGACCTCTAAATTTCCCTTCCAACCAAAATAATTCTGTGAGTCTATTCTGTGACTCTTCTTTGGAAAAGGAAGGGTGCTTTTCTGCAGAAGTACAGCTAAAGCTTTAAATGCATTACAAGAAATCAGTTAAAAATCAACTTGTGTATTAGGAAAATATATTTCCTTAGAGCCTTCTGTTTGTCTTTAGTTTTGGCCACACAGTAAATGTTTAAATAATAATGGGAGCATGGAATTAATAATGTGAAATGGTGCCTTTCCTGCCAGCTGATGAACTAAAGATACTCCACAGCATAGTGAAACTCCAAGAAGTTATGTTTGATTTCAATGCAGTTTTAAGTAATTATGAATATGCTTCCTACAGATTTTGAGGGTTAAAATATTACAGGAATATATATCACAAAAGTAGAAGTAGGAAGAGTTTTTGAATTACACTTCATTCTAAAAATAGCAAGTTTTGACCTCTTTAGCTGAAAAGTTGCTGAGTAGCCAGACGTTAAAAATTTGCAGAATAGTTGTCTCTTAGATTACAGAAGAACATTCATTACAGTGATTACACTTGACAGCTACAGATGTCTTAGCTAAATGCTGTCAGACATATAATCTGCCAAACTGTAATGTAGAGCTTTAAATCTCTTTAACTCTTGTTAGCTAGATTACATGATGATACTGTCATTACTTCTGCCATGTATGAGAGATTTCTTCTGTGACTATATATGAAACTGTGTCTTGAGCCTTCAAAGAGGCAAGTTTCTGTGGAAGGAATTTGACAGATTGATCTATTATACTTACAAATCCTCTATTAATGCAGTAACTGAGTATGCCATTCCTTACTGGAACTGACCTCACAGTTCAGCTGTAAGATACCAAATCTGAGTTCTCCACAGCTGCTTAGAGGAAATTCAGAGGTAGGTAGGAACTGATTTTTCTGAAGTCATACTGGATATTTTAAGATTAACAGTTCCATAAAGTCAACAATCCTTGTCTCATACCTTCAGCTTTAGACTATTGTTCCTTTATCATGTTGGAGAAGAAAGAATGGAGAAGAAAAATAAAACTTAAAATGTCTCTAAATGTAAACATACACACATTTGAATTCCTCCAGTAATGAAAGATTCATAGGAATGCAACTTTTTTCTTTCATTTTTTGAGTTTTCTTGTTTTGCTTTTGTTTTGTTTTTTTATTACTGTAGATCTTTATGTACAGAGAGGTTGAGAAATGCAGCCAGAGAATGGTGTAATTTGAAGAGGCGAAGGAGTGGCGTGGCAATTTCTGCAGAATTAAAAACTAATCAGCAAATTCTGATCTATACACACCTTTTATAATGAAATAAGGAATGTAAAGTAGAGGTGACCTGTTGTTGTAGTTTAGGCATTGCAGATCTAACTGCCCTAAATGTCTTTTCCCCTCTTAGCTATGCAGGAGTGCACTGGGTGACTAAACCAGCATATGCTCTAGAGAGTACCATATAATGCATTAGGCTGGAAATTTGACTTACATTCTACTGGAATCGGTTCTTAGTGACAGTGAATAATGTATGGCTTTTGGCAACTTTTTATTTTGGTTTGTTTTTGTTTGCTTTGGTTTTGTTTGCTTTGGGTTTCTTCATCTAGATTCATAAAGAGAAAAAAAGAAAAATATGCTGCTGGATTGTCCACCTCTGCTGGGGCACCCATATATGCCTTTGAACAGGTTATCCAGTTTCAGCCAAATTTCACTAATTGGGAGAGATGTAAATTATATAAAATTGCCTGTAAGTTATGTTCATCTTGAGACTGAGAAAACTTGAATGTTTTTAATCACTGTATTGGATTTTAATTCAGAAAACTGAACTTCAGAACTTCTTTTATGATTTGCAGTTTTGGTAATAAACAGGCATTACTTTAATTTTCTTGGAGAAGTCTTTGGTTTTAATTGAGCTTTTTTTTGCTTATTAACAAATAAAGAACAAGGGACTGATTATTTCAAAAATTCTCTACAGTTGTCTCACTTGAGATGTAAGTGTTGCTGAAGACATTGCAAAGCTCTGTCTTACTGGATGAGCCTGATTTAGCTTGGTTCATTTTGGTGGCGAAGAGGCAAAGAACGAATTTGTGGGAAAAATTTGTAGATGTAAGAGTAAGAATCTTTCTTTGGGAGTGAGAAGTTCTAATTTGAATTCTTGAAGCAGTCCTTGGGAAGTGTCAGAACACTCCCTTTCCACAGACTGAATGGCTGAAAATCTCTCCCAGTCTTAGAATGCTACAGTTTACACACAGAGGGATAGAGATGTGATGAGGTGGAAGGGAGAGAACTCCATGTTGCAAAGAGAAATACAGTAGAATAAAGTGAGTCATTTCCTCAGGACAAGGAAGGGGAGGTAAGATGAGGTCAGAAACTGAGTGGTGCTGCAGACAAACTGATCTAAAAGAACTGCAAGAGGATTTATGTGATCTTTCAGGATCCAGATTCTCCTCTGAGTCTAAACCAAGCACAAACATTTTAACGTGAAGAAAAACAAGTGTGTCTGAAGAGTGGACTGAATGATAGATGAGGAAATGTGTACAAAGATCATAAATGACAAGTCAGTTATCATTTCTATTGAGATGTAATGCCTTTGATAAATCTCTGAGATTTGATCACAAATCTCGAGAGTGGAATAGTTTGCAGAATTAATATTTTCTGGCAATGAAGCTTGCTAGCTGTCATGAAGACATTGAGAACTTTTAGAATGCAAGTAATATTATCTGGGAAAGGAGGAATCATAGGAATTGTAATTCAATGGATTTCTTAACTGAAAGTGTAGTCAGGTATGACTAAGCAACATACTAAAAAAGTTTTTTACCCAAATTAATCTCAAAATATGGATTCATTTGCATTCACACCCAGGCCTGGAGCTAATCAAAGCAGAGGGTGTACACCTCTATCATTTGATGACTAATGAGAGCAAAAGGTGGTGTACCTCAGGAGTGATTTGAAAATTAATTTGCACACAGGCATCTGGTAATCCCTAACTTTAATAAAGGTGCGAAGGCTTCAGAAACGTGCCCTCCTGGAGAAAGCATTCTCAAGAGAGCAGTTCAGTTAGTTCCTGATCACTGCAGTCTAAAATAATCTTTGGTTGTGCATATGTGACAAGGACAAAATTCTGAGGGCAGAGATGGACTTTAAAGTCACTTTCTAACATTCCATAACTGTGAAAAAAACTTTTTTTGAATAAAGTGTGTTTTCAGTATATGTTTCCCAAGTGTTTAAGGGATTCAAGTTTGGCTGACAAATTAAACAGCGAACAGAGTGAAAATAAGATGATATTATAGTCATATGCAGAAATTCAGAGTCAATTTGCATATTGCAGGCATTGGAGCATATTTCTTGCTAGGAGACAAGGTCAGCTTAAAATTTAGTATCTTGAAGTGATTATTCAAAAGAAGGAACAGTGAAGTTGAAAATGTCACAGTGACTACAATTTTCTGTCTAACTTTTAGAAACGTGGATACTGGTAACATACACATTCTCAGTCTGATGGGTCCTATTTGTGAATTACATTTGTCTTTTAGAACAGACTGACCTAGATATCATCAGCCTTTTATTTATCAGAACATTTACCAGTGATTTGTTAGTTCTTCTTCACTGTAGTTTAGTCCCTGAAAAATGAATTTGATTCTACCAGTATTCATGTCTTCTCACTGATTCTGTAGACTCCAGTTACAGCTTCATTTCAGATTACATGCATGTAGGGAGATTTGAAAGGCCTCTTACACAATGAAAGAGGAACTAATATTCCAGTTACGTTTAAAAAACATAATTATTTGCTTAGATTACCTAGTAGATTTTTCTAAGCTTATATTTTCAAAAGTTGAGACCAGAGTATGTCAAGTGTCACACATTCACCATCAGTTTTTAACATACCTAAATAAAGGTTTTTCTTTCTCTATACTCTCAAATAAGATGCCATTCCATATGCTGGAATCACTCATATTTTATTATTCAAGAAAAGGATTTATTAGTACTTTTTTCTAGGATAATGATGATTTTTTTTTTGTCCTGTTTCATTCACAATATTTGAAGATTTAAAAAAGTGCCTCTTCCATGCTGTTGGTTGTGACTCCTAAATATCTTTAGATATCCTGATACCAGAAAGGAAACTTCCAGACAGGTGTCAATAACCACATATTCTGGACCAAAGATATGAGAAATCTCTAGCAATCTAAATTTTGTTGAAATTCAGAAGTTGAAACAGGGAAATGTAACTGTCAATTTATTTAAATATCAAGTATAGGGATTAAGGACTGTGTAAACAAAAGTGTAAATTATCAAGAAATACCAAATTATCTGATATGCGGCATGTCACACACCAGATTGTTCAGCAGGCTGCTATAGTTATGCAAAACTTTCTTTATTGTGGAGTCTTCTAAGTTAATTCTTTAAAAGCATTATCAAACTGTATGGAGGTAGAAATAGCTTTTTGAAGGGAAAAAAAAGTGTCAGGAAGAAAGAAAGGGTTATTGGGTGGTGCTCAAGTGTTTAGACCATAACTTTTAAGGAGAGAACACTCAGCAGCAGGTAGCATTGCCAAAAACTGTGGACTTCATCTGTTTTTTGCAAACACTGAGATTTTCAGACATGTTCTGTAGCTGGTCCTGCAAGGAACATTTTTGTTTCCATAACAGCTGTTTTCCTATTGCTCATGGAAGAGCTTCAGCAACAAGATGATTTTTATTCTGCTAGGTAGAATTACATGGAAAAAACCCCTTGTTCTTTCCTCAGTAAATGTTCAGGTGGTTACTCTTGATCTCATCAATACCCAGCCACTTTTGCATAGATTGTGTGATGAGAGCTGCAGCTCCTCAGCAGATCTGTGTGCTACCTGCACTGATTTCAGCCTGAGTCTTGCTGGCAGCCAATAGTTGTATCATGGTAGCTGTGATACCACTGTGAAGCTTTACTAAACAAGTGTAGAATCTTTGATCACGTTCATGTAAACAAACATGATCATGTTCACGTAAACAAAAATCCACTTCATTTCTGGAAAATTCCCCTGTGCTTGATTCTCTCTCTTGCCTGTTTCCTGTTGCTAACATAAGTCAAGGTTAAATGTGTTGATGAAATTTTGAGAATGACTGTTGCAATAATCTTTTCATAGCTTCTTGATGTGCATTGTTACTTATGACACTCACTGTTAATTTATTTCTGGTGTACTGAAGTTTATTCTGCTACTGAGGAATAAGATATAAACTCCATGATTGTGTTTGCATGACTGACAATTTGTACATTTTTAGAGCTGTTGAACAAATGTGAAATACCACTGCTACTTAAAATACTTCAAATTAAGGAAGTTCTTTTCTAGCATGTGATGGGAGCACTGGCTGAGCCTAATTTATTTTCATGTTTGTGCTTTTTTAGCTTTCTCTGAGGTGCTTCAGATTAGTGGTAAATGATTAGATTAAAAGTCTGGACAGAGTCTGCTTTCTTTGCAGTCTCACCAACCGCTACTGATAAAGTGATTCCAGGTCACAACACATTTCATAAATTACACAGGAAACAAAAATGTCCCTTACTTTTTGGGGAGGAACATTTTTCAGAATGTTGCCACAAATTGAACACATTTTGTTTCATGAAAAAGTATAGTGCAATATTAAAAAAAACCCCTATCTTTATAAATTGAAGAACGTTCAGGGTGAAGAAGTAAGGTTTTTCTTGTATTTGTTTTCATTACCCATAAAATTCTACTCTGAGTAATTTTTGCTTGTATCACTATTTGGAGAAGGTTTATCCAGATTATTAAAGCGGGCAGCTTCTCTGGCTGTTTTCTGCTCAGAAAAATTATCAAATCATTCTTTTAGTACTAGAAAAGTCTAGTGGCATAGAGCTGAAAGAGGTGGTTAGGCTGGTGTCTGCCTCTTCTGGTACTCCAGCTGTCCTCAGCCTGGCATGGCAGCTGAGGAGGAACCCTCCCATGAGCCCTTCTGCATCTCTTCTTCAGTGGGACAGAGATCCTGCACACAGGTGTGGGCTGGGATGTCTGCTCAGATCTCCCGGAGACTTGATGGAGAAGCACTGGCAAAATTTGGAAGCTGCCCTGCAAAATGCTCCCTGTTTTAACAACTAAAGATGGTGTATTTTCCATTTAAAACCTTTTATTGTAGTTTATTTACAAATTTCCATTGCCTGTGTTGTCATCCAAGAAATGCATTCTTGACGTGCAGTGACTTTGCCTCCCTCTTTGTTCTGTTTCCAAGGACTCTTTCTGATCTCCTGGGTAAACAGTTTTCTCACATCTCTGAAGAGTGAGGCTCTGTCCTTTATAATGCTGAGCTGGGAATTGTGACTCAGTATAAAATGGAGTATGAAGATGTACAAATCATGTTGTAATTTGAAGAAACTAAACATAATTGTACAATTAAATTTCCATTTTGCCATTTTTCATGTAAACAGTTACAGACTGCATGAAAGCAGGTTAGATTGTTTCCATTTAATCACTGAGCTCCTCTATTAGAAAAGAACAATGAGATTAAATCCTGAAAAACAGAGAGTGTGTTTCAAATCTCTGATCATCATGTGACGTGGATAGGTTGCCTTAGTGAGTGGCCTGTACACATTACTAAGTGTGATCTGAAAGAGTATCCTTAATAGCAACAGAATCTGAAAATTGTGCTAAAACTCTGACTTTTCTTATAATTTACTTTTCTTTTTCATGATAAAAACATGGTGAGGATTCATATTGCCAAAATATAAAAATTAGCTGATCAAAGTAAACAAGTTCCTACAATTGTATTTTCTCTCTAAATTAAAGTATTTCTGTTTTCCAAAGAGGGACCTGTCACCTAGAGGTTAATAGACAGCCAGTGTCAAGGAATTGTTAAAAAGGAACAGAAAGAAAATAATTTAAAAACAATTAGATTTTAAAAAATGATCTTATATCAAAAGCCAACCATTTGTACGGTGATACCAGCAGTCAGCATGTTCCCATATAAAGGGAATTGCAGATACCAAAAATAAACTTTTGACATTTGGAGACTAAGGATTCTTTTGCTCAAAATCTTAGAGATTTTGTATTACTTCTATGTGTTTACACTTAGGGTTTTTATAGCAATCAATTTTCAAGTTACAAGAACTCTTAACCCTGGTTAAATTTGACTGAGTAACAACCCTCATACCAAGGTCAATGTGTTTATAAACAGGCACCCAAAATAGAATTATAGAATCACATAATAAATTGAATCAGTTCTGTTATATTTGACACTGAAATTAAGTTTTTTCCATTTATTTCCCTCTGTTCTCAGGAGTGGACAAGTTGAGAAGTTAGAAGTGGATCCTAGTAAATATTCATTCCCTGATGTGACAAAGATAATCCAAGAAAAGGAACGAACTGGACAGGGACCTATAAAGCTACAACCAGAGAAGGTTACAGAGGTTAAGAAGAGCTGTGTTGATTTTGAAAACAATGAAGATGTTCCTCCCTTAATTTGAAACATTCTGAAATAGTCCCTCTATATGTAATGTGAATGCTTGTGTTGATTTCATGACCTCATGTGTAAATAAAATAGAGCTGAAGTTGGGAATATCATTACATTTCTCATCAATAACTTTTTATGCTGGTGTTTTCTGCTGCATTTTTTAGTATATTGCTATATTAGTATATTTATATTGCTATATTAGTATATTGCTAGATAAATTCTATTTTCTAGATTGTTTACTTAGTCTGAAATTAGAATAGGGGCCTTAGAGATTGTAATTTCTTTAAAGAATTTGCTGTCTGGGCTGAAAGATGATATATTACTGTAGAAAAAGAGAAAAGGAAGGAAGAATGCACTTGTAACAAGATTTATGATTTTTCTCATTAAACTAAGGATAGGAAAAATATGTATTCTTTCAGTGTTTTCATTTTCATGAAGGACAACAGTAGACGAAAAGGGTCTTGTTAGAGTGAGAGATATTGCTGTACATCACTGAATTTCCAGCATACTGCACAGCTCCTGGATTCTGGGGCCTGTCTAACAATGCCAATCCTTGAAGATTTTAGGAGAGAATAAAGAGAAATGTCAAGCAAAAAGTAAGTTGAATAACCTACATCACGTTGTTTATGTATTTGTAATTGTTTCTTTATAAAGGAAGACTTTATTTGGTCCAGCCGAAAGTAAATGCTTCAGATTCAAACCAGCTTTTTCTTCTAGTCAAGTGCAAGCAAAATCAGGAAGAATCAAACAATATTTTCTGGTTAGAACTTGTTTTCATCCTAAAGATAGAAAATTAATAAGTTGCATTTATAACCAAACCACTGTTTAAGGAGCTGCCTATGTTCAGATAGTGCCCACAGTATCCTCAGCACACAATCAAGTTCACAACACATTCTTTGAAAGTGCTGTATCTCTAATTGTGAAAAACATCATGCAAAAAACACAGCCGTTTGAATGAAAATATTTCCATTGAATTCTGGGAATTTTTAGCCAGTCTAAAATGCTTTATGAGTCTTCACACATGTTTAATGTAAGATAAAGATAAATAGTCTATCTTTAAGGGCACTGAAGAGAAGCAGAAAATATCCATCAACTTAGGCTGAGGGCTTGAACTGATGCATTTTCTTCAGTTGCAATTTGAAATGGATATAGGATAAAAAATGAAGTGTCATACAAATGCTGCATATACTAAAAGCTGAAAAGAAAAATTTTATATCACAAAGACATAAACCAAATTGGAATTTGTGCATCATTTGATGTACTGTTGTATCATCCTGGATTTTTCTTTTGCACTGTCTCAATTTTTCCAACTCCAGAATAAATTCTTGAATGATACAATCCTCTGAGCCCTGGAATCTATTTAACCAGCTCTGCTCTGGTTAATGGAGTACAAAAACATCAACTGCTTTTGCAATATGTCCCAATTCACTAGAAATGCCTAATCTTGCCAGCTAACTATGGAAAAGATGTATTAAATTTTATCTCTTGATCTCACTGAGTAGTAATATGCCCATGGGGTGAGCAGGGATCATTTTCTGGATTGCACACCAAAGTGTGTGTACTTGTGATTGCACAGGGTGTCCCTGCACCAGGGGTGGCACTGTCACTGCAGGATGTTGGGGACAAACAGATTCCAGCAAGGGCCAAAGGTGACAGCGACAGAGGAGGAGGAGCTGAGGAGGGAACAGCCTCAGAGGCACCCCAAGGGGAGCTGGAGAAAGAGAAGGAGGAGATGCAGGCTTAGAGAAGAGACTCACCTCAGCAGCCCCAGAGAGACCCCTTGGAGCAGAGACCCCCTTGCAGCCCAGGGAGAGCCTGGGGGGCCTAAAAGTTGGTGCTGTTTTATGTAACTGTGCAGCCCTACCAATAAAACAGGCAACAGATAATGTCATTTTTAGCAGTCAGATGGGCAATTTATGTTTTTATTCCTTTCAAGTCTACTTCATTTTGTTTTCGAATTATGTATTTTGCTGACCTTGGGGTAGGTGAAGAGAAAAGTCTCCACCACTTTTTTGAAGCCCAAAAGTCAGTAAATTTTGGCAGCAGATCCAGAAATTTGTTTATTTCCTGTAATTTCATTGATTGCTGCGGGGATTTCCTGATGTTTCTAAGAGGTGAGCCTCTTGCAGGCTGTACTCTTTTTCTTCATTGCTTATTTCTGAAAATCTTGTAGGGACAATCAAGCTTTCAGATGTTCAGCCAATATGGATAAACTTGTCAAGAGTTTCAGAAAATTGCGGAAAACAGAGGCATCCATGCAGCCTGGTCAGGTATGGTTATTTTATTTTTCATAAAGAGAGAGCTAATTAATCTCTTATGTCAAACCAAAGGATAATACAATTGGATCATCTTTCCCCATTCCAACTCAGTTCTGTTTTTCATCTGCTTTTATTGTGAATAGATTTTGCTCTGTTTTTGGGGGAAAAAATGTATTGTGCTCCATTACACAATTACACCTCATAGGAAAATTAATAGCAGGTACCAAAATCTACTTGGAATGACTGAAGAAAGAGTTGTTTCACATGGCAGCATAATCTTGGGATCCAGCCTGAAAATGGAGTATATTCTGAGAATCAGCTTCCATAAACCTCTCAACTGTGTATGGGCATGGAGAACACAGGCAGAGATTGATCACAGAGGAACAAAATGCACAAGCACAAGATGACACCAGTGACCCACAAGAGCATAAACACACCATACAAAATTACTGATCACTAAGATAATGCAATTTTGAGGAAAGAAAATGAAAGAGGACAAAGGACATGCAGCCAGTGTAGATAAAATATTGCCTGTATAGTGAAAATGAAAAGATAACAAAAGGAATAAAAGATAATCACAACCCCCACTAGAGAAAGGAAGAGCAGAGAAGGAAACTCCAGCATTGTCTCCCCCAGTTAAGGACATGGAAGCTGATCAAAGCCATTGTGCATGTGCAACATGATTCTCCAGATAAAAATTGCTGCTTTTTGATTTGCCACTTGCCTCATTCTACCACTGCAGACTCAGCAGTTGTACGTACAGCATTATCTCTTACTATGTAATTGGGTTAAGTAGATTAAAATTTCAGAAAGCACGGAGTATGTGTTGTGATATTTCACCTCTAACTAGATGACTGGATGGATTTTAGCAGTATGCAGTTGATGGATTTATTCATCATCCAGTAGACAGAAGATGGATGGGGTTAATGACAAATTCTAGCAGTACTGAAAGATGATGCGAATGGTTCAGGAATGCCCTTGGATTTGCCACAAAATCTTCCTCTTGTTCTAAAATTGGGATGGGGTGTAAGTTTTGGCTTTGCCATCAGAATGAGAGTTTTGTTGATGCAAAAAACCAGAAAGTGTCTGGTTCCCTCCAGTACTAAATTGGCGCATTTTGGTCAAAAAAAAGCGAAAGGAGAAGGGAATCTATTACACTGTGACAGGGCAAAGCTATCCTGCACCTCCAATTACAGCAGAACAATGCACAATAAAATAACAAAGTTGGTTCAAAACTGCTCTTGTCTTTCAGTCTTAGATGGATTTATGAATATACTCAGTATGGTTAGCAGTACTGGACATGCAAAATATGCTTTCCCACTGCACGTTTCAAATGATAATTCCCCTAAGGGGGAACTGGTGCGTAGCAAATACATTTCTTACTGGTTAATGAATATGAAAGAAAGCTTTAGGGGGCCTGAGCATTAGTCTTTTTCTGAACAGTTGCTAAAGACCAGGTGTTTGTTGGCAGTGCTAGACTGGGTAACTTCACCCAAACTAAATCACAGCATCACAGAATGTTCAAAGTTGAAAGGGACCTGTGGTGGTCATCTGGTCCAACTTCCCTGCTCAAACTAGAGCAGTTGTCCAGGACCATGTCCAGATAGCTTTAGAATATCTCCAGGGATAGAGAGTTCACAGTCTCCCTGGGTGAGGGAGGATGTGCAGGCACCTGGTCACCCTCACAGTAAAAAAAAAAGTGTCTCCTGATGTTCAGAGGGAACCCCTGTGTTTCAGTCTATGCCCACTGTCTCTGGTCCTGTCACTGGGCACCATCTATTCACAGTTTTATTGTAAATTATTTGTGAATAAATGCATTTCTTCTGACAGAGTCATCTGTAGCATGCTGAAGCTTATTGTTCTCATTTGCAGCACCCAGGCAATACTGACAGAACACAGCTTTCTCCTTCCACCTCTGATGCACCCAGGCAGAGTGAAAGCTCAATGAAGCTGAAATCTAAGAAAACAGCATATAAATTAACAGTGACAAAAGGTTTGGAATAATTTAGAAAACACAGCTTACTCAGAGTGACAGTTCATGTTTTACTTTTTAAAAAGTAGAAACGATCAAAGATATTATTAGTGGCAGAAGTGCTGCTCTTGGTTGCACAGTTGTGCACTGGAACTATCTAATGATCACCTGGGAACCCTCTGAGGCAGATTTTGTACAAATTGTTCCAGCATCAAACATGTCACAGTCAAAACACTGTGAGAGCCACAGAGTACATCAGGTCTGGAGAGTGTTTACTGTGTCGGTTTCAGAATCACCACAGATTACCTGAGCTAATCATAAAACACAGGTACTAGAAGGAGCAGGAAACCAAGGAAATCATGTTAGACAGACTGGGAATAGTTTCTTCTGCCTTATAAGCCCTTTCTACAGACAATAGCAACCACTTACATAGAGCCACACATTCATTTAAATAAACTCTACAACTCCTCCATAGAGAAGATGTGGTGGGAATGGGCCAGGGGTCAAGTCAAAAGCCCATTCCCTTTAGGAGACGGTATAGTACAGAACCAGCCTTCTGCTTTGTCTAGGTGTTAGTATGATAGTGTGCCCTTGGATGAGTTCAGATCTGCACAAAGTGGCAATTTTTCCATAGAGGGCACTGCATCGAGGTGTCTCAATTTATAAGGGACTTTTCTGATATTTGACAACAACTTTTCTAGCATGAAGCATAGGAAAATCATAATAACCAGGTCCACCCTGGGGGTTGTACTGCTGTTACTGGAAATACAACTTTCAGTGTAGTAAAGCCTGACTTATCTTGGAAAGTTATAGCATGTGTGAAGAGAAGCACTTAAAAACTCCACATCTCCAAACTAAGTATCTTTCTCCTCAGAAACTTCATCGAAATATGTGTGTAGAGGAGTTGACTGGTGAACATTTGGCTAGAAAGATGTGAGCTGTGGCTATGCTTTGACCCTTGTTTGTGTGATCTCACTGCTAACCATCTGCAAGTCTACCAGCAGCATAATTATGCCTGTTTGACAGTGTACATAAATTAGTGCTGGCTCCTCTGGTTTTGTAACAAGGCAGGCAGCCATCTGACTTTTTAATTAAGGATTTCACTGAGATTGATAATAAAGTTCCAATATGCTTCCATATTTAAATGAAAGTGCATCAGCAGTATAAAATGTTCAAAGGGAAAACATCCACGGAGATTTATCAGTCACCTATGAAGTATGGCTGAAGTGAAGCATGACACCAGCAATGGAAGAAATCCAAGCTGTCTGCTTTTCCTGCACAAAACTTCATTCTGCAGTGGAAATCCTCTAAGGGAATCAAGTCCATTTTTTTTCACTCATTTTTTAAAATTTCCATGAACCTAAGACTCTGTACTGTACTTCTGAATATTTAAAGATGCTGAAATCCTGCACCATTTTCAGAACTTCCTTATGTGTTCTTATGCTCAGTATCTAGTTACAGCTTCAGCTATTTAAATGCTTAGAAGTGTCACCCTTCCTTATGGCTGTAGTAAAAGCTATATTCATCTCACTAAAATTATTTTTCAATATGCTAAAGAAAAATATGTGCCTTTTAAAATTTATGCTTACAATTTAGCTCAGTCTAGGAATTCATGTATGAAACTAAGTCACTGTCAAACATTAAAACTTTTCCAAGTATGCTTCCAGTACAAGTCTGGAGTATCTTAGATAAATCAATTAATCTTTTTCGGTTACTTTCCTACAAAATTGAGTTTCAGTCTGAACATTCTCAAAGTGGTAGTGAAGTATCAAAGGCTCCTGTGACATGTTAATATGTACCTATAGTTGTGAAGGTGTCGTCAGATTACTGGTGCTAACCATTCTGGGGGGATTTCTGTAGGGCTGAAGGTAATTTCTCACACTTTATCAGCTGTGTTGAGATACATAATTACATGTCTGTGATCTGTAAAGCAAATTCTCCCTCTTTATCAGTGTTTGACACTGGATGCTTAACAACCTGGTTAATCAAAAACAGATTATACTGCTAGAATTAATGAGGCATTGAAAGGGTTTAATGACTGAGGGAAGCTTTTTAGTGCCTGTTTCAAAGGGATTACTTAGTCTAATATTTGCTCATAAGTAGTAGAGAAATGTGTGGCATGGAAGTCACAGTTTTTCAGACAAATGAATTTCTCTGGGTCAGCTCAACCTGGTATCTCATCACTGAAAATCTCAAATCTAGTTCATGTTCTTTTGATAGACAAAAAAGCTCTTTCTTCTTTCCCATTGTATTAATTCAGGGTTCAGTGTAGAAGATTCAAGGACAGCTGGCAAAAATGACCATTTAAATCAGCTCGGGTCTGAAGTAGGAGAGATTTTATTATTGGATATATATCTGAATCACAGGACTAAAGCAAATTACTACATGTGGTTAGAGACAGAGAAGTCTGCCTATTAAATGAGCTGTGAAACTAGTTTCAGCAACTGATAGCTCTTGAAATATCAGATCTTTAATTTGTCACTGGGATCTTGAATCCGGGGAAAAAAATGCATTGTTTCGTCAGACAGACTTAAGTTCCAGGTTTCCCTCTTTGACTATAAAGGCTTTATATGGCATTCTTTGACCTGGAAGAAGATTGGGAAAGAGGATCCCAAGTATTGTTCAGCCTGTCCAAAGAAGGGACACCTGTGTGTGAACACAAGTATGAACGCTCTCCCTGTTTCTCGTACTCCATAATGTTCTCACTACTTTTATACTTCCTTGTCCTTTTATATTTCCATTCTGGGGCATGACACAGTGGGTCTTTCTCAGGAGGTTCTATGAATCTGCTCCCTGACATTGCAAACAAGGGAACATCAAATGGAGACGAGCAGGAAACCTGCTTCAAAAATACCAGTCCTGAGCTAAACCTGACTCCACCAGTCCATTTCCAGGCTAGTGTTCCCTTGTGAATATGGTGCTGGTTTTTATCTTTCATGCTGATTTTAGAGCCCTTGGTTAAAGTTTAGAGGAGCTCTGACCATTTGCTTTTGCCAAAGGAATTTGAGTAAACAGCTTGATGTGCAAACTAACTCTTGAACTCTGCATCTAGCATGGTTTATTGTCAGGATGAGTAAGTTAATGAAAAATGCCTTTGCAATAAGAAATTCCCAGGACTGAGATCCACAGGTGCTTTACTGCAGGACATCACACATTCTACCTTGCAGTTTCCCAGGAAGGTCTGAGCTCTACTGTTTTAACTAATCTCTACTCACTTCCTGAGGAGCCCTGAAAGCTTCCCAACTTCAGCTTAATTGATGATGAAATTATTCGTGAACTAAAAGTCAAAACTGGGAAAAGATATGCTCATCTTATGGGTGACCATATGAAGAAATTTGGGTAAAGTGATACACCTCAGGCACTCGATCCAGCAGTGGCAGAGCTGAGGATGTAATTCAGAAGCCCCATCACTTGAGGGCAGGAGGCACAAACACACCAATTCATTTCTTATACCATTGCCCACAGCAGGAGATGTAAGGAAGACCAACTGAAGCCAAATCAGAAGCCCATTTAGGCCAAGATGTGCCTCAATTCAAGCAGGACATTTCTAGGCCAGCAAATACCGTGAATAGCAATGCAGCCACCACTCTGGAGGGCTGTGACTGCCCTGCCACACCTGCTAACCCTTGAGGGAGGCAGGTTTTCTTACACTCTCCAACCTAGTCCAGCACCTTCCCCTCATTCTGGGAGAGGCAAAATTCAATTTTGCATACCCTGCTGGGAAGACTTCACCCTGTTCTGTATAAGAAATTTGGAAAAGAGCGATCCTTCCCTGATGCAATCTCAGACAGTCAGCAGCGGTAGGAAAGCCTGACCTAGGGGCTAACATGCAATTATCTTTGATGGAACTCTCCTCTGTGAGTCTGTGTTGCTGTTATTTCACACTAACTACGCTTATAAACTTCCATTCTGTATCCTGTGGCTCCAAGCTTCGTGCTTTAATTATGCATTCTGTAAATATTGGCCTTAGTTTATTTTAAGCCTATCAACATATCCTTGGGGATTCCTAGTTCCTTTGATTCATCCTGTTGTTTTTCTCAGAACTTTTTCTACTTTTGTAGAACGGAGTGGGGCAAAATCTAAGTGTTTGCTCTGTAGTTTTACACAGCACCATGCTATCTCACTTTGCAACAGATTCCTAATGGTCTCTTATATTTTTAATACTGTCAAGCACTGAGCCCACATATTTATAAAACTGCCTACAGGGATCTCAAATTTTATTTCCTGATTTTCAAAAGCTAGACAAGAACATGCACTATGTACTGGCAGGTCAAGCTGGTTTAGGTAGAGTTATTTTCGCCTTTGTATTTAGAGATATTGAGCTATTGTTTCCTTCAGTCACTCAACTCCTTGGGATTTTCAGACATTGTTGTGCTCTTCTCAGGCAGTTTGAGATATGATTCCTGCAAGCCATTTTATCACCTCAACATTTATTTTAGCAAATACTATCATGTCATTGTTCATCTCTTTTTCTGTACTGTGAGAAGGTGTTGAGAGGCTCATCTTTGAGCCCAGGTTTCTCTAGGGATCCACAGATAATCCTCCATTGTGAAAACTCTTTATTTTTACTCCGTTTGCTGTCTTTAAGAAATTCTTTTTCCTTGAGCTGACCTTCCTTTTTATGCCATGACAGCTTAGTTCCTTCTCCTAATCTTTCAACCTTGTCAAAAGCTTTCTGAAAAAATGAATGTCTTATATCAACTAGAACATCCTTTTCCATATGCTCAGTAAAAGTATTTCTATTTGAGTTGAAATATTGACAGTAAAAGGACTGGCCATTTCAATTGCTTCCATATTTAGTGTCTAATCTGAGATGCCTTTGGAGAGCAGTGATTTTTCACTTTTTCAATAAGTGATCAGACCTACCTTTAGTCATTTCCTTGGAGAAGTTTAAACGAACTCATCAGTTCCTGCTTAAAAACTTGGTTTGGCACTGTGGAAATATATGAACAGAAAGCAAAATACAGCAGTGTTTCTGATTTATTCTGGACAGAGACTTGTCACAAAACACAAAAGAATTTCAAGCACATGTCTTCAAAAAACACAAAATACTTTCCTACTTCCCATCCAGCATTTATCAAGTCCGATGAGCTAAATACACAAGATTTTACTCCCATGAAAGCAGATGGGATGAAAAAAGACACTACCACTTGCAGATAAAGCAGAGGAGAGAGTGTTTTCCCTTCCTCTGGACTGGAGATGAGGAGAAAGCAGAACATGCTGAGATGCCAAAGGCACTAAGTGCAAAAAACCCTTCAAGCACTTTTGTCCATGTAATTTCCTGAGAGTAAATTGTTGGGACTTCCTCAATTCCACAGCAATCTGGCTGTACAATGCTTTTCGAAAATGTCCCCTTTTCAATTGGAATGTCCCTCCAGCAGAGAAGTTCTCCCACAGTATAGGTACACATTTTTACTTTTACCTTTAGGAACCTATATTCAAATTATTTTAATTTTTTTTTAAAGGAAATGAACTCTTATTCTACACTGGAGCTGGAAAGAGCTGAATGTTCTTGTTCTGCTTAGACTTGAAAAAACTTAAAATTCGCATGTCAATAGTCTTTAGTAAATCCACTTTGTACATCATTTGCATGCCTTTGACTGCATGACAATTACCAAATTAGTATCTGCATATAATGTATCTTTCTGGGAAATGGTAAGAAGTCAGTGAGAAGCTTTATCATATTCAACATATTCATTGGCATTTCAGGGTGAAGCAATTACAGTGTCTCCACTAAATCTATTACTGCACTCTGTCAGGGCATTCAGACCTTGGCAGTTTAACCTTGATTATTCTGGTAGTGTAATATAGAAATATGGCAGACAATAAAAAATGCACGACTTGTTTAGACCTTAGTCAAGGAACTCATGGTGAATTCCATTGTAAACAATTTTGGAGTTCAGCATGACTTGGGAGTCAAAAATAGCATTTTAAACGGCAACTATATCAATGAACCTGAGAACATCAGTCAGGAGAAAGAGTTGTGGTCTGAATACAGGAGCTGAAAACAGCTGCTAATTCTTGCACTAAATCCTTATGAACTTCAGTAATTTTTCTTGGTCTCCTCCTTTGTTCTGGCATTTCAATACCAGACAGGCTGTGCAGTGAAGAATTCAACTGCACTCCATGCATAGATGTTGAATCCTTGGAAACAAAATCTCAGATGAATTTTTGCAGAACTTATGCATATAAATCCACTGCTGCACCACTAAGGTTGCATGTGTCAAACCCTGCACAAGTGGGACAAGAAGCACAGAACAGGAGAGAGTAGAATAGAAATGAATAGAACAGAACAGAATAGACTCAGTTGGAAGGGGCCTGCAACAAGCATCTAATCCAACTGCCTGACAGATTCAGGGCTCACAAAAATTTAAAGCATGTGGTTAAGGGCATTGTCCAAATGCCTCTTACACAGTGACAGACTTGAAGCATTGATCACTTCTCCAGGAAGCCTATTCAAGTCTTTGACCATCCTCTTAGTAAAGAAATACTTCTTCCCAATGTCCTTTCTGAACTTCACAACACAACTTTGATCCCTTCCCATGCATCCTGTCACTGGATCCCAGGGAGAAGAGCTTATCGTTCCTTCTCCCCTCCCCTCCTCAGGAGGCCGTTAGAGGGCAAGGAGGTCACCCCTCAGCCTTGTCTTCTCCAAACCAGACAAGCTCAAAGCCCTCAGCCTCTCCTCACAGGATGTGCTTTTCACCAGCTTTCTTCATGTCCTCTGGGCACAAAAGAAGAGAATCTTCATTTCCTTTCACAAATTTGCTTAAATTGAGGACAACAGCTCTAATCTGTGATAGTTTAGATAAAGTCCACCCTGAGGAAGAGTATTCAACCCTTCTAGGAGCCTGATGGAGCCCTGCATCTGGGTCCACGTTTGCTGCCATATCTCAAGAGTTGCAGAATCCAACAGAGGCACTGCCAGCTCCTCCTCCAGTTCACCTGTCCCTGCCATCCATGGGCTGGGGACAAATGCATTCTCCTCCCCCACGCTTCGAACAAGGCACACCCCAATGGCTGGTGTTGCTGTGGTATCTGCTGGGTCAGCTCTGTTGTCTTCATCCTCATATTGCCTATCAAGTGAATAATTTAACTGTTAATGTGGCCTAGGAAGGAGAAGACTGTTCACCTTTTTTCTCCTGCGTTCTCTTTCGCTCTCTCTTTCTCCTGTCATGTCTACTCCATCAGTAGTGCTGCTGGAGGTCCTGGTTCTTTCATCACCACCCTGTAGGTCCTTCAGGCCTGTGCAGAGCTCCAGTGTCACACAGAAAGGCACCATGCAGAGCTGACAGCAGTGTGGGGGCTCAACCTTTAGCTTTACTGATGCTCCAGCCTGGTTCCTGGTGTTTCATTCAGATCCAAACAATGGCCTTGCTAAAAGTTTAGTGCTTATTGCCCCTATTTATGTTACTTCATTTTATTTTTTATTTTAACTTGACATATACCTTGCAGCTTCGCAATGTCACTTACGCCTGCTTCTTTCTCACGAGGGACTTCTATAATCAATCCTCACAGGGTTGATGGAGTTACCTGTCATGGTCCGCACTCCCTCTGCTTCCTGTTTTGAAGTGGGAACACATGAATTGTAAGGCAACAAAATTTCTCCTGGTGGTGATAATACAGACATTTTTAGTGCCCATACGATGTCAGTCTGACAAACTCACATTTTCCATGCTCTTTAGACATGCAGAGGATGAGGATACACAGAAAGGTTGAAGGTGAGGAGGAGGAGGGGACATGTGGAGAGCTGGGTGTGCTGGCAACCCTCAGCTGGCTTATGTCAGATTTCATAAGTAGGACACACTTCGGATCAAACATCCATGGCTTTCCACGAGCTTCCCACTGCAGTATCTGTAGCCTCACACTCCATGACGACTGCCAGCCTTCTGGTTTGGAGTGTTCATATGGGAGAGGTGAAGAAAGCCTGCAGCATCCCAGGCACTTTTTGGAAGTCTTTTGGCTGGTAGTAGTGGATGGAATCTGACAGTGACTGCCTCATCTTGAGCTTTTCAGGCAGTGGGAGTTCACTGGTGAGTGACACCAGAAGGCTGAAGGCAGGCAATCCACAGCATGTGGTACTCAGCCATCCTTAGCATCCCTTCCCTTTGATAGGACGGGAGGATCTGTACAAATTTTTGGTAAAATTATCTCATAGAAAGCAAACCTTTGCTTGTTAAAGGCGTGACATCAATTGTTTGCACATGCATCTAATTAGCACAGGATTAAAAAAAGTCTTTGGAGGGAGCCTGAGGGCAGGGGAGGCATCACATTCTGCTTGTTTGTCACTTTTCCTTTGTCAAAACTATGTCATTTATGTTAAATGCCTTATTAATCAGAGTCTGACTTTCTGACATGCAAAAATACAACCCTTTGAAACTGAGCTGTCCAGATTATGTAAGACCCAAAACATTTCTTCCAGCCTTGCAGTGGATTAGTCTCTGTTACCAGCTCAGTGAACACTGACATCTTTTTTGTTTGCTAGCTCTGCATATTAAGTTGCTGAGCAAACTGAGATCCCTTTTTTATTTTTCCCTTTTGGTACATTGCCAAGGTGTAGTCAAGCAGCAAAACATTTCAGTTAGGTATATTATGAAAGAATTTGAATTTGGTTATGTCTTCCATGTATTCAGGCCAAGTCACCCTTTTGAGTTTCAAATCCTAAGCAGTCTTTAAGTTGGACATGTGCAAGCATTCCATTTTAATTGAGGAATTATTTAATTGGACAGTAAAATAGGCTGCCCAGAGAAGTTGTGGATGCCTTATCCCTGGAAGTGTTCAAGGACAAATTGGGTGGGGACCTAAGCAACTTGATCTAGTGGATGGCATCCCTGCCATGGCAGAGGACTTGGACATGGATGATCCTTAAAGTTCTTTCTCACTGAAGCCATTCTATGACTGTGATTTTTCAAGTGTCTTTTCCTACCTCGGCCACACTTTACTTACAGGAAACTTAATCAGCTCTTTGCACAAACTGTAGCACATCCTAAGACAAGGTCACTTTCCCTCCTGTGTCCCCATGCCACAGAATCTTCTAACAATGTACTGTCTGATATATGCATTGCCACAACTGGCAGTCATCACAGAATCATAGAATACCTTGAGTTGGAAAGGACCCACAAGGATCACTGTGTCCAACTCCTGACAGGCTTACAGAAGTAAAATAACTTCCAATTTTTTTTTTTTTTTTTTTTTTTTTTTTTGCGCTGGGAAACTGTAAAGGGAGTTCACTGCCATTGAGAGCAGCTATTTCAAGTCCCATTGGCAGTTGCTTTTGCACACGAGCCAGGGGAGGAATGTATGGAAGAGACAGAAAGGAAGTGTTGGAAAAAACCCTTTTAAAATTCCAGTCACCTTTGAGAATGCAGACCCACAGAGCTGAAGATGGTCCAGAAAGCAGAATTGAAGATGTGCTGTGGAAAGTTCCTCAAAAAGACCCAGACACCATTGCAGAATCTATTCATAGAGCTGTTGCAGCCAGAGGGGCCCTTTGCAAATAGGACTGTCCCAGTCAACATATCACTGGTAACACCTTCCAGCAGCTTTCATCTGTGGGTCAGACATTCATTTACCCTCAGTCTGTCTAGGAGTGAGGCTGATTTACCTCACCCCTGTCTGCATGCTTGTTCTAGTGCAATGTAGGGAATATCACCATGACTGTGAGGTTTTGTATCCTTTGTATCTGGCTCAGAAGATGGTGAGAAGCAAAACAGCAAGAATCAGCCACTTTGAAGGGGCTGAGGGGCAGTGTAATTATGGCTAGTACCATGGAAAGCAGCACAGTTTTGGGTGATGTGAAAAGCAGTGATATCAGGAAAAATTTTCAATGCCTTCAATGATCTTCCAGCTCATTGAAAATATTGTGCTAGCTCCAGATGTCTGGTTAACACCAAATTGCTGAGCAAATAAAAAGCCACAAAATATAAAGAGAAATGAATGGGATATTAAGCACTCCAGAGACAAGGAATACCAAAAGATATGGTTGGCCTCAGAAAATCAGCTCTTCTCTAGTGCACACACCTGGCAGCCTTTATTCAGTCTTTCTCATCTTTATATAGAAAGAGAGAAAATGAATATATGTATAATTAAAAGATAGGGCTGAATTTGCACTGAAATGAACCACATAATTGTAGGAATTCCTGATTTTGTATGTGCCTAAAATATCTTCTTTGAATAATATTTGTGTTCATCTTATTTTTTTTTAACATTTATTTAATTCTGAAAAATGATTTAAACTCCAGAGATGCATTGAGAGAAGTCACAAGCAATTATATGCTCCTGCTTAATATTCAGAAGAAACAGAAAAGAAGCTGTTAAACTATCCATGGTCTGTGCCAGATCTGCAAATGTCTTCTCTGAAAGCTAATTACATCTTGGCATATGGAGTCTTGGCAAAAGTGTTGCAATAAAAATAGAGAACAAGAAAAGAACTAATTCTCTGCATTTAAAAAAAAAATAATTCATAGAGCAAAACTCTTTGGTCTCCTGCTGCTTGCAAGCTGTTAATATAGAGCAGAAAGGAACGTTTCCTAATTTAGTATGGACTTTCTGCTAAGAACTGCCAATTCTTCAGATGTTGGGGGAGAGCTAGAGTAGCAGAGCTGTCCAGAATATCAGAGTTATAATTGTTTTTCTCAGTCTCTGCTGCCTATCAGCAGAGACACTGGCAAGTAATCCAATTAAAACAAGCATCTCTCATTTGGAGACTTGAACCCTAACAAGGAAATCCAGGCTTCCAATGAAGAAATGGGAGTTTGCCCTTAGCTTCAGTGAAACCAGGATTGAAAGAACTGGCCTTGATTTTAGAAACCATTGCTGAGCAGGAAGGACATTTGAAGTTCATGTGTAAAACTGAACTATTAATTAAGTTCCACTGACTTTAAGATGGGACATGATGTTGCAAGTGTAGCTGTCAGCTCAGAAAGATTCATCCCATCTACCATTAGATTTCTACCACTTGGATGTCTGTCTCTCTCCTAGTGGCTCCTCATACTTTTAAAGTCATGAAGAGAAATAAGCAGATAAAGATGTGATTTATCTACTTTTATGACAAAGTGCTTAGTTCTGTTTAACTGGAAGAGGACTCTCAGGCTACATCAGTGATAATAAGTTAACAGTGTTGATTCTCCACAGTTTCTGGAAATTATTCCTGGTGCACTTTCTGCCTGGTACCAACTAAGATGCTCTCACACAGTCTCCAGGCCCAGCTGAGGAGCTAACAGGAGCTGGGTTCGTTCCCCATGGAATTAAGGATGTAGCTGTTCTGTTTCACAGGGAGAAGGATTTGTTCCCTCAGGGGCAGGCAGCTGCCCTTGGTGGCAGATAATGGGGTGTGGGCATAACCTAAGGGACACAGCCCAGTATACAGGTTAGCTCTGGGGCTGTCTGCATTCATGACTTTTGTGCATCTGAGCAGATGAAATGAGTTTTTTTGTTCCCCATATAAAATTTTTTCCATGACACAAAATTTCTATGAAGGCAAGGGAAAACATGGGAATCAAGCAAATAGCATCATGTGTTGTAAAGCAAGATTAACAAGAAAGTACTGTCAGCAGCAGCAGAATTGAATTCCCTTGCAATTTAGATGTAACCTGGCCCATCAGGAAGAAGTCAAGAAAGCCTAGAAAACGAGTTCAATATGTTGGAGCTACTGCACAACCCTTGGTGTGCATTACTTAGAGCAAATGGAAACCCAATTACGTGCTCAATTAATGCCTCTATTAGAAATCCCAGTGTTTATCTTACTATGCCTGGCTTTTATACACAAGCAATATAATAAGTATTTTGACATCCATAGAGAAGGAAAGAGAGTTAAAGCTAAACAAATACTGACTTGTCACATGGTGACAGCATATTCCTGGACATTTCTCAGATGTCTTACACTTTGTGCCTTTTAGTGTTCAAATACTTTTCTTCCAAGGTTTATTAAATGAAAGCTATTCTTGAAACACTTGTGACTTTAGGTATGTGTTTGTGAAATTCAATTTGACACAGAATAGAGATAATGCTAGTTCACCTAAGACTGTGGAGAAAATCAGCTTCAGTAAGGCCAATCTCAGATCAGTTTAGAAGTGTGTGATTTTTCTAGAGTCTGAGTAGATATGCTATAAAAACATGAGAACATTTTAACCATCTAAACAAAACTTTTATGGGAGATCAGAATCAGCCAAGAGATTGTAACCCAAGCACCACTGAAATAAAAAATGACAGGACTCCAAATCACCAGGACTATTTAAGAATGTTAATTAGATGGCAGGTTAATATTTAACTCCCATGCCATTTCACCAAGATATTTCTGCATCTTTAAACTATTTTCATGATATGTAATGAAAGTATATAAGGCAAGTATGTTATTGCTCATTTTAAAGCAAAACGAAACACATGTTTTAGTAATCTATTATTGACTGTGCTCTTGGTGGTTAGAATCACAACCAAAGAATCAGAACCAAAGAATCAGAACCATGGAATCATAGAAATCCTGAGCTGGAAAGGACCCACAAAGACCAGCGAGTCCAACTCCTGGCCCTGCACAGGACACCTCAAGAAACCCACCATGTTCCCGAGAGTATTGTCCAAATATTTCTTGAGCTCTGTCAGGCTTGGTGCTGTGACCACTTCCCTGGGGAGCTGTTCCAGTGCCTGACCATCCTCTGGGGGAAGAACCTTTCCCTAATATCCAACCCAAACCTCCCCCAACACAGCTTCAGGCCATTCCTTTGGGTCCCATTCCCAGTCACGAGAGAGGAGAGATTAGAGATTACACAAATCCCCATTCATACTTGCTACCTTTGCTAGCTTAGGTTTTGATCTGTAACACAGAATTTTTGCATGAAGTTCTGGATGCAGTTAGCCTAAAATGAAGAGGTAGAGTCATACATGTTCTGCTTGAAATTAAGGAGGTGTGCACTTTATTTAGCTTAACATCTTCTGCATTAATAAGGATGTCATGATACATAGGAGAACTGCCGTGGAGAAAACACCAAGAAACCAGTCCCTTGTATAGAATACACACACACACAGAGCTTATTCAAATTTAATATAATTTTTCCAGTTCATATTATTTCTGCAGCTTCACCTTGTATTTCATTACCAAGGACATCTATAGCAAACAATCAAAACATTCTCATTTATGCTAATGTTTTCTTTTTATTTTGCTTTTCATTCAGCAAACAGAGTTGTACTAATCTTCCTCAGCAACAGGAACACTTCAGTCTATAAATAGAACCACTTGTTCAATGATCAGCTATCAAATGATGTTAAGCATATTTCTTATTCTAAAAATAAACAGTAATAAAAAGGAATAGAGGGCAAAACTTAATTTAAAAAGCCCCTAGATTTGCACCAACACAGTGTCTGAAAGATGAGATTTATGGAGATTTCATAAGTAACTAGTGGTTTGTACCATGTTTGCAAATTGTAGATAACTGGGCACTGATCAAAGTCAGAGAAAGAAGTGCCTCTGTTAGAGTCACAAGTCTAAGAATTGGGCTTTAATGAGAGCTGTCTTGGGCTCTGAAAACCCAGACCCAGGCTCCCTGGAGCCCACAGGCATTGCTGGAACACTCCTGGCAGTCCCTAAGCAGCTCCTCACGGAGCTGGCAGGGAGCCCCAAGCCCTCTCATCCAGTGGGTGAAGGTACACCGAGACCCTGGGACTAGAAACAGAAGCCCCATTGCCAGGAATGGAAAAATGAAGCTGATGTTTAACCAAGAGGGCAATTAACCAACTTCATGATAAATCATGTAAAGTCTTCATCATTACAGGCCTTTAAACCATGGCTGAATGCCCTCCACTCCAGAAATTTTAGGTAAATTCAAAGTTCTGGCCCCTGCTGTGCCTTGTGATATGGTATTAACAACAGAATAATTGACTCCTTCCCTCTCTACACTTCAAGTTAATTCATTTTTGAGGGAGGTAATTTAATAAGGTTCCCAATAATCTGAATCTCACCCTTTGCCCTCCTTCCCTACTTCCTACTAATGATTCTCCTTGAAGACCACCATGAACCTCCCTGACTGGCAGTGCAGACAAGCCCCACTGCTCTTGCAGTCTGTTATGGATGTCCCTCCCATGGGCAGAGCAGGAAAGGAAATCACTGCCATTAAAATAAGGAGAATTTGGTCTTTGGATGGAGGTCAGGTCAGTCATGTTCCAATTCTCTGAGAGCCATCGAGACCTCCTACTGGAGCCATCTTGGATTATTTAATCTAAACAACAAGAGAGAGATCTCATGTGAAAAGGAAATGGAATCAATCCTGAGGGTAATGATCACAGGCCAGGACTCAGTGTCACTTGTGAGGTAAAAGATTGTCAGCAGCTGTCAGTGAAGTCAGAGGCATCACATCTTGCTGAGAGTGAAATTAGGGTTGTTGTGCAGGGTGTTCGGAAATAGCACGGTATGTAAATGCAATTAAACCAGTAGCACTGATGACTCTGAGAGACTGTGCTGGCAGAATAAGCCTTGGCAAAGCTGTGACTGGCTCTGAGAGCCCTCTTCCACTTCCCTTTGGAACAGCTACTCCCTTGGGAATGAGGTGTGAACAGCCATAAGGACAAACTATGGCCTTTCATCTCTGGTGGAGCTTTTAAACTGCATCCCAGTGTGGTTCTGCTGCCAAGACCTTCCTGTGCCCACCCACACACCCCTGGGTGAGCCTGGCACATTTCCCAGTGCTGCTGTGGGGTCCCCAGACCCAAAGGAATTTGAGCATTGAGGACACGTAGAGAAAGTTTCAGTTCTTCAAGATCAGAACAGCCATCCCCAGACTTATCTTAGATGCTTGCCTAACGTGCCTTTAAAAGCAATATTTATTGCCATGTTGGTTTCATGCTGTAAAGCAGCACCATTTGTTCTGCCCTCGCTGAGCAGAAAATATTGTTTATCTCTTCCACAGCCACCTTGCCTATATACCATGACTCCTAAAAGGCTCACCCCCACCTTCCCACTACTTCCCTGTTGATCCTTTCCAGGAAACACTGCTCTTCTTTGGACGTCATGATATAGCTACTCTCTTTCTAAAAGCTTCTGTTTGAACTAAACCTGAATTAAATTTGAATTCGAGATATTATTTTTCCTTGGGGCTATGCAAATGTTTGTGGAAGGTAATCCCACTTCAGCAGCTAAATTCAGCTATGTGCACCCACCTGCAATTTCTTCTGCCTAGCAGTAAGGCTTTTTCACAAAAGGCAGCGGGAGGATGAGTAAAAGGTTTGTTCTATTAAAGAAGATGAAACCAAGGAGTGGAGTGGTTTAGTGTCATTGCTAGTATTCAGTCACTACGTGGGGAACATCTTCCCTGTATTAATGAAGATTATGAGAGGTCCCAACTACTTGACAGCCGGTACAGAGAAGGGCAGCATAAGAAGGCAGTGATATTTTAATAGCCAACCTTGCCAGAGATAAAGATCCAGGCTGAAAAGAACTGTCCTACTTTGGAAATGTCTTTTTAGGATGCAGAAGGAATAAAGACAAAGAGTTTCAGTTTGGATATTCTACTTTTGTTGCACTTGGTTTGGGAAATGCAGTGCCAGGAATTGCAAGTGCTGATGAGATAGAGAGGAAACTGGAGAACACTGAGGCATTTGGGGCCTCATGAATCCCAGTAATGACAGCTGATGAGCTATAAGAGGCACAAAGCACAGACCCTTTGCTGGGTAGAACCTTCTTAGAAGTTTAAAATAAGAGCAGGAAATAAAATGGGACCTGGTGATAGTGCAAGAGCATGTAGGTGGGGAGTAAGAAATCAGGTGAAACACTGAATGGAGAAAGACACTGGGAAAGCAAAAATGATGAGGGAGGAATAAGGAAACCAGAAACAGTGAATTAGATATGAGCCTGAAAAGCAGTAGGGAAAATACAGCTTTTAAAGAAGTCAATCTAATTCTGAACTCGAGACCCAGGTTTCTCCCACTCCAGATTTCATGGCAAGTAGCAGCTCCTGACTTTACTACTTGCAGACTTTACCCTCTGTAATGTGTTCCTCCTTCCATTAACCCATTTCTGGACTTGTGAGCCTATTTGCACCATCAAATAAAAGTTTGTGCCCCTCTGTCTGAAGCTAATCACATATTGATTTTACTTTATTTTTGAGATTCTTTAGGCATTTTTATTCTAGTCTCTTCAAGTATAAGGACAAAGGGCCTTTTTGAACGTTCTGGTAACATGTAAGCCAAATTCTTATGAAGCCTACATAAGTCTTGTTCACAAATTTTAGATGAAGTCTGAAGGACTTTTATGTTCACAAGCCATGTTCAAAAGACTCTCAGAAAGTTTCTGGTCTTTGGTGCCATTCCTAATGGAGTTCTTGTGGGTGTACTGAAAGGAATATGTGTAATTGTGGACTGAGATTGGTCTAGTTTGACTTTTGCAGCAGCATGTAACACACTGAGAAAGGATAATGTTGCTTTTTCTTGCTCGTTGCTTACACTCTTGTATTGGTTTAATTCTCAAACTGAACTGCATCCAGTTAAACTTCTGAAATTTTAGGCAAGTTGGAGACAAGTAATAACATAATGCTGGAAAGATTTTGGCAGGAAGAATTGAGTTTTGAAGGACAAAGCAATCCCAGTGGGACTAGATTGAAATTGCTGACTTAAAGGCAAACAATGGGAAATAACAAGACAAATCCTAAATTAGCCTTTTCAGTCCTTACCCCCACAGAAAAAAACTCCACTGGTGTCCCAGGCAGCTGTTTTAACAACGGATACTTTAAAATATTTTGAAAAATTAGTTTGTTTTTATTCCAGTGATGTCAGACACCTGAACTGCTTTTAGGAAGTTTATCAAAAATATGATTTAAGAAAATGTGTCAATATTTGGTTCCATATTAGTTTACCTGGGAGATGATTATTTACACAAAGCCTTTAGCTTGAGGAGCTGTCCCAGATGGATGTAAAGAGATGCAGTCCAGAAGTATCACCTTACTGATGTCTGTTTTGAAGGAATGAAAAGAATGTGTCAGATCTGTTTCGACCCAAGGCTGAGCAGCAAAAACAATAAAACCCAGTGATATGACGAATCAAAACCTAAGCCTGGCAAGAGGATTTGTCCAGAGTGAGGTGTTCACTGTACCTGTGTGTTTGAGAGTTATTCTGCATAGTGTGGAAGATCAAGTACAAGTAAGCTTATGTACATATATAACCATATAAATACATAAATATCTATGTATTTTAAGTCACAACACATCTGCTGACAAAATTTCACAAATAAATTGTTGCAGCATTAGCTATTTCTTCTGCAGTCAGCCTAAACCACCTCCTCTGAATGCTGTCTGCTCCTGCCAGTCACCATCACCCTTGTTTGCAGCAGCTGCACTATTTGTCTCTATCACTGTAGGTCCAAAATGACTCATTATCACTTACTGTGCCTTGCAGATACAGGGCAAAAACATGGTCCCTAAAGAGCATCCAAGGAGTATAAATGTAATCAGACCTGTTTCCTTTTTAAGGCCCAGAGCTTACTAATAATTGTGAAATCTAGAAGATGCTACTAATAAAAGCTCTGCTACTGACTGTGTTGCTGGGTGGGGCAGCCAGGGAGACTGCAAGAAAGGCAAAAAAAGAGCGAGGCAAGGGAATCCAAGTCAGATGCCAAAGGAGGATAAAGCAGGATGATGTGCTGCAAAAGATATTCTTGACTATAGCAAGTGCGGTGTGTTAGAGGTAATGAAGATTTTTTCAGAGTTTACTCACTACAGGAATGCTTTATTCTGCCTTTGATCTCTGTGTGAATTTCTGCTTGATATCCACAGGAAATCCCTTGCTGTCTTTATCAGCCTGAGGATGTCAAAAAAGACTTTGACAATCACTTCCCAGTCTCAGTCACTATCCAAATGAGCATTACTCTAGTTAGAAACTGCACTCTTTCTGTCCACCCACTGTTCCCCCTTTATTGATACATCAGCTTAATTACAGCAAATATTGCCAGACCAGCCTTGAAGGTTCCAATTTTTCCTTTTTTTTCACCCAGAAAACCATAGGCAGCAGTGTCGCTGTTTGCCTCTGCCCTTCTTCTAATATTCTTCATTCCCCAATGCCAGGAACCTGTAGGGAGCAGAAGAAATTGAATTCCTAACTTCCCTGCATTTATGTTGATAATGAAAGAAGCTCATGGATACATTCATTCCGGGACATTCATACCTACATATTTTTTTGAGAAATGGGCACTGTTCATTTTATTTGGGTACCTCAGCAGTGAATGCAACCACAGCTGTGGTCAAAGCTCCAGGCTGCTTGCAGCCTTTCTCTGGGAGTCACAGGGAGGAAGGGACAGCTGTGTGACAACATTCACTAATGCAAGAGGCTGTGCATTACTCCCTGCCTGGGAAGGAGACCCTGTGGAAGCAGAAGATGCTGAGACAAGAGGAGCCAGCACTGCAGACCTGGCAATATGTATACACTGTATGTAGTACATGCCGTATAGCTGGTGGCTTTTTGTCAAGGTTTTTTGCTCACAAAGTGGTTCTTAGATGTTTTCTACTCTCACATCAGTGTGCTGCTTCAACCATGACAGTGGGAGGGTGTTGGAACACAGGCTAAACCCCCCAAAACCCAAATTCTCCTCCATACGGGGCAAATGCTTTCCTGGATCCTTCTTTCAGCCCAAAACATTGTGTTGCTGCATCACTGTGGCCCGGATCTAAATCTCTGTCTCAGCTGGAGTTGGGTAAACAAGTGCACAGTGCTCACAAAGGGCTCTGGGTTTATGCCCTGGAGGCTCATCCTAACAGCACAGGGAAAGTTGTGGCTGTGAGCACAAAATGCAGGTAATCCTATTCTCTACAAAGAATACAAAGAGGAAAAATCTTATTGAGACATTCTCAAATCTCTTTCCTTCCATCTCCTAGAAACCACAAGAAATTCTGCTACGAAATACATTTGTCAAAAATACACTTGAAAAATAAGATCACTGCTTTAGTTCACCCGTGACTGGAGTGGGGGAGTACTGTCCTTCCCTGGAAGCCTGGAGCTGCTGTTGTACCCAGCGTGGCTCTGCAGGCTTCTGTGAACAGCCTCTGCCAACAGCATCTAGGAGAAGTTCCTTTGGAAAACTGCTGGAACACATACCTGTGATAACCTAACCAGCCACTGAGTGTCCTCTTTGCTCCACAAACCCAGATGGGAAAGTACTTGTATGACAGGAAGGAGAAGAGATGGTTGACCCTTAAGGAGAGCTCAGACACAACAACTATCAGGAGCTAGACACAAACCCAGTGGTAAACTGGAGAACTTTAATTAACTAACCTGCTTGAATAACAGAGCATTCAGCCTCTGCCATCTGCAGTTTCTTTGTGATGTGAGTACTTGAACTTAAAGTTGTTTCTAGAGAATGAAAACAATAAATTTCTTTTTGTTTTCTCCAGCCATTTAAAAGCAGGGATGGATTTGACACAGTGACTCATAGGTTGAGCTAGTGTGCACTAAAACAATGTTTTTATGTCTTTCTCTTCATACTAATGGATTGGACCTTACAACACTGTAGTTTTTCTGTTTCCTTCCCCATTAATTAATTGCAGTATATAGTTCTTCTGAAATGGCCTCTGTCTCTCTTGCATTGCAGCAGATAACCTGACACTTGTATTTTCCAGTGAACACTGGCCAAGGTTTTCTGTCCAGGGATCAAACACTACGTCGTTTGAACCAAGACTGTCTACTCAATGACCATAACTTTCATAATGGATTCAGTCTCCTTCTCAGCTCTTGCTGCTCTGGCTTTTGGAGGGCTCCAGAGCTGTTCCCTGCTGAGACCTCAGATGCTTGCAACATCCAGCATGTCTCTCCCAGACCCTCCACTTATGGTCCTACATGGACATGGGCATGCACAAAGCCATTTCCAGCTGTTCTGAGGTGTTCAAAGTAATTTTCATCTTCTATTAATGCACTGACTGCAAACACCTTTGCCTTTGCTCAGTCACAGGAGTCTCAGTATCTTGGTTCTCACTTCCTAGTCTACCTCCTTTACCATCTCAAGATGACTCCAGACAGCACCTCCTCTCTGTTGCTGTATCAAGAGGCACAGCTGAGAACCACTGCAGTAATCAAAATGCATTTATTGGTTTCTTGCTGCTATATATAAGCTGTTAGGAAGTTTAAGTTTGAATCCCTGCTGGGGCCGATCAGGAAATCATTAGGCTGAAGAAGAAAATTAAATTCCAGAGAATATTTTTGTTCCTAAACTGTACCATAAGGACGTAAAAAAATGTGGAGATTCTTGCAAAAGGAAGGTCCTGGATGCCAGAGAAATTGTCCCCCAAGAATTCCTGATGGAAGAAGAAACATGGCAGTGTCTGTGGGTATCTTTGCCACTTTGATTCGATCTGTGTATCTTCTGTGCTGACTTCTACAGAGTTACTCTGTTGAGACACCAAATGAACAGTATTCAGTTTCCCCCAGCAATTTATCCTTGTCTAATTAAAACTAAACTCAGAACATTGTTCTGGTCCTCTTCAAGAAAGCAAATCTTGCTCAAGTCTGAACAAAAGCACCTGAAAATACCCGAAATTGTGGAGTTTTCATTTTAGGCAACTGGCAACAGACTAATCACAGGAGCCTATCCCAATGCCAGATATATTGTCCCAGTCTCATAGGTGGAACTCTGAGCAAAGGCTGGCTCTAATTTCTGGTCAGGTATTAACCTCTTTTTTCTTGCCCACCATTCCAGTAAAGCTGATAAACAATCAGATGTTTAAGAATTAAGTAACACTATTGTGTGTGCTAAAGATTTGAGCATGTCAGACCTGCAGTACAAGCCCTCAGGTCTTAGCTGGGGTGGAGACAGTGACCTTGAAGTGTTACTCCAGAGAATTTGTTTCATTGAAGAACAAAGCAAAGCCCTCCTGTCACTCCTATTTTATGTATCTTCAGAATGTATGCTATAGAGTGACTGACTTTCAAGCAAAGAATATTTGTGAATGCTTTTTTGTATCCAGGCACTGGGCACATTGGGTTGAATGTGTTTCACAAAATCATATAGCAGCTGAGGTTGGAGGGCACATCTGGAGCTCAACTAGTGCAATGCCCTGCTCAAAACAGGGTGACCTACAGCAGGTTGCCAAGGGCAATGTCCTGTCAAATTTTTAATATCTCCAAGGATGGAGACTGTGCATCCCTAGAGCCCCTCTGGGGAACACATTCCATTTTCAAACACCCTCACAATACAAAGGCATTTTCTTCTTTTAAGTGGAATTTCCTGTATTTCAATTTGTGCATATTGCCTTTTTATTGGCACCGAACATCAGTGAGAAGACTCTGGCTCTACCACCTTTACTCCACCAAACTGATATTTTCACACATAGATAAGATTCCCCTGATCCTTTTCTGCTTCTGGATTAATAGCCTCAGCTCTCTCAGCCTCACTTTGTACAACAGATGCTCCAGCACCCTCATCATTTCACAGCCCTTCCATGGACTTGCTTCAGTGTGTCCATGTCTCTCTTGAGCTGGGAAACCCAGCCCTGGAGACAACCTGCAGCTGTGTCTCACCAGTGGTGAGCAACCTGCTGGCAATACTCCCTCTGTGGCAGCCCAGGAGGCCACTGGTCCTCTTTGTTGCAATGACAAATTTCTGCGTCGTGGTCTTCTTGGTGTCCACAATGGGTCCTATTGTGTTTTCACCCAGCCTGTCCTGGTGCATGGGGGTGTTCCTTGGCAGATGCAGGGCTTTCGATTTCCATGTGTTGAATTTCATGACATTCCTGTCAACCCATGTCTCCATACTGTTGAGGTCCCTCTCATTGGCAGCATGACCCTTTCGTGCATCAATCACTTCTTCCAGTTTTGTGTCACTTGAAAACCTTCTGAGGCTCACAGCCAAATCCTCTCTATCAGTTAAACAGGTGTTAAACAACCTTGTGCCAAGATCAACCCCACGTCACACCCCTAGTGACTGACCTTGCTGACAGCAGAGCTTTGAGCCTGGCAGGGGTTGTTTGGGACCTGCTCTGTTGCCCCTCCAGAAGATACCAGAGTGATTCAAGCCCCCACTGCAGAGCAGAATCTGTGATTGTGAGGCTTCTTCCCGTTCTCTGAAGAGGCATCGCCTGCTGCTTTTTTCAGCTCCTGCAGCCATACCAACCATGTTTTTCTGACCACTGCTCCTGACCCAAAACCTCTCAGCTAGGCAGTGCTCCATGCCTTTCCACTGCTCTCATACACAGGGCAACTCACTTGACTTTCCAGCCTGTCCTTCCTGAAAATCCTTTCTCCTTCCAAAGTAGCGCTCCAGCCATCTTCACTATTCTGCCATAGCTCTGTGATCCCAGTGAGACTGTTTGACAAGTATTCTGCTACAAATAGGATTTTTTTTTTGCATTAAAGGAAAGTGGTCAAGGTTAGCAGCCTTTAAATGCATACCTCCCTGTTCATATCAAACCATAATGAATAACCTTCGCAAAAAAATCAACTTAAAAGATGAACTGTATTGATGAAATAGAGCAACATGGGAAAGATGAAGAGACAGCAGCTCAGAAAACTAATACTCTCCAATAAAACATTAATAGAGTGGGGAAAATTATAATTTAGTGAAATTTAGACCTCATGAAAGCCAGTGGGATCTCAAAATCCCTTTCAGGGAAGAATAAAGAGTGTAGTAGGCAACAGAGGCAAAGGAAGATTGCTGGCACGTGACGAGACAGTTCTTATCTTAGGGCTTGGGAAACAGAAATGTGTGTCCCCTGTAGTGTTCACCTGCAGGTGTAAGGGTTTGCCTTGCTAGGAGAGCTGCTTTTGTGCCAGGACTGACTTGTAAAAGCTGTTCCAGATGGAGATACCTGGCTCTTACTATTTTTTCATGCTCTTGGTCAGTGCAGCCAATTGGTGAAATTTGTGCCTAGATGAAGTTGTTTCCTTGGCGTTTCCTTGCCTTGCCTCAATGATTTCTTTTGCAAATATAGAGATGCTAGAAAGGAGCTAACATGCCTGGATGTTTTGCAATTTTTTCATGTTTTTCGTCTTTCTGCTTCATAGCCATGCATCTGTTCTTATTCAAATTATAATGCACTTCCTTCCCCTTTCTTCTTCTCTTCACATTTTCATGTTTTCCCTATTCAGCTTGATGATTTTTTTTAACAGTGGTAATTATTGGATGTTTGTATTAATCATATTTGTGTCAGTTTGTACCCAGGAACTCAAGAAGAATGAGTCCTTTTAGTATGCAGACAAAACAATTCCTTTGATAAAAAACATCAACAGAAGAGATCCCCCAGACAAACAGAGTCTATAATATGAGAGACAATGCACTGCCCACACATGGTGTGTTAAAATTCTCTCTGCTTTCATTTCTCTACAAAAATTGTGCCCCAAGTCCAGACATGCGGCTCAGAGATGATCAGCGAGTAAGAGAAGGGGACACCTTGAAGAAAAGGAGTGAAGGATACAAACAAAGTACTGAAAATGTGGGAGCAGCAAGGGAAGAGTGAAGCGGAAGCGAAAGGGAGGAGAAGGTTGGAGTGAATCATTGTGAAAGGAAAACTCATGCCAAATGTCATGGTCTGAACGTCATGGTCTGTGGGCAAGGTTTATCAGGGAGACTCTCCTGTTGAGTCACAAGGAGCAGAAAGGACCCCCTCGCTTTCTAAACTCCTCAGAAAGGAGTCTGGGTGTGGCTGGATCCACTTCTAGACCCAGACCTGGTCAATGACTTGTGTCTAAAGGATTATATGAGTGTAATTGAACCTTCATATGACTTTGTCCCACAGGATTAAGGCTATTAAGCCCAATATGTGAAGAAAATAAATGATTTATTTAAATTGATGATGATAATGATAATGATTAGACGAAAATACTTTAATCAGTATTATTTACTATACAGTATAGATAGTTATAACTATTAATATAGTGCATTATTTATTAAACTAACAATTTCATAGCTGTCTTAATAATTATTAAGTACAGATTGGTGTTACTCAGCCATATCAATGACTTTGGGCAATTCTCATTTGCTCAGCCTGGAGGAGTGACCTTGAAGGGCATCCCCACTCCAGGGAGGAATCTCCATACTCTCCTGGGACTATGTTAGAAGTCCCTGCCATTAAAAAGTGGGACTGGGCTTTTACAGTATAAAGTGGCTGACTTATCAGTCAGATGTCTCTGGATGAGCTGTGTGGGTCACATCCTCACCAGTGCCACTTTCAGCTAGAAAACATTGTCTTCACATCCTCTGAATGCTTCTCTTCGGGATTGATGAGTCAGGCTGATCTCAGCACTCTCCAGCTCCAAAAGCAGTGTGACCCCCCTTCTCCATCCACCAGTAACTTTTGCAAATTGGGCAAAGTTTAAGCTGATTTGCCCCCACTTAGGCTGAACACTCTGCCACACTTGAACTTTCCAAAAAACCAGACATCTCCACTTCAGATGCTCTTATCAGGGGGACCTCCCCAGGCCTTCATGGCAAGGATTTAAGGTGTAGGTATTAACTGGGATGAGGAAGCATGTAATGTTCCCCTGAACTGGGAATTCTTGGAAGAATTCATTGTCACTGATCCAACAGCTATGGGACAGAACATCCCAGTGTGGAGTTAAACACCACTTGCCTTTGCTCCAAAGCTGCTTCCCCTGGAGCAATTTTTTCATTATCTCTGTTTACTAGGAAAGGCTTAAGGAATAAGTACAAGAATCCTGTCTTCTCGATAAGCCTTAAAATTGGTACAGAGCTTGCAGTGCTGATATTAATAAAGGATTGCAACAGTTCAGCTATTAATACATTTTCTCTGGCAGAGCTTAGCAGAATATGATGAATTCTGGGTAGACTATGTTATGCTAATTAACATAAATATAGGAAAGCCCTTTTCCCTTCTGAATATCAGAATACTCGGAACGAATACTGCAGTTAACATATGCACAAGGAACACAAGATTATATGTATCACTGACAACATCATCTTATTAGCTATGAACATATGCTTTGTACAAGGAGAGGCTCTGATTGTTAAAGGAAGGGCAGAAAACTGGCAGATGAGGTGAAGAAAAGAAGCAGTCAGTGGAGCTCTTTGGATACAATTCACAGAGACAACCTTGGAGACTTCTCAGACTGAAAACTGCCTGTTTCTGTACAAACACACTTCTGTAGAACAGCTCTTCAGAGCCTTTTTGGGGAAAAAGAAATTACCCAACCCCCTCCTCCCTATCATGTTAGTATCAGTTAATTAATGTGAACTGATTTTTTTCCCTTTTAATAAGAACTATCATGTAAAGAAATAGTGGAAAAAACCCAAGCCCTCAAAAGATATCTTTCCCCTCAATAGTCCAAGTATTCAGTTCTGTGGAAACGAGCTCTCTTGTCTGAAATGCTTCCTTATATCCTTCCCAAATATAATGACTACATAAAAATAAATGGCTGGGGGTGGGGAAGTGTTTTTCCCTTTTCTTTTAAATACTGTTTTGAAATAAGAAATGGAGAGCCTTCCAATGTTTTTGTACTCAGTTGACAGAATTGGATGCTGGTATGAAATATTGCTTTTAGAAAGATAACCAGGACTGTGTCACAGTGGGAGCTACAGTGGGATAATGAAGCACAATCCTTCTAATTACAAGACAGAAACAAAACAAAATGCTAATGCTTCTCAAATCACATGAAATGCACAGACACAGTAGATGTTGCTGAAGTGGAGGTCTTCTTTATATCTTTCCCCTTTCTTTTAACAACCCTTTAAGCCACCAAGACGTTCCCTGCTATTGTGGTTGCTCACACACAGCAAAGTCTGGCTCATGTCAATGGATGGCACTGACAGAGTGATTTAACCCCCTGAACAAAAAGCAGGGATTTAATGAGCAGCAGGAGCTTTGGATTTGTAGGCATGTGGGACAGAAGGTTGGGTCAAGGGCATCTAACAAAAGGCAAAGGATCTCTACCACACGCTGCTGAAATGAGCTCCTTTTGGCACTGCACTGAGTCTGCTATAGGTTCCAGTCAAACTTTTGTCAGGCATCTGATGGAAAAGTCCATCAGGAATGGTGGAATTATAAGGTGGCCTTGAGGACGGGTCTAGTGGAAGGTGTTCCTGTCCATAGCAGGGGGATTGGAACTGGATGATCTTTAATGTCCCTTCCAACCTGAACCGTTCTATGATTCTATAATTCCAGTTACTTGAAGTTGAATTTTATTTTCTCTGTGAATGCTTATGAGCAATTTTATATATGGGAGTAGCAAGAGGAAGTAGAAAGAAATGGACAGCAGAAGTTCCTTTCATTTTTCATGCATAAGCTGCTAAAAGAGCCTGTTTTCTTCATCTCAAGTCTAAAAAATGATGTCGGATACCATATTTAAGGACTCTGAGAAAATAAGGATATGAGCAGCCTGATCTAGCACAGAAGTCAAAGCAAAGTTCCCCACTGTCTTTCTAGACTTTTACATGTTTGAACTATGTTTTCTTTCTTTTTTTTTTAGGAACGAAAATTTCTATTTGACTTGTATTGTGCTACTGCATCATAAAAAATTAAGATGATACACAGTATCTTCTATTATTCAGTATTACTCTGAAGATGCATCAAATGGAGTATGTTTTTCAGGCATGGGATGGTCTGTCTGCTGTTACTTATGCTGCAGTAAATTCTCTGGGGGATACATTATACGAGTCAGAATCAGTCTGAAATATAACACAGTCCCGCTTGGTTCCTGGTAACCACACTGGAGATGCACTTTGCACTGTCCTGTGCACAGGATGCCTTGTATTATTCAGATACACCTTTTTAGTCTCTATTTTCTTTCAAGTGCACAAAACACCAGAGTAGGTCATGAAAAGTTCAGGTTTTGGTGAGACAGTGTTTGTTCTAGCCTAGGTGTAGGTTCTAGCCTATGTGTTTGCTCATAGTAAAAGGAGTATATAAATATATATATAAATATATATATATAAACAGATATAAATATAAATATAAATATAAATATAAATATAAATATAAATATAAATATAAATATAAATATAAATATAAATATAAATATAAATATAAATATAAATATAAATACAAATACAAATATAAATATAAATACAAATATAAATGCAAATACAAATACATATATATATATATGTATGAACCTAGACCATAGGCCTGACTGCTCCAGATTTATCCTTTCTTTTCCAGGCTTGAGGAAGGAAAGGTGAAGCAGAACAGAACCTAGCCTCCAGACATAAAATCCTAGAAGTTTTTTTTGGTCTTTTTCATTAAATCGTAGATACCTTTATTTACAAAATGCCTCTAACACCTGTTCTTGATCCAAACAGACTTTTACATTTGATGCCATGTAAGTGTGATAAAAATATTCTCCAAAATGATGTGTGGGTTAAAGACATGCTTGTTAGCAGAACTGTAACACCAATAATTTGCTTTGGCTATTGAGACGGACGCTTCAGAGACTAAGTATGTCCTTCTCCTTCTGTCCCAGCAACAATTTATTGAAGATCTATATTTAGAACCATAGATAGCAAATGTCTTGGAGAGGGCTGCAGAAGTACAGCTGCTCCAATCATAGTCTGTATAATTTTTATTACCAGGATCTAAGAGTAAGACCTGCAGTGCATGGCTGCAGTTCTTTGAGCTTCAGGGTGGACTCCTGCAGCCCAAAGATTAAGTGATCTAAGCTGCCTAACAGTTCTTTGGATTTAATTGCTCAGAAGCACATGGGGATGTTTTATATATGAGTTCTTGAATACTGTACTTTTTTTTCCTTTACGTGTGTTCTCTGTCAACCAGGTGAAGTTAAGATTTCCTTTATCTCACTGGTGCACTGTAAACATTAGTTAAGCGAAGAGCTGGAAGTATTTAATTATTGTGATAATATGAGGCCATTATATCCCATTGATTGTAGGTAACTGGCTCTAGGGAATGCATTGTATAAACATCTGAAGTGCTTTCCAGATACTAATTATTGCCACATCATTTCCATTTGAAGGTAGGGAAATTAAGGCATGGATCACTGAGCACTGGGACTTTCAAACACCACAAATCCCAGTCTAGACACTGAAATCCTCACTGAAATTTTCCAACTAATTGCAGAGTTCTGCTCTTTCCAAGCTTGCTGGAAATCTGTTGGGGAAATGCAGAGGTGTTCAGAAGATCTGAATGAGGCCTTTTGGTTTGGCCCAGTCATCCCTGCCTTCAGCTTTCCATCAGCTCTGTTAGAGCAGAGCTTTGCTGGTTAGTACAGCTCGTGCCTGGGTGATCTAAGGGCAAATTTTGGAACCCAGGGGCCCAAAGCCTTTCCCCTTGCTGTGCTGTGAGCTTCTGGGGTGAGACCTGGGAATTCCCAATTCAGCTTCCCACATCTCCTACCCTTCCCAGTGGGACATTTTTCTGTGCCCAGTAGCACCAAGGCACATTTCTGGTCTGTCCCAGCTCAGTCACAGACAGAAATGCTGAAAGGCAGCTGAGGGAGTGGGGAGCAGCACAGGCTTCCCTCCAACATCCACAAATTGCAATGTCGTGTTAATGCATTTAAATTAATGCTCTTGTAGCTTCCTGGTGAGGACAAAAATATCTTGTGGTGCAGGCACTTTCCCTTTTAGTGATGCCTCCAAAGAGCAAGGTCTTGACAGTCTGAAAGAATTAATTCTTTTTTTGAGCAGAAAGGTCAGCTACAGGTGACAGAGCTGCACTGAGAATACCTTTAAACTGCTCTCTCTCTGGCCCCCATGATGAATTGCTGGGAGCTCTTTCTCCAAGCCTGGATATATTTAGACTTTCTTTCATAGATCATTCTTCTAAGGGCAGACTGATCGGGCCAAGATAGGAGCGGATCAGTTGTAATTCAGCCTGGAAGCAGATAGTGATCTGGCAAAATGGAGCCTCATCTGCATCTCTTCCTCTGAGCTCTTTTTTTATTCATTTACTGGCATCTGTGCTGAACTCTGAGAAATCCGCAAGGGCCACCAGGACTCAAAGGAACAAGAAAGTACCCAGGAAGACATTTAAATACATTTAAATCTCTTAAGCTGGTGGGATTCAAACTTCAAGAGGCTGCTGAAATGGAAACTGTAACATGCTCTTCTGCAAGCAAGAGAAAAGTTTTGGGATGAGCTCTGGACCTTGCACTGCCCAAAACCTCTGCCATGAAAGGGACAATAATTTCTAACACGTCACATTATGATACTACGAGAAAGTGAAAACATTTTGTTTGAACTTGATTTTTCCCCCATGAAATTGCAAAAGTGTGTTTGCAATGTAGTTCTGAAACTACAGAAAGGTGCCTAAACACTGCTCCAGGAAAGTATCCCCATAGGATCAAACATCAGGAATGGCAAATCCCCACGGCAGGAGTGACCACCAGATCCCCCCAGGCTCTTAACTTGTCTTACATGTTCTGCAAACAGAAAAATTATGGGTTTTTTTACCTTAACAGAGCAACAGCCAGCTTAGGTAACCAAAATCTATGGCTGCAGCAGAATTAAAAGTAATTTCTCTGTAGCCAATCTAAATTGTTTGTGCACTAGGGAGGAAGGCACAGCACCCTGAACTTCCTCTGCTTGAGCAACACCCCTCAGCCATCATCAGTCTTTGCTGGGTGGAGTTTTGGGTGTCTGAGGTTGTCACAGTGGTACAACTACACACACTGCAAACATAGGGAGAAAGAGATGTGCGTTGGAAAGGAACAAAAACTGAGTTCAGGCTGCTGTCAGGTTGCTGGATGCAGAGAAATGCCATGAAAACAGTCATTGCAAATTCAACTCTATTAAGGAACCTCATGCAACTTCAACAGTACTGCAAGCAACCTCAGGGATGAGAACGGACAGTGGGAGCAATATTTCTGACTGTTCAAAATGCTGTATTTTGGCTTTGGCCAAGTCTCTAATTTTATTACTGGTTTGAGCCTCTAAAAGAGAGCTTTGAACTGGTAAAACACACACTTCAAACCAATATTCAAAAGAAAGTTTTTGACTCTGCGTAGCTTTCTTCAAAATAGGTAAAAACCCTTCACTCAATTTTATCTTTATCATTTTCCTATTAACATGTTTTGAGTTTGACCAAAAAAAATTTTCCCCTGAGCTCAGCTTAAAGTCCCATAATGAATTCGAGAGTGTGAAACCATTCATATCACAATGCTTTTGTTCTCATAGCTTGCTAGAAAGACTTCACACATCTACCAAAGACTTCAACATCCTAGTGTACCTGGATATCACAAATGTTCTGCCTGTCAGAGAAGATCAAGCTTTAATTAAGCTTGAGTGCTCCTCAGTTTGATTTCAGTATCCAAGAAAACAATCACAGAATCATTGAATTATAGAATGTTTTGTGTTGGAAAGGACCTTAAAGGCCATTTTCTTCCAACCCACTGCCATAGGCAGGGACACCTTCCTCTAGACCAGGCTGCTCCAAGCCCTATCCTACCTCTGGCCACGGTCACAGCCCAGATGTGCTGCTGTGAAAATGGGACGGGACAGCAAGATGAACATACAGCCTTACAAGGAAGAAATATTTTGTCTTTTCATCAAAAAGTGAGAGAATAGAACTGATGTTTCTCTTAGGAGCCCAGAAGGTTATGACACCCTATTAAAAAAGGTGGAACATTACAACACCGAGTGTGAGCTCAGGCTGCCTGAAGATTCAGACAAACATGTGGCCTTGCTACTGAACCTCAGTTAAAAATGTACCAAATCTCCCCAGTTTAGAGGGTCACAGATCAGCAAATAGACATTTGAGTGACTGGGAACAGCCTGTTCGGTCCCAGCCGCTCCCTGCTGCTGCCCTGGCTGCCCATGCGTGTCTTCGGTGTCCACCTCAAGGAGAAAGTGCTGCCCTGGTTTAAACCTCCCTGAAGCTCTGAGCATGAGGAACTGCTCAGATGCTGAAACCCTGAATAATTGCTTGCTCAGTCTTTTAACAACTTCTTGACAAAGTTTTCCATTTTGCTGTTTTTAATTTGTTAAACTGAAATAGAATCAGCTTTCAAAGTATTTTAAGTGAGAAAAAAACTTGTTTTGCAAGGAAAAAACTTCTCCTAATTTTTTTTTCCAAGAAAGAATAATAATAAAAAGAAAGAGCTTGCCTTAGCATATATTAATTAAAAAATAATTGCTTTCTCTTTTTTTAATCAGTTCATCCATTCAAAAGAAAACTCTGAGAGTCTTTAACTTATTGCTGAAGGATTTCCATGGTTTTATGTTCCCATCAAGGTTTTCAGGTGTCACACCACTATTCCCCACTCTGGGATGTGTCCATTCCTCAGTTAGCCCTGAACTAAATTAGTGATGAAATAAATGACAGCAACTCTGGGCACCGAAAGGAACCATCTGGTGGGGATAGGACTAACAGATGTGCTTTCACTGTCGGTGCCTCAGCCCACACACTGCAGAACTGCACTGCCATACACCTCCTTGCTCACCTGCTCATTAATAATGTAGCATTCCTGCTCTTGCTGTGCTGAGGGATCCCATTCATCATGCCAGGCCCTGTGTAGTACCAGATATTTTAGTCCCAAAGCACTAAAGCCCTAATGCTCCAGTGAACTGTGTGCAAAAGTCCTGGAAGAAAGTGAAGCACAGGACAAAATCCTCAGGAACTGAGACAAACAACTGCTCCCTGAACGGTACATGGAGTACTATTGATCACAGCCACACAGGGAATAGGTAATAGTAAGAAAAGAAAGCAAGATCTTTTAAGTGCTACACCTACGTATTAATTTCCAATTCAACTCTCCTCCTGAACAGATGAGAGCAAATCCTACTCCTTCCCACTCTGTCTTCTAGACACACTGTCTCTGCTCAGTTTCTTTAGATTTTCCATTATGAAACCAAGCTAAACAATAATATGATTTAAGGAACACATCCATGTTGTCTCTGTTCAGGTATACTGGACTCAGCCAGACCCACATTTGCAATCGTCCAGCAAGGCTGACTTGATAGGCAGGCAGAGGGTTATGCCAAAGCAGAGCCTTGTGACTGCGTTCAGACCTTTGGAGGAACAGGAAAGATAATGGCAGTAGAAAAACCCTGCTCTGATAGTGCAGGGTCCCACATCATTCAAAGTCGAGGTGTGGACATTTGTTCTCCAGAAACGTGGAAAAACTGTTTAATTTGGCAGATTAACAGTGCATGCCTTGCTCACTAAGCTGTAGGAATTGTGTGATACCTGGGAGCTGCAACAAGGTTACAGCCACACCATAGTGTCTTGCCTGAAGTTGATTTTGGTAATGTGCAGGCTCTGCAACATTCATCTTTGTGCAGTAAAATGCAGTTTTCTACAATCAATTATGAACCCTTCCTCTTCTGAACACTAGCACACATAAAGTGCAAATTATGAAACAGAAAGACAGCACTTGAGAACAACAGAAGCTGTAGATTTGAAAGCATCATTCGAAGGGAATTTGTGTATTAGGGTGGGTCTGTTCAGCTGCAAACCAAGAAGAAAAAAACTTGTGGGCTCCTGGTATTGTTCAGCTCACTGCTGTTTTCAGCATGAAGAGACTGCATGGGCTGGAGAACTGTGCCTGCTGTAGGAGGAAAATGTCCATCTTGAGACAAGCCACCTGAAAACTGGGATAGGTGTGGTGTGGACTTAAGAGGAGTCGCTGATCCTTCAGAGCTGCAGTGCTCAGAAAGCCCTGGAGGAGCTGCTTGTCAGAGACTGCTTCCGATGGGAGAGGGAAGTGTCATCTTGGAGATGAGTGGGCAAGGAAAAGGAGGCTGGAAATAGATTTTCAGTTTTATATTTGTGAAGACAGAAGTTGTCCTAAGACAGGGCAATTTCTTCTTCTGTTTGGAGAAGTGATAAGTGGCATCCTTGGAATGACTGGAGTGAAATCTTGCAGCTACCAAAGGCAGTGCAGAGAAACTTTGCCCTTAGGATCATTGACAGCCCATGGGATGTTCTCCTCTCAAGGGCTGAATGAGGAACAGGGATTGGATACCTGCACAAACCAGAGTTGGGTTCCACACATGAAGGACTGACAGCTGTAAATCATGGTGTTGTTTTGGGCTAAATTCTTTGACATTAAAATATGTGACAGGTCAATCCTTTGTGCAGCTGGGTGTTCAGAAGAAAGAAATGACGTAATATTTAACTGGGGAGTCTCCAGCCCTGGAGACACTCAAATGCCATCTGGACACAATCCTGGGCAAATGGCTGCTGGTGACCCTGCTGGAGGTTGGACCAGAGGACCTCCAGTGTCCTTTCCAATCTCAATCAGTCCTTGATTCTGTGGTTTTGTGAATATCTGAAGACTGCTTCCAATCCATCAGAGAGAGCTCCAACAGAAGTTATTAGGACTCTCCTGGAGTCTGCTGAGCATTGTAAAGCAGATTGTACCATGAGGGCTTGCCAGACAACATCACTATTTCAGTGTTGTGATGCTTCCCACAACAGTTACTGTCCTACCCAGAGCTGGTGATGAAGTTGCATCAGTTATTCACTCATCCTCATATTTTACCATCAGTGATGGAGCCCACATCATGGAAAAACACAATTCTGGCACACAAAACACTCAAAGCAAAGGCATTTCTGTCTTGCTTCACTGAAATGGACTTGACTGAGGAATTTGCAGTGGATCTGTTTATAGCAATTTAAAACTGATATTCAGAGGTTTCTGCCATATGTGGCCACCATTCCTTCCTCTTTTCTGCTTCAAATTGTGCCACATGGCCATTCTTATTCTGCAGAAAATTGGAAACATTGGATACATATTTCTAGAAAATACCTAAAAGAGCTACTGTTTTTCTAAGTCTCACTGTTTCCTTGTATGAAAATAGGCAGCATAAAGGAAACCAGTGCGTAAGTACCCTGAAAGACTGATTGCAAGCACGACTTCTGCAGGTCTGAAGGCAAAGAAGGAATTTGATGGGAGCCCTTTGTAAAAGCAGTCACAAGATGTACCTCCTAGGAACTCTATAGTGACTGATGTGGACTCTTCAGCACCATGAGATTTCCACTAATTACATTCCAACTGATTATTTTGATGCTAAGGGAGAACATCCAATTGAAAGACCCACTTTGATAGGGAGAGACTATATTATATTAGGCACAGTACGGAACCTTAAAAATTATCTGAAATGCAATGGGGAATCATCAAAGTCAGTAATGATTTCAGTACATTTTCCTCAGAGCTGCCATCTGTAGTGAAAAGAGTTCAAATGTCTGGATTTGGGGTTGATTGTGTGATGTCCCAACACTTGGAAGGGAGACTCTCCTTGCTTTCATTCACTTATAGTCAGGAGGGGAAGTGAGAAATTCCAAGAGGCTCAGAAAAAGTCGTAAAACATGAGACTAGGTGATAGAATGTGAAAGACCTGTGAAGACCCATCTTTATCTGCTTTCTATCCTTACCTGAAGGATTTTTTCAGACAACCCTTTGACTTTTAATGCTTTAGTGCTGCCTTGCCTTGTGCACTAAAGGGCCATGTCTGAAAATGAACCTTGTTAAGGCAATTTCAACCATGTGAAAGGTGGGTTGAGAAAAAAAAATAAAATCGGATGAGTAGTTTTTTCAGGAAAGTCAAGGACTGGGATGGTCTCAGCACAGATGGAAACCCAAGGTTTAAAGGTACTGATGCAATGTAAGAACCTTGCTGGCTGAAATCCCTCTTCCTGTCTCAAAAACAAGGACTGTGCAAAATGATGGGACAAGATTATGGATGCACACATACATTCTGGCTATGACACGGATTGAGTAAGGGGAATACGAGTGAATTATGGATGCCCTTTTGATTGGTTTTCAACGACCTTTTAATGGCATTAAGATGGCGTGAAGTTACAATGTATTGATTTTCTTTTGCCCATGCAGTAATTTGCAGTGAGATTTATTTTCCACTTTATGTTTTCCATGAAGCTGGCAGGCAGCAAGGCCAATGGTCTCCCATTCCCATGGTTGGAGTTGTGCTCTGATGTTTGTGAGTGCCAGGGAACTCGATGCTCAGGGAGAGCAGAGCTGGCATGGGGGATTTCTGTGGCTGCATTTCCATACTGGCATGCAGGGATATTGTCTGCTAGGCCAAAACTGCCTCAGCTGCAAACCAGGGAGCACTTGCCCTGCTAGCTCTTGGACCAGGGGACCTGTCCTGGCAGGTCTTTCCCTCAAGTGAGCACTCTGAAGGTATTTTACAGTTGGTGTTTTATTTTGTTGGTTGTTCTTTTTTCTTTTAACGAATTTTACTCACTTTGGGACCAGCAGCACCAGCCCTGCAGTTATTTTGACTTTGAACATGAAGCTAATATAGGCTCTGGCTTCCACTGCACAGAAAATAACTTGGGGCAGCAGCTACTTTTCATCAGGTTCATCTGCAGTCTGAGGAAGGAAGAGCTGCCTGCCATAACTACCTTTTATTTTTCTGCTCAGCCCTGAGATTTCATGGACATCACCCCTCTTCCACCAGCAGATTTAGGATTAGACATTGGTGGAGTCTCCCCAACATGACTCTTGTGTGCCTGACCTAGTTTCATGAAGTTCACGCAATGGTCCAGATGACAGTATGACATTTTTATCAGTTGGACCACCTGCAGATCACAGACCATAAATTCAAGCTAAACTAAGCTACAGCTTTTAAAAATAAATATCAAACCTGCAACTCTGACTTAAGACCAAGTCTGAGGGTGTTTCATGACTACTCTGTTCTTGTTCCGACCAGTTGTTCTGACTTTTCGGGCTACACTTTGTGTTGGCATAAGCCACAGTTTAGATTCCTTCAATGCTAATCCCTAGGAAACAATCCTTATAAAAGAGTTTGCCATGTAGCTGTAAGGAAGAAGGAGGGCATGGATGCACCAAGAGGGGAGAGGAAATGTTGCTGAACACAGGAGTCACAGTACAAGATTCAGGCTGGGTGTTTGAACAACACAGTTGCGGCAGCACAGTCTGTGTCTGAGTTAGCAACCCCCAAAATCAGCCCCCATGGGCCTTCAGGTCTCTTTTAAAGCCAGGCTGCTCCTTCTGCCTGAATTTTCTGTGGTGTCAGTGCTGTACTTGCAGTGTCTCATTTGACATTCAGCTGTATGGGCTTCCACACCATGCTCAGACACACTGGTAGATTTTGTGGGCATACAAGCCATGAGTTTTAACAAAATGATTAAAAGCGATCATGAGGTAGGTTTGTGTGTGAATGGAGTCCACCTTAAAGCCTTTGGAGCTTCAGAGGAAAGAGCACGAAGGTGCTTGATGGAGCTTATACCAAAGGCTGAGTGGAGGTTGGTGTTAGAGACCAGCTAAAAATGGGATTTGGTCTTGTCACCCTAATCGAGAAACTAGAAGCCTTGCAATACTGCAAAATTTTTGTTTGGTAAGATAGAGGAGCCAGAAGAAGGATAGAAAAACAAGGGCAATAAATTCAACATCAGTGCTTACACTGAAACAGAGATCCCACTTACTTCTATGGTTATAAAGCTTCACCCTCCATGTACTGGGTCTTGCTGCATGTACAAGACTCTTGAGTCAAGAGGTCCGCAAGCTTCAAATCTTTCATCCCAGGAAATGATCCCTGTGGTTCTGCTCCTCAGCACCTTTCTCAGAGCATGCCCTACTAGACCAGGACATGACACTTTAATGACAGTTTCACTCACACTGTAGAGAGTGTTGCTATCTGTTCCTGGTTCCTAGATAGCCTGGTCATTTCTTCAAGTAACAAATCTCTGCTCCTCTGTCACTGAAGCTCGTAAGCAGCTGTTTGTCCATTTTGCTCCTTAAGTCTTTTGCACAGTAATTGTTTTTTTATTTGCACTTTCCTTCTAGATGTTCCAACTGAATGTGTATGTGGCTCTGCCAGAACACACTCTCCATGTTTATATGAGGTTTACCAAGCACTCCTGTCCTTTGTCATTCACAAGAATACAGATGACCTACGAAAAAGCCAAGATACAGCCATATTATCTTGACCAACAGATATAATCCTGTTTTCCTCTAATTTTAGGCTACAACCTCTTTGACTGAACCAGTTTTCTGTTTGATGAGGTCCAGTGTAACCTACTGGGAGATGCTTTTCAGCCGTCCCTCTGCACATTCCCATCAGAGCCTGTCACAGCCTCCTGGCTGCCAGCTCCAGCTCAGCAGAAGCACTTGCTTTTGATTACAGAGATCTCCAGTGTCAGCCAAGGAGGTGGATATCAAACCTGAGCACGCTGGGTGCTGCCAGCAACACTTCATAAATAATAGTAATGGAGTGTAATTGCTCATTAAGCCAAATCACAGCCTGGGGCCCTCCATCTGGCCAAACTCCCTCCCACATGGGCAGGAGCTTTGCCAGCAGGTGTGCTACAGGATTGGGGTCCCAAGCAGTGGTACTACCAACCAGGTACTGCAGCACCACTGCTGGGGGCTGATTCAGACCCTCTTGAAGCTGCTGTGTGTCTTTGGATTGATTTAGAAGACTTTAGCCAACCTCCCTTGCTTTACACTGCTTAGCCAGTATGGCTACATCTGCGCAGCAGTTATCCCAGATGGAATATGGAGGAGGAGAATTCCTGACACTGAGCTGTGGGATTTTAATTTTAGAGAGGCGATGGAAACTCTTTCCTGTTGGGTCTCAAGTGGTGGTTTGTATGGGCGTGATTTGAGGCTTGAAAATGTCTCAGAAGCTTGCAACTGAAAAACCCCAACATGTAATTGATATTGAAAAGTGTTGTGTCCCTGGTGTAAGTGCTATAAAAGCCAAACAAGCTGGCGTGCCTGCCTATCAATCACCTATTGCTGTTTGACATTGCTGCAACCCTTTGCAAGTGAAAATAATTTACTGCCTCCCCCCATGAAAATTATTTACCATCCCCATTTTGGTTTGAACATTTACTGTTGTGGTTCAAAGCTGTGATGAATTGGTTAGCTATAAATTGTCTTTCCTCTCCCCTTCTCCTCCCACCTCTTCCTAATGTAACACTGGGATGAAGGTTAAGGCATAGGGTGTTATCTGAAGCAAGTGCTCCATTCTCAGTGCCCCATACATCCTCGCTAATGCTTATAGCTCCCCTGTGGCATTGGGAAGTGTAATCGCTATTGCGCTGAGGTAGAACAGGAGCTGGAGAGAGATAAATGGCCTAGTTATCAAAACTTCCTAGCCTCCCACAGCCCTCCTTGGGAATACAGCTATAAATGACATTCAAATGATGCTGATAGATGTTAGCTGAGCAGGCAGCAGAACGTGTGCGGTCCTGGTGCTGCGCCCGGGCCAGCCTCTTCTCGCTGATAATGTCAGGAGATCTCAGCATCCCGACAATGGCTGCTGACACTGGAGGCATGTGCACGAGATACCACTCTGTCTGCTCTCGTCTGCTTGCAGACAAATCCCTGGGGGTTGCAGAGGTTCCAAACCGGATGGTGACTGAGACACATTAATGCTGGAGCTTGCAGAGCTGAAAGCAGAAGTGTTTTTTCTTCTTTGGCACAGAATCTGCTCAATTCAGACCCTCAGAGGGCGAAATATGGGAGGGAAAACAGCCTTTCTTCCACCCACCTCTGCAATGACAGAATTGTCATTTTTGAGTGACCTGGGATACTTTGGTCCAAAGTGGCATGGCCTGTGGTGTGTCCAAAAATCACCTCCAGCAGCTCCCTTTGCATCTGTTGTCCTTCCTGGTGTGTGAAACAGGGGAAGGACTGCTCAGATTATAAATCCCTCGGGAACGGAACAGGAGCAGATAGAGTAGGTGGCAAATCTGCTTCTCTTATGAGTCTGGAACAGCTCTTGGGTGTTCTGGCATCTCTTCAGGAGATACCAGGAAAACTCCCCCATCTGGAGGAGGAGAACCTCCCATGAAAACAACCAGCAATCTGTAAGGCTTTATACTTGTTTTATTTATTTTATTTTATCTTATTTTATTTATTTAATTTTAAATTTATTTTACTATTTATTTAATTTTATTGCATTTTATTTTATTTTTAGAGCCTTTCTATGCACCCAAGGTGTAGCTATGCGAACGCTTAGCCCTGAAGGCAGGTTTTTACTCAAGAGCAGCGCCCAGAGGGGATGCTTCTAGTGCGTTGAGGCAGAAATCCGAGGGCATCAAAGGCGTAGGGCACACAAAAGCTTGTCTCTTCCCGTCTTCCTTGCAGCCAAGAAACTGGAAGGAGAAGTGTCCAAGGCTGTTGATCACATTCCGTCAGGTTTTAGGTCCGCAGATCGGACCAGGGTGCGCGTTCACACGGCACAGCGGAGAGAGGGCAGTTCTTGGGTCCCACGGGTCGGGGCGGACCCCTCGGCTCTGCACAGGGCTCGGGAGCGGCGCCGCTCGCTGCGGGAGCCCCCCGGGAGGGGACAGAAGCGGGCGGCATCTCCCGCGACAGCCCCACCGAAAAGGCGCTCCCCGGCGGGGCTGGGGCTCCCGGCCGTGTTCCCCCAGCCCCGGTCCGCGGGCGGAGGCTCCGGCTCGGCTCGGTTCGGCTCGGAGCGATCCGCAGCGGAGCCAGCGCCTCCAGCCGCCCACCCGCCGCCTCTCCCGGCATCCTTCATCCCCATCCTCCGCTCCTTCCTGCTTCGGCGGTGGAAGCAGCCCCCCGCCGGGGGCCGGGGATGCCCTCCCCTCCTCTCCCTCCCCTCCAGCCGCAACGGGGGAGGGGGGCTGTGATGCTGCAGGGGGATCCCCGGGAGTCGAGCGGGGTCTCCCCTTCCGCCGGCTGCCGGGATCTCCCCGCTCGGCGCCGGCGGCCCCAGCGGCGGCTGCTGGGGGGTGGCAACAGGGGGCTGGGGGGCGAACGGGGGGCAGTGCCGTGGCGGGGGGCCGGGGCCGGTGTCCCCCACACCGTGGATGACTCGACAGCCGGGGCTGGGGGAGCGGGGGGCGGGCGCCCGGCTATTTGCTGGCTGCATACAATGGGCCACTCCCTAACGTGAGGGCTGGGGGGAGGCAGGAGCTGGGAGGAGGAGGAGGAAGAGGAGGCGGGGGGGGGGGGAGGAAGGGGCTCGGGCATCGGGCTGGTAAATAAACTCCGCGATGATTCCCCTCCCTCTCGCCGGCCCAGGTGCGCGCCGCGCTCCTGCCCGCCCGCTGCCCGCCGGCGGGGGTGACCTGACGGGGATGTGACCGCCTCCCCCTGCCCACCGCTTCTTGCCCCCTCCCTCCATATATCTATATATATATACATACATACACAGATGAATATATATATATAAATATATAGAGAAGTCATTTTGGGGGGAGGGGCGGGGAGCTCGGATCATGGCCCTGGGGCTCCCGGGGCTGCCGCCGCCGATCTGCAGCTCGCCTCCGGGGCCCGCCGGCGACCATGGGGCTGAAGGCGCGGCGCGGCGCGGCGGGCGGTAGCGCGGCCGGCGGGGCGGCGGCGGCGGCGGGGCGGCGAGCGGCGGCCGGCGGCGACCCCGAGCAGGGCTCGCTGGCCCTGGGCACCGGCGGCGACCGCGACGGGACGCTGCTGCTGGAGGGCGGCGGGAAGGAGGAGGGCGGCAAGCGGAGCCCGCCGGGACTGGGGCTGCTGGCGAAGACCCCCCTGAGCCGCCCGGTGAAGCGGAACCACGCCAGGTACCGCCGCATCCAAACTTTGATCTACGACGCCCTGGAACGACCCCGCGGCTGGGCGCTGCTCTATCACGCCTTCGTGTGAGTACGCGGAGCGCGGAGCGGGGCTCCCGAGGGCGCGTCCGGGGCGGCGGGGGCTGCCCCGGGGGGCTGAGCCCGGGGCCGCCGTTTTGCTTTATCATTCTCGGCGTAAGGCGCTCCGGGGGCTCGCTCCGGCGCCGGTGTGTGTGGAGCAAGGGGCTGATAGTGGGGATGCTGCTGAGGGGGTTTATTTCTCTTATGTCGTCGGGTTTTCCGAAACGAGCAGCTGCTTTTAACTCTGTTTCTGTCTTGCCTGTACCTCCACGTTGCCTTGGAGTGGCATTCCCGAGCCTCTGTGTCTGAGGCACTGGAAAAGGGATGCCAGAAAGACCGAGCTCTGAGCGGTTTTAAGGCTCGAAGTGCTTCAGGGGAACGCAGCCAGTTCAGCTCAGCCTGGAGCGTGATGTTCAACTCGCTGTTACAAACCGCGAGTGAACCGATTCCTTCCGTAGTTGAAAGTGTCAACTGAAAACCATCGGGCTTCGGTCCGATAAGCATCACCCCGCAGTGCATGAAACCCGAGCATTGCAGCGCTGTCAACCAGAAAGTTGCACTGACCACAAGTGAACTGAGAGGAAATAAACTCCTTTTTATGGCCCAAAGGTGACAAGTCAAGAGAATGACAACTGGTTTGCATTCCTAAAAATTCTGTTGCCTTAAGTTTTCATAAGGAATATAGAAAAGATCATTCTGTGAACAGCACAGAATGGAGTTGGCAGAGTCCTATTAAAATAAATGTGTGTTTTACTGTTGTGAATGTGTTTGAAAACCCAGGGGTTTATCAGTGATCACGGTGGTACTGTTTTTCTTTGGCACTATAAGGTGTGCGGAGCTCTGTGTGACAGAGGATTTAAGCAGTGATTTCTGAAATTGGTTTATTCGAAATTGGTTTATTTGCCAAAGACAAACAAAGCTCTCCAGGCTGCATGGGTTGTGAGCTTGGAGCTGGATCTCGGAAAGCCCTGATCACTGGCATACTCCTTGCACCTGAAAATAAACATCTTGAATGTAGGGCTGAGATACTACCTTCAGGTACATTTTTATTGATGTTTGCAATGATTTAGCCCTGAGCAAGAATTAGAAGGCAACATTCACTACTGTAGTGCTACTTGTGTACCACTCATTCATTGCTGCTCCCCTCTTTTCAGTGTTTATTCATAAAGTGCGTCTTGGGATATGGGTCTTGTTTTCCAGTTAAATTTCTGTGAAAATGTGGACACTGGATGCTGTGACACTTTTTCAGCTCTTTCACCTCTCTTTGCCACAGGAAAACTCATGCTAGCAGACAGGGAATGACAGCACATGAAGTGTGCTGTGCTGGGAAGGCTCTTTGGTCTGGTTCAGTTGTGTTCAGTATTGCATAATGCTGCATCTGGCTGGGAGAGCCACGCTGGACAGAGGGGCACCCTTTTCATCCTGCCTTGGCCAACCCACACACATCAGTGAGGCTTTAGCACACAGCAGAGCACTGTGAGCAGTTTGCACCCCTATGTGGCAGCTGGCTCAAATCTGTGCCCAGGCTTGTGTCTGGATAGAAGCAATAGGATAGTGGATGTGTCTTGAGAGGCTCAGGTGAGGTGAGAGATTCACAATTATTTGCAGTGGTATAAGAATTTCCAAGTTACAGCATTCATTTTAGGTAACTCTCTGGATGTGAGGTTGACCTTAAGATACTTATGCAATATGGATCACAGAATGGGGAAAAAAATCATGATGTTCATAATGTTCAGTCCTTCTTAGGAGTGGACCTGACACTGTATGGTCAACTTCTCTTTGATGACTACTCAGTCCTACAAAACTGAAGTGTGAGTCTGACTCACAAAAGTCAGTAACAGTGTTGTGAAAACCATCAATGCCAAATTCAACATTAATGAAAATGAAACAAAACATTTCTAGAAGTCCTTATCTTTAAAGGAAATAAAATGCACAAGTCTGTCAGGCCAGCACAGATACTCCATCCCTTCACAGGACATGCAGGGGATCTGTCCAGGTTGGCCCTGCTGTGTTTCTGTTCAGTCTCAGCTCCCTCTGAACTCAGTTCAAGCTGTGGGGTCTTACCTCACTGTAGGATCCAGCCCTACAAAAGGAATCTGCTGAGTGATGGAAGAGTGTCTGAGATCTTGCTGACAGGCTTCAGAGCTTGTTCCTGCTGCTGGAGAAGGAAGACCTGCTCGAGAGCAGGAGCTGTGGGGAAGCAGCACCTAAGTTGATACCCAAAGTCTTTATTCTTGCTTTCAAATGAATTGTCTTTTAACCTGTTTTCCTTCTTTAAAGGGGTCTTTCTCATTTGGAGGTGCTGCTGTGACATGGTGTAGTTCCATCCCAGCAGTCTCCCAGTGCTTCTTTTCACACTAGAACAGTTTACACTTCCTTGGGAAGGTGAGAGATTGCCAGTCTTCCCATAAAATCTACAAATTCGATCCTGTTTTAATTTTCAAAGAAAGTCCAATTTATCTTACCTTAATGGCATATTACACTTCGTGTCGTCTTCTGGGTAACTTTGCAGTAAGTTCCATGCACCCAAAATTAACCAGGAAGATGGTTGCTCTCCCATACAAATAATCAGAGAATAAACAGCTGAGGGCCAAAAGGGATTGCAGCATGGCTGGATGTGACAAATTCCTTATAGATCCAAGCATTCAGGGGTGTTTAATGAAGAGACGATGCAAAGCACTCCAATGGTGTGTATATCCCAGGGTTTGGAAGGTGGGAAGCTGCTGATGGAAGAGGGTTGCAACTTTACAAGATGTGCTGAGGGTGCTCTGTGAGGGGCAGGAAGGCGCTTTAACAAGGTTCTTGCAAAGCTTTGGATGCCACAACTTTCAGAAGGGTGGTACAGATCTTGTTAAATCATACAGTGATGCACATATGGCTGCAAAGGGGTCATGATCCTGTGTGTATCTCACTGCTGTAATGTGCACATAAATAAAGTTTGAGCTTGTAAACGCTCCCTTTAGTTGGCGTTGGATGTGCTGAAGTGATTCAGTCTATTGAAGTAACTCAAGGAGAATTCATAAATGGGATCAGACCCTGCTAAGCCCTAGGGACAGAGATGGGAGAAAGGAGTAATTCCTGATGGCGATTTTTGCATCTGGCTTTCACTGGCGGTGATTAACAGAGAGTGGCATGAGATACTTTCCTTGTGATTCTTCCTTCTTCTTTGTTCTGCACAAGTGAGTTTGTCCAAGCCTATCCTTGGGGATTTGGTCCCTAAGGAAGCTGACTCTGTTTCCTTCACCAACTGAAAACATTTATTCTCAGGCAGCTCTTCTAGACAAGAGGTTTATCTATCACCCATGACGTTCCCCTGTCCTGGGTCACCAGCGTTCATGGACTTGCTGGCAATGTGGCAATGTCCTAGTGGTCCTGCTTGGTAAGAAAAAGCTGTTTTTCCCATGAAAAATTTAATGCCTGTAAAGTTAAACTCCTGCTGAACATTTTCAGAATAAAATAAAATAAAATAAAATAAAATAAAATAATCTGATTTAACCTTTGAGGTATTTAATTTGGAAATGTCTCTTGGGGGTTGCAGGTCAGGCTACAATCAATCCCTGTTCTTTTCTGAGCTCGTGTCACTGTAAGTATAGCTGATGTTCCCATGATGTTCTGTATTTCCCTTTGTGTTAGGCAGTGCAATATATTGTAGGAAACCCCTGCGGTTGTGCCTGGTGGCATGTGTGCTGTGGCCAGGGAGATAGATTTGAGACCTGTCCGCCTCCACAAACCATGCAAATAATTTATTTATGCACAGAAGCATTAATGAGTAGAATGAAAAATTGTAAACAAGTAAGATTTTTATTTTTCCAGTGTATTTTTAGTTGTAAGCACAAAATATTTGGTGGATAAAGGACAGAGTCCAGAAAGGTGGTATAATACAGATTGTTTGGAATGGCAATTTGTGGAAAATTTTCAACCTGTCTTAAAGAAAAGTGAGGCTGAAGGAGAGGTAACTAGGAGATATTCTCATTTTCATACCATCTTTTGAGACAACTGCAGCCTTTACTTTCATGGAAAAATAAGATTAGGATAAGGTTTGGGATTAGATATCTCTTTTTGGGGAACTGTTTCATATTACCTGCACTCTGCTGGTGCAGATCACCACAATATGCCTGCTGATGAGAGGGGGAGGCCATGGGGAGCATTAGAGAGCCCTTCTCTATTTGCCATGCAATCTTCTGTCAGTGCTGCTTAATACCTGGAATAAAAAGAGGAGGCAGAGTCATGCGATCCATCAAATCAGCAGCATTTCTGGGAAGCACCAGCGAACACCTCTTGCATGACTGATTGTAGGTGGGTTGTTTGCAGAAAAGACTGTCATGGGATTTGGGGAACAGGTTGAAGGTCTGGAGGCTTTCCATTATTTTCCTCTTCACCCTTCAGGAGATGCTCCATAAGATATGCTCAACCCCCATCCTCTGTGAGCCATCTGGGGTGAGATGGGAGAAGGTTTGGGGTAAAAAAAAGGACAAATAGGAATCCTTTCTTGGCTTGTTTGGCATGGACTTGTATTTAAGTGAGTCCCTAGAGCAGCAGAGCGAGCCTGGTCCATTAGCAAGTGCCCTTTGCTTATGTGTGTGCCAATATGAGTTCTGTTTTAATTATTTATGCTAATTCATCATAATGCATGGATAAATATTCTGCAGTATACTTTGTAAAAAATAATGAAGTCTTAGTCATTGGAGACCTTACCACACACCTCTGCTCTTGCAGCTCCATCGAGGCTTGCGGAGCCGCCCTGGGATCGCGTGTGGTTTGGGGGGTGCGACTGTAGCTCAGCTGCAGGGATCAGCTGACGTGACAGAAAAAAGCTGGGATTTGCTGGGGGGAAGGAGAAGGGGCAGCACAGCCTGGGGAAGCCACTGTCTGGGTAACATGAGTGGCACGTGATCCCCAGCCATAGCTCTGGAGTCCCTTCAGCAGCTTGCATGTGCCCAGAGGTTGTTTAATCATCCAAACTGCCTCTGAAATGATGGTCCACACCCTTTGATGGGAACAGGTGTGTTTCCTGTATTATTTATCCTGCAGCCTCAAATCTCTGTGCTTGGGCATCAGTGCTGAGAGCAAGACCCACTCCAGTGTGGGTACCCACAGGTTGGGTTGTTTGCCCTGCATCCCACGTTGCCATGACTACGCTGCTGCCTTGCTGAGTTTTGGTGCTGCTTGTGGCTCATGGGCGCTGCAGGCACATGGCTGCATGGTGCAGAGGGTTTGCCTCGGTGTTCCCCAAGCCCCTGGGGCTGCAGGTCCCTGAGAACCCTTCTGCAAGCTCAGTCCCCAGCTCAGAGCAGCCTCCTCTGGATGGGCACCGGGATCCACGGTGGACAGCGATGCCCGAGGGAGGGCAGGACATGGGGTGGGCAGCAGCACTGCCAGTGCCAGCAAACTCTCAGCAGTTTGTCTGTCAGTGCTGCCAGCTCAGCTGAGGAACAGCCCCTCAAATAGAAGTCATAGTCCCTGGTGTAAGGTCTATAAAACTGAACAGTCCCAAATTTAACCAGATTGATGAGCAGTGATGTAGCAAAGCCCCTACAGCACCCAGCAAATCATGTTTTTCTTTGTCTTTTGAGAGACTTGGTATGAGGAGAAGCAGCATCTCAGTGCCACCCCAGCAGATCTGGAGACACTGCCAGTGGTAAAGCCCAGGACCAGACCTGTCTCAGTGTTTCCAGCCTGGACTCTGGTCAGAGGTATCACCCTTTAGCCATCTCAGTCCCTTCACATGCCTCCGTTTGCTCCTCATAGCAAACACTGGATCATGATGGGGCACAGCAGGGTTTGGGCACTTCTGGGTCAGTTCTTTCCTGTGAAGAGGACACCTGAGTTTTACTTCTTGTTTTAATCTGAGAGGGAGATTAGGGAAATGGCACAAAAATGAGCAGGGAGAGACTTTCTACACCAGTTTTGCTCATTTTGCTGTAAAATGTGGAACACTCAAAATAAATTTAATGGAAAAAAATAGTAACTAAGGACTATGCATCTTAACAGGTGGATTTAAAAAATAATAGATGCATATAACACCAATCATGAATCACTATGTGCTTGAGTGTGCACAAACGAACATGAAGGTGCACCAGCCATTCTTACTTCTCCCAAAGATCACCCCAGAAGCTACTTACCCAGCATATTTCTGTACTCCCTGTCTTCAAATATCACTTGATTGAATAATTTTTATTTCTAGGTTACCCTACATACAAACCTGTGCATGTATGTAGAATATAATTCTGTATCTCTTGACTGTCAAAAAGTCCTTTGTGGCAGTGAGATGCATGTGGAAGGTCAGACAGTAGCATTCATATTCAAGGACAACATCTGAACTTGAGGAATTTGATTTAATAGCTGGAAGAAACTTTCAGATCAAAATTGATCAAGTGAGTGTTAAGATAATTTATATGTTGTTTATAAACAATCAAGACTGGTGATGTTAGACACAGCCAGGTGACTGGGTCCATGATCAGCCTTGCATAGTATAAATAAATGATAATGTTTATTCTTGTATTTAATAATGTTATATTCCCTTCTCATATTTAATAATGGCGTACTCTCTTGTGCATGGAATTTTACAGAAGGAATGGAGCCATGCATCTGCTATTGCTTCTGGCAGATACTGTATTAAATGGGATAACTTAAATATTAATAGCTTTGCAAGGAATATGGTCCACAAGAGCTGTTGAGTGTATGCTGCCTTCTGTCTTAGGATAGTAGCTGGAAAACTTAGCATTTTCTGTAGAGAGAGGGACATGCCCCAGGATATTTAGGTTTGGTAACCTACTTGGAAAAAGGCACTTTGGGAGAACTTCCAAGCTGGAAATCTGTAAATTGCCTTCTCCAGTCTTAAGAGAGCAAATTGCATGAAAGTGTGTTTCGCTTGGAGCAAGTGAAAGGTCCCACTGATGTCAGGAGGAACCTCTCCAAGGTGACACTGAGGTAATCCAAAGCAGAAAAGTGTGACTGGGATTTGGTGGAAAGCAGCACGAGGTATCATCATCTTCCTCTGCACAGCCAGCTCATTGTTCTACTCAGGCCTGGTGGGATCCTTCTCAGCTCAAGTTCTTCACAGGATCCATCACTCATCTTCATCCTTTCCATAGCTTAATAGCCACCTCTGGTTGTAGTCACCAGGATACCACCTTGTCCTCCTTAGCAGTGCCAACCATCCTGAAGTGAAGGTTTAATATCTCTAACTCCGCTAAATCTCAGTCTGGAGAGATGCTGAGACACTGACCTGAGATGCATTCGGTGTCTCTTGAGATGGCATTTGCTCTCACTCCCCTCTCCCACGTGGTTAATCTTGCCAAAGTCTTTCCCACTTCAGTTTTTCTCAGTTCCCAGTGCATGGTGGTGGAGCTGTACAGGTCCATTGCATGGCAGCTGCAGAGGAGGAATCCTCATCCTCCCTGGGCTGGCTGTTGTCTTTTACTTCCTTTGACTTTACACACTTTATTTCATTTTATGGATACTTGAATCTCACTTGTCACCTGTTTTCAGAGCTGCGGCTGAGAGTTGTATGAATGTGCTTTGCATTTCTTTGGCAACCTGTGTTAATTTGTGATTGTTGTGTTGACTCACCAATGGTGTTTTTTTTTTTAAATCTCAAGTGCTTTTTATATTTACTTTCTTCTGTCTTCACTAGTGTTTTGATCACCTTCTAGATTAGTACCTCGCAATTTTGCTAACATTCAATCTAGTTCTTTTTCTAGATCATTAAGGAAACAGTAAGGCCAGAATTAAAAAACACTATTCAGCATTTCACTAAATAAAAACTTCCTTGCTTCCTGGTTAATACAGTATCATTTGTTAGGGCTTTATTATAGCTCTGAATCCAGTTTTTAATGTCATGTAGTTTCTCCCAGTCCTCTGAATTAATACTAAACAAAAGATTTTATGAGATATTGCACCTGTGGAAAACTGCAAATATTTCCTCATTTCTTTTTGTTTAAAACTGATTTTCAGGCTAGGTTTATCTATTTAGTTCTGTGACGTGCATTTATTAGTTATCTTTCCATCTCAAATTTTTCATGCTTTTGACACGGTATGTATCTCATACAACAAAATAATTAATTGTTCCTGGTGCCATCCACCACTAGAGTAGAGATAAAGCAATGCAGAAAGATTAAATATTCCAGTCCCACTGAGGGCCTAATTCTTCTATATTTTATAGGAGCCATTAGAGTTGGGCTATACCTAACTTTAGGTCAACGACAGAGATGTTAATCCTAAACCAGAAGACTCTCTACAGGACGTTCCCCACTGACTGTAAATTCGGAGTGTAAAATTTTCTGCTTTCAGTGGGGATGGAGGAGAAGCAAGTGCAGCTGTTGAGGGACTGATAGTGAAATCCCCAAAGCACCTGGTGGGAGCTGCCCACCCATTCTCAGCAGTGCAGCACCACCTCTGCTTATCTTTGCTCCCCTGATGCTTCTCCATGCAGGCGCAGAGTGTTTATGAGGAGGGATTACACCCCAAGGAGGGAATGTCAAGAGCAGCTGATTGAAATTGCAGGGGAATTAGTTTAGGAAGGTAATTACATGAACTGGAATTTGCTCTTCTACCTTTGCTAACACTGCTGCTCCTGTGAGATATGCTGGGAGAATTTCAATGCACACAGCAGAGGCTCCCTGCTCACACCTCAGATGCCGTCAGATGCACAGGGCCATGGCCCAGGACCAGCCTGGCTCTGCAGCTCTGACTGCAGCTTTCCTCGTGCCCACAGCAGCCATTAACCGTGTCCAGGCTAATTGTCAAAGCTGTGCCAGGGGTGTTCCCAAGCAGTGACGCACTGACACACAGCTCTGTTGGGCGGTGGTTTGGCTCTGAGGTGGCTGAGCATGGATCAGGTGCTGCCACAGACCTGGGATGGCTCCCAGCAGGAGTCTGAGTGTGGTCACTGGTGGGGACACTGGTCATGCCAGTTGCCCTCGTGGACAGACTGCCGGGATGAGCCTCTTCGGGTCACTGGAATAGACATAGTTCTTACGTGTTAGAGTGTACCACTTCGAGGTTATCCTCCTGGATCTATGCAAAAAGACGCTTTTTGGGATAGAATCTTTGAATAACTTGAGTTGGTAGAGACCTTTAAAGGTCCAATGCTGCTGCTGTGGGCAGGTACACCTTCATTTTCAGCAGGTTACTCAGAGCCACCTCCAATGTGACCTTGAATATTTCTGGGGATGGGGCATCCACCACCTCTCTGGGCAACCTGTGCCAGTTTTTATCACCTTAATGGTAAAAAGAAATCTTCCTTATATTTAATCTAAATTGGCTCTCTTAGTTTAAAACCATTACCCCTGGGATAAGACCTTTTACTTAGACAACGGCCCAAGAAATCCTACCCCACTGAAATAATAAAGGTTTGGCCCTATGTCAATGACCCTATGTATATGGAAATGTGTTCAGTAACACATTTTACATTCTACATCTTTTCTCCTTCCTGTTCATGGGACTTTGCCATGGCTTTTGCCTTTTCTGTTTCAATGCTGCTTGTGCTGATCAAACTCCCATGGAGGTTTCAACACTTCACCCCCACGTCTTGGCATATTAGCAAAAAAATACATTTTTGTGATACAAATCCAAGAGGAAGAGCCCACTGATCATTCATTACCAAACTTCTTGTGTAAAATGTGAAGAAGATGTTCCTAGTTGTGTAGCTGCTGATATTTGGCTATTTCTCCTGATTGTGTCTCACTCATTATTGTAGATGTTGCTCCATTACCTTGTCAGGTCCTGGGTGCAGAGGTGGGATCTGGCAGAGGCAGGCTCATGACAGTTCCTGCTCTCAGAATATGGTGCTATCACACAGTACAGTGTGAAATACGCTACTCTCTTCAGTGTTAAATTACTTCCACAAACTGCATTTCCTTGCTCTTCCTCAGGGCTTGAGTGTCAGTCTTTCCACAATGGGATCCATCCATCTAGCACATTATCTGAGGTAGCTGTCTGGAATTCTTTTATAGCTGCTGAAGAAAAACAGGAAATGGAACTTTCTGGAGTGCAATTAATCTCATTCTAAAGACAATTTTAAAATGGGTGAGATTAATCACCTCTTGCAGTGCCTGGAACTTTTTGCTGACTACAAAGGAGACCTCGTGGAACTAACTCAAATTTAGGTATTTGCACCAAAAACACCTGAGGGGTGTGAAACTTTCTGTCTGACCTGAGAGGGAAGGATCAAAGCCACATTAGGACATAGAATGCAAATATGCTCATGTACCTTCTGTGTGTGCAGTAGGTATTTAGCTTCTCTTTAGAGTCAGTGGAGATTTAGTCAATACAATCAATAGATTTTAGGGTGGAATTCATCCAACCAGATGTGAGGGTCTGCTTTACAGGGACATAAATCACAGCTTCAGCTTTACTGATCAACTCTCCATTGTCTATAGCAGGATCTGATCTCTGGTAAATGTCTGGAGTAAAAGCCACATTCAGACAGATGAGTTGTACCTCTAAAGGCAAGAGGAATATGATTCTTATTGTTACATAGGCTTTTATTGATATTAGGCTCAATTCTAACTCTTTTCCTCAAGAGCTTTATATATATGCATAGTATCCCAGGCCGTGACAAGCCTACAGTCATTCCTAACATTATGCCAAAGAAAATAAAATTTCAGTAGATTTAAGATCTTTTTCTAGTTGAGATTCTTGAGTTTAGTTTTCCACCTTCCTTTTGTTCTCTGTTTTGCCTTGGGCGCTATCTCCCTGAGCCCTGCCATAAATTTGCTTTTGATTTATGATCGTAAATGCAGTTGATCTCGAGGCCACATTCAAACCCAGACATAACTACCTGTTGTACTGGGCTTCAAATCTAAGGCTGTGATTGACTCTGTTTTCCCTTTGTCTTCTTGCGGCCATTTGGGATTTACCCAGGCACAGGAGCTGCTGTGCTGGGAGTTTGCCAGCATCAGTCCTGCTTCTTCCTGTTCTTGGATTTCTGTCCATTTGCATTGCTCCTCTTGACTCCATCACTCAAAATTACCTCACTAAATCAATGAACAGACAACGCTGTTTTCTAGGTGTCTTTTAGGGATCAGAAACACTTTGAGGGTGGCTTGAACATTGTCCTTTTAAAGACTATAACAAGTGTAGATAGTCAGTTTGAATGACCTGGTGTGAATGAGGGTGATCAGGAGGGTCATTCATGGGCCCAGACAGTTTTTTAAGTGCTACAGTTTTCTGTATAAAATTGGAGGCTTTGCAGAGGTGTAAGCACCACTCAGTATTTTCAAGGGCACGCTCACTTTCTGTCGAGGTTTGACCCTGGCCAAATGCCAGGCACCTACAACATCTGCTCTCTGTGCTCTCTTCTGCTGCAGCTGTGCAGAGGAGAGGAAAAAACTAACACAAGCACACTGGACTCATGAGTTGAGATAAGGAATTGGTGGGAGGACGCACTGAGAAAAAGGGCAGAGCAGGTGGGAACTTAAGAGTTGCAAAGTGATTTATTAACCTAACAGAGTTGGAGGATAAATCAGAGCTAAAAATAAGCTCTTGAGGCACCATTTCTCAGCTCACCCCCCTCCCTCCTTCTAACCAGCAGCTCCGGGGTGGGGGCAGGGCATGGGGGTTTCCTTTGGTCAGGGTCAGTCCATCAGGGGGAAGAGTCCTCTGCTTAGCCATGGGGGTCCCTCCCACGAGAGACAGTCCTCTGCGAACTTCTTTGGCATGGGTCCAATCTCATGAGCAGAAAACCCACCTGAATTTTGCTGCAGCACGAGGTTTTTGTCCATAGGGTGCAGACTTCCAAGCCAAGGCCCGGCTGTTTCCATCCTGGGAGCAAGGCCTTTCTCTCTCTCTTGCAAGGCCTTTGTGATTTTCAGTCTTTACTGGGACTCCCACTGGATCACAGCTTCCTGCAGGCATCCACCTGCTCCTCTGGCATGGACATCACCCCACGGGCTATGGGTGGTTCTCTGCACCCTCTGAACCCCATGGGCTGCATGGGGACCACCTGCTCCCCCAGGGTTTTCAGCTCCGGCGCCTGAAGCACCTCCTCCCCCACCTTCTCCACTGACCTTGGTGCCTCCATGTTGTTCTCCCTCACATATTTTTACCTCCTCCTCCTCCTCCTCTTCTGGCTAAAAAGAAGTGTGTGCTCACATTGTTTTGATTTCTTCTTAAATGTGTTTTCACAGAGGCATAACTAACATCTCTAATTGGCCCAGGCTTGGCCAGCAGCATGTCCATCATCTTCAGAGCCATCAGAGATTGGCTCTACTGGACATGGTGAAAAACTCCCAGAACCTTCACACAGGACACTCAGGAGCCATCTTTGTACCCCACCCTACTCACTAGCAAAAACTGGGCCAAGCAAAACCAACACACCTTCATACACCCAGTTAAGTAGGAGACCAGCATAATTGAACCTAATGTTGAAAATCATCAGAAAACCATAGAAAATCTGGATGCATGCAAATGCCCTGACATAAAGAAGTTTACTTGGGTGATGGTATATTCCTTTTACAGCTGCTAGTTTGTATTTTGCTTGTTTTTGCAGTAATACTGAGCCAGCAACCTCTTTTAGTCATGTCAGTGCAAATGTAGAGTAAATCTATTACAGTCAGAAGAACAATTGGATTTGGCTGCCACATCACAAGCTTGTTCTGGACCCAATATAAAATATTTTTATTTTTATGGATATTCTGCTTGTAGCAGAGGCCAGGATCAAGGTCCTGCACCTCTAGTGAGGTACTTGCTGCCACAACACATTTGTCTTCCCAGTAGGGTGAGACAGTTTGAGGAGTGAGGTAAATAGGAGAGATGGAGATCCCCAGGCAAAATACCAAGAGAACACCAGTCTCTCCCAAATCTGCCAGTATTCACACCGTGGGCATCATGGCCTGTTTCCTTCACATTGGGAGCTGGCTTGTTCAGACACAGAGGCTTTCCTTCCCTCCCTGCTCCTCAAAGATGTGAGAGTTTTTCCTCCCTTGTAAATCCAGTTAATTAGGTAACAAATCCAGTGCAGATAAGCTGGGGAAGTTGCAAGCGAAGGGCTGTCTTTCTGCACCTTTCTTGATGTAGGTCGTGTCTGATATTGGGGCTGTAGGAAGGACTTGACAACTGCAACCATGAAACAATTTAATTTGGAAGGTTTTGGAGGTTTCGAGTTCACTCCACAGAGCAAGGTTAACTTCAGACTTAAATCAGGTTGCTTGGGGCTGTATCGAGTTGAGTTTTGTGCATCACCCAAGATTTGACCTCCATTATATTGTGGGGAACTCTTCATAGAATATGTTGTTTAATGTGTTTCTCATAACCTGCAGACTTCTAGGCTCAGAATCATGGAGAGTTTTTTTCCTCCCCACTCCACTCAGTCCTGAGTGTGTACAGGCAGAGGGGAGGTGTAATATCCAGACAGAGATGCTGGGCTGGTCAGCCTACTGCAGGGGAAACAGTGTTCATATTTAGCTACAAAGGAAGCTGTGTGTTTCTAGGCTAACTCAAACCGGTGTTGCCTGTGTTTGGTGTTTGGAGTACTGACACTGGGAAATGCCAGGTATAGTTTTCAGCAATCAGTAGAGTTCATTGAAGATAGGAAACCTTTCCCAATGACCTTTTTTTTTAACAAATGTTACTGTAATTTGCTATTTCCACCAAATTTTCATAATTCAGAAGAATAATTCAGTCTCAACTCTAGAACTCCTTCTCACTTTCCCATCTCTTTCTCCCTGTCCCTTACTCAATCCCATCTTCCCTCTTTCCCTTGGTGTCATACATCACCTCACTATTGAAGAATAGCACCAGTCACTGGATTGTCTAGCTCTGCCTTGTGTGTGATCCCTCAGCCTTTCCTGCTTTATGTGACTCGGACAGCAGAGTTCAGTCTGACTTAAAATCCCTCGACCTAAGTGCTGATGGCAGGTTGATGGAGCTGACATGACAAGTTGTCTCTTATTCATACCTAGCTGTATTTATTTTTTTGATATTTTTTACCCTTTTCTAACTCACTAGATTTTGACATTGAGTTCACCTATGTCAGGATTAAAACTGTGCCTCTAATTCCTTCAGTGCAGGAACTCATCAAGAATTACTTTGTCCATATGGAGCAAGGTAGCTTAGGTGCAAGAATCATCTCTGAATCACCCTGTATTCCAATATCGTGAGGGTTTCTTTTTTGGTTGCACGGCCCCCTGATTCCAGGGAATATGGCATCCATGGGTGAGGTCCTTCCTCTGGGCCACCTGTGACTTTGGGCAAGGCTTTTAGAGTCCCTACGCAAACAAATCCTTGCAGGAGAAGCCGTAGGGCTGTTGAGATTCAGTCCCACACACTTGTGAGTCAGAGTTCCTGATCACTCTTTGCCCAGGGGTGGTGATGGTGTTAGGGAAAGAGTGATTTATTGATGACCTGTGGAGGTAACAGCTTCCTTGTGGTGACTCAGCTGTTCTTGCAAGAAAGAGGGAATAAGAAGTGGAGGTGGACAACCATTTCTCTTCCCAGAAAGGATACAAATGGAACTAATATCTGTCCCTGGTCTCAGTGGTAGGAGGGAGTGTTTGGGAGCACAGCATAATCCATGATCTGCATGGCACTTCATGCACAGCCTGAATCACATCTGCAGATGTTGCTCCCAGAGTCAGGATGACAATCCCATGTCCTGGTTTGCAGCTCCTTTTGCTTCCAGTGTTGATAGCCAAGAAATTAAAGATGGGAACCCTTGGTGTGACGAGAAATGGACAGCAACTGTCTCCAGTAATTGAGGACATAGTCAGGGCTGAATTCCTGAGTCACCACGTTCCCCAGCAAATGGGATGAGAAAGAACATTGCTCCCAGAGACCAAAGAAGGACATAATCACCTCCAAAGCAACATTTTCTTGGACACCGTAGGGAAAATCTGCTGTTATAGAGTAATATCTTATAGTTTTCTGGAAACAGTAACTCTAAAGAAAACATCATTAGGATGAGTGTAGAAAAGAGATTTTGAGCAGATGGAAATCTGTCTTCATTGGCAATAGTTGTTTTCACTTACTCTACCATGAGTTCATTTCCCAGCAACTTGAAGTAGATAATGTGTTTATTAGCATTAATCTGAGATCTCCATCAGTGTTTGTTCCAGGCTATAAAGATGGAGTTTCTGTTTTACTAGAGGGCATTTTAATTGCATAAATGACGATATAGCACCATTGGAAGATGATGCAAGATAAATTCAGGCTATACATAAGGTCTAATAGGGCATCAGATATCTGCTGGAAAAATTAGCACAAGAAATTATCAATTTTCCACTTGTCATTTTTAAACCAAACTTGGAGAATTTTCTAGAAGACTGCTGTAGGCTGTGGCTTAGCTGCAAAAAATGGGCTAAATCAGTAATTTTGTGTATTCTTGGCTACTGATTAAGCAGAATTTCAAGTTATAACCAGGAATATGTTGGGTTTGGAGGTTGTTGTTTTCTTGGTTTTTGTGGCGGTGGTTTTTTGTGGGTTTTTTGTGGGTTTTTTGTTTGTTCTTTTGTGATTTTTTTTGTTTGTTTGGTTAGTTGGTTGGGTTTTTTATTTTTAATTTAGCAACAGATAAGCAAATGAGCAATGAAATAACTCAGGAAAAGGAGATTTACTTGCATCTTAACAGTATTGTTAAGATCATAGTGTAACATTACAGAAGTAGTAGCAGTTACAGTAATTGTGCTGGGATGCTTAAGACTAAATGTAGATGTCTTCCCTGTAAGTGTCTAAATATGTCATTTCAGTCTCCTCAGATGCTGGTATAAACCACTGCTACAGGAGCACGGCTGATCTTGAGCTCATCCTGAAGTAAATGAGACAGAGATGTATCACACCCTGATTGCCAGCGATTGTGCCAAATAAATAGATATCCCTTGACTGTCACAGGAGCTTCAATACATGGCTCAGATGTAGAAATCTACAGTACAAACACTGAGGTGAATCTTATCCTAATCACATTGTTGAAGGCCTTGTGGGGATAATAACTTTGTGCAGCACTCTGGACATGAGGATAGAACAGAGCCATCCTTTTTGGCCTTGAGATGACTGCGCCAAATGCTAAAATCTCGTGCAGTCTAAAGTCTGAAACACCCTTCTCAAAGCATGTAAACACATGAAGCAAGATCACCAAATCTCTGCAGTGCTGAATTCTGATTCAGTTTTGTACCTAAATCTTCTTTTGATGCCTTTTAGGCTCGCCTTGTGGTGACCTCTGCTGATGTACCGCAGGCTTCAAATGCACTCAGAAGGTAAATCTCATTTAACAGGTTTGCAGGACTGGACTCAGAAATTGTTGCTACTCTTTCTGGTCAATGTAGTCCCTGTATCGATGGCCAAATAATGATTGCAAGAATGTGGTGTTTTGGTTTTGTTGTTTTCTTATTGGAAAGCACTCCAAATCAATGTTATCTTATTCAGAACACAAATACCTAGCTGCATCTCTTCAGTTATTTAAAAAAGCATTTGCAATATGGTCATTTCTTCAGCTGTCAGCTGTCTTGAAGAGTGGGATGTAATTTTTAGGTGTCCGTGCAGTCTCTTTGCCACTGATCCTGTAAGGAGAACAGATGGACCTGTCTGATGTCTGCCTTGTCCAGAGGGAAAAAAGAATGATTTTTCAGCCCACTTGGTTAAAAAAAAAAAAAAAAAAAAAAAAAAAAAGGCAGAGGAAAAATAAGCAATAAAGCCCATGTTTTTTAGAATGAGGTAAGGCAGCAATAGATCAGGGAAGAAGCCAGCAACTGTGAAAGCAGTTCCAGTGATGGTGACAAAACAGCAGCTGAGCTGCAGAAGGAGGCAAGGGAGATGATGGAAATAAACTTGCAAAAGGAAGAGGAAAGAGGAATTGTGAGACCTAAAGAGAGGAGTAGTGCAATTAAGATTACTCCTGTAGGTGAACATGTTAGAAGCACTTAATGAAGGTGCTGCTTGTATAGAGAAAACTACTTAATTGCCCTCCTGGTGCTTTGGTGGCTGTTCCATGCAAGTTGCTATTTTCCTGTAATTGCAAAGTGTCTGCAGTGTGAAACCTGATGTTGCTGTTGGTCTGCAGGGAGACCCTGTGTGCTCTGGGTGTTCTGAGAGCAAGCCCAAGACCTGGTCAGTAGTAAGAAGTCTTGGCCAGGTAGTGGTGGAAATCAACTGTTTGTTGCTTGAGCTGTTCCTGCTCCGCAGAGAGCCAGGGATTGTGATTTCTGAAGTGCATCCACTGTCTTTGTACACGTCATGGTTGTCATCTTCTCTTGGCAGCACGGAGCTGTGAGTTACAAGCTGCCACCCAAGGAGCAGGAGATTGAAGCTTTGTTTGTTATTCCAGTGCAGAGCAGAGCCCTCAGAGCTGAAATTCTAGGACAGTGTGGTTTGTGGCAATTTGGGACTGTCCTGGAACACTGAGCCTCCCTCTCTCCCCTACATGACTGTGGGTGAGCTGCAAAATCTGAAGAAAGTCTAAAGAACAGAGACCGAAGAAGCAGCATCTTCCAGGCATGTTAAATGTAAGAGAAAAGAGGAATAGCTTAGAATAAGTCATTAGGGTTGAAAAGATGTTCAAGACCATCAAGTCCAGCCTTTGACTGAGTACCACCATTCCCAATAAACCAGTGCCACATGTTTTTGAGCATTTTCAGGAATGGTGACTCCACCACTTCATTCTCAAACCTAAACTTCGTTCTCAAACCTGAGAGTTCACAGGAGCAGGAGAAGCACATAATGAGGTGATGATTTCAGCTGTTCTCTGTTCTGGTGACCTGACAGCACTTCTCTTCAAGTTTCAGTTTCTTTACTTCTGTATCACATGAAATGCCCTACCCTGCAACATGGTATCAAGGTGGAAGACCTTTTGTAATTCTCTGCTCTTGGTTTTATATAATTTACAGGATGTTCCCTGCAGGCTGGTTTTGGTTTTATTTTGTTTGTTTGTCTGTTTTTCGGTTTGGTTGTTTTTTGGGTTTGTTTGTTTGATTGGTTGGTTGGTTTTTTGTTTGGGCTTTTTTGTTTGTTTTGTTTTGTTTTGGTTTGGTTTGGTTTGGTTTTGGTTGGTTTGGGTTGTTTTTTTTTTTAAGATGACACAGAGGAAAGTCACTGTACTCTTTCCGAGTCAGCAAATCTAGCATAAAATCGGGGTTTTAGTTGGGGATTAATCTTCATGTCATTGCACCCCCAAATCATTTTTAATGGTGATAAGGACATTATTAGCAGTGTGCAGTCATGTGATAAGCTAAAATGAATAGGAGGGGAATGTGATGGCAAAGTTTATGTCTGACACCTATGAATGTGTGTTTGATATGGTGTGGTACCACACAGTCACTGCAGACACTATTCCTGTTTGGATGCAGCAAGTGCTTTTTTTGCTAACCCGGAAATTATTTGTAGTGTATTTATATATACTATAGAAGCACCTTCAGGGACCAGCAGAGATGAAAGCCCTTTGGGCTGTGCATCCTTGTACCTCCCAGAGTATCCCAGACTTCTTCCAGCACTTCTAGGTCCCACCACAGTGCTTCCAGAAAACCTCCAGCCTTCTCCTGAGAAGCTGACGAGGCATGGACACGCAGAGAGATGCAGTCCATCCTGGCCAGCCATCCCTTGGGCTGTGCACTGCCCAGACACAGCAGAAAGGGTCCTTGTCCCAGCTGGGTCCAAATTTGTACATAACAAGACACAGAAAATGGCTTGTGATTGCCAGCTGGGGCAGGTATAATTTAACAATAAAACAGTGTGCTTACTGCAATAATCAGTAGTCTCAGTGCCCTGGTATTATTATTAGTGTTGTGCATGTGTGGCACAGAGACAAACCTGCAGGGGAGGACTGGAAGGACCATAGTGCTGGATTTTCTGACTCCCACAGACTGCTGCTTCTTTGCTCAAGGGACAGAGAGTGAAAAGGAGAGTGTGAAAAAAGTGGGCCAGTAAAGAGGAAAAGATGGTACCACTGGTGGAAAAGACAGTGGTGTCCCTCCAGAACCAGCAGTGGCTCAATATTAATAAAAGTTCTTTGATAATGGGGGATTAAGCCCTTTATGGTTGTTTTGGGAAGACATTGGAAATTAAAGGTCAGTTTCAATTTGAGAACTGTAACTGGCCTTTAAATGATGTTTGAAAGGCATCTGCAAGGCTGACATCCTCACTGGCAGTGTCTTCATTTATGCCACAGGTTAAATGACTTTCTTAGGGCACCTCTGCTTGGTCAGTGTCCCTGAGAGGAGGCTCCAAGCCTCCTCTGAGCCCTTTGCTGAGTGGGAGTGCAGGCTGTGGACACACAAACTGTTGTTAATCCTGTTACTTTCACTCCCAGGGAGAGAAGACAAAGCAACTAAAATTTTGGGGCTAATCCAGCTCCTTTTAGATCAACTCAGCTCACCAGGGATGAAGGAGCTACTGACTTTGGGACCTGGGGACTGCTCCCCTCATAGTGCTGGAGAGCGGAGTAAAAACGTGATGGCATTAATTCAAGAACATGTATTGCTCAATGGTTGGTGTGTCACACATGGTCAGTCCCCAGCTGTACTCAAATGCATCTGGCTGCTCATGCACAGCCTGTGATGGGTGGAATATTTGTGTCCAATACTCCTCCTCGCTGGGGCTGGTTGGGTTTGTGTTTCTGGAGGTCCCATCCATTCTATTCTCAAACCATATGTTTCAGCCACATCTCACTCTGATTCATATACAAGCTCCTGATAGATTAAGTGGATTTATTTGATTCATTTAACCTGAGCTCGGTGGTTCCTTCTTATTTTTTTGGTCTATTGACACTGGAGGACTGGAGGATTTAAAAATGCAACCTGTGTGCATCCTCTGCCCCCACCTCTGGTCTGTCTCATCTCTGTTCTTCCTGCTGTGGCCCAGCTCTGATGGAAATGCAGATGATTTAGGGCAGCAATCAACAACAGAGAATGGTGTAACACTGAGTTTTTCTTCATTTTCTGGGCCACCTTGAGCTGTTGGGCAATAGCATTTCATGGCAGCTGCTGCTGCATTTTGGAGATAAATGGGCCAAATCTGATTCACAAACCTCGAGGTGGGTTGTGATCCTTCTGCTGGCACATGCTCAGCTCATGTATGTTGTTTTTGTTGTTGATTTATGCAGACAGGCTGAGGTTGGCTTTGTTTCTGACAACTCTGGAAAGCAAAGCCTGTTTCATGTGTCTGGATCCCGTCTGTGATGCTGCTGCAAGCAGGAGATGGGGGCAGAATTGACACAGCTGCTGGAGGCTACTGGCCTGTCTAGCTCTCACAGTCTGCATCTTCTCAACAAGTGGGTTCTTTTGCAAGGTATCTGGTTTAACTGGGGAGGAAAGTGACTGTGAGGAGAGATGGGCTGGAAGGGCTGGAGAGGGAAATGAGATTTTGTCATCCCATGCTCAAAACTTGTTACGGTGAGATGACACTGATCACTGCAACTTGGAGGGTCAGTGACCAAACTTTGCTATTTTTTCAGTTATTAGGGAAGGTGGAGCAAGCAAGGAAAATGGAAGGTCTGTTTATGAGAAGTAGGATTTTAAATAAAATGTTTGTGTTGCAGCAGCAGCAGGAACCTAGTTACAGCCTGTGATCCACTGCAAATGCAGATATGAAACTGGTCTTCGCTCAAAGATCTAACAATTTTAGTGTAATAGGGGAATTTATAGGTGGATCCAGAAGAAGAGGGGTGAAACAAGAAACATTGGCAGTACTCACGGTTTGCCCTCAATACAAGCTGTTAATAATGCTGTATGTACCACAAGAACAGATTGAAGAAAAGCTATTAGAAAAGTCAGTGAGGGATCTTCAGGCATCTCTGCCTCTTCCAGCTGATGCCAGAGTGACTAATAGATTTGGGGTGAGCACAATGAAGACCTGACACACAATCAGCAAGGGCTGGCACAGGTCTGTGAGAAGCTGCTATTCCCAGCAGGAGGCAAGGGAAAGCCCAGGAGGAACCATGACTCCATCAGGGTGGTCTTGTATTGTCAGGCTGTGCTGTGGCACCAGGGCTGAAGCCCAGCCCTCAGTGGTAAAGCTTTCCAAAGGTCACGGTGCTGTGATTTGAAGAACGTGGTGGGTACTCCTGGTGGAGCTCCTCTGCTCCATGCCAGCTCCTCAGTCTCAGCTGGGAAAGACCAGGAGATAGATCCTGGATGGAACTTCCTAGGTCCAAAGAGCTTCTTTCAGTAGCAAACAAATCTGCTGGAAGGTGTTTGTAGTGTCAGGGAAAAAACTATGAGCCCCAGTAGCTCCCTCCTTTCCGCTGCAGAAGGATTTTCCAGAAGGATCCTTGTCTCATCTGTTAATGCATTGGAGGTTATCCCTGACAACAGGAACGGAAAGGAAAATGAGCGAGCAGCTCCGAATATCGTGCTGGAGGCTCTCAGAGAAACAGTGTGACTTCCATGTATCATAAACTGAGCTGGAACTTGGCTGAATATTCTGGTGAAGATGAAGTGAACTAAAAGGTAAACTGGCTGTAGAGAGGCCTGTAGTACATAAATGCAAAAAATATGTTTCTGGCAAAGCCGTAAGACATTCTGCCTGTCTTTATCGTTCAGTTTTGTGTCCTTTGGCTCCGTAGCCTGAACATTGCAGGGAAGAGCAGAGGTGGGAAATCAGAATTATAAGCGTGCAACTAAGTTTAGAAATGCCACTATGGCACACCACTGCTCACTGATTTAGTTAAATCTCTGGCTAGAAAATTGCTGGTTGTGGAAGAATGAGCTTTTTCTGGAGACAACAACTGAAAAACATTAAAAATTAGATGGGTAAAATGTCTTTTGGATTTCCATAATTTCTTGTAGTAGTCAGCTTTCAAGAGACCCAAACAGCTCCCTTCAGAAAAAGCCAAAAGATTTCCAAGGTACAGACAGCTTTTATGCTTCAATTCTGAGTTGGAGAACTGAAGAGGTACCAGAAAAAGCTGCTCAGTGTCTACATATCACTTTAACTTGGAAGTGTAACCATTTTAAATGTCACCATTGATTTCACAAATGACTCCATTGATGTTGAACAACGTGGCTGCATAATACACATATTACAAACAAGAAAAGTCTGGGGTTTTTTTCTCCGTTTTGGTGTTTTAAGACAATGTCATTAAAGCAGCCATTATCTTTCATTTCTCTAAACATGCTGTAGGTAGAAGTTTCCAGGATTATAGTACAGTGCTGATAGCTGTCAATAGGCAGCAACTATTAAACTTATCTCCTGGTGTGTAATGCACTTGTACAGGCACTGATAGAAACAGGGACACTGCTCTAAGCTCACAGAGCTGCAAGGCACAGACTCAGCCCTTCGCAGCTCAAATGGAGAAGTGTTTCCAAGTTGTATGTGTTCATATTTCTGCATTACAGTCACCCCCAGGTGCCTCTCTGGCTGTGCAGGGCAGGAGATAGGATGGCTGAGCCAAAGCAGGGACCTGGTCCCTCTCAGAGGGATTCCAAGATTCCATCCTTGGAATCTGTCACTGTGGCTCCTGTGGCCCTACCTCCCCACCCTGGGTGTCCAATGGACCCAGGGAAGAGCCTCTGCTGTGTGACAAGACTGTGAATTTATTGGCATTTTTGCCATGGCATGAAGAGCTGAATGAATGGTTATGGGAATGGTTAGGGTTCGTTACCTGTTCCCACCTTAGGTAATCCAAGTCGCCAGTGCAAAGAATATTTTACCCAGAATTTTTGTTTTCTGCTTAAAGTTGTCAGTGCTTTTTCAAACAGAACATTTTCTGTAAGTAGTTTTTTTCTGGATACAATGGGCTTTTGGGCATGAGGGGTTTTGTTTGGGAGGAAGCTTTCCTTGTTGTTTTAGACAGCACAAATCCTTTGATATATGAACACCTAAATTCGTTGTAAGGTAGCATATTGTTAGCAAAAGAGATTGATATTCCAAATTATCTGGACTACCTGGGGAACAGTAGGGAGTAAAATATGTGGTTCCAGGGAGGGAGAGGAGAGCCTGTAATGGAGCACAGATCTTTCACTGTTGGGAGCTGAGTGATAACCAAGGCAGGTAGGTGCTGGAAACAATCAAGTGTAATTGGCCTGTTGGCATTTTAATAAAACCTTTAAAGCAATAAAAACGCTTTTATGAAAAACAGGTTTGGACATATTTTCTGAGGAGGTCTTAACTCTAAGTGCTGGTTTAAATGTTAATTATGGTTTTGTGAAGCATCTTTTCACAGCAGGGGATAAGCAGCAGAGAGGAGGCCTGGTGTAGTCAGCCCTGTGCCTGAGACATCACATCCTTTTGGGGCACTGTGGGTTCTCCTTGTTCATGTCCGTGTTCTTCGTGAGATTTGGACAGCTCAGGGAAGGCTTACAGACCCCTCCTTCGGGTATCTACAGTGTGTAGAGATGTGAGGAATATGTGGGTTTGCTGTGTCATGCGAGTGAGGGCTATTTATAACCAGGGAAGCTGAAAAGGTAGGTATTGGAAGTAAGCAGATTATGTAAAGATCAGTCAAATATTCATTTTCCTCCAGGTTATAAAACAGCCTTTGTTAAAATAGAAAAGCACAATCTTTAGGATACATTTTTTTCTGGTATTGCCTGTATCTTAGCGTTTGGACAAAGCACAAGGATCCTTCTATAAAAATAAGTTTCATAGCTGTTGTTGTTAGCAGCTGTTTAGGAGCTAAGAGTTGCAAAGCCATTTACAAAGAAATCTTTCTTTTGTATCTGCGGCTAATTAGGAAAAAAGAAAAACCAACAAAAAACCCTTCAGACCTATATTGTCTCTGTTTTATCCCCATTAGGCAAAAACACTGTAAAAGAAATTCAGACATATTTGTTTATTGAATTTTGAATTCCAGGTGACCTGGCTATCTATTAAAAAAGATCTCTTAGTAGTGCTGAATCCCAGTTTGAGTACAGATCCCAAGATATTTGCAGTTTCTTGCATTCTTAACCACAAGAGGCCTTTTGTGATAATTATAGCAGCTTTTTACATATATGTTAATCTTCTTTATTTATTCCTTTGCCTTTGGAAGGTTTATGTTACCAGGCAGTCACAGAGATATATGTGTATGCATAAGCTTTCCAAAATACTGGGAAGTGAATACTTCCAGCTCTCTCAAATTTGCTTTTTTAGAAGAAAACTTTGATAATATAGAAATCATAATTTTCTCATTTCTTCTGGGGGCTCACTTCTGATTTTACCTGTGAAAATCTGCTGCTATTGTATCTTTCCAGAAATGCAGTTTTTTGAAACATAACAGATTCATACTCTAAAAAAAAATTAATGGTGTGGGTGAGATTAAGAGGGCAAAAGAAGAAATAGCTGATCCAGTAAAATGGAAGAAGTGACAAGTCTGTTCAGCAGATATTGTGTGAGACAATATCCCATTTATTTGTGTTATTACAAGTGCACCTGGTAAAGGGCGACTGCAGTGGGCTGCTCATTGCACAGCCAAGAGGTGAAATTGGTCCTTCCCTCACATGCTCAGGCATCTCTGCCTCCACCTCAGGAGACACTTTATAGCTCTGAGGCTCCCTTGGCAAGCTAATGACAGAAGTATTTGGAGGAAGGAGATTTTAATTTGTTTCTCAGAAATGAAGCAAGCACCTATAGAAGAATCCAGGACAGGAAGGAAATCTTTGCAGGGTCTGAGTTCTGTTCTCTTCCGTCTGAGGAAGGAACATAATGTGGTCCTTTCCTTAAGTGAGTAAAGTCTTTGTGAAGGCTAATTAGAGCCTGTCCTCACCGGGCTCGGAGCAGGACTGCAGTGCACTACTGGTCTGGCGAGTTTTGAATTCCAGGCTCAGGTGTCAGCAGCAGCTGAGAATGGAGCTCCACAGGGGCCACGAAGGAGGCTGAGAAGGAAGCAGAAAAGCTGGAATATTCAGCAAATTAACCCAAACTGAGGCCCATGCTTCTGTAGCCAGGCAGTTCCCAAGAGTGAACAGCGCACAGAGAGCCTGGGCACATCTGCACATCACTGCCGGGTACACAGATCCTGCTGCTTTGCTCCCACGGCTGCTATTTGAAGCCTGTTCAAGGCTTTTGCTATTTTAGTGGCTCAAAACCTTTCAAATCCATATCTATATTTATGCACAGCCTGTGTATATTCATTTCTGTCTTTTGCCAATGCTGGTTTTCAGTTCAAACAGTTCTTCTGCTTCCCCCATTCCTCACTTTCCCAGCATAATTAAAGGGAATAGTCAACTTCTATCTTAACAGCTTCCTGAAAAGATAACGTTTGTGGATCTAAGAGGAAAAATACCCTAAAAACAACCTTGTTTGGGATTTCTTCCCAATTTTTGCCACCTTGTTTTATAATATTTTGTAATATTTATAAACTTGAGAGACCTTGATACTGGATGTACTTTTCAAAAAACTTTCTTGAAAATATTTAAATTTAAACTTGGGTTCTTTTTGTACCCGTATGGCTTATTATAGGAAAATAATACAGACAAGAAGAGTGCCTAAAATATACATATTGCTTTTTTTCTTACTTTATATTTTAGACTATTGGAAATGTCAAAGCTAATCTTTGTTATTATGGAGGAGGCTCTGTCATGTGTTGGAGCCCAGCTGCTGGAAGCTCCTGAGAGCTCAGTCTCGCTCTGTTCCCTGAGTGCTGGGGAGCAGAGCCAGCGGCACTAGAGAGTCCCTTGGTGGCCAGTGCCTCCCTGACACCTCACCTGCATCTGCAGCAAAGCCCAGAGGTCTTGGCTCAGCTGCTTTACAACAACAGGCTGCAGCATTGATCCCCTGAGGTGGTGTCAGTGACTGTGCCTCTCTCATTAGGAGTTTCCTTTGAGCTCCTTATGAATTCCCATAATTTCCCCTATGAATTTCTCCAAACGGTTTAAAGATGCTCCAGGTATAATTCTGGTGATGTTTTGCTCTTTGCTTAATCAATTTCTTTTAACATCTCCTCTTTAGGTCTATCAGAGGATCTATCCTTGATTTCCACTTTCCCATATTCCTCAGTCCAGATTAATATTTCCTCTAAGTGATAACCTTAATGGGACAAATTGACTTTTTTATTTTGGTCTAACTTCACATCTGAAGGATTCAATGCATGGGATTGTTCAGTGCAGCTAAGCCCCAGCATTAGAAAGGGATCAGTCAAGCAGATTATCTTTGTACAGATGTCACATTTATAGACTTCCTTTACCATAAACTGCTAAATTAACTGCAGATATGGGCTCAGGTGTGACTGAGCTTCACTCGTGATTCAGCCAGAGCAATCCAGGTTGCAACTGAGCTGCTCTGTCAGTAGGCACAAAGTCCCTGGATGTTTGTGACAAAACCGGGCACTGGTTTTACAGCATTGACTTCAGACAGTGGAAATGCATTAATTGCAGCCTCCTCTGTGATTTCGGGTTCTTGTCACAAGGTAGTTGCAGAGGTGGGGAAAATGCATAAATTATTTTCCAGGAATGCTGAAGACTCTCATCAAGGATTTTAACAAGAGCAGTGCGACAGGTGATGGGAGCGGTGCACAAAGGGGAAGCATCTGATGCTGTCTCGTACAGCTTTTGTTTTTAAAGCTGTGCAGATAAATGGTGACAAAGAGAGCAGATAAAAATGGTTGTGATTGACTGGCCCCTTTGTGTTAAGTTTGGGGCCAATGATTTAATGGAGAAGGAGGAGGAAAAACCCCAAGTAACTAAGAGGCATCCAGGATATTTCAATCTTCTTCTTCTTCTTTTTTTTTTTTTTTTAAATGGCTCCTAAAATTTCATTAGAATACAGTGGATGATTATCCTGTGATATTAATGAGCTTCACTAGATATCATGTGGAGTTTGGGAACATTGAAAAGCCACTGTAGTGATGTAGGTCTGGGAAAACATATAAAAATTAACCTTTTCTCTCCTCTGGAGTCCAGTTTTATTAAACCAGCTTGGAGGGTAATTTTTCTGCTTTGTGAGTGAGGAGGGAGAACTTTGTGAGGAAGACTTTGTGAAACCTCTGAATGATTTATATTTTTAAAGCACTTTCTTGAACTCCTCCCATTCTTTTCATGTTCTTCTGAACACCAGGAGTAGATACATAGATATATACTGCCAAATTTAGCATAACTTCAAAATGTAAGATTGGGTGGGACCTTAGCTGCTCATCTTGTCCACTGCTAAAACAGAAACTAAAGCACATCAACATATCTGAGTCATTTGTGAAAGGTATTTGTCCAATCTCTTCTAGAAGTCAGAAATCATGTTGAGTAAATAAAGCTTTAGACCATATACCTCAATTTCATTACCTTTTCTGCTGGACAATTTTCCTCCATGTCTATTTGGAATCCATTTCTTCTTGCATTTGTCTTTCTATTCACTTTTGTTTGATATCCCTCTTATAAATCACACACCCCCTTTTTATTACTGCAGCTAGAATTCATGTCATGATCATAATCCATGAAAAATTTCCATCCCCATCACCTTATTTGGGTTCGTGGTTGGTTTTTCAGCTGTGGTAGATGAAGTTTTTTGTCGTAGTGACTTATTCTCCAGTTTCTGCCTCCTGCCCTGTGCATCACTGCAGGCTTCCCTGGTAAAAGCAATCTGTCAGTGGCCAAAGTGCTAAACCAAGGAGCAGTTCTTGGGAGCAGCTTCTAAAAGATGTCTCTCATTGACATCTGTCTGCTGAGTTCTGTCAGTAAGCCACTGGTAACCCATCCGCTGTATGTTACCGAAGGATTTTAAACTTCAAAATGCTGCAGGGTACTAATTCACATGTTTTTTAAATACCAGAACTGCAATTAATTGATCAATTGTTCTATAATCAAAGAAATGGATAGTTTTCAAGTGAGATCATGCTGGAGGTTTTAATTACATTTTTTCCCCTCAAATTTTTGGTAATACAGTCTAGAATTCAGGTTTATATTATTTACCTGGGATCAACATCAGCTTGGTTTGTAATTCTCCAGTTCATCCCTTCTATACTTTTGAGTATTCGAATGATGTGAATAATCCTTTGGTCATTAGAAATTTTGTTTCCCAAGTTTTGTTGAAACTAACTTTACCAGGAGTTCCTCATCCCTTAAAGGCTCTTAGTGCAAGATATGTGTCTGTTGTTTTTAAAAAATGTTTAATTTTAGCAAATGCTACCTCACATCCCCTTTTCATCACAGATGGCAATCTTTCTGTTCCACCCTCAGTATAAAATTCCTGCTCAGTTTGATACACAGACAAAAATATCTATCCTCTGAAAATTTTAACTTTTTCTACTTGCCTAAGAACAGTTTTTTCTGTGTGCCTGTTGCAATAGCTCATGTTGAAAAAAATTGCTGTAATTATTTCTATCTGTATTGGTCATTTCATTGTTTCCTTCATTTCCTTATTATCAGCCAAGTGTTTTGTAAATTACAATTGTCATTTCCTTTCCATTTTCTTCCTGATTCTGCAAATATATAAAAATTAATTCCTTGCTGCCATTTCCATATCCTCTTTCAATATTTAAGAATATTTATTTTTTTCCCAACAGAGCACTGTCATGTCTGGGGGTTTCTGGCTTTTGGAGCCTCCAACAGGAAATTTGAGAACACACCCACTACAGTCTCCTTTTAGGATCTCTTCCTTTAAATTTCTGTCCCTGTCAGTGATGATGACAATCTCACTAGTTTGGCTAAAATTAGCCCTTTCAAAAATTCTTGTACTGCTGGTCACTGGTGCTTTCTGTTTGCACACAATAAATATAAACAGATTGTCAATGTAATCTTCAGTACCTAAGCAACCACTCATGTTTAGGTCACAATTGATTTTTCTTTGTCCATCAAAATGAGCTCTAGTATTAAGTTACACTATGCTAGGTAGAAAATTTGCTCTTCCAAGAAATTACCAGTTATTTTTAGAACATCTGGGGAAGTTTAATTGTTGGTTGCACTTGTTCAAAGAAGGGATCTCAAGTGAGGTCACCTATAATGAATATGAAGCCCATGGATCAAGTTTCTTAATTCTCCGGTGAGATATAGAAACTGCAAATAGATATTATCCAGTTCTGAAACAGTGAAATTGTGATCCAAAGAGTCTTGTTTGTTGTCAGTCAGAAAGCTGATGGCATATTTAGAGTTCACTCCTACCCTGTTACCATGTTCCACCTGGGAAATATCAGAGCACTGAAGACAGAGGCTGCAGGTGCTTCTGGATTCAGTGGGGGAACCTTCACCCATGCCCCCGAGTGAGGCCCAGCAGGCTGAAAGACTTTCCCCCAGGTTTCACAAGATTTGAGGTGCCTATTTCTCATGGCAGCATGTGGCTCTTTAGCTCTTTTCAGTGCCTGGGAAATCCTGAGAAGAGGAGCCCCATAAACTTACAATCTGAAAGTTTTCTCTTCAGCCTCCTGAACATCGAATACCTTTTTCAGGCATCACAACATTGTGGTGGTGCTTATTTTCTTTGCTGGGTGTTCCTGCAGCAGCAAATCGGAGCTCTTGGAGGACCTGCTGAGCTGTTTCAGTCTTGGTAGCTTGTGTGACTCTTCACATTTGATGTAATTTCTCCTATGTTAGGTGAACATTCATTCATTTGAAGATGACACACTTCCTTGTGGGGTGACAGCAAACCACCGAAAGACTGAACATCATGAGCTTTTGAGGCCTGAAGTCCAAAGATAAAAGTTGGCATTCAGCATAAGGTTAAGCTCCAGACACATTTTCTGAACCATCTTGAGACTCTGGGGAAAACAGGAGAGATGGAGCTGCAGACTTGGTTTCTTGCTGACAGCTTCAGGAGCCTGTGTCAGGAGAGACAGTGGCACTGGAGAGCAGCAGCTCCTCATGGCTGGGAGACGCTGGGCAGGAATATCACTGCCGAAGCATCAGCTGATGCTTACAGTGCAGCCCCTCTGCTTTTGGGGCTGTGGCTGAGGGAGTTGTCTGATGAATCCCAGCCTGCAGGTCACGAGACATGTCCAGGGTCACCCCAGGGCTTCCATCACCCCATGGTCTCTCATTCCACATTGGCACAACACAGCCCTGGAGTCTCTGCTCCTGCACAGCGCTGGCTTTGCCCTGTCTGTGACACACAGCTCACACAACTGTATTTGTGTATCTACTTGTGCTTGCTGCTCTGTCTTTTCCTTGGCACACCAGGTGTGGAAAAGCAGTTCTGCTCCTGAAGCTCCAAATGAATGTTTAAACACACATATTTATTTGTAGATGCTAATTAATGTTATGGATAAGGGATTCTAGGGGATTTGGGGAGGGAAATAATTTCAAATAAGCAAATTATTTCATTTAGAAGTACATTTACTATACATAATAATGAACAGCTTTCTTATGGTGCTTTGCAACTTCTAAGTACTTTACAACTATTAATTAATTAACATGCGTGCTCTTTTGGAGGTAGGAAACTAATTATTAACAGCCCAGTCTTTCACACAGGGAACTAAATGATAAACATTCATGTTATTTAAACAATTTAGGCATTGTATTGCATGCTCAATTTGTCTCTGCAAGTACCACTTCTCCATACATAATGTGGATTAATGCATATGCAAACGAGTAACTTAAACAGCTGCATTTGTACAACACAGGATGATCATTGTGTATAATGACGTGCCCAGTGCTATATATCTTAGGACTCCCTTAAAATGACAATTAGTCATCCTTGTTTGTCTTCTCTGAAGGTCATTTGAAATTGGTATTTGTCCCCAAATGTAGTTGAAAGATGACATGGGCCAAGAGTTGTCTGGGACGGTGGTCCCTGATGCAGCAGGTTCTGGAGAGAATCCTGTTACACAGTGGGAAAACAAGCTTTGTCTGAGTGAAGTTAGTGCTGCACGTAGCTACACACACTCTTGTGCCAAAAAAACCCACCTCAGTCCCAGCTAAGACAAAGAGGGAAAGATGAGTAAAAATTCTGGGCTTATTTTTCTGGTGGCAGAGGAGAGACTCAGTGGCTCGGTCAGTGTGTTGTACCCAAGCTCTGTTGCCTGCAGCTTGTGCTGCTGTTTCCACAGGCAGCCTAAGCTAACTCTCATTTTACCCTGTGCCCAAATCCTAGCAATCCTACTGCAGACAAATCCCCGGGTAATTTAGGGAGCCTTTGTCTCTGCCAAAAATCAGTCAAGGGATTGTGTTGTAAAGATGGATGGGACAGACGATTCTGCTGGAACGGGAGCTGAGCACCAGGCTTGTGCCTCAGCCAGAAACTGTGCTCCTTTGGATCATTTGAGGAGGGTGAACTTACATTTCATCCTCCAGGAAGACCAGGTGATCACCCATCAGTGTGTGCAATGTTTGGACAGGCAGCAAATTTAGATTGAGGTTGCTGCTGCAGAGCAGCCCTGGCAAAGCTGAAGAAGCAAAGTGACCTCCTCAGGGTCCTGCTCTTACACATTTTAACAAGTTACTTAAGGCAGGTTGATAATTTTTCTTCCCCCAATGTCCATTTGGGGTTTGAGATGCTGGTGATGAGAGGTGATTTTCATCACAGACACACAGCTTATCCTGCAGTGCTGCCAGGAGCAGAAGGCAACATGTGACTTGAGATGAACTTCCCACCTCTCTGTGATGAGAAGAAGCTGTGCCAGAGAGATTTAAGACTCCCTGAAGAAAACAGAAAGGACATAAGGAAAGCTGAGGAAAGCACCCTTGGGAAGGCACAAAAGGAGTGTGACAGCTGAGGGAGGAAAAGCAACTGCTAAGTAAGCAGAAGTGTTACCAGGCTCAGACACTTGCAGAGCTTAAAAAAGGCAACAGGAATGAAGCACCTGGGAGTGTGTGAGAGCCTGGGGGATCTGAACAGAAGTGAATCTGTGCAGACCCTCCTCAGGCTCCCAGGACACCCAGCCCGTGGGCTGGTGAGAAATTGCCAACGTGGTCTTCTGATCTCTGCATGGCTGTGTGTGTTCCTCAAGGCTTTCTGTGCTGGAGCGTGGACTGTCCTTATCGCAGCTCCTGACTGTTCCACTAACAGTTTGCTTTAATTTTCCCGTTTGCCAGTAATCCTATTTCCCTTCTCCTGGTCTTTTCTAACTCAGTCTTGCCTCTCTATCCTTTGGGCTCTCCTTTGTCTTCCCAGTAACTTCCACAGCCTCTGTTTAACCCATCCCACAGAGAAACCCAGACAAAGAAAATTCATGACCCTTGAATGACACTTGCAACTCTTCTGCTACCTGCTGTTCCTTTTCCATATTTTTATGCCTCTTCTGATATTCTCAGCTTGTTCTGCAGTACACTGCCCTATCCTCTTTACACAGCTCCTGGCATACCTGTTTCTGTTCCTAGCTGATGTCTCTAGGCATTGCCTTCATGGTATTAACAATAACGACAGTACAGCTTTTTAATTTCTTGATGCATTTTTAAGAAAACCTATGTTTAGCTCTTAATCCTGGCGTAGACAGCGTGTTCTTATCAATAATTGCCCTATTAGGTTATGGGTACAGCTGAGTAAATTTCATGCTTATAAAACTGCTTGAGCAGGCAATGCATTTAGCTGACTGCAGACTGGTATTTATGTAGTTCCAGGAGAGTAAATAAAGCCTATTCAGTGGCCGTCATTATAGCATTATTTTACCTCTTTCCTTCGCACTCAGTTTCATGCAAAAGCTCAATCTCACGCACAGTCTCGTGCCTCCAAGAGGGTATTAAATTTCTTGATCTGCTTCTGAGAAGAATGGCACTGGGAACATTCCCTGCCCTCCAAGACCAGGCTCCAGTTCCCAGAGGATAAGCCTGAACAGTTATGGGACTGTTTCTAATGTCCATTTCCACCACAACTGATGATGTTCAGGGCAGGACTGGTGTTACCTTTACCTGTCAAGCTCCTGTTGTGGACTGTACTGATCACACTCATTACCTAATAACTAAATTAACATATACACCATTTAGGGGAGTGTTTTTAATGCTGGGCAAAGTTGAGATTCCACATATTTTTCTTCTAATATTTATGCTTGGAATAACTTTTCAGATTCTACTTTCTTTATCTTGTAAGTCATTTACAAAACAGCCTTCTGCAGGAAATGTTTATTTTGAATTCATTATAAAGACATCTACAGCCCCCTGTATCGCCCAGGAGAAGTCTATATGTGTGTTGCTTGTGCTTGTGTTTGAATGCCATCTCTGTAAAACACTCAACATGTGCATTGCTTTCCTTCTCTTTCAACAGTTTAAGAGCATCAAATCATGGAACCATAGAATGTTTGGGGTTGGAAGGGACCTTAAAGATCAGCCAGTTCCAACCCCCTTGCCATTGGCAAGGACACCTTCCAGGCTGCTCCAAGCCCCATCCAGCCTGACCTGGAACACTTCCAGGGATGGGACAGCCACAGCTTCTCTGGGCAACCTGTGCCACTGCCTCACCACCCTCACAGTCCAGAATTCCTTCCTAATGTCTATAATCTAAATCTACTTTCTTTCAATTTGAAGCTGCTCCACTTTCTCTTATCACTTGCCTGCCATTTTAAACAGTTTGTCTCCAGAAAATGTTCCATTCCAGATGATCTGTCTCAAGATGCATGAGTGGACCCCTTCAAACTTATATGTAGGTTTAAAATTAAGCACAGCCCTGTAATCAATGTGGTCTAGGCCTGGGTCTCCAAAAACTTGTCCTAGGCAAAAAGTGATCAAGAGGTGGTTCCTAAAATAATGAAATATTTCTATCTGTTCAGTAGAAACCCAAGATTTTTTATTTATTTAGGACTTACCTGTCTTGATACTCAAAATTAGCTGATATAGGCAGAAATGAAAGCACATATAAGTACTAAAATTCATTACAAGCAGATTAGTAATGGCACTCAATAGCTTAATTATAAGAGTCTGACACGGAGATGTGGAGAGTTTCTCAAGGTAATGAGATCCTGGCAGCTGCTGGCACTTTGGAACGAGCCTTTGCATGTTCCCAATGGACACCAATAATTTACTAGCTGATACCAAAACAATTGCCCAGTTTAGAGCTGCCAAGTACCAAACTGCGAACACACCATTGGCTTGGACAAATACACTGAAATTAGGGTGTTGTGTCACGTAAGATGCTTGTAAAACAGTGTGAGGAGCCTGAGGAGAAATGAGAGTCAATCAGTCCCTCCGGAAAGAGAAACACAGCTGGAAGGAGAGTGAGCCTACAGAAATAGCCAAGAAATCGGATAAATACATGACATCGTGAACAGCATCTTTGCTGTATATTACAGGCACTTGATTTTATGGCCCCAGTGTTTCCCAGCCCAGCACATCCTTTTATGAGGATTTCCTCTGCCTTTTAACATGTTGCATTAAAAGTAGAGGGGTTTTTTTTGTTTCTGTTTGTTTGTTTGGTTGGTTTGTTTTGTTGGGGGGGGGGGTTTGTTTGGTTTGTTTTGTCTTTGGGTTTTTTCTTTGGTTTTTTGTTTGTTTTGGGGTTTTTTTGTTTTTTGGTTTATGTTTTTGTTTGGTTTTTGGTGTTTGGTGGGTTTTTTTTGGTTTTGGGTTTTTTGGTTTTGGGGTTTTTGGGTTTTTTAATTTTTTTGGGTTTTTTCGGGTTTTTGAGGGGGCTTGCTTTGTTTTGGTATTTTTTGTTTGTTTTTTGGGGTTTTTTGGTGTTTTTTGGGTTTTTTTGTTTGCTTGTTTTTGGGGGGAGGTTGGGTTTTCTTGTTGTTTTTTTTTAACTGAAGATTTTTCTTCTACCTTTCAACAGCAGGTGCCATCTCCCCCCATCAGGGGAGAGCTGTGCTGCAGTAAATTTGGGATAGGTGTGGGGAACGAGGCCCTTGAACACAGGGACAGGCACAATCGTGTCAGCACAGTTTGGACTGAAGGAAAAGGCTGTGCCTGCAAAGTGTTAGTGATAGCTATTAGGACAGAAGAACCAAGGGGGTGTGCCCAAATGCTGTCTGCCAGCAAGTTTTTCGCTGCAAATATCACTTTCACTTGACCAAAAATAACTGACTGGATTCCAGAAAATCTGTGTGTTAATATCTGTGTTATACCACAAACACAGGGCAGGTAATCTTAAATTAAATCCTAAATCCAGACCCCCATAGGTTTTCTTGTGCTCCCCCCATAATGATCAATCAGCATGTGTCTTGTGGATCGGGGATTTCACTGTGGAGATTTTCCAGCACCAACCCTGTCCCTTCTGATCTCCAAATTGCTGCTTCTCACTCTCGCAGGCTGACACATGGAGCCAGTTGGTGCTTGGAACAGAGTAATCCAGATCTCCTCACTCCCACAGCCCTGCTGTGGTGCTGCCTTTGCCGTCCCTCAGATAGAGCTGAGCCGCAGGCAGCAGAGCAAACACACGGAGCAGCTCTTCTGGCTCCAGAGAGCTGGTGGTTCCTCTTGGCTGCACAGGCTTAGAAAAGACAGGGAGAATTTTTCACAATGAATTATTTAAAATGAGCCTTTTTGACCTCATTTTCTATATGCATCTCCTAGCAGAAAGTTGAAGCTAAAGTCATTTGTCATGGCTGAGTGTAAATCCAAGGGGAGCAGATGGGGGTTTCCCTGCCACGTAGCTGTGCAGGCAATATGTGCATGAAAATGGACTGCCTGGGATGAGGCAGGCAAAACCTCCACAAAGAAAAATGGAGCTGCAGCTAATTTTTTTCAAAATCAACCCCCTGAATTTACTGATGGCGTTTTGTTCTCCCGTGAACCTCATCCAGGTTTCAGTCAGCTCAGAGGCAATGTCTTCATCAATTCATTTAACATCTTCACTTTTTATTTTTCCACTTTGAAAAAAAAATTGCTGTCCAGTAAACTGTTTTTCTTTCTGGGATTTGCTGGTAATGGCATTGTGGCATACCATGGAAAGGGCTGAGGAATTTTCTGGGGCTTAGTAAGAGTGTGGAGGATTCTCTGTCCTTTGAAATCTTTACACACAGTTTGGTGCCTTCCTGTGCTGTCATGCATTTATGGACTTGGTGAAGGAATTATTATCATATAATCAGTGGGTTCCTAATGGTGACAGAATAGCTTTCTATCTTCCAGGGAAGCCCCTTTTAGCTTTCATTACTGTGCATAACTGCAGAGCCTGCCAAGGAGCGGTATCGATTCCTGCGCAGTGAGCAGATCAGGGCTGGGTTTGTTGTGCAAATAACAACCCAGCAGCAGCACTGCAAGACAGCAGGAGCAAAATGAGACAACGGGCTGTGTCAGGCATTTGAATTTATTCTTTCTGCCTGGTGTTTGTGGTGCAGCATGACGAGCTGCCTCAGTCTCCATGCACGTTTTCCCTACGAGCTCGATGCACTGTGGGGACTTGTGGCTGTCAGCTGCAGGAGGCAGCTCTCGGTGGAGCATGCCCTTGGAAAGGCTGACATGAGCTCTTAAAGATGAATTATTTAGACAGCTTCACAAACATCTCTGAGCCAAAGCTAAAGATACATCTGGCTGTGATGGGCAGCCGTGAGGCTGTGACGAGAGCAGAGGGGTTCCCCGTGACACAGCCCAGCCTGTTGCTCAGTGCTGCAGTGCTGCGCAGCGCAGAGAGCAGGAGCGGCAGGAGAGGGAATGCTCTCCCCACGGGAGGGGTTTGCTTTCACCCTAGGCTTTATCACAACACGAGCTTCAGCTGAATCCAAATGTCGCACCCTCAGACCTGGGTTTTGCTGAGTTTCTGGCAGATGGAGCACAGGACTGGTCTGGCGTGGTTGGTATTGAGAGCTGTCACTTGTCCCTAAGGCAGTTTGCACATACAGACGATGTCTTTTAATCTGAAAATAGACTCTGGTGGGGTTTGCAGCAGTTTAAGCCTTGCCTTGAGCCAGTGCAGATGACTGCATTATGGATTTTTCACTGATGTGGTCATATTGTAGGGAGTTTCCTCAATGCAAACATGGTCCTAATGCCTTAGGCAAATAATTTAGCATCCCTTTCTCCTTTAGCTGTCAGAATGACAAGGTGCTGCCTGTCTGCATTGGGTGATGAACACTGCCTTATCATTTTAGCTTTAGCTTCCAAATAACATGAGGTTAGAACGAGAATTTCCTTCAGGTTGGATTCCTGTGTTCTGGGGAGCCGTGAGGTTTCTGATACCTTCCTCTGAACTCTCCTGTGGGAGAGGAGATGCTGTAACTGCGGAGACCTAAGGCTGAGCTGAACTGGCAGTTCCTCCCCTCCTGCTGGTGTGGGAATTAATTAATATTTTTACGCTACGTGCAATCATGCAATGGTAAAGCAAAATGTGACAATTAAATGATTCATCTCTAAGCTCGTTTTTAAAGATATTTCTTGGTGCAAATCCTCTTTTTGACTGTTTAGTGTTGTGTTGTGCAGTTCTATGAAGCCTGTCTGGAGGAATTGTAGTAATATTGATAATAACAATGATAATAATTTCTAGCTCTTGTGTAACCCTCCTTTGCAAGCTTTCCAGAAGTGCTTTTCCAAGGAGAATAATGTGTTAACAGAAAGAGAAAATTATTTTCCTTGGGTCCTTTGAAGCTCATGTGATGCAGGTGGGAGTGGAGGTGGATTTGTTAGGCTTTGTATCGTGGCAGGCACCACCTCTGAGGACACCAGCTATTGTAGGTTACTCCCAGAAATTGAAATGAGGTGTCTGAATTGCTGGTACAGTGGGTTTGGGCTTTTTGTGCAGGCTGCAGTTGGAAACTGGGGAAAAGGATTATAGATGCCTCACCTGCAGGTTCTGGGAAAAGAGCAGCAGCCTCATCTGCACATCTCAGTCTCTCTGCCCCAGTTTTCTTCTTTTTTGCATGGGTGCTTCCAGAGCTTGAGTAATTAACATCCTGGGTGGGAGGCATTAAGTAGAGCAATGATGACTCTGATGCCTGAGTCAGTCTGACAGTGAGTGTCAGGAAATGGTGTATTTTCTGTGGGAAACAATGAATTCGAAGGCAAAATTAGTCTTAGGTAGAATTAACTTTTAAGACCACATCTCCACCAATGCAAGGACTCAGGGTTTAGCCCTGCCAGTGCTCCTGGGTTGAAAAGGGCAGTAGATTTCAGGAATATTTGCAGACTAACAAAATATCAGAGGAAGAATCAGGCCTAATCCTCATTTCAGGGATAAAAGCTTTATCCCAGAGACAAGTACCTTCAAAGCAGAGACCCTGAGTGAAGTAGCTTGAGGCTGAAAAAGGGACTTTGCCCAAAACGACTGGGAACCTTTAAACTACAGTTATGGTTAAGGTGGCAAAATTCCCTATATCACATCTAGAAATGCTCAACCATGATCTTCCAGAAAAGCACCCCACTTTGTTTAAATTTTAAAAGAGAAATTGCTGGACTTATTTGGGGGCATGATAGTTTTTCATTCATCATGGCCAAATACAGATATCTTGCTGATGTGGGTTACAGGAAAAGAGGATCCTTGTAGATGGGAAGGGGTCATATATGGACAAGCACAGGAGCAGTGCTGGACCCAGACTGGTGGCCCACACTTCGCTGGGACTGTCACAATGGCTCAGTGTCTACCCTAAGGAGGGTTACCTGAGCTGATGACTCCCTGAAGGAGAATCAGGACCTTCTGGACACAAATCAAAGTTAAGCCAGAGGTTGATCTCCTGGAGAAATGTAATGCTGAAAAGAAGGCTGAATTTCCTATGCTGAGGCTAAGACACAGAAATTCTTCTAGGGGATCTTATTCTGGGTACAACTTGCGAAGAACATCTGAATTGAATTTTCAGTCAGATTTTCTATTTCTCACTTGTATTCAATGCTCACTTTGGTACTTTGGATGTCGTGTATTAAATGCTGTGTACAGGCTTGTAAATGCATCATGAGTCAGCATTACCAACAGGTCTCTTGCAGAATTCACGTGCAGTTCTCATGGCTTTTTAAGAGCTGTTGCTTCTTGCACCAGTAGCACATTCTGGCGAGATACATTTCCTGGCTGTTCACAGAGGTAAAGGGTAGATCTGAGGATTCTATTTTATTGGGAAGATAAACAGATTATGGGTAGTATCTTACAGCTTCTTTCTTATTCCATAGCAAAATACATAATACCAACTCTTGCCCTTGAGAACAAAAGATGAAATAGTTGCAGGGAAGATTGAATATGTTATTTTCAAAACCATTTGGTTTTGATGTTTTGAGGAACAGGGAGTGTACATTGGAGAAAGGTTTAATTTTGTTAGAGAATATATTTGGTTTTTTGATCTTGCTTTTTATATGAGGTTATTACCAATCTTTTGTTATGCATTATTAAAACAGATAAGGAGGTAAAATTCCTGCTCTAGGGTATCTTCTGTCCTCGCAACTAAAGGCTTTACAGCCAAAGAAACTACAATTAACAATACAGACAAATGGTGGAAGAAAAACATTATTGTCTCCAGTCTTGCAGTGGGTAGCAAATTACAAAGAGATTAAAGCTTTAGGTTAGCAAAACTCTTAAATGCGTATAACATGCCTAGATCCAGTCCACAAATGAAATGAGGATGTCTTTAAGTCTTGCTGATCTTTGGTGGCTTAAAAGAGCCATGGAATCCAAATAGCACAAAGAGTCAGACGTGAATTTGTTAGAGATTCTTTTGGGCATTTGAATTTTAATGTGTAGCCTGGGATTAAACACACAGTTGAGCTGGGACTGGATTGGATTAAAGACCTTTGGGCAGGGATTAGATGGAAGCTGATGGAAGATTTCTGATGCTATTTCAGATAGTGACATCGTGAGTGTTTCTTCTAGGACCTCCTATTTTCCTGGCTCACCTGCCAATAAAACTGACAATTGTAATGTAATGTTTTTATCCTGATCTAATACTTCCTGTTACTCTACTGTAGGTGGAAGGATGCAGTTTCATACTTTTGAGATTTGATTCAACATGACTTTAAAATCATTATTGATACAGATAGTTCCCTTTTCAGAACAAAGTAATCCCTTGAAGTCTCTTGTCTGAGCAGCCAAAGTATAGGTCAGGCTTACTGATCTTTGCAGTTTGTCAATCCTGGATATGTGTTCTGTCTACTCTCCTCTTCCAAAGCCTTTAAATCTCTCTGAACATGGCTTAAAAAAGGGTGGATTATTATTTTTTTGCCTCCATTAAATGACAAAATTTCCTCTGGATGCTTTCTGCTCTGGCAGTCAGAGTTTGCATTGAATTTTGCCTTTGTCATTAGGTCTGTAGACTTATTTTCTAAGCTTTTATTTTCTATGCAAAGGATATATCAGCTGCACAGTCTCTGCTGTGGCACTGGCTGAGTCATTCCTGCATTCACAAATAGTCTCAGTCCTGCTGTGCATTGATAATATCGGTGCTCATTGATGACCATTGCTCACGACCATAACTCCCTGGATCTATCTCCTCCTGGTGCTCTTCTGCTTCCCTTTCAGGCCCTGCACAATATGCCTGAATTTGCCTCTCCCCCTGCACTTTGGGGCCTGACCTCTGATGCATTTTCTTTTTCAGGGGCTGGTTCTGCAGTGGTCCCTGCAGTGTCTAGACAGATGATGGGGGGAGTTGTGGGCAGCACTCAGATGTCAGTGGGTGGTGATGGCGGAGGAAGCGTTTGTGTGAGCCCTGTGCTCTGTGTTTGACCTGTAAAGGTCTGGAGATGCTGTGGGACAGAAGTGTTTAATTTTCTGCTCGACCTCTCAGACCTGAGGCATAAATGAGGCCTGTCCCAGCATGGCAATGCCCTGCTGGTTCACATATCCTCACAGTCTGTTCCAGGCTCAGTCTGAGTGATGCAGCTCTTGCTTGAGTTCCTCACAGGTGCATCCCTTGCTGTTGCTACCTCTGCTACTCTCGGTTAAGCTCCTGCTGCCAGTGACAGTTCCCAAATTGCCTTGTTAGCCCAGAGAATTATGCTCCTGAGCATCTCCTCCTCAATATTGCCTCAGGAGCAGCAGTGCAGCAATCTTCCTAGCTTTGTCTTTTGAATATCTACCCTTCACCTTGATTTTTTTACCCTATCATGCAACTTGAGAGCTCCCAGCATAGTATGTGGTTTGGGCTTGTGGCCACTCTTTTAAGATCATCTATAAGTTTTCACAGCTTTTATCTCCTTTCCAGAGCTATAATCAATTCCTGAAGATGGAGTAAGTAAGTGAAGAAAGTTAATTTCAGCATGTCCTTCCCAATAACCTCATTTGCAAGAAAATAGCTCAAATATTGTCGTTAATCATTCTTTTACGCAATCACTCAGCCAGCTGACTTTCTTCTGTTTTCCCGGTCAACAATTTTATAACAGGACTGCTCAGTTGACCAAAAGGCTGTTTTACTGCAGGCTGCAGTGTAGGGCAGGGTGAGGAGGGGAGAGGTGGGGAGGGGGATTACCTCTTGCTGGATCACAGCTAATTTGTCTTGCTGTATGAAGGGCAGGACAGTGAAGGGGGTGGTTAATGCTTCTCCATCCTGCAGTGCTCCAGTGAATGCACTTTGCTTGATAATGAGCATTTCCTACCTGCAGGTCAGACACCTGAGCACATACTTAACAATTTTGGAGGATTTAATAGAATCACAGAATAGTCTGGGTTGGAAGTGACATTAAAGATCACCTAGTTCCAACCCCACTGCCACAGACAGGGACACCTTCCACTCTGGAATACTGTGGGTGGGGAGAGACTCAGAAAGGTCATCAAAACCAACTCCTGACTCCACACAGGCGAACATAAAAGATAAACCAAATATCTAAGAGTGTTGTCCAAATGCTTCTTGAGCACTGACAGGCTTGGGGCCGTGACCATCTGCAAAGGGAACTTGTTCAGTGCTTGACCATCTTCTCAGTCCAGATCACACTTCAGAAAACTGTGTGAGAATCTAAACAGATGTTGTTTGTTTATGTATGTACATATATATTCATATATATATGTGTATGTATATATATATACACACATGTATATATACATATATATATTTGTATATATACATATATAAAAGGTACTACATTGCTAGCCACAGTGGTAAAAAGATTTCATAGTTGTGGGTTGGGAGAAAACACACAGAGAAACATGCAAGCAGGGCTGCTTCATTTTTTCATGTGATCTTTAAATACCATCCGAGAGCTAACTAATATTACTAGATGCTGTCTGCTTTTCATAATGAAGATTTTTGGTAACAGGATACTTTTTCCAGAAATAAAGACCTTTGGTTTGTTAAGGTATCTCAGTTTAGGTAAGTACAGTTGCTGAGGCCACCCACAATTAAGTATTTACAGCAGAGCGTCTCACAGTTATTCTGCAAAGGACAAGACTCTCTATCCAAATTTGTCCTCTTCCTTGTCCTGCACCAGGATTTCACTCCTTTGCTGTTTGAGGTGCCTTTGCCTGCTCGGCCACTTCCTTCCCTACCTGTGTTTCAACAATGAGCAACCCAAATTCAGATCAGGTTGCTCAATACCCTGTTTGTGCTGGCCCTGAACACTCCCAGGGATGGCATTTGCCTCCACTTGGAGGGACACCATTGCATTTAGGGATATTAAGTTTGGCTAAACGGGGTGTAAAGTGTGAGGAGAGCTGTGCCAGCAGCAGTCCTTGCACAGAGCATCTGAGGCCAGGGGAGCTGGCTGTAAATAGGAAGCTTTTTGTTTTTTCCCTGAGTGCAAGCACAGAGGTATGTTTTCTCTCATTTATTTGCATAATTCCAGCACATATCTTGACAAATGTCTTTCCCTCTTCTCAGTTTAATTAGATTATTTGCGGGAAATGCAGAAGATTTCCCAGGCTGTTGCCATATGACGTATGAACGGGATAACCTCTGTATCTCAGTCCTCCTGTTGGCATTTGAAGCTCCTTCCTGGTTTCCATTCAGCCACAGACACAATTAATTTTTAGCATCTGGCTGTAAATAGCGTTTTGTCTGGCTGTGGCAGGGAGACAGGGAGCCCAATTAACACAGCCTGGAATATCTGCTAGTTTGCTTTCTGGACCCATTTCTATTTCATTAGAAGGCTTAAAGCTTAGAGCAAAAAGAGAAAAAGAAATTCTAGATGCAGTATTGTCTTATTTAATATTAATTTGGTGAATGCAGTATGATAAATACTGTTGAATCAATTAAACAATTCTTTCCCTCCCAGTCATATGATGGTGGTAATTACATGTGCAGAATGCAGTGAAATACTTCCTCCAGTGAATTGCTTTCAAAGTCATTTGGTGGGAATTCTTAGTCAATCAATAGATAACAGGGAGAATAGGATCCTGACTGGAGGAGTAGAAGAATATTCAGGAGGTAGCTTAATTTGGTGGACACTGTACTGTGTCCAACTTTAAAAGAGGTTGTTGAAAAAAATAGAAGGTTTTGGTGAAGTATTGCGAGACATATTTGCGGTTTTCAGAATGTCTGTTTGAGAAACATACCTCAGAAGAGGCAAATATTTAATTTATCCAGGGAAAGATTTTTGCTAAACTCCTAAGTTTATCTATGAGTAGTTTGTGGAAAACTACATGGGGAAGATATTGCTGAGAGTTGATTGCTGTGGCAGAAGAAGCAAAAATGAGACAGTGGTTAGAAACTAAGGCAACTGCTATGAAAAGAGAGACACAGAGAAGCTGTCTTGTACTGAAAATCTCAGTGGATGTGATACTGGTAGGTTGTCCACTGATTTTAAAGTTGGTTTAAAAGTGTGTTTCTTCCACAACAACATGCACAATGTCAGATAGAAGTTGGTGTTTTAAGCAAGCTCTGTGGGGAGGAGCCTGCATAACCCTGAGGTTCCCTCAAAGCTTAAAAACTCTATATGTCTAAGATAAAATATTGTTTCTCCCAGAATGTGTTTTAACAGACCATTACAGAATTTTTGGTTGTGGTGCCCTCAAGAGAACATCTGTGGAAAGAGAAATTTCCCTTTTCCTACTTTGTATGCTTTCCTTAATGAATCACGTGAGTTTTGGACTATAATGTGTCCAGTTCAACCACTTAAAAGTCAGAGCTGTGGGTCATCATCAAAAAGCCTGGATTTGGAAAGGGCATTTCAGTACTCTGGCTTTGCCTCTCAGGCCCCAAAATTTTTCAAGGTCCACGCCAGGAGAACACAGGTTGTCTACTTTTCTGCCTTTCTCAAATCTTATGCAAATATTCAAATTGATGCAATTATCACACACAAGATTGTTATTTCAATAGTCCCACTTAGTCTTCTGAGAATGCTTTTCAGGATCTGGATCCAAAGGGCTCCAAGAAAATTCCAGCCACTTGAAATGAGACCCCAGCAAAGTAATTTGTGTTAGGACCATCATAAGGGCTCAGAAGGAACCTCAGGCTTTGAGGAGTCAGGTTGCAAGTGCAAAAACATCACAAGATTTCCAAAAGTCAGGAGATAACAAAATGTGTGGCTGTTCTTCGCCAGTGTTTGAGCCATCAGGCTGCTCTGGCTTTTCAGGAGGCTGTGACAAAATGAGCACAGTGCAGATTAATCTTAACCCAAGGTTCATCCCCATATGTTTTCATTGCAATCAGAAATTATAAAGTGTAAAGGAAGGTGCTAATGTCACCTCCTTGGTATGGGTAAGGAACTGCCTGTGCTGCAGGATCAGACTCTTTAATTGCAATTTCAAGTCACAGAGACCTTTTTCCATTTTGAACATATATTTGGACATTTAGAGCATGACCCTGAATACTCTTCGTTAAATTTTGTGGCACCGATAGACCTAGTGGAGATATTTCTGAAATGAGCAATTTTCATGCAGCGGAAGGAATGGAGCATTTCATATGGAAGGTCATTCTAGGAATAAAATCTGTTTTGAACCTTTCTCAGCTGTAGGTGAAAACAGCAGGTCCCTGCAAGTTGCTTGCAGAGAGGTGGTTTGTTCAGGAATAAAGGAGTTTTACTGCAACGTCTGCCCCACTTCTCACTCACTGCTTGAGAGATTCTGGTCAGAGACTGAGTGCTGCCTCTCTTCTGGGTGACATTGCTGGAAGAGGGGGTAAATGCATCCTGAAACACAGCTGAGTGTCAGCAGTAGTGTTCTGAGAAAAATAAAAGAAATCAAAAGTAACAAATTGGTTTATATGTTCTGAGATGTTGAATCCTCCATCACCTACTTCTCTGCCAATTGCTAATTCTTTTTCTGGGGTCATTACTATTCCTTGGTCAATTAATGAAGTTCATTTTCCTGAGGAAAAAAGCCTGTATTATGCTCATTTTTCTTATATCAAGTGATATCAGTAGCTGAGCTGAGAGAAAAAATAACCAAAATCTTGTTCATTATGACAAGTTTCAATGTTTTTGTGTATTTATTTTTAACTGGAACTTGGAGTTAAAATTACGTTCTCAGGGTTTTTTGGTTGTGGTTTAGGGTTTTGTTTTTGTGTGGGTTTTTTTTTTTGTTGGTTTTTTTTTTTTGGTGGGGTTTTTTTTTGTTTGTTTGGTGTTTTTGGTTTTTTTTTTTTTGGTGTTTTCTTTTGTGTTTGTTTTAGTTTCTGAAAGTGTTCAAGAACATTTTGAATGGGAAGCATTAAAACACGACGTATCACGCTCTTGGACCAAACCAAAAGATATTGTTGACTCATCACCGAGCATCTCAGATACTGATTTGCAAATGACTTTTAGTTGAAACTGATGTTCTTGAATTTAAATTTCTTTGGATAATTTGAGGGAAGAACATTTGAGGGAAACATAAAATGCCAACATATCAGTTTTATTTTGCTTGTGTCAGTGTTCCCAAAGCAAAAGGTTATTAAATTTCCTCTTAAGAGCTTAAAAGCAAGTAATGCAGAATCCCACCAGTCCCCAGCTCAGCTGTCCCAAAGAAAACCAAACCACAGCTGAAGGTAAAGTTGCCAGCTGATCCATCACCATTGTTATTGGGTTTCAAGCTGTGGTCAAAACCTCTAAAATTTGATCTTTGGCTGAAAAAAGCATATCACAGAAAATAAATGAAACACCTTGACTCTGCTTTTTTTGCTGGCAGGAGGGAAACATTCCCAGTGTGAGCCAATTCAGTGATGCTGTATTAAGTCCATGTGGCTTGAGAGAACCTGGCAGAGATGTGTAGGGTGGAATGATTGCATTTATGTCTGAGTTTTTGCTCACACACACTGTCATATTGATTACCTATGTCAATCTATGATATGCAGCATCTAATATCTTATTTTGGCATCCCCAACTTACTGCAGCTAAGAGAACTGTACTAAATATTGTTTTTCAAGGGAAGAAGGAGCCCACAGACAGGATGTGGAAGATCTACCCTGGAGAAGCAAATCCCTAACAGCTACTCAGAAATCAAAGTTGAGCCAAACTTCAGGGCCACATGCACACTGCTATTCCAGGAAGTGGTCACCCGGGCATGAAGTGTGATACTAAACCATCTGACAATATAAATGTGCTGAAAGCAGGCAGTTGAACAAGAACATCCAATTTTTTGGCAGTGTAAGCTTTTTTTATGACAGTTGGGTGAAAGTAATACCCAACCTCCCCCTCCAGTGCCTACCTTCCTGCTCCGTTCAGTCATGAACAGGGCATTGAGCAGATGCAAACAACTGCCTACACACACATCCTGTTCAAGATTTACACTATGAAGCATTAACATATTTTAATAAATCAGCAGATTAGACTTTTCTTCCCACCTCTTCCCAATAACAGACTCCTGGATCTAATTGTTAGCTCTGAGGTGGTGGAGATAAAAACCTCAGTTTACAGAACGCAGGACTAAGTCTGGGATGTTGCACAGGCATCTTTTTTCCCTTTCTGTTGGGGTACCCTACTCTCTTTACTGCCTGTGAAGATGTCCAAATCTAAATATAAAAAGAGATTATAAGAGTAAACAGAAGATTCTCGTGGATATTAGCTAGAGTAGAGAGGAGGCACATTGAAATCAAATAAACCCCAACAACTCCATTTTAAATGTCTCCTTCCACTGTATTATTTATCTCTTAATATATAGGGAATGTTGTTTCCCTAAATATTCTCCCACCCTTTGCTAGAGCATGCCATTTACCTCCCCATGTGAAAAATTGATGCACAAGTGGAGAGGCATTGAAACATTAGTATTCAGAAAGTTATAGTGAAAGAGATGCACATGAGAATGACTTCAAATTCATGAGAGGTGAGAAGGATGTTCTTATAAGATTGTGCACTGCACAAATTTGGCACAGGTTCATTCTTAGATATTCTGTGCAATTGAATGTTGATGTTTAAGTACTCATATGGAGTAACCCTTAATGCAAGCCCAGAGGTCCTCAGGCTCATTAATGGAAAAAAACACAGTAAAAAATATTTCCAGCCAAGCACTGCAGCTGTACATCACAGCTCAGTGCTCTTGACTTCAGCCTGGAAGAGCAGCTCAGTGTTCAGCTCTGCCTGTGCCCTGCCAGCTTGGCCAGAGTGTGTCTTGGCTCCTCCGGTGTCGGTGGGAGATGGAGCTTTTGTTTGATGAATGTTTCAGCTGTGCTGATGGAAGGAGCTCTGTGAGAGCCCACAGAGGAAGCCTTGGCCCCTGCAGGAGGGTGGGAGCTGTTTGCTCAGCCCAAGCTGGATGTGCAGCAGCCCTTGCTTGTGCTGCCATCCCAGCAGCTGCTCAGCTCACGTTTGGGGCTGTGCTGCTGTTCCTCAGCTCCTGTTTGCCTTAGGGTGAGCAGAACAGGGTCATACCTGGCTGGGAAAGTGCTGACAGACCCACACTGCTTTGGGCCGTGGTACTCTGCATGGTGCCTTGCTTAGTGCATTATGAATGCTCAGCAGCCTGCAAAAAACCACACACAAGTTTATCTAAACTTCCCACTGGAAAGGTGGCCAAGCATTGGAACTGGCTGCCCTGGGAAGGAGTGAAATCACCATGCCTGGAAGGGTTCCAAAGACATGTGGCACTTATGAGCATGGTTTAATGGTGGATTTGGCAGTGCTGGGTTAATGGTTGGACTTGATTTTACAGGTCTTTTCCAACCCTAATGATTCTCAGAGCAGGAACTTCCATGGGTTACCTGACACTTCTAAACCCACAAGAAGATAACATTTTTTCACGTAGGTTACTATTAGCTCTTTCTCAGTTCCCTTTTCTAGTGGTTTTAAGGTGGTTAAGAACTTCTCCTTCCTAAACCCACTCCCCTTTCCCTGCAAGACTTAGGAGAGACTTACCTTTGACTGAAGTGGCAGCTGGAAGTGATGCTACAGCTGTTAATTAATTAACTGAGTCCTGACTGCCTGAAGAGGAAGTTGCACACTGTATTTTGGGGTGATTGCATCAGCAGGAGCAGCAGCAGCCAGCAGTGGGAACGTGGAGCTCACACAGCCCTCTCAGTCTTGATGCAAAATCCTCCTTAAGTTTCTGGTGCCTTGAAACTTCACATCTCAGCTGTTCTCCTGCCTCTTGGCAGGTAGTAGGAGAAACAAGACACTCAATGAATAGAGGAATCTGTTTTTTTGAAAAGAAGTTAAAAAATTGCTGCACTTCTGTATTCCGTAGTGGCAGTATGTAGGCAGATCCTTCTGTATCAGATACAGGCAGGACTGATGTCTGTCATTAACAAAAATTAAACAGTAGTGGCAAAATTGTGACCATTGTCCCCATCTGAAAATCTGCTACTAGACTTCTTAAAATTTTCAACTAAAACAACAAGCCATTTCAGAAAACGAAATCAGGATGTATTTTCTGTGCATGCTAAAAAGGAGCGCTACATCGAAATTTATCACAGCTTTATGACTGTGGGTTTAGCACTGGTAAGTAATATTGTCTTTATGTCTGGGGTATTTAATTTGGTGTTCCTGTAGAAGTTTCCATATATGAAGAAACCGTGAACTTTGGAAAATTCTGGTCTCTTACAAGAAACTCATTGAAATTTGGCAGCTGATTTCTTTCCAGATTCTTCCAGCTCTGATTCTGCTTCAGGTGGAGTGTCTTGGCTGGACTTCCCTACAGATAGTTTCTTCCCAGGGAGTGTCAGGAGGCTGAAAGAGGAGAGTTGCCTTGCTTTCCTCCTTGATACCCTAGGGAGGAGGAGGAGGAGGAGGAGGAGGAGGAGGAGGAGGAGGAGGAGGAGGAGTGGGTGTGTATGTGGGAGGAAATGGGACAGCACATCTGACTTGCAGAAGTGCTCATCACTTCTAGCTGCAGCCGAAGCCAGCGAGAGCTGTGCTGTGGACTGATAAAATCCTTGAGAATAGAAAAATGAAATATGGTGTCCTTATTCTGAGATGTCAAAAATTAAATTGTTCTTTTGATCCAGTCCTCCCGGCCTCGGTTCCTCCCTCAATAAAATAAATCCAGGACTGCTCTGATGTCACAGCGGATTTATGGAAAGGAATTTGTGTGTGTCTGTGAAGTGTGCAGGGGTTTGTCACGTTGGGAGTGAGGAAACCAATGGTCTTATTTTCCCAGCAGGGTTTTGAAGTGTGCAGCAAGGTTATACTCAGTGCAGATAGAGGGTGCAGCTAGGAGGAAATGTATTCAGAGGTTTGCCCAGTGTGCCTCATTCTCTCTGCGCACTGAGTTGTGAAACCTGTAAAAATAATAATATATGTTCACTTATAATTAAAGGCTTTATCATAATGCATGAGCACAGGGGAGGCAAATGAAGGTTTGTGCATGTGCAATTATTGAATAACTTTCTAAATTACAGCATCTTGCTAAAGCAGCAGAGGTTCAGGCTGATTTCGGGAGCAATGGAAAAGGTCTGTGATACTGCTCTGTGCAGAAGATCCCCCCGTAACAAGATTTTATTTTCTTTACTAAGACTTGATGTATTTGCTTCAAATTCATTTTCTGGATTCAGGAAAGGGAATGTGAAAATAATTCTTAGGGGGTTTTGCAGGGCACAGAAACCACTTGCTGCTTTGCATTTGAGCATTATATGACACTAGAGCCACTATTCTTGGTGGCTGTTTGATCCTACCCTATGAAACATAAGAAATAACATTTTGAGCTCCAGATTGCAGTGTGATTTTATGTTTATGCATATATATAAGCTAATGTGCTTTAAAGACTGCTGTACTTTAATTTACTGGGTTTTTTTTGTTTAATGGCCACAGTTAAATGGAAAAATTATTTTTATTTTCAATGGAATTTTTTAACAAACCTTTTCTCAGGATGTGTGTACAAAATTTGATAGTGAGGCCTTTCCAGAATCTCAAAAGCTGAGATGCATTTACCTCAAATAAGGACCATTTGGATTTGATTTCTATTTTTATGTGAAGACATTGGAGAAAAGAAATAGGGGTGAAATCTTGACTACACATAAAATTAATTTCTCCACAGCTTTCAATGACATTGGAATTTTGCCTTAAGTGTAGGAAAGAACATTTAGCTGTAGACATTAGGCCTGTGCATTTCATTCTCTTGAGAACGTTCATACAGATATTTCTTATGTATGAAGAACCTCTATGTTCTTATCTCCAGCTTCTGAAGCTGATGTTCTTATGCAAAAGCAGTACCTGCCCCCCATTTTTCATGCACAGAAATCTCTACAAGGCTGAGATATGCCAGAAAGGATAAACTCAGAAAGTGCATTCACAGTGGAGGGAACTGGGCACTTGACTCCCTCTGACTCTTTATAATCCCCATCTGTACAGAGCACACCATAAAATCAGTTACTGCATTCCTGGGCTTTGAGTGGACATTGGAGAAGTCAGACTCTGCTTCCAATAAAAGTTTGGGACGCTACCCTTTTTCTGGACCATTTAAGAGCCCTGGGCAAGGTTGTGTCAGCATAAAATAGTTTTGTGTTTGCCTGCAGTGACCTTTCTTGAGCTCTGAGAGGAAATCACTGTGTTGAAGTCTCCATTTTAGTGCAGGTGAATTGGGTGCAAATGCCATAACCACATAAAAACATTTCTTTGCTGCTGCAGCAGCTCAAGTGCCTCATCCCTGGAAGTGTTTAAGGCCAGGCTGGATGGGCATTTGAGCAACCTGTTTTAGCAGAAGGCAGAGGCTTGGAACTAGATGGTCTTTAAAGTCCCTTCCAACCCAAACCATTCTGTGATTCTATGAAATCCATCGTGGGTAACTTTCCACAAGGCTTTTAATCTCTGGCACCCACCTGTCGAGTTCTTTTCCAAACCAGCTGAGACAGAAACCTGAGAAAACCCTTCCAGGAAAGGGCAAAATGGGCAAATTCTGGTGTACCATAGTTTGCCATCCCCAACATGGGAACGAGGCCAACATAAAAAAATTTGGAAATATGGAATCAACCTCCATCAGTCCTTGTAAGGCACATAAGATATTTCATACAGGCAGCTTTATTACATTACCCTCTGCTCCTATTTTCAAATTACAGAGAGGAAGGGCAGCCTATGGCAGAGAGGAAAATGACATTAGGGTGCTTGGCAGTACTGCTTGGATTCCTTACAGTAGTGCCCAGTGACCTCTCACAAGGACAAAGACCTTCTCCACTGGTCAGTGTAGTAACAGTGTAAAATATAGAACACAGTCTCTGTCCCAGGGAATCTCATGAGCCAAACATGACCAATAGTCAAAGCAGGTAGGTGAAGAGAAAATGAGAATTCAAGTTAAGCAGAACCTTTCCCTGACAGCTGTCCTAGCTTATGGATGTAGGCAGTTCTACAGAGGCAATTTTAAGAGTCTTTATATTATATTGCTGAGTGCTTGTTTTTTCTTTGTTGCAGGACATGTCTAAACATTGAGAGAAGTTTGTTCCAAAGTACTTATTTGCTTGGCTTAATAAACCATTAGAAAGATAAAAAATGTAATAATAACATAATTTTATTTTTTGATTTCCAGAGGCCCAAAATCTAATAAGAGAGGAACACTGCATTACATGTTATTTATTTATGTTGGACCTTTGCTCCAAAGTAACTTCAGCAAATAAAACCAGACCAGAATAAAAGCAGAAGAAACATCCTGCAGAAAAATAAATTGATGATCTGGGCACAAATCATATTTATTAGAATGATTAGGGTTATGGACTTTGAGAAAATACAATATCAAAAGCAAGTTTTCAGTCTGTGCAACTGTGGATGATGGTCTCATTAGAGAGAGCCTGACCTTAAATCGAGAAAATGCACTTGCTACAGATAAGAGTTACTTTTTAGAAGCTAATTAAGAGTATTAATGTTCCAACCATGGGATTATATTATAATGTCAATTTAGACAGCAGGATCTTCAAATGCCCACACATTCATAGCACAGCTATGCTTATTAGGGAATCATTTGGAAGATTATTAGGACATAAGTGATCTGGAGAAGAACTGGAATCAAAAAACCTGGCTCCATCATTGAGTCTTTCATTGATTTGTTGGGTATAACTTATTTTTTACCACTTTGGGCCTCAGTCAGGATGTGGAGACTCACGACAGTAATTGTGGTGCAATGTCACCAGAACCTCCCATGTGGCTCAGAGCTCCCTCTATTGTATGGAAACCAGTAGAATAATAACTTCTACTAACCAAAGGCAACTTTTTTCCTCCAAACCCAAAAATTTTTCAGTCCCAAAGACTGAAATTGGGAACAAATAGGAACAAATGGCTCTTTGGTAGATTGATGTCCAGTTTGACATCAAAATGAGATGTTGGCAGGAAACTTCCTGCCAGTTGCACCTCAGTCTCATTGGAAGAAGCAGGTCGTTCTTATGAGCAAAAACAGTGGCAGAAAACAGTAAGTAGGAGACAATCAACTGTGGACTTCCTGTGCTGTGCTGTCTCAGGAATTCCTGCAAACTCTGTGCTCTTCCCTTCCTGGCTAGCTAAATATCCTGAGGCATGTGTACGTACACTGAGACCAGGGAGAAGAATTATTTCTGAGTTATCAAACTTTCACAGGTTCCATTGAGCTCACTCTCTTTAGTTTCAAAATAAAAGATCTGATGAAATTGAAGCATTATTTAGCATTATTTGTATTATGATATTACACTCTTTTTCATTAGTAAATTCAAGGAGTTCTTAAGTTGTGTGCATGGCTGTGAATGTTTTATTGGTTGTTTTATTTCCATGAATAATATCCAGTTTAACAGCAGCACAATATTTATTTTCTCACAGAGGGATTAATATGGCATAATATAGTGCAGGTTTGTCACATTGCTATATTCACTGCCAGCTCTAACCAGATTTGGGATAACATATAGAAATACATCAGGGAACATCTTATTTTATAGCTTTTAAATTCAGTATAATATAAACTCAACTCTTACTGAGAATTAAAGTCATTGCAGGACAGAGGATTTCTGAACAAAGAACAAATCCATTATTCATTATGCAGAGTTCCAGACGCGATGTTTATCCTTTAGATTCATCACCTTTGTGTAATAGTGCCTTTATCTGAGAAAGTTTGGGTTTTTCTCATAATATGAAAGTAACTTCTCTGCAGTAGTGATTTTTATCTGCGTTTTTTTGTTATTTTGGTTTTTTTTAAACAAAAATGTTTCAAAGAGATTAATTGACCATGTAATGTGATACTGAGAAATCAGAAGGAGGAGCGTGAGATCTGAGTCCCAAACTCTCTCCACGTTTCAGACAAATCAGAAATTATGGATGTGATTTCCAATATCAAAGGCAGTTCCACTGTTTGCTATAGAAGCCCTTTATGTTACAACCAGAGACTGTCCATTAAGTAGATTGTTCCAAAATAATGAGCAGTAAATACTAATAATCTGTGAATTAACTAATTCCTGAAAGAAGTGGATGCCAAACACATATTCATCTTGACTAAATATCAGTTTTTCAAAACACATCAGAAGAACTAAACATTCAGAAGTCAATACTAAATGCAGTTGGACCAACAAGACCATTCCTGTTTGTGGGACCAGGACTGTAGGGCTTGGGGAAAGAAGTGGACACAGATTTTGGAAACTTCAGCATGCATTAGGTAAAAGATACTGCTGCAGATGAATTGCTTTGTTTCCTGTCTAGATCTGAATTAAATAATTTTGATAATTATGGTCTCAGTTTTGTTTTTCTCTCTGAACCAAGGCCATGCTAGACCCCAAAAAGAAGCTACAAGCCTTGTTCTCTACTCCTTAGCTTAGCAGTAGCCCTCCTGTCAGACAAAAGATGTTCATTTCTCCACCTAACCTAATCCTAAATCCTAACCACTTGTTTTTGAATGGAACACAATGTTTTTCAATCTGCCTCATCACTCATTTTGTTGCAAAAGGGAAAGCTAATGTCTCTGAGGAGAAACATTCATGAGGGGATGTGGCGTAAAGCTTTTCTGGACTAACAAATAGCCAACAGCTTCATTTATATGTTTCTTTCTTGGCCTGTGCTTGCTACGGGGGTGTAGCATCAGAGTTTGTTTTGCCTTTTGCTGGCACTCCCACATTGATTTTACATTAGGTCTGTATTACTCATATATTGCACCTTATGTGGTTCAGTGTCTATTGAGGTATCTTCCCCTTTTAAGTGACTAATTAAGTGCATAGTGGCCTCTGATGAGAGCATTGTAGAGAGGCTGGAAACAGAGACCAGGTTTTGAGACTCCAGGTTCTGTGATCAGAGATCACTGAGAAAGTTCAGGACGTGGCACCAGGTCCTTAACCTCCCTCACATCCGTGTTCCCTCAGATCCGAGAGCAGCCAGGCAATCTGCAGTGCAATGGCCATTTCCAGCACAAAAACGTGGGGGTATGGAAGCTTACATGTGACAGACTAGAAGAAAATGAAATTTGCAACAAAAATGTGAAAATCCTGCCTTTGCTTACTTGCACAGTAGGTTGATACTGTTTTGGTACTTGCCAGCTGGTGAAAAGCTTCAACAGTGATTTTTAAATAATTTTCCTTACCATTAAGTACTTCGAATGAGCTTTACTTACTGATGTATTTGTGATGTATTCAAGGATGTGGGTTTTTTTCCTTGAAGACACCAAAAGGAGGAAGAGAAATCTTGCTACTAAATTGGAAAAAGTATCCTGATACAGCTCATTGACCATAAAGTCATGAGTGCTTTGGGGACCAGTAGCTGACAATTTACAAATGGCATCTGTGCTGCCATGACTGTGAAACTCATTATTTGGGAACTACCTATTCAAGGGACAGTCCTTGTCTGGTTTGCTGCAATGTCCATAAATAATAGTTGTAACCAAAAGGACTTATATAGCAAAAGGTGGAGCTGCCTTTGACACTGGAAATCACATTTAGGTTGTTGGTAGAGATCAGTTTGTCTGAATGTTGTTTTAGCTGAGCCTTAAGTATCTGAAATTTTATTAAAAATATTATTTTCACAAAGGAAGCAGACAGTTGAAATCACTGGTGTGAATTCTGTGGGCTCTGGAAGGAAACTTTTGTTGTGATTGATCAGAAGGGTTTAGAAAAGTATTTGCTTTCCAGAGCTTTCCCCCCTCATTTTATCAGGAGCGCTGTGCTTTCTCCTGTGATCCCAGCATCTGTTTCCTGTTCTTTTTGGTTCCTTTTCATCACTGAAAAAGAAAGGGCGAGACAAAGAGAAGAGACATGATGAGGAAAAGAGTTGTTATTAGTTTAACATTTTGTTGGAAACCTTTTTGATTTCTAATGAGGGTATTTTTTTTTACACCCAAAGGGAATATTTTATTTTTGCCAACCTGTAGTGCACAGACTAGTGCTTTCAACTTCTCCTGCGGAAAACAAATGAAGTGTGGCTCAGCTACCTCCTTTATATGCAAATATAAGTAACTAAATTCACAGTGCCTAACATTAAAACATGAAAGGACTCAAATCCTTCCAACAGAAAAATTAGGAATAGCTCTGCAACTGCCTTTAGTGTTGACTCCTTTGACCAAAATCCTGGGGGCACCATGCATCTCTCTGAGCCATCAGAGCTACCTTGGGTACCCAGCCCAGCCTCCAGCTGCTGTCCAGAAGGATGTGGCATGCTCAAAGGTCCTCAGACACTTCAGAGCATCTAGGTGGCACTAGCAGCCTATATTTAGGCACATGAACTGAGCCCCAGGGGTGTGATTCAGCTTCTGAAGGAGACATTTGGATGCCTACAGTGTGCTCTACATGTCTGCACTCATACTGAGCAGAGACCCAGGTCTGAACTTGTCTGCACACAGCACCTAAAAGCATGAGAAATGCCCAGGAGCATTTCTGTGGGGCTGGCAGACACCAGGGTGGGTGAGCTGAGTCCCTTCCTGGCCTCCCTCAGCTGTGCTGGGTTCCTGCACATTGCCCATAGCCAGACACCTCTGCTGGAGATGTTTCCATCGAGGAATCTCAGTGTGGAGCTGGCAGTCCCGGCGGCACCTGAGCTCTCGCACCCTGCACGCTCAGCGAGGAGCAGATGGGGAGAGCACTCGTGGTGCACAGACTGCAAACCCAGCCCTGGCTGGCCGGGGGCAGCTCCAGAAAATGACAGCCTTGTCCCCTCGTTTGACAGTCCTTCTTGAGAGATCAAGGAAGAGAGCCAGCCAGGATGGCTCAGGGATGGGTGGAAGGAAGGAGTATCACTGTCACCTTGAACCCAAGAGCTGGCAGCAGCTGTGACCAAGTGACTCCCTCTAGCTCTGACCACCTTCTCCTGCTGCTGATCTGGGTTTGGCAGGAAAACTGCTCATAAAACTGATTTATAAGGGAAGAGGTCGCAGGAAATCATTTTACAACACAGTTCATCTTGTATATAAGCAGGAGGCCAGGGCAAATTTTTGACACATGTCCCCTGTCTACTTTTTGGAATGGTGAGTGGGTAAATTTGCATCATTCTCTGAATTCACTGAGGAATTATCCACTTACCTCTTAGCTGACCCCCAGAATTGTATCAAGGCTAGTAGTTTCAGGACCACTCTTCCAAGATACAGCAATCCCTTTAGTTGAAAAACAAAGTTTGAATTTTAAGTATCTCAGAAATTTATTATATTTGCAAGGAGAAAAAGCAATTACCTGGATATACAGGTGACAGAAAACCTTGAGAAGTTATGCAGTGAACCCTAGACCACAATTTTTGTTCTATGTTTCCTCATAAAACAGGTAGGGAAACTGAGGCAATTGCAAGTTTTCCATGGAATACCTCAACAAGAAAGGCTGATGAGAGCCTCACACATTTATCTTTAAATTAATTTCTTCTGCCCAGGAGTCAGGTTGAAATAGGAGTGTGTTATGACACTCTTCTCTAGTAAACCCTGAAATGCACCAGGAGAGTGTGTGCATTTAATTACTGAATTTCAGTTTAAACTTCTCCAACTAAATCTCCTTAGTGAGAATGCAGGAACACTCCAGACTAGGAGCCCTAATGAAAGGAAATGCATTCCTTTACTCAGTGAGTGAAATGAAGTGGACACTTCCTCATCTCTTCACTAAATTCTTGATGAAGAAGACTCAAGACTAATTTTCTATGTTCCTGACTGTGAAATATTACACACTTAATATTTTAATAACATAGTAACCCTCCCACACAGGGAAGGAATAGATTATGACCCTCCTTTTCACAGGATTTATACCCATCTGAGATGAGAGACTCTGAAGGTTCATCATAAAAGTGATGACCCAGCAACTTGTGGGGCTGTGATAAATATTGCATGAGATATCCATACATGGGAAAATATTTTATAGAACATTAATCACTGCTAAGTTAATGCTGTGGGATGCTTTATTATTTTGTAAGTACTAAATGATTCATTAAAAAAGCTGATTTACTCTGAACTTTGACCCAAACCTTTGGAAGGGTAAGAACACAGAGATTCAGGAGCAGCCAAACTTCACTCTGCATGTGAGTTTCCTCTCTTTTTCTTGTCCTTTTTTCCTTCCCATAAGCTTTCTGTGGATTTCCCAGCCTAAAGAGTGTGGGTGAGCTCATGTACCACTTAGAGCTACAGAGTGTGAACACCCTTTAATTTATAATGCTGGACCTCAGACACTCCAGCAACACTTCTCATTTTCCCTTGCAAATTTTTATTCCTCTTGGTAAGTTTTTTTCTTGCCCCAGGCTTAGCCCAAGCCTTAAGCAATATTCATCTGAGTGAGTGCAAAGGCATGATTCATCTCTGCAAAGGCAAGCATCTACCCTGACAAGTGTGACACCCTGAACTTGTGGCTCCACAAGCCTTCCTTCAACTAGAAGGGGAGCAGGGAGAGGAGTCTTCACCTTTACAGCCATCCCTGGCAAATGCTGCTCGGATGACATTATGTTATTGCAATTGAGAAATTCCAATTTTAGTTAGGCTACCCCACATCTGAGCTTCCCATCTAATCAATGGAGGGAAACAGGTCTTTTGGGGAATATTTCTCTCACCCTAAAATAGGGCAGAGAAGCTGTGAAAGCTGTGATCTACATGCACCTGCTTCTCTTCACAGTTTGTAAAAAAAAAGCCAAGGCAATTTGCTCAGATAGAGACATTTATAGATAGATGAGGTGATCTCATCCCTCAGCATCAGTTTCAGCCATATGGACCATGTGAGATGCTTTAGGGCATCATGGTTACCCCCAGTGGCACCCTTTGGGAGACCCTGATCCTGTCCTTCATATCAGTCAGTCCTTCAGATCTCAGGATTGTGTGATCTCCCTTGGACATCTCCAGTGGCACCTGACACCCATATCTGAGTAAATAAATTGAGTCCTTGGTATCATGTTTTTGTACTCCTCCACACACCTTGCACGGTTTCTGTTTGATGTGGGAAAATAATCCCTCTTGTCCACATTAGAAAAGACCCTATTTTTACAAGAGCCTGCTGCAAATGTGGCAAATTAGAGTTAAAGCTGAACTTCTGAATCAAGGTCTCCAAAAATAGGGCTCCTTTTTACCCCTGATGGGCAAGCAGGTCAGCTGCTGGTGCAATCCAGCTGCAGACCAGTGATGTCCAGGCTGGAAGGGTTTTGGCTGTGGCTGACTGTACATTTTCAGACATTTTCAGCATCCTGTAGACCATGGCTGACCTTCATGTGCTTGTTTCTTTGCTTGGCTGACCCAGTTTATTTGCTTCACTCAGTTCGATTTCCTTGGCAAATGTGGAAACTTTCTCCTTCCTTTTGCTGCTGCCCCAGCAAGCAACATCTGATGAGCTGTGGGCACCTGCCAGCTGTAGCTGCTGGCACAGGTCCCCTCTGTGCAGGTGTCTATTGCACTCTCATGTTACAGCTGAACACCTGTGTGGCATAAGACATTCAAGGATTTATGGAAAGCAGGACAGTATCTGTATGGAAAAAAGCTTCTGGTTTCAGAATTCTTTTTAATTTTTGATGGGAATGCTTGAAACAGAGAATTTGGGTTTCTCCTGTAGAGTGTTTAGTGGGGCTTTTGTTTTGCTCCAGAACATCCTTGCTAGCAAACTGCATAACTAAAGCAACAGGAGTTTTGGCTGCACCAGATTAGGAAACACACAGACAAGTAGCATGAACAGAACAGATAGAATATCTTGTATCTTTTTATAAAATGATCAGTGAATATCACAATTTAGACTTGATTCTTCATACTGAGTATGGCTAGACCACAGCACACCTATAACACAGACCAGAATGCACTGATATCCTCTTATTTGGTACTGGGTAAACTAAGTTTTAAGATAGAAACTACTCCAGCTGAGAGATAAAAATACAGAAAAATTTGCTGCGTTTTAGCAATGCTGGAAACTCTTTCTGTTCCTTTAATTGTGTCTTCCATTTTCTTGTCAATGTCTGTACTTTTGAGTTATCGCAATATCCAACCACATAGAAAAACTCATGCATTAGGTTGGCTTAAAAGAAAAGTAACCTTGTAAACATTTTGCTGGAGGTTTTAAATGTTAATGAGCCACAGTGAAATTCTTGCTGTGGGCAGCCCACGCATCCCTGAGAAGTGTAAACAGCAAGAAGAGAGGGGAATTACAGAGGATGGTATGAGGTGGTATAATTATCTGTAATGGGCTGGAAGTACAGAAGGGGAGATATAGGCAGGCTTTAAGGGACCACTATGAGCAGTGGTATGATGGGGCTGTTCTCTGGTCTGCTTGGAGCAGTGCTGTTGCAGTGGACAACAGAGAGCCTTGCTAAAGAGCAGGGAAGTGTCCAATGAGAAAAAGTTGTGCAGCAGCAAAGTGCTGCGTTTACAGAGTGGTTGTCCACATCCAGCCTCCTTTTCTGGTCCCACCCCTGCCATGTGATAATTTTGTATCTGGCAACCTGAGAAAAGGGGAGTGAGGAGCTGGTTACCACCACTGAAACTGTCCATTTCTCTGTCTGCTCTCTGCCTCACTCCACAATACTCTGAAGGACAAGGTTAACAATCATTTTTTGCTCCTGAGATCAAAACAGAACTACTGTTGCGTGTATAATACAAACAATGTGCATTGAATGTCCAGTAAATTCAGCTTTTCTAGGCAACCATAGAATTACTGAAGAGATCCTCTGTGTTGTCCATACACCAGAGATCTAAGCTATTCAGAAGAGGAGGAGCCACAGCTCAGAGCCCTTTCATGCCAATGCATCTTGAGGAGCTGCCCTTCCCAGACAAAAAAAACCTATGTCATCATTGGTCAACAGTAGTTTTTTAAAGAAAATTCTTGTTCTTTGAGATGTTTTGCCATCATGAGGAGAAAATAAATCAAGAAACTGTCTAAATTACATGCAATTTGTTAAATCAATGGAAATTGTGGCTATTACTAGAGTAAAACAGGTGGTTATGTTCATGCGAAGTTATAAAACGTTGGAAAGGACATCTTGATTCTGAAGTCAGACTGCACTGAAATCTAATTGCTAACATAATTCTAGAAGAAGCTAAAGCTATTACAGAAGTGATTTCCCACTTGGAAAAGTGTGTGGGAAGCCAGGCTTCCCTGCTTCCTATCAGAACTAAAGAAGTCTTTTAGAGAGTGAGCCTTCTCAGGTGATGGGACAATGATAGGAGACGGGACCTGAAATTCTCCTTCCTTCTCTGTCTGGTTCAAATCATGGACCTGACCTTAAAGCTTTACTTTCTTAGATGAAAAAGAGCCACGAAAGGAGGGTGAAAATTACCCTAATCTCATGTGGGAGCTGTGGAACCATGTCACAGGTGGTGTGACAGCACCTTGGGTTGATGGGGAGTGAAAGAGGCCATGGTAGGAAATGCACAACATTTCTCTCTTCTCTAGGTGAGCAGGGGTGATGTTTGCAAAGTGGAGCAATTCCCACAGGAAGCTGGAGAGGTCAGGGAGAGCCTGGCTCCTGGAAGGGGCTTATAGTCCAATCTCTTTGTGCTGTCTCTCTCTGCCTTTTTCATTTTAATAAAATGTTTTGTTTCTGTTGAAATTGGTACAGGCATCCCTTAAAAATGGCTCCATTGTGAAAGATTCTGATTTTCCTGCCAAAAGTCATTTTAGTGGGACATGCTGGAAAATCCTTTTGTTGGCTGGCAGTCCCTCCTTGTGGAAGACCAGCTGCTCATTTCTGGTGGCAGAGCAGGTATTCATTCCTCAAGGGCAGTGCACAGTCGGGGCCAAGCCTGCCCAAAGGCAACTGCAAAAGCCTAGGGAAGCCACTGGGAAGGATGGCAAAGATTTAAAGACAAAGATGATTTTTGGCTGCAGCAGTGGCTGGCTTTGCCTGGGAAATGACTCATGACCTTGTGGCAGCGTGCACAGCAAAGCCTCTTCTTGTTAAGAACATTTTTGGCCATGCTGGGCCACATCACATCAGCCTGTGGTCCTTCTTTGGGCTTTTCTCCTCCAACTCAGGAGCTTCTGACCGACACCAAACTCAGCCACTTCCAGAGAGGGGGCTATGAGAAACACACCTGGGCAGACTGGCCTCGTGGGGACAGAGGTGGTTGATGTCATCTGTCAAGAAATCAGTCAATAATGTACAAAACTCTGAGTACTACAGACTTGTTGGCAGGAGTTTCAGATACAGACATCATACAGGCACCAGTAAGCCTATGACACCTAATGAGGCAATTTTCTCACCAGGGGCTTCTTCATTCCTTTTTTCTCGTGCCTCTGTTCCTGGTTGCTCTTCACTTCCCTCTTCCCTCCCCTGTCTTTAGTCAAAATAAGCAGAATTAATTTCTTCCCTTTAATATAGATGTTGGTTGTCTTGGGAAAAACCTACTTCATCTGTCTAGGTAATGAACCCTCTGTTAAGAGCTACGGTATTTTTAGGAGTTGCTTGCATACATAATCATGCTTTGCATTGCCAGGTATTTTATAGCACACCAGATTTTCCAATGTTGTCAGACTCTCTTTATTTCTTTACTGATAAATAGGCATATATCTCACTGGCAGTGATGATAAGCTTAGCTGTAGGAGCTACAAGAGAAGAAATCAGAGGCCAAACAAGACTTTTTTTGTACCAGCAATTCTATTCTCCATCATCCTGCTAATGCTGGTAGAGAGGCTCTGGATTTACTCACGGGAATTTGAAGAATATAGATTTCTGGGAAATGAAATGTGTCACAGACAGTGGCAGCAGCTACCCTACACTTAACTCGGTGAATGCTGGACTGCTTTTTCTCTCAGAGGAAATAGCTGAATTAATAAATAGCTGTCTGCCCCTCCGAAAATAAGCTCTAATATGCAATTAAAGTGAAAGATTTCCCTTCTGAGGGTGTGGGGAACTGTTAGATAAAATTATAGGAGGACCAGATGTGAAAAGTACTGTTATTTAACATATTAAAAAATGAGGATAATTAAAAGAAGTAAAACATATAGAGTCTGTCTTTAAAGGGGAATGCATTTGTAAGCTCCCCTGCTAACAGCTGTATCATTAGGGAGAGTGTAGGGACCAGCTATGCTCTGTGGCTGAGAGATGACTAACTATAGAGCACACACACACTTGGATTTCCATAATGTAATAATGAGAATTTATTAAGCAGTGGCAGGGAACAGCAAGCTCAGTGCTGCAATATTATTATTATTTATTTCTATTACAGTGCTACACATAGGAATGAAAGGAAATGGGGACTCCCCATCGTGCTGGGTGCTGCATAAACACAAATTGGGTGATTGACTCCTGCAGTTTAAACACAGCTCTCTGTAGCCATTTCCTGTAGGGATTAGAGTCCAGCTCTGAGGATGTTGGAGCAGGTAGCTTTTTCACTTTGACTTGTGGGAATTAATTTTCCATTCGCTGTGTCAGAGGTTTGGCCAGCTGAGCACTAGCAGAGGGATCATGTCGAGCTGAGGATGTACATGAAAGGGTAGAAGTGGAAGTTGCGTTGGACAAGCAGGGTGGTAGCACAGGCATATAAATGGAACTGTTCATAATCCCTGGATCAGGAGGTTGGATTATTGCAAGAACTGCTTATTTCAGGGAAATTTAGAAATTCAAAAGTCCCAGAGACTCTGAAATACCTAGCAACATGTCTCCATGATGTAACTTGTTCCTAATCCCTTTTGTAGGGACAGGATTTGTTTGTCCTCCAGGAAGAGAAAGGGATTTGAATAAAAACGAGCCATGAACCAACCTAATACCAGGTGATGGGCAGGAGACTAAAATGCTTTTCCCCACCTCTGCTTTGGGAGTACAGTGCCATATTCTCCCTGGTCTATGGACAACCCTGCAGCAGGCTGACAGCAGAAGGCATTTCAGAGGAGCCCCACAGGTTAATGCTCATTTCCAGCTGCAGCCCTGTCCCATAATCCTTCTACTGTCACCTCTGAAATGAGACAATATGTAGAATATCACCTAATATCTGAAATCAGAAAAATATCAAGAAGTTTGCCTCTGAGACATCTGTCAAGTGGTAAAAATTTATTTGGATGGTATTTGCTTACACTAGGAATTCTTAAGTCTTTTGTAATCCTACTGATTTGCAGCCTATGATATTGATTGAGTAATAATTGAGAAAGGAAATTAGGACACATTTAGGTCATTATTGTGACCAGTATTTCTTTGTTTCCAGTGAACTCTTGCAGCATTTATTACACTTGCACTTAGCTAATATAAGAGTTTTCATTATCAGAAAATACTTACAAGCTCAGGATCTTCTTCCTTATCCTTACCTGAAATGGATGCAAAGAAAGAGATTAAGACTAGGATAACTATATCCTGCTCTTTCCCCAGGATATTTTCCCAATTTTCTAAGACTTTTGGCTCAGTAGTTTCTGGATTCTTTTCTTTGTAAGGCCCATCTGTTTTCTCTCCCATTATATAATTGATTCTATCTACAGTCACTTATAAACATGGCATGTAATGAATGATCTCATTTCTTCTTTATCTTTTTTTAACTGGAACTTGCTGGTTTTATGCTATTCCTTCTACTTTGTTGGAAAAGGCAGCTGGAAATTGTTCAGCCTTTCACTGTCTCCATGCAAGTTATGACATCACAAGGCTTTTTCATCTCAGTTGTTTCATTTCCAAGCAAATAAATGAAGTAGTTCCTCAAATGGAGACTGCAAGTGTACTTTGGGAGGTATAACACTATCCTGGAATGAATCACGTTTTTTGGAGATGTTATAAATTTCCTTTGTCACTAACTGGAATGTGTATGTAATTGGGTTTACTCTGGAAAGTCTGCAGTAATCAATACCTTTGGTCAGGATCCAATATTGACTCCCTAAAATTGTGGAGTTATCAGCATTGCCTGAGCATGCAGTGCTGTTTGATGGAAATTATTCCATTGCCTAAACACAGGTGTGTAGTTTGAGAAGTCCTGAGGTAGCCAAGATAACTGTGCAGGAGAAATGAGATGGGATCTCAAGGGGACCTGAGCTTTTGGAATCTGCTCTGGGCCTACTCAGGGCCAGATGAGACAATGCAGAACATTTCAGGTGACATATTCTGCCTCCTTTTAGCCAAGTGATTCTTCTCTACCCTATGGAAAGCAAACCCTTCTTTATGAAGGTACACACATAAGGGATTAGGTGCTCGCTTTCAGATACTTATGAAAATTGTTTCCATGATTTTCACTTACAGACAATGATAGTTTTTACCCTAATCTATATGGATGGAGAGGGAGCTTCAGCTGTGCTGTAAGCAACTGTTTAATGAATCCACATTTGGTTAGCATTACTGTCATTTCTCTGGATGTTCTTGTGTGGCTTTATTTGTATGTTCTAATTAAAAGAACTTAGAAGCTCTTGGATGTCTTCTCTATTTATGTATCTTTTAATTAGAAAATTCAATAGTTAAGAATTGGGGCAAGTGAAGATACAGCCATTTCATCTCCTGCTGTGATCTTGTTATGTGTCCCGAATTAATTGATACCAAGCCAAGTTATAACTCGGATAAAAACGCCGTCAGGGATTAATCCTGGGTGTATTTGCAGGTCAGGCTGATGATTTAATATGTGTCAGCTGTACAAGACTGCTGAGTCTTGCATTTGTTCTTGTCTTGTGGTGCCAGGCATCCTTGTCCTGGAGATACACATTCACTAAATACCCTGCGATGCATTTTCCAGTAGAGGAGGTTTTGGTTTGGATGGTCCAGTCCATTTCCAATGGTTTTGTGACATTTGGAGTTGCTATCACCCCTCTGTCAGTGGTGCACGCCCTCATTTGTCATTTCCAAGGCCAGATCCAAGGGAACTCTCCCAGCTGAAATGGACACACAACCAGCTGGTCTGGCTGGGTTCCCCAGATCCCTTCACAGGGGCCATGCTCAGCTCCCTACAGTTAAACAATCACATAAATCAATCGAGACTTTGAGAAAAGTTCTGTTTAAAAACACACATATGGTGATATCATTTCCTTGCAGAAGATCACCATGCCCCAGTTTGTGGTTGTAGGAAGGAGAAGCTGCTTACAGCAGTGTTTTGGACACTTTTATCTTTCTGTTGCCATGGATGAGTGAGCAGAACAGATCTCTCCCTGCTACTGTTCGCCTGGAAAGAGCAAAGATGTGGACAGAAGGCTCAGCTGGTTGAATACCCGTTTATTGTGGAAGTACACGGGTGTTCAACCAGCTGTTTGGATGGCTGGAAGAGTAAAAAGAGTCAAAGGGCTGGGGACTCCCACAGGTTCCCAGCCTGTTCTGTTTTGCAGCTTTTTCCTTCACTCACAGCCTGTGAACAGGAAACACACTGACAAATATCGTGACAGCATCACTCCACAGCAGGTTTCCTACAGAGAGCTGAAATGAAGTTTTTCACCTTTTCTCTTGTGCTACCTCTGAAAACAAGGACAAAAGAGCCATTGTTTCAGGCAAAGCAAAGATTTTCACCTGCGTTCTCCTGACAGTGATTCTGTGTAGCACAAATCAGAAATTATGCAAGAAGAATGCTTTGATACTCTGCTATTTATATGTATGCAATGCTAAATGAATTAGAAGCTATACGTAGATGATTATAATGTGTCAGCATCTTGGAAATGATAGAAGTAAATGACACCCTTGCTCACAGACACAGTACTGAGGGAAAGCCTTGATCATGGGAAAAAAAATAAGAGGGATCCCCATTTTTCTCTAAGGAGAGAAGGCTCCAAATAAAGCCCACTGAGGCCAATCCTGCATCATGATTACTACTGCTGATTCTCTCTGTTGCAGAGCCATGGAGTTATGGGGAGAAGGACTTGTTTGCAAATATTGTTTACTGTCAGATCCTTTTCCATGGTAGAATTCTGCTTAGTGTATTCTTCTGTGTTCTGCCTTTGGTCAGATCCTCATACCATTAAATAAACAGAAGATCAAAGTTCTTTGCCCCTCTCTCACTCAAATATCTGTAAAAATGACAACTGAAATTGATCAGAAATTCATGGTTGGAGTCTCATCACCATTTGCACCAGCTGAGAATCTGATCCTACTGCTGCTTTTTTGGGGTTTTTTGTTACCTACATTTGATTAGAAATCCCTTTCTTAAAGCCTCTGTAAGCATGTGTTCTTTAATTCTATTTTAAACTCTCAGTGGACTAAGAATGTGTCTAATTTGTCCCTGCATAACGTGTCTAGAAGAATGCTCTTCAGTGCTAAAATGTTTTATAGAACATCTTTAAAACCCTTTATGGAGACACTAATGGAATTTTCCTCCTTTCTACCCCGCATTCCCCTTTCTAAAACTTAAAAAATATACCAAACAGCATAATGTAGAACATGAATTGTTTAAAATCAGGCGTCTTTCCTCTCCTTCCTTCCCCCATGTAAAGCAATTTTCTTTTTAAATGTTTCAAAAATTGCAGCTGTGCAACTGCAACAGGATGTCCTTAGCTATGGGAAACATATGAGCATCTGTCTGCTTTCTGACTGAAATTGTTTTAATTCAATTTTAGTGTACACTTGATGTGATGAATTCAAGTCGTGTAACTATTGAATAAGCACTGGGGAAGATGGATGGAGATGGGGAAAAGTAATGTGTCATCAAATGACACATTTTCTTCTACCCTATCTCAATGTCAAGGACACGAAAGGGAATGAATTAGTTTGAACAAATATACTTAGAGACTTGTATTCTGTTATCTGCATTGGTCCCAGTTTGAATTCAGACTGTCAGTGATGCATTTGGGTACTGAAACGAAGATTTACAGGGGAGAGGTAGCAGCTAGGGGAGAAGTGTGAATAATGGGGCTCTTGGTGACCTCCCTGTAATGTTTTATATTCATTGGAGTTGCCAGTGTTGCCTCTGTCCAGGTTTCCTTTGAGACGATGAAGGATGATCCCAAGATGAGAATGCTGTCACCAGCCAGGCAAGTCCTGCTGCCTGTTCTTTTTTATGTCACAAAATTTCCATGTGATCTTGGGCTAACCACACAACCAGGCTTGAGGCACAGCCTTGGGAGATGTGGGGAGTGAATTAGTGCAGCTTAATGCTGTGTTAGGTGGTCACATTTGTGCTTTTGGCTGCCCCAGCAGGGATGCATCAGCTCCTGCCCCAGGAGGGGGCTGGGAGAAGCAGAGTCCTTGTTTTCTGCACTGTCACCACTGATGAGTCACTTGTGATGCCATGGTAAACAAGAGCTGTGACAAATAATCTGACAGTAGAATTTAATATATTGTCAGAATTATTATCCATTCGTTTTAAAACAAAACTGACAGAAATATAGTTAAATTAATCTGCTTTATTAATGATTAAACAGCACACTTCAGTTCCAGTAAGGGAGGGGAAAAACCACATATATCATCTTTTGGGGGACTGGGGTCTAAATTCTGATTCAAGGAAGAATCTGGCTGTTTAATATTCATCTTTAGAGCCTAGTGCTTCTTTAAATCCTTCCTGTGTTGGTTAGTTAAGTGGCGTTTGGTATTCCTGATGTATTGATTAAGAGAATAAATTAAATAGCTTCTCTTAGAATAGCAGCTGGTTATAGCATGGTGTAAATAATGCCATGGTCATGGGATTGATCTCTGTAAGAGTTGGACTCGATGATCCTTGTGGGTCCCTTCCAGCCCAGAATATTCTGTGATTCTGGCAGCAGTTCAGCAGTGAGGGCTGTGTGACATCTTCTGGAGATGCTGGGGATGCCCCAAAGGCAGACCTGGGGTTGTGATGGATGTGCAATCAATGCAAGAGCCTGCCATGTGTGCCTCACAAAGTCTGTATGGAAAAACTTCTTAGGAGGGGAAACATGGTAGGGTAAGATCATGAATCTTCAGTTTCTGCTTTCAGAGAGTTCAGGAAATCGGTCATGAGATAGCAGAGAGCTACTGACTGATGGCAGTGTGTGACCACTGCCAAGAAGCTCCATATCTCAACAGCTTTCTCCTCTATGAATTGCAGTGATGGCCTTTCTCAATGTGATGGGGCTTCATCTGTGTTTTGCAAAGTGCATTGCAAGTCTTCTCTAAGATTTACAAAATGCCTGATGTTTGCAGGACATGCTGCTGCTTAGTAAGGATCTGTCCTTTTGCTACCAAGAGCTTTCCTGTGATGCCGCTGGTCACCAACAGCAGAGATGACCTGGTGCAAATCCATGCTTGGCTCACACCATGCTTTCTCAGGGATTTTTTTCCATACCATGTCCAGCAATTATTTTGAATGAGACACCTGGTGCCTCTCTGAATGTGCTGGGATTTTTGTTTTGTTCTGCTTTGTTTCGTTAGCCATGATGGAGTTCTGAACAGAGCTGCTCACAGCAAACATGTCAAGTTTGCCCTCTCCTCAACACACAGCCAGGAGACACTGTTGGGAAAGCACCAAGGTGCACCTGGACATGCAAAAACATCCAAAGAAAGGGGTGGCCCCCAACAGTGTGGCTTTCGGGAAGCTTTTGTTGGTGCATGTGAATAAGGGAGGTTCGGGGGGACCTTATTGCTCTGACTCCCTGACAGGAGGCTGTAGCCAGGTGGGTTTGGTCTCTTCTCACAGGTAACAAGTGAGGGGACAAGAGGAAAAGGCCTCAAATGGCCGCAGTGGAGGTTTAGATTTGCTACTGGGACAAATTTCTTCACCGAAATGGTGGTTACACATTGGAAAAAGCTGTGCAGGGAAGTGGTGGAATTACAGCCCCTGGAAGTGTTCAAAAACACGTGGATGTGGTGCTTGGAGACAGGGTGGGCTGGGCAGGGTGGGAGGGTAGGGTTAGGGGTTGGCCTCAGTGATTGTGGAGGTCTTTTCCAACCTTAATGATCCTACAGTTCTGTGAATTGGGATGTTACCTGGACTCAAAATGGCACAAACGTCCCCTGCCTTTTCTCTATACCTCGAGCCATATCCCACAAGTCAAATTTGTCACTTCACATAATTCTTATAGGTATTCCATAAGTAAACCCAAACCAAATTGCTCCCTGTCCAAAATTAATGGTCTTGCTTTTAGAAAAGATAAATACCTAATATTTGAGCTTATCTTGTGTACTAAGGAGATAACCACAGTTATAAGAAAATCTGATTTTTGTCCAGAAGAAAATTACAGACTTGTAACTGTGAAATACCATACTCCTGACCAAAAAAAATAATAATAAAAAAGCTGAGATCTCCAAAATAGAATAATTTTTGATATTTTTCAATTTTAGATATATACTGTATTCAATGGACAAGTATCTGATTCTTTGAGAGTGCTTTGAAAGATAATAATAAAAAAAAGGCAAAAAGCTCTTCAGAAGTTCACCATTAAGAAGCAAATCTGTAGGCAAGAGGGCTTTGTTTGTAGTTATCTGCTAAGTCAAATAATAGGGACAAAGCATACCTGGGGAGAGTTTGGGGTAGTTGAAAGCTGTTTTGTCAAGTCAAAAGGATTAATAATGTTTTATATATTTATATTTTTCCCAATGTCTGTGAGGTAAAGAATGAAAAATGACATGTATTCACCCAGGAAAACGCTATACTCTGCAAAGGCTGCATTTAACAGCTTACAAAGTGATAACTTCATTCTTTCTCTCTTTCTCTCTGGGCTCATTGTGCCATCAGATACTTTTCTGTGCCTCCCATGATGGTGTCAGCATCTCTTACACAGGGGAGCAGTTTTGTCAAGATAAAATACATTATATTTTAGCAGCACTATTGTGTTCTGAAGAAGTTCATAGCAATGCCTTGGGTTCTCCCCACCATGTACTGCTCCCGCAGCAGCTGTGGAGTAAAATGGATGAATTTGCTGCTGTGGGGGAAACTACTCAAGCAGACAGCAGGGATTGCCTCTTCACTGAGGTCCCGTTCCCCCACTTCAGGCTCCCTCCTGCCTTTGACACCCAGTAATCTGCTCTTGCTGCCTCCCATAGCACCCTTCACACCTTTATTCAACTCACTGCACCTGCGAAAATATATTTTATTCTTTTTGCTGAGGTTCACTCTTCAGGCAGGCATCTCAGAGTTTGAAAACTTTCACAGATGCCTTCACTGGGGTGAGGTGCACTGAGGTATTCCCCTGTTTGCCCCATTATAATTTTCTGAGTTGGGAGAGACAATAATTCAAAGTGTGTATTTCAGCACTTTTTTCCCCCCACTGAGTTCTGTGTTATTCTGAGGACTGTCCCAAGACATTTGAGAAAGCAATTTACCTGTGTGCAGTTTTTATTGTGATGAATTGTCCCATGGGTTTTGTGTCAGCTATTATGCCAGATCAGCTCTCCGAGGACTTTGCTGTTCCTGTTAGTGGCAAAGGCTGAAAAGTTATCTCAGTGACATAACTTGATTTGCTGAGGAAGCTGGTAAGAATTGAAGTCATGTCTATTACTGAGACCATCCATCCTTTTTAATTTTGTGGGCAGTAGCATTTTCTTGTTATATAATTGTTTGCATGCCAAGGAGGTTGGCTTGGTATAGTCTACAACAGGGAATTTAAAGAGCTCTTGAATTTTGTGGAAATAGAAACCAGACTTTGGGGTGGCATATAACTTCAAATGAAAGTTGGGAACTTTAGAGGTTTTAGCCTGTCAGAGCTCCTTCCTTGTAAGGACATTTTGTTGTTTTTCTGCTGATTAGCAGAGGAAATTAATCATAAATTATAGCAGGAAATTATGGGAGAGCCTGCTTCCATGGAACAGCATTAATAGGCATGAAGGTTCATCCCACGACGAGTGAAAAACCCTTAGAGGGTGAAGTTTAATTTCTAACAGTAAAATAAACTCAAAAGAAATTGAAGAGCACCCTCTGAGGCTGAGCTGGTCGGTGGAGAGGACCCAAACAATCACAACAAAATGCCTACCAGATAAAAATCTTGGGGTTGTTCTCACACTGTAAGGATTTTCAGAGTTAGTGATCTGAGTTTCTGCCTGTAGCTGTTGTCATCTGCAGCCTGTCTGATGGCTGGACACTGACAGGTTTGGGAATTTTGGCAACATTTCAGCAGGTGAATTCCCACTGCAGCTTTTCCTCCCTGGAGAAACTCATTCAGTTCTCCTTCCTCTTTCTGGACACCAGCAATCAGGAATTTCTGTCTTTAAGGTTTTCTCTCAATCTCTAAAATGTTGGAAGAGGGTTGAAATGCAATAGGAGAAAAGGGCAGAGGGAATCAGACTAAGGTGTGGGAATGTGATAATGACAGCAAAGAGGCTGATTTAGTTGTAAAAATCTAAATATAAAAAATAGAAATAGATTTAAAAATTTAATTGTCTAAGCAATAGTATGGGTTTTTTTTCAGTCTTGTATATGCTTGCCAACATCACAGAATTTTTGTACTTATTTTCCTTCCTTTTGCTTTGTTCCTTGCCTCTAACCCATTTACTTTTGAAGCCAAGTGAGTTCCTGGTGTCTCAGGAACAGTAGCAGCAGTTGCATTATTCCTTTATTTTGTTAGAAAACAGGCACACAGCTGCAGAGATGGGAACAAACTTTTTAGCAGGGCCTGTTGCAACAGGCCAAGGGGTAATGGGTTTAAACTGAAGGAGGGTGGACTCAGCTCAGATCTAAGGAAGACATTTTTTGCAATGAGGATGGTGAAATCCTGGAACAGGTTTCCAAGAGAGGTGGTGGATGCCTCATACCTGGAAATATTCAAGGTCAGGTTGGATGGGGCTCTGAGCAATCTGTCTACTGGGAGGTGTCCCTGCTCATTGCAGGTGGGTTGGACTTTTTAAACTGGGGGTTTAAATGTCCCTTCCCACCCAAATAATTCTGTGATTCAAAGATGCTTCAGATGGACAGCACTGGGCTTTGCCATAGACGTGGATGCTGCTGCCTCCCTTGTCAGAAGCTGCAAGTCTGACTGCAGATACTGCAAAAGAAGGATGCAATGTGAATGCATGGTCTGGTGAAAAAAAAATCAACAACCCATCCTGCAATCATAAAAGCCATTAATGCAAAATTGTCCTCTAATGCCTTCAAAACAAAGTTAATAACATTAACATGCTCCAGACAATGCCTTTTCCTTTACACCTACCCAGGGCTGCGCAAGGGAGCCTTCTCCCCACTGTCCTGGTGAAAGTAAAGCTGAATGTCACCTTCTGCTTCCTCTTGCCCCTCCCTCTTCATAGCTCTCCTTTCAGTGCAGGTCTAACCCAATTCTGCTTAGTTTGTAAAGCTTGACAAGATCACCGCTCAAGGTGCTAAGTTTGTAAGGTGCACTCATTTTTCATTTCAAATTCTGCCTCTCAAGCTATCTATAGTTCAGCATTTAGGCGGCAAATAAAGCTGTAGCTGGTGAGCTGAGCAGAAAAAAGAGATGATAAATGAGTTAATAGTGAGTTTGTCACAAGGCAATTTGCTGTATGAATTAAAACACAAATTGGCCCATGGGTTTAGGGTTTACCAGCCCTGCTACATAATATGTTAGTGTAGAAATCTGGTGATAGTGTGTTTGAAGGTCTATTTTTCTTAAAGCTGGGCAACTTGGCTGTCCTCTCCCTCTGGCACAAAGTCAAAAGAATAGAGGAGAGCACTGTGCTCATATGAGTGATGCTTTAAAAGGGGAGTGTCATATACATGCATTAAATTAATCTCCTCAGGTCAGAGGAGCTGTCTGCTTAGCAGCATCTGTCCATAAAGTATTATGTACTTGTGGTCCCATTTCCTGAGGTCTAATGTATTTTTATGTTGAATGGTGCTCTGAGCTGGCCTTCTCTTCTTTTGGCAGTCACAGCTGTTAATTAAAGTAGTACCTGGCTCCGTGCTAGAGGGCAGGACCACATGCTATGAGACAAGTACATTCCTACAACTCAAAACAGCTCCGATCATGAAAAACTGAGGGCAGCCTAGACCTGTAGGAGAAAGGATTTAACATGGAAAAATCCTAAATGCCACATTAACCTCCATTTTTATTTTCATTTGATGTGGTGCAGTCATACTGCCCTTGTCTAAGAGGGCAGCTCACCTTGCACTCCTCTCTCGCACCCTGAAGCCATCAGGTCTGGGTTCATGAGGTTTGTGCTCCATCACAGTATCCTTCCATCTCAAAGTCTCTAAAGGGCTGTGCTTTTCAGCCATGGTCTGTCTTCACTTGGTGACTAAAAGTCCTTTTCTTCCTGTGACAACCTCTTCAAAGCAAATAATTTCCTTTTCAGCCATGGCAAACTGAATAACAAGGAAAGGAGCACACAGCTGTGTGTATATTTGGTGCAAACCATAAATGTCCTAATGAATTCTCATAAATCCCAGTCAATCAAGTAAAGTCCATCTCAATGCATGAGACTATGCAGTGACATATTCTTCCCTCTTTTAAATGTCCCATGGGCTCCATGTGCCTGCAGAGCATCCACCAACACTAAAGTCTTTTAACCACAGGGCAGCTGTTGGAAAACATTCCCCAGATCTCTTCTGTAACCTTGAGAAGAGCAGACTGTGGAGGACAGCAAGTAGCTTTCCATGAACTACACCACCCCCTTATTATTCCCAGAATTCATGGTTGTTCATTTATTTTTTTCTTTTATTTTGGTTTAATTTTACCCAGCCATCTTGGGCAGTAATGCAAACATGTAAATTAAAATGCTTGTTAAAAATAATACACAGAACTCCCTCAGTCTCCTGGCTGTTGAGTTGCCAGGCATGTTACCAGTCATATTTCATTTATTTTCCCTGACCTGCCTTCAGATCAGGGAATACTGCCTTTATCTTAGACAGAGGAAGCTGAAGCAGAGTAGGTAAAGCCTTGATCTTCAAAGATGAAATGAGATCCAGAGGAAAGCAGTCATTTAAACTATGAAATTCTTAACTAACTTGAAAGTTTTGAGCCTATGGGACTTCTCAATGTCCTGCAAGGAAGGCTATGGAGAAGCAGGGAGCTGAGCCTGAGGTTCTGTATGCTTAAACAAACACTTCGTAATGATCCCAGATTTCACTGTCTGCAGTTATGCACAGGGAAAGGTAAGTAACCATTCAAGTGCTAAATGTTCTTTTCTACTGAGTGAGTTTGTGAGGAGCTTTGCCCTTGTCAGCTGCAAATGTGAGGATTAAGCGCACAGAGCGAGGTGGTGCTTTGCTATGTGTCACCCTGAGCAGTTTTCTGAGAAGCACATCACAAAAAGAGGCTTTCCTGCCTTGAAAGGCAGGTGTCAGCTGTGGTTTTTACCTCCTGTTGGGGTGTTTCATCTCTGAAAAATTGCCTGAATCTGTCAAAGATCTGAGATCTTAATTTCTGTGGGCCTCCTGGAGACTGAGGAGATGAATTCTCCCACAGGTTCTAATTATGTTAAACTTTGTCCTTCCTCTGCTTCTTCTGCGGTGTTGCAGTGATTTGCATCCAGCCCGTTCCCCGTGCTGCTGAAGAAGTGCCAAAGCAGAGGCCCCTTGATTCCTGCTCCCTGACACTGCTATTTGTTTGCAAGCACTCAAAAGCAGAAAGACAATTGTGAGTGTTCCCTGAGCCTCTCATTTTGTTACCAACTCAGTGTAGGGGAAGAGGGGAAGGAGCTCTCTCTCAGCCCTGGGAGGGCTGGGGGTTAAGGTGAGTTGTAAAACAAATAAGTTGTGTAACAAGTTTAATTCTTGGTTAACCAGAGGGTCACCTGCACAAACCTGATCCTGATTGAACCTTGAATCATATTTTCATTTAAGAGTGGGCAAATTGTAATTTCACCGAAGTGATCTTCTTGCACGAGGTGTGCAACACTTGGGCCTTGGTGTTCAGAAGATGAAAAGTCAAACACTGGGAGCTTCAGCTGAAATCTGTGGGAACTGGTAACAAGATCTATGGACCTGAAGTTACTGGTGAGTTGAATGTATGAAAATCAAGTATTTTAGTTATAATTGGCAATGATTCAATGGTCCTGCATGGAATGATGTGGCAGGAGATTCCTGGAAGTGATCAAATTGTGCTTAGATAAGGCACTTGTAAATAGTAAACAGAAATTATTCTTGCAAGTGCAGAATAATATGGGCCAGTCCTTTTAGGGTATTTATTTTGGAGATGTTTTATATAAGGTTGTGACATATAAGGAGTGATAAATTATGTTTGCTGGGGTGTTCACATGGAACCACAGGCCAGCTGGAATATAGGAACTGAGCAGAAGGGCCTTACCCCATCTGGATGAAGATGTCAAGATTCCCACCACAGCAGATTCCCACCACCAGTGGCAACAAGAAACTACATCTGTTGGAGAGATTTGATTCCTCACATGTGCTGTCCTGGGCCAAGATCCAAATAAGCTGTTCTCCTCTTCAGCAAACACTCTGTCCATGAGTGTCCGTGGAAAAACCTGTGGACAGAGGAGCTACAAAAATGTTAAATATCCAGAAAGATCAATCCATGGGTATGACACACTGGGCTTTCAAAGCTGACTGTGCCTAACAATATCTCCCTCAACTCCAGTTCCTTATAGTTAAAATAGTAATCTGAATATTCTTGAAATCTAATGAAAACAGGTCACTCTTGGAGCACATAGGGACAATCATGGTGCACTCAGAGAAAAGTCAATAATGAATTCAAACTGTGCAGAGTTTAAATAAGTGACAAAAGTGAATCATGACAAAAATGGTGCAGAGTTGCCATTGAACAGTGGCATTGAGTTGGAGTTTTGAATAGCTACCTGGTCAGAGCCCATCGTGTCTTATGTGCAATGAATGGGGTTGGACCCCAATGAGAAAACTCATCTGTGATTAAGTCATTAAAGACTTGCACAGTACCCATGGAGAATGAATAAAAAGGAATGGAAAGTTAAATGGCTGTTCCATTTTTGGTATTTTCTGCACTGTTGAATGCTTTGACCGTAAGTCTTGCTATTGTCTCACATACATTTTCTGGACATGAGTGGTGATAAATATCAGTTCATTAGGGCCAAAAAGCTCATTTACCATATCCCCGTAGAACTTCTTGATGGAATAGTTTGTGTCCCATGAGACTGGCTTTATAAAGAAGTGGAACATTTCTTTTTCTTTTCGTAAAGCTTTACCATGACACATGCAATAACAAACATTGTGCTACACCAGGATGTGTTTGTGTTTACTCTGCTTGAGACTCCCCATCAGCCCTCACCACTGTTAATAATTCTGTCATTGAAGCTGAGATTTCCATGGGAAGCATATAGGCAAAGTTAAGCAAACAAAGTGAAGGACTAAGGAAAAAATAAGCAAATTGCATCATGGAAAACTGTGTCCCTGCTGTGTGCTAACAACATACCAGCAAATGGAAGAGCTGCCAAGAAAAGGATTAAGGAACTTCAGAGTTCCTTAGAGAGGAACCAAGGCAGACAGACCTCACTAAAATGGAGATTGGTTTTTCTTGTGGATCCAGATAATTATTTCCCCTGAACTCACTGCTATCTTCCTTCTTTCAGTGTGACTCCCAGTGTCTTGATGTATTTCTGTATTTCTGCCTGGGCCACTCCATGCTTTTAGATTTACTTTGGCAGCATTTTATCTGAGCTGGTATCTCTGCAATAGCTAGGTTAAAAAAAAACAAACAAACAACAAACTAACAAAAATCCCCAACAAAAACCCAACACAGAAAGTGGTGCTAATATCAAGTTTGATTTAAGAATCAAGTGGAGATACCCATCTTGAGCAGGCATAAAGCAGTCCATAGCCTGTAAGTTACTGTTACTGTGAGAAAAAGTAGAAACATCCCAGATATTAATGAGTATCTTGGAATTGCAGAGTTCAGGATTAACAATGAGACATTTGTAAGTACTGCTGTATTAGTCATGAGTTACAGCTTGCCTGTGTTTTACAATTAATCCTGGAAGACAGGAAGGGATGTATTGTCCTTGCTGTGTAATTATGTTACAGAGGTTCTTTCATTAAACTCTACAATGGCAGCTGAGCACTTCCTGTCATGCAGGGGATGCTGTATAAACACAGCAGTGACCCTGCTTTTCAACCCCACATCAGGGCACCAGCAGCAATGGGCATTCCTGCACATGCATCATGGCCAGAGAAGAAGTGAAGAACCTCTCGGAGGGAGACACTTCTGTGCTTCTGGCTGTTTTTGATTCTGTTTACCCCAGAGCAAACTACAGAGAAATTAAAAATCAGGCATGTTGTAAGCAATGTGTCCTTGTACAAGATATCTCTGAGACTGGTGATGCTCTGTCCCCATCATCACTCAGATATTGGGAGGGAGACCTTGCTGGGCACCACCCTTGACTCAGCTGCTGAGTTTAGACCCAGTGCATTGCATGTGTGGTCACACTGGCTTCCAGAGATGCCTGGCCAGAAATAAATTCACCTTTTAAAGCTTCATGTCATTGGCTTGATAAAGGGAGTTTTCTCCTTGTCCATTCATGCTGAAATGCCAGCCAACAGAGATAAGCACCTGGACTTCAGTCAGGTTAGCCCTGGTTCTTTCCCCTGCCAACCCCAATCATAGAATCACAGAATGGTTTGGGTTGGAAGGAACTCTAGAGATCATCCAGTTCCAACCTCCCTGCCATGGCAGGGACACCTTCCACTAGACCAGCTTGATCAAAGCCCCATCCAGCCTGGCTTTGAGCACTGCCAGGGCTGGGGACTCTACAGCTTCTCTGGGCAACCTGTTCCAGTGCCTCACCACCCTCACAGAGAATTTCCTCCTAACATCTAATCTAAACCTATTCTTTTTCAGTTTGAAGCCATTCCCCCTTGTCCTGTCACTATATCCCCTTGTAAAGAATCCCTCTCTGGCTTTCTTGCGTCACCTGATTAAACTGATTTTCCCTGATCTGAACTAGGCTGGCTTGTCAGGACAGGTGTCAAGGACCAGGAGGGCTGCGCACTATATGGAAAGAGAAGGACTGGGTTGCTACAGACCTTCAGCCCTTCTTTGCAGGTTGGCTCCTGATGAGTGCAAGAAAAGGAACAAAGCCGAGGAGAGGGAGCTGTCTGACATTGCATGTTCCCATCACCCTTTATCTAGGCAGGCTGAAGCCTGCCACTTATAGCCAGGAGTCAGAATAAACTTCCTAGCTGGAGCTGTGCATTTTAATTAGCTCGGTGGCTGAGCAGCGACATAAAGCAGCTTTTTTAGCTGGATTTTAAAAAGCTTTGAAAAGATACTTTGCAGGGAGGAATCTCCCATTTTAGTAATTCTCTTTGAGTGCAGGTGCAGACTCTCTGTAGGTAAATATTTCTTACAACAGGAATGTTAAATTTTCAATGTGCCAGATTTTGAGATACTGCACACCAACACTGCGCTGTTGAAGCCAGGAGTTGTTCTGATTTATCTCAGCAGCAGATATGTACTGGCTCAGGAAAACAGGGGGAAAAAAATAAAAGAAAAGAGAAAACAGGGGAAGTGAAAAGTAATGGACAAGCTGTGGCAGTTTGTTGCTTTAATTAACTCCACCTTTTAACCCCCAGAACATTATTTTGGCCCCATTTGCAATGCTGTAGCTGGACTGTGTTAGCTCACAGGCAGTCATTAGAAAATCTTTGGCTAAGTTTGGTGAAGATGAGGGAAAGGTTTGCCTTATTTTAGCGAGTCTGAGAGTAGACACAGCATCACTGGATGTTTTCTAAGAAATACAGACCCTTATCAATTTTTTCTCCTGCTGTGCAGGGGAGATGTCTTAGGGCTGTTGTTGCCTTTGTTCCATCACAATGCTCCTTTGCCAGCCTCAGTGCTGTCAGAGCCTGCTTGCAGAGGAGGATTCCAGCTCTGGAAAGTGATTCCCATTTCTTTTATTTTTAGCATCAAGATGTCTTTTGTTCTGGCTGAAGGACAAAATCCCTTTTCACAGAGTCTGCTTGAACAGCAGAAATGAGTGGCTATTAAAAGAAGGCTTACTGTAAAATAGGATAATAACCTAGTTATTTTGCATTTCTAAGTCATTCTTGAATTGATATTTCCTTTCCTACAATGTACACCAATTAAAAGCCACTGAGCAGTAAAAAAAAGCAGTCTGTGCAATAATCTGACAAAGAATCATGAGCTGTGAAATGAAAGAATTATTTTGTTGCATTAATGTGAGAAACCATAGCAAATTCTTACAAAGCAGACTTTGTCCCTGACTATTGCTACAAATGCCTTTTAAGTCTTGTAAATGTCTTGTATATTTTAATGCCTTTTATGTACAAATAAACATAGGTGACACATTAGGCTTCAAGGACAGCTTCTCTTCTTGCCTGCCCCCTCAATGCTTCTTGAATGTCCTTCATATTTCTACTTGTGCATAGGTACAGAGGCTGTGCAAGGCTTTCTTATCCGTGACGTGTTAGATCAGATTATTGACAATACGTTAATATTCCTCCAGAAAAGTGGGGGATTTTCTTTAGAGGGCAAAACATTGACTAGGAATGAGGGTAGCAGGACATTCTCTGTTAATTCCTAATAGTTAAGAGCATTGCATTTCAGTGCCCCTGAGGTTAATGGGATGTTTGGGACAGCCCTCGGTCAAGCTGTTTAGCAAATATCATCAGAACCCAGCCGCAACTGCACTGCAGATTTGGATGCAAGAATGGAAGAGGACAGATGAAGCTTGTAAACAGACAAGGCTCTCATTATGCTAACTTGATTGTAGCTAATTAAAAAGGGATATTAGCTGATTGGATTACAGGGGATGGAGCAGAATGACCCTTTGTTCATGCCTGTGCTTGCATCAGTAGGATTCTCTGCTCTGTCCAAAAGCGTGTCTGCATTATCCTCATTCTCGCTTCTTTTCGCCTGCTTTCAGGGACAGATGCTCCCACACAGTCTGCTCTCCAGAGCAGCATGCCAAGCTCCCCAAAAGCTGCTGTGCCAGGCTAGCTGGTGCCTTGTTGCTATGCTGTCAGGCCGTGGCAGGGAGAAGCTGCGCTGCTGTGCTCTCTGGCTGTCTCCGTGGGTGTGCAGAGCTGCCTGCTCTGAGCCCAGCTTGGAATAGACAATCAGGAAACCACATCCAGCACCTTTCAACACCATGTTAAGCAGGGAGCTTATTTCTTCCGTGTTGTTTGACATCTTCAGTTTCCATAAACAGAACCTTTTGCTGCATCCCTGGAGTTCCAGGCCAGACTGGATGGGGATTTGATAAAGCTGGTCTGGTGGAAGGTGTCCCTGCCATGGCAGGGGTTTGGAACTGGGTGATCTTCTAAGGTCCCTTCCAATCCAAACCATTCTGTGATTCTGTGAAGTTTCTTGTGCAAATTTTATAGAATAATTAGATGGAAGTATTGTGCACCTACCAGATGTGAGACAATACAGACACTTACTGTCATTCAGGTTAGAAAAGCATCCAAGGCAGAATATGGATTTTGGAACTAAATGTGACAAAGTCTAAAACAAAGCCTGGCAATCCTTTTTTAGTTCTTCATACAATATAACAGGATACCATTGCTTAATCTTTTTAGTTCTCATCCTGTGAAAATGCAGCTTTTAGAAATGCAGTCTTGGCTGCGTACTAATTCCTTTGCCTTTGGTAGGGCTGAGGTTGTTATGATTTCCCATGGTTGTCTCCTGTTTTAAATTCAGAGCAGAATGGCAGACAGACAGAACTGCCAGAGCAGGCAGCAATGTTAAGAAGGCTGAAAAGAGACTTGCATATGTACTGGGCAAGGAGAGAGGAGTGTGAAGTCTTTTTCTGCAAAGACATGAGCCAAACGAATCTGTTTCCAGGTTTTCTAGCTGTCCATGCCCCTCTCATTCTGTTAAGAAGGCAGATATCAAATCACAGTGTTGACACTAGAAGCTGTTCAGTTCAATGATCATTTGAAAATAGGGTGACCACCAGAATTTCAAAGAAGGAAAGAGGAACAATAATGAAAAAATCCATGACACAGGCTTATTTATTGAGGAACCAGCATATCTTGGAGTTGGAACCACGCTGTGGCTGATTCACTGTTTGTTAAGAGCATTATTACCATTTTTGGTAAGAACGGTAATTGTTACCACTGTTTGTTAAAAGCATTACCCCATTTGGTGTCTCTGTCCATTAAAGTCACAGAACATGAGTTCAGATCTCATCTCCCCTGTCTTTAGCCCTTTTGATAAGTAGGTTCCCAGTCTTCACTGCTCGTTGAGGATCATGGAATAACCATGGAGAAAGGCCATTTCTTTTGGAGGGCTGTGATCTCAGGACAGGTGTCTAACACAGTTGAAGATGTTCTCTTCTGGAGGTGCCTTTCTCCATAAGATGCAATTAATGGCATACAAGGAGACTTTTAGATATCCAGGGTAACTTTGCCTGGAAAAATCTTTAGGTATTTATGATCTGCTTTGAAAATTTAATTGACGCTTTTGTTATAGTCAAGGCAAGTAAAGTGTGCCAATCACCTGATCTCTTCTTGAGATCATCTCAGTGTGTATGAAGCTTATTCCTATAACTCATAGTTTGTATGAATAATAAGAATCATTCGTTGAATCTCATCCTAAATTCCATTAACACCCTGGTTAGGTCTACGTTGACTACAAGGAAGCTTTTGGAGACTTGCTCAGATAAAGATATCTCTGATTATAGGTCTTCTGTGAAATAAAAGGAATGCTATTTCACAATTGATCTGAAGCTTCTTATCAAGAAAACTGTTAATCACCTGCTTGGGAAAGAGTTTGGACAAAGTGAATGCAACCATCAAGACCTGAGAATACAAACCCATATTTTTTTTCATTTTTAGATCACAAATATAGTATTCATTGCCCCTTGATTTTAAGGCTACTGGTTATCTAAATCTGCCTAGGGAGTTTAGTTTCATTCAGGGATCTGGAAATGCTGGCAGAAAAAAGAATCCCTTTCAATAACCAAGGATCAGGATCTGGTACTGAAAGAAAACATTTGATACAGTAAGAATTCAAGTATGGTCCAAGAGCTGTTAAGGGAATCTCAGTCAGATTCCAGAGATGTTACTGCCATTGTGGTTAGAAATGAAAGATGCTGACATTATTCACTTGAAACATGGTGGATTTGATTGTTAACAGCATACCCTGGTATCACAAAGTAGGGCAGACACAGCAGGAGCCAGGGCTACTGAGCAGTAGATTTTTGGCTGCCCTAGGACAGGTGAATAGCAGCAGATTTTATAGTCAGAAAATAGGGCACTCTGACCGTGGGGGGCTGTGTGACCTATCAACAACCACCTTGTTTGAAAGGAAATACGGTCATTGATGTTCAATCCAAACAGCAATGCAGGCAAGGGAGACTATGGAAATCTGCATTGAAAAGAAGGAGATTTATTTTAAAAGTGGTTTAATTTTTGTTTTTTTCCTTTATTACTTATTTTTTATTTGCTGGGCTGTGAAGAAATCTTTAAGCTTTCTGTTTTATGTATATTGGTGCCTATTTCAGGTTGAAAATACCATTTAATTGCAAACCCTGTGAAGGCAAACTCATGGTTTTGTTGCCTGGATAGTTTTTGTTGTCTCATCTGCAAGGTGTAAATGAGAATTCTTCCAGAAATATCTGTCTCTCTTCAGTGGGAAAGAAAAGATAGTGATGAAAGGATTAATATACAAAGCCTTGCTGCACTGTTCCCTATTCTGCTTAAGCTCTGAGTAGTGCCAATAATGCTGCTTTGGTTTCTCCCAGGTCCTCTCCAAATTTGCTGTTGTTTAGAGTTTTTACAGTCTGTCTAAAAGTACATGAGGTTCATGTCCTCTGTCCTGAAATGGTGAGAATTCAACATGGAAAAACATTTCAATATGACATTTTAAATTCAGTACATGTGTTGATTTTATATTTTAAAGTTCAACTGAAGGTGCAGACCTTGGGATGATTGCATTGGAAAAATAAAATAGTTGAGCTTGAGCAGCTGACACATCTAAATTATATATTTTACTCTTGAATGCTGTAATTGGAAAAAGTTTGGATAAGAGTGCATTTTGGTGCATGTGTGTACACTAGATGACCCCTCAAAGACCTTTCCAGTCCTATTTTCTGTGATTCTCCCAGTAGAATGAATTGGAAAGTATGTAAGGAATTTGACTGAAGACTTTTATAAACCCCCATACTTTCTGAAGGTCATTTTCTCGACTGTGTCCCTAAACATATAAATTTGCACCACACTGAAAAACAGATTCCCATGAATCTGGGAGTGAGATAGAATTAATATAGACCAGTTTAGCTACCAAAATTTCAGTGCCTGTTTTCCACAACTGTAAAAGTCATCAAGTATGTGCCCTACATTACTCCTTTCTAATTTGAAAAAAAAATTCCCTACAATTCCCTGAGAAGTACAAAGCAGTAATGATGGCCATTATTTCATAATACTCAGTGTGAGAATGAACCTTTGGTTTAGGTTATTTTTGTTGGGTTTATTTGGCTGTTGTGTTTTTCGTGATTTTTTTTTTCTTTAGTTTAAATAGGTGAGATTACTTGGTACAATTTATTTTATCCTCCTGTCTATGATAACAAACATGTCCATCTTTACCCATGTCTCTTCCATACCCTGAGGTTTATTGATTTTGAGAAATGGTCCATGTTTTTTCTGGAAGTGACGTTATTGTCAACCTTACTGATAGGCCTGATACTTGACAGCTCTCAGAATTCTAGCTTTAGGATGCTGTTACTTATGAATAAGTGCCAGAAATGTTGGTGGGGATTTTTTTTTTTTTTTGGGTTGGGTGGTTTTGGGTTGTTTTTTTTTTTGTGGTTTTGCTGGGGGTTTTTTTGTTCGTTTTGGTTTTTTGGGGTTTTTCTTTGTTTTGTTTTGTTTGGATTTTTTGTTTGATTTTTGGGGGATTTTTTGTTTGGTTGGGTGGTTGGTTTGGTTTTTTGGGGTTTGGGGGGGGGTTGGTTTTTTTTTTTTTTTTTTTTGGCATGTGATTGCCATTTGCAAGAAGAACTCCAGCTTTCCACCTTCCATGCAGACATTGTCTCACAGAGGGGTCAGTTGCTATATTTTCCTTTAACTTTTTGTGAGTTATGTGCCATGCTTCCAATGACAGAAGAATCATGCCACCAGATGTCTGCAGCTATGAATCAAATGTAGCTTCTCCACATTAATGGATTATTGACTAAAAGAGCCTGGAGTTGCTGTATGATTCATTTTACTGTTCCTGCGAACTCTGAGCTTCAGTGTGTCATTTGACCTACATACTAACCTGGGAAATTGCTCTACGAAAGACATTCAAAGTCAGATTTTGCCTAGTTTATGTTAACCAAATTCCCTATAGATTTTTATCATGCAGTCAATTAATTTATTACTAGAACACATTATAGGCAGCACTGAGACAATCTTTTAAATTTACTTCTTGTGACCCATTCTGCCCTCCTTCCATTTCAGTAAATTTTTTTCTCTGTCTCTGATTAGTAGTTTCAGCTTAGATTCATGGAGTCTGCATTTGAAAAATACAAATTAGGTCATCTAGGACAACTTTTGTCATTACTCAAGCCGCTATGTAAGTAATACATGGAGCCATCTCCATAGACATTTCTGTAGCCAGGATGTGTCGGAGCTTTCATCAGTGAATTCACATCCCAGGGCAGGGTTAATCACACTGTTTTCCATCCTCTACTTTTTGCTAGGTGTCTCTGCCTTGAATCAGTCACAAAGTGAAAATTCATCTGAGCCTCTGATTTGACCCATACTGCCTTTCTGATCTACCTTTTAGTGGATTTGAACACAAATCATACAATAAGTGGCTGTAGAAATAAAAGAAGAACCCAGGGATCTGGGTGAAAATAGTATTTTGTGAGTCATTAGATGTGGCTTTTCTGTGTGATTCAGGCACGTTTCTTGTCTGCCACATTCTGAGTCTGAGTCTCACAGAGTGAACGTGTCTCTCGATAAAGGAAGCAATGATATTCAGCCTCATGCATTGCTACCAAAAATACCCTTCAAAACAGCTAAATTCTGATCACAAATATCTTTATTCCTGGTGAAGGGGAACTAGGCAGAAGGTCACAATTTGACTTTCAGATCTCCAATTACATCTGCAAGGCTGGCACTTGGTGCATGTGTGTGGGGATCATTTCACTTGCAAATTGAGCGTATTTATTGACGGATTCTCCTTATGTCTGCCTCTTTCATGCGTCTTCTTGTCCATCTCATTCAGACATTCTCAGAATAAGGACTACATTTATGGATTGGAGGGGCCTGAAAGATTTACCCAAGACCAATTCCAGTGCTGTCATTTTATGCAACCACTTACTAGAAGATACCAAGCTCAGTCTGAACAGATTTAAAATATTTCACTCTCACAAGTCCAAAATGAATGTTAGTTATGGAAGTACCTGATCTTTAATAACCTTTATCTATATACTCTTATTCCCCCAAGCTTTTATCACTGTTGCTTTATGTCTTGAATGCTTCATCTTGCTCTATTTACTTTCCTGATGAATCCAAAACCCTAATTTAGCTAAACTGACCAGATTATTACCTAGTACTCTCTTCTCAGATTGGCCTCCATTCTCTTCTCCATGCCTTTGGTCTGTGACTCACTTTAGCATGGACTGCTTTCTCCTGAACATCACTGACCCCATGTAGACATAAAGTTTCAGAGGCAAATATATCAGTTATACACAACCACAACAAACACTGAGAACTAGTACCTAATGTAATATATTGAAATAGCCTCTAGAGCAAAGTCTATCCTTAGAAGAGAAGAAAAAAAAACCTATAGAAACCATTTTTTTTGAGACTCAGGGAAATTTTGTTAATCTGGTGTGAAGAGTCTGTTACCAATGTATGAATAAAATTAGAGTAATACTGATGTGTCTTGGCACTTCCATCTTTAGTAACCTTTGCTATAATTATCTACTTTTTCCTCCCTGCATACCTGAAAAGTAAAGAAAGTTGATTCCTTAACAGAGACACCCGAATTATAACATCAATGAAATAATTTGGCTATTTAAAATAGAAATATTTTGGAAAAATGTGTAGTGACAGAACATAAAAGAAAATTATATGCTAAAAATTATATCCAAAAATAAGAATGGTGATCCCCTTCCCTGAAGTTTTCTTTTCTTAAAACATGACTAAAATGAAGAATAAAAAAGCTCCTAACATATTGTGAGATTTTTTTTCATAAGAAATAGTATTTCTCCTTACCATTGGTGAAATGCTTCAATATTGAATCAGTATTGCTGATGAGAGTATGACCCCACGATATCAGAAACCTGCGCTTGATCCCAATGTACCTTTTGCCTCACCACCTCTATGACTTAAAACAGGCAGGAGTTTTGGCCATCCTGTGCTTGACTGTGGGTCCCTCCATCCTTTTCATACTGGTCGTGGATTTTTCTATCAGCTGGCTCAGAGACCAGGAATGTTGGGGATGGGGATTTTAATTCCTCATGGCTGGGGTCGCTTGGTGGATAACTTCTCTGGGAAGCTTAGGAGCAACCTTGGATCTGAGGGTTCTTGGGAAGAGCAAATTCCTGTTAAATTAATTAAACTAGAAGATATTTAGAAGTCAATCCCTGGCTGCAGCTTGGGTTTGAGGTATGATCTGGATCTAAGAATCTTCACTCATGATTGTCTCAGAACAGAAAGAAGCAAGGAGGAACCCAGCGCTCACTGGGTCAAACAGGTTTTGTCAGTGGATTTTTTCAGGGGTAGCACCATGGAGTCTTAAATTAGATACCAAATGAGTCTAACTCAAGTTGATCCTCAAGACTACAGCCAGATTGTAAACCGTCTGCTCCCTGATGGGAACATATACTTTTGAAGAGATTTCAGCAAGCTCTTGATATCACTTTCCTGCTCCCTAACATAATTCCTAGAGCAGGTGGAACTTCTGTATACGTCCCAAATTTTCAGATCGAAAATGATACCACAGTGTTCAGATGGTTTCCTAGACCATGGAGAAAGATAGAGCAAAGAACAGAGTGCCTCTGTAGAGGTCTAGACTTTACATCATCCAAAGTAATTAAAGATTGATTCAGATTGATACCAGGGATTGTTCAAATATGTCAGCAGGAGCTAAAGAGAGATCATCTTTATCCAAATAACTGTATCCAAACAGTGAGTCCATGGATGCCAATCTATGGATGCCAATCAAGGACTGTGCTGAGACCATGTTTTGTAAACAAGAGAAGTGTAGAGCTGGAAATCAGCAGATTAAATTGGTGTGTTGGGAAGTAGGACTAACTGACAAAGAAGAAAATGAGCCAGTGGGATGTATAATATTTTTCACAGAATCATGGAATCATAGAATGTTTTGGGTTGAAAGGAGCCTTAAAGATCATTTTGTTCCAACCATGGACAGGGATGCCACCCGTGATTCCAGGTTGCCCAGGGCCCCATCCAACCTGGCCTTGAACACTTCTTGGGATGGGACATTCACAGCTTTCCTGGACAACCTGTTCCAGTGCCTCAACTCATAAGCTTTTATGGGCTAATATTTTGAAATTATGAGTGAAAACTGAAGAAGAGGCAGAAAGGATCAGAGTCATTCCTTCCATCTGCTGCACTCCAAAAATCACTGATGTTGCTGAACTTTCGTATATTCACTTTGAGAGATGACTGGGCAAACTGGATATGAAGAAATGCGTTTAGCTTTTTTCCGTCCTTTGTCAATTGGCTTTTGCTAAAGCTTGAACAGCTCAAGGTTATACTATCTCTATCTTATTTTTTCTTTCCCTTTCTACACTTACTTTTTCTCTTTCCCATCTTTTCTTGCCATGTGCTTAAATATGGATCATGCTCAGAGAACATTTGGCTGTGAACTCATCACCAAAAAGAGGCAGCTAAATAGCAGTGTTCTAAAGAGCACCACAATGACATAAGTTTGCCAGGTCTCCAGGTGGCCTGAAAGTATGTTGTGTCTGTCTGTCTCCTACAGTGAGCATGTTTACAAGAGTTAGCACCAAAATCAGAAATGGCAGGTTTTATCTTTGCTGTTCTTTTCTCTCCCCTATGTGCATCCTGTTGTTACTCTGTCCAAGGAAACTGCTTACAACCCAAATAAGACCAACAGGGGTAATTCTTATCTGCTGTTTTTCTTCCCTAGAGGCAGCTGTATTCGAGGTCAAAGGCTCTTTGTAGCTATTACCTGCAGAAGAAGCAAATGAGGGATGCTGTTTTCCAAAGCAGAAATTTCAAAATCTCGCAATACTTTACTATGAAATATTTGCGCTGCTTTCCCCCTCCCCTTCATTCTCTCCTCCCTCATTCTCCCAAGAGCCAGCATAGCTCTAACCCAAACTATCAGTCCCATAAATTTTAGTAATCTGGTGAGTATAGTCTGTTAGAAATGCACGACTAAAATTAAAGAGTAATACTGATGTACCTTGGCATTTCCATCTTCAGTCTTCCCAAATCTGGGATTTTCCATCTTCAATCACCAGATTTCACGAGGAAACAAGCTGCAAGCAGAATCCAACCCCATGAATAAACAGGAATGATTCACAATATGAAAGGCTGCTGCTGGCTTAGAAGTAACAAAATTTCAGACTTCCTGCACCTTCCCCCTGTTTTTTGCGCCACTGGAGATGTTAATGTTTGTGACTAATGCATCACTGCCCAAGGCTTGCATGTCCTACTCAGACTATGTACAAGGGTGTCTCCATCTCCCAGTTTCTGAGGTGAAAACATCATTTTAGATTGAAAAAACTTGTTCAACTACCTCTAAAATCAGATAAAATCAGGTAGAATCAGAAAGGTAAAAGCAATGTGTTTTCCATTCTGGGGTAACCACCTGTACAGGCTCTTCTCTCCCATGGCAAGTCTGAGTTTCAAAAACCTGATCTAATGCCACAGGAAGGAAAGCAAAGTCTTCCATTGACTTCACTGCACTTTGCATCAGGGTCTGAGTGGATCAGATGTAAATGGTTTGTGTCACTACAAACATCCACAGTCCCCATCCAGCTGATGTCTTCTGGGGAAGATCAAAATGAACAGCCATAAAAGACAATTCCAGGAAGGGGCACAAATATATCTAGATGTGATTTCATGGTGTTGTTTTTACCTTGTGGCTTTATCTAGTGCATAAATCTGAGGCACTAGATGCTGGGCTATTCCCAAGTGGTGAATTATGGTGTTTCTTGAGGAGCAGCGTGGGCCAGATGCACCTGTCTGCCTGCTCTCCTGTGACTCAATATGGGAATAAAAACTCTGATCTGACATCAGAGCTGAGGATGGAGCATTTCCCCTGGTTAAGACAGAAAGAACCTCTTTTCTATTGCTTACTCTCATCTTTTTATGACATGTTCTATATGGTGGCTGTCTTCAGCATTTTTTGCAAGTGTGTGCTGGGAACCTGATTGTCTGACATGAATAAGCCTTTAGTAAATTGACTTCAACCCATCATACTGACTGTCATTCTCACTGTTGTTTTGAATGCTCAAATGTAGTCCCTCATCTCATTAGCTGCATATGGCCATGGGGTGTTCCCTCTGCCCTTACCAAATCCAAGAACAAAATAAAACCTGTGTTCACTATTTGCACACATGCTCTGAGCCAGTATGGCTGGTCTCTTATTACCTATTACATGAAGAATTCGCTTGGCAACATCAGCCTGACAGAAGCTGTCTGTGTTTGTGTGCCTGACAATTGACCTCCATGGAAATTGCTGTTATTTTGGATGCACTCAGTGCATCAGCACCGTTTACAGCATGGGGAATTTTCAGGAAGAAGCTGTAGATCTGAGAAATATCCCTTCAGGGGATGGGAGATCTCTCTCTCTTGCACACAAATTTCCTATCTCACCTCAAGTCCTTAGTGCTGATACTGATATTTTCACTAACAGTACTGCAAGTGTGCAGTAGGCCAGTGAATCTTGAATATACAGAAAAATTTTCTACTGCTCTGGCAAGTTTTATCACAGAGCAATAGAGAAATAACTTTCTAAACTTTTCTAACACACAGAATGAAGTTTTGAAATACTGATGTGTCAGCATTTGAAAAACTTTAAAAAAATTTAAAAATAATGTTGCTGGACATTTCTTTTGAAATGGAAATAAAAATGAGATTTTGCAGTTTTCTGTATTCACTTGCACATCCCATCATTATTTTTGTGATCATTTCCACATGCAGACTTATCTATTATGCAGGAAATACTAAAATATGTAGACATATTGAAAGCTTATGATAAGTAGAAATGTGTTTAAATCTTATCCTAGACATTACTTCTGAAGAAACTTGCCCTCAATACTTTAAGCTGGAATAAGTAATAATGCGTGAACTAATAAACTGAACAGGGGTAAGACATGGCGGCAAGAACTGTCCAGACTGTGCAGGGTTACCACTCTCCTTGGCAGGGCTGCAGCCAGGGCAGGTTCCTCAAAGATCACACCTTCAGGAACAGTACAGGCAAGCAGGATTCCCAGTAAGGAGCAGGGATGAGGCTAACCTGTGGCAGGGGGGGAGAGAGGTGACCATATGGGGCATAGAATCCCAGAATCCCAGAATGGGAAAGGTTGGAAGGGACCACCGTGGGTAATCTGGTCCAGCCTCCCAGAGCACATGGCACAGGATTGTGTCCAGATGGTTCTGGAATATCTCCAGTGAGCGAGAGACTTCACAACTCTCTGGGCAGTCTGTAATGCAGTGCTGTAACCATGCAATGCCAGGCCAGCATCCCATTAGTGAGAGATGTCTCTGCCCCAATTAAGGTGCAAACGAGACCATTTCCTAAAGTGAATAATATGGATTTTATTTAACTGTGAATGTGAGGTGAAAAGATAGAAAGAGATAGAAAAGTGAAGAGAGAGAGAGATCAAGCAGAATATGGTCACTATGCATGGATCCAGTGGTATCCCACTGGTCCTCCTTCACCCTGGGCTTCTTGGTGGTGGTCCCGGAGTTGTTCTTCTTCCACCTTTATACAGTTCAGGTTCTGGGTATCCCTGGGGTGGTCACAGAAGCTGTTCCCATAACTTGGAATATGTGTAGGAGCAGTTGCTTCCTTTCCCACACTTTGCCACAGTGGGAATTTCTGTCCGGATGCATTCACCAGGATGCACTCACCAGACCTTGGCTTCCCCAGGCCTGGAATTTGCCCCTCTCTGTCACAGAGTTCCTTCTGTGGCCTTGAGGGTGAGGCAGTCAACTTTGCTCTTTAGGTCTTTAGACGAGGGGCAGCTAATGAGTCCTGGTCCTTTTGTAGACCAGTATAGATGAAGGTAGTGGATCTTCAGGAGCTGTCCAGAGAAAATCAATGTCTAACGGCAGCAGCATCTCTGAACTTCTACTAATAAAAACCCTGAGAGAGCATGAAAAGGGCAAAGTGGAGGGAGCAACCAAAGCACAGAGCAGAGAGAAACTGCTTAGTGGCTCGTGCAGAGCTGGAGACATCAATTGATGCCTCCTTGGTCACAGAGGGACTTAGCTCTGTGACTGGCAGAAAGAAGAAGACTTCCAAACCCCACAACAGTGTTGGTTTATTCCCTTGAACAGTAAGGAATCATAGTTTTTTTCATCCATTCTTATGGGCCATGTCTTATTTCAGAGCAGCTTTACAACCTCCTGCTAGAGTTAAGAGAAGGTGAGGTGACTTTGAGCTCAGCACCCAAGACTGAGGAGCCAGGAGGCTTAGCCAGTGCCGCAGCAAGGGCTGGCTGAGGGTGAGAGCTGGAAGTCACGGTACTGAGCACTGGAGAGTCTTGCTGTTCCATGGGACAGGGTGGATGTGACAGGTGTTTCAAGTGTTGCAGTGACTGAGTGTTGGCTGGCTGGATGTCGCTGTTGCGGAGTAATAAAAACAAAACTCAAGCAGATGGAAGTGGAAGCACAAGAGAGAGATTTATTGTTGAAAATCTACTTATATACATGGTAAGAGCCCAATAGTGATTGGACAGTGATCCACCCCCACAGGGTGATTGGCTGAAGCCCTTACAGCACTGAGTTCCAAAACATAGATTAGAAAGAGCAAGAAGAATTCAGCTTATCTTTGTTTCCCATACGATTCGTGAGAAAGGAGAGAATTCTCAGAACAGTGCATCCACAGCTGGACTATGCTTAGATCCCTTGAAAAGGTGCTGGATGGAGTCTGGGACCTGAAAGCACCAGAAAAACAAGACAGGGTGTGAAGGCACAGCCCTAGCCAAAGAAAAAGAATGATCAGCGTTTCCTAATTAATTTTGCCCTGTTCTTTCCTCTCAGGGATCTCAAACAGCATGAGAGAAGGCAAGAACTTTAAAACTTTGGGTTTCCACCTGCTGGAAGGGTAAGCAATTCCTCTGTGGAGCCCAGCTGGAGTCACTGTTCACAGGGTTCAGCTCTGCAGCAGGGTTTGGTGCACTGGGTGTTTTCACTTTGGTGTGCTGCTATTCCCCCCTCAGCTACACATTGTAAGGAGCGTTAGCCTTCTTATTGTTTCCATATATTATCTCTTTGTTTTTCTTGTCTTGATGTTAACAGCTCTGGTATGCTCAAGAAAGCAAATGTGCATGCTTTAGGGCCTTTATTTTAGGGGAAGGTGCTGTGTGTCCACCAACCATGTGCTCTGAGGCATTTTCTCGTTGGACAGCAGTGTGGTTATCCATCTGAGCTGAGGGCAAGGCTCCTCTCTGGGGAGGGGAGAGTCCCACACCATCTGGGCAGAGACACTGAACCAGTCAAGAGAGAAACAATGTCCAGCCAGTGCTGAACAGCGCACAAGAAATATAAGGAAACCAAACAAAATTAAGAACACACTTCAAACATCTTCTCTCTTAGCTTGCCTTCCTCGACTCAGACTATTTTGGGTACACCTGTGGGCATTACAGATCTCAGGAGTAACCACATTTCAAAATGTGGACAGTTTCAGGATGTTTTTCTGTCCAAGCTTTATTGCATTTGGCAGAAGACAGTAGCACACTGGTCCATGCTCTTGGCTTAGGACTTGATTTGCATTTCTAGTACATAGGCATTCATTTTTAGCTGTCATTGAATCCCTCAGGAACTTCTTCTTTTCCTATTTATTCAAAAAACACAAATCACAAGCACTTTCCCAGCACAAATGTAACTCATTCTAAATCCCTGCTAATTCAACAAGACGCCAGTTTTACTAATTGCTACCTTGATTAATCAAAGTGGAAATAATTTAAGATACCATTTGCTTCCAAATAGGCAGGTCATTTAAATTTGTTTGTTAACTGAGTCTGAAATATAAAATTTGGCCAGCCTCTTTCTATTAATCAAGCTCATATTGTATATTGTCAATTTTCCTTCCTGATTACCTCTTCAATAGGATCATGTGGTTGTGTTTGTGATTTCAGCAATGATGGGAACTGTTACCTGAGGCCCATCATCCTTTCGAGAGGACCCAGCAAACTGAAATTATTATTCTGCTACCTATTAGTGTAGCTTGTAAAGGTCTCCAATTTCTTCAGGCCCCAGTTCATCTTCAATGTGCTTAGATCTTAAAAAAAAAATTAAAAAATCTTAAACAACAATTTACTTAGGGAGACAAGGTTTGTCACCACCACATTGTTTGTGCATATATCCACAGATGCATTCAGTGACAGGAATAGCAATTTAGGAGTCTTTTGAAGTTCATCTGTCCTGCAACTCAAGTCTGAAAAATGCAGTTAATCCCTGGTCCAGCTTGACACCATTGATTGGTGACACAATCTGACTGCTCTCAAAGTGACTGTAGGCACATCACTATGCCAGCACAGATCTGTTCTTACTGATGGGAACAGTGACACATTCCCTCCTTATACAATTTTTTAATGAAGGGTCGAATCAGGCCATAAGCAATCTGATCCACAGCCCCCTGTTAGCAGCTGGTCGGACTTCTGCTGGGATTTGTGGGGTTTTTGGGTGTGTTTCATCACAAGAGGCTGCTGTTTGAAAGAAAGAAGTGCTTCAGTAGCTTCTTCAGTGGTGCACTGAGAGAGCTTTAGGGTAGAAGCTCAATTTTGACAGCAAAATACTTCTGCTGAAGTATCTTTTATGTACTTTGATCACAGTGCTCAAAGGATATGTTGGCTTTGGTCTTATCTCTTACTCTATTCCACACAGGCATTAAGTGAAGGGTTTAAAGCAGTCACCAGTGTCTGTTTAACAGGAATATTTTCTGAACTGACTTTTACAGGATTTTAAAATTATTATTAAACACTAGGAATATCATATTTGACAGGTCAACAGATTATTGGGTTTTGGCTTAAATATCAAAAGCCACAATCCTTGGCACATTTCAGCGCACTGAGGAAATGCTTGAAATTCACAGCAAATAAAATATTTAAAAGCTGATTACCTAATGTTCTGCACAGAAACTGATGGGGAGGAATGCTACAACCTGGCACCATGTTTAGCTGAATTTTTAGCTTCTTACTTACAGATCCACTTTTACAAAGTGTCAGTGGGAATATTCTAATATCTTAGAGGCTTCAGCAAACGTGAGGGTACCTCAGACCTCTCTATTTCTCTGCCAACCTGCTTCTGTTGGAAGGGACCTTAAAGACCATATACTGGCATTTCCATTTTCATGGGACTGTGTCCTGTTGAGGAAAATACACAAAGATGACTCCACCTGTCTCACTCTTCCCAGAAACAGTCCAACAGGCCACTGCTGTGGCCTCTGCCAGCAGGCTCCTGTTAAAAAAAACAAAACAAAAACATGAGAGGCAACTCACCAAACAACTTGAGAAATGGAATGAGTCCTAGTTTCAGATGTACAATATTCACTAACTCCTACAAGCCTGGAACAATTTTCTTCAGCTGAGGAGTTACCTTAAAATTAGGTTTTAACAACAGCAGTCTCTTGACGCCTGTTCCACTGATCTTTATGGGAAGTTTGCCATTGCCTCTAGTCCTTGGCAGCTGGATTGGAGTTCAGGCCCATTGGCCAAGATTCACAAAACACCATTGCTCTGATCTCCCATGAATTTCAATGGGATTCAGGCAGTGAAATGCCTTTATGAATCTGGGTCTTCATTCCAAGAAATCTGAAAATTTGAGGAAGCTTATTTAGCACACACTGTCCTCGGAGAATGTGGGTCATTCTATTTGTTTGTCAAAGCCAATCATTCTGTCACACAGCTAATGCACAAATTAGTGGGATTAATGGGCACATGCCTTCCTGCTGGTATCAGGGGTCTTTAGATACCATTGCTGACTCTCCTGTTAAAAGCACAGAACTTGGCTTTTGGCATAAAATATAGGTCAGATCTCAGAAACAGAAGGGCAAATCAAGGCAAGGAGACAGGTGAAGAGCCATCCTGGCAGGAAACCTAGTCATAAACTCCAACAGCACATGTACTTCTGGAAGCTGTTTTTTAAGGGTTTCCCCTTCTGTTTGAGCTTCTGGTAAGTAATTTAGGTTAACTGAAAAGTGGAGTGAGGCTGAAACCCAGGGCTCCTCAAAGTTAATTTCTACACAGCATCGTTAGTTACCCTTATGGTCCTGAGGCCAGTGGCTTTCAACAAGTGCAGTTTGCTTTATAGTGGAAGGCTCTCTATGGCTGACATTTTTCTCAGACTCTCACTCCTATTAAATTTAATAATTTTCGCTGATGCATGACATATACAGAAGGTTTCTTTTGGCAGCTGTCCTCACCGTGTAGTGAAGCAAGACCAGTACCCAACAGGGTGATATCCTAAGGGATGCATCAGAGAAGGAAGCAACTGGGTAAACTTCTGAGCAGGGAGTCTGGGACCTGGCTGTAACCCAGGGCTGTTCTCCAGCCTTGTTACAGCCATTTTAACAGGGCCAGGTGCTAGTAGATCCCATGTTCATCTCTGCATCAGCTCTGCCTGGCTTTCTCCCCCTGAGTCAGTGTAGAAATGTCACATATATCCTAATGAAGGGCTACCAGAAAGAGGGCTTTCTCTGCATGGTTCAGCTGGCCCACCTTAGCTCCTTCAGACTAAAGGCAGACTGGAGAACTCTTACCTTTAAAGAAGAGCATGCAGAGAAATGCTGCAGTAGCTATGAAACACTGCAAGAAGAAGCAAAAGAAAAATACCCTGGATCATCCCAAATGACACTGGGTAAAGGCCCACATGGGCAACTGAAACGAGTCCATTGTTCCTCAGGCTCCCACTGTGCCTGGGTGTGCAGTCAGTGAAGCTGGTGCAGCCCAGAGAGTAATTCAGCTCACCCTGCAGTGCAGCTGGGCTCTGCATGGCTGTGCCAGTCCTCAGGCCCCATCGGCTGCATTGGGTGAAGGTCTTTGCTGCAAGAAGAGTTTAAGATACCCAGCATTCAGTCAGGCACCTACGAGGATAAATGTGTTTCTTTACTCTTGAACTGATTTCCACCCAAGACAGCACTGGCTTTTTTCTGGGGTAAATGGCTGAGTTCAAACAATAGGCAAAATTTCAGCTGTGGACTCAAAGTGGAAAAAAAAAAAATCATCCATGCCAAGAACTTAATTTTCCTCATAGGACTTATTCATACTGCTTTATCCCACCTATAATATTATAAAAAAGAAGAAAAGTTCCCTCAATCAACACATTTTTGGGCTGGCTTCTCATTTGATTTTAGTGCAAGCACTTTATTTGGGAGTGTAATTCCTCTTTTGGAACTGTTAAGTCAAGGAATAAGGACTTTCTGGTAGACTAGGTGAGACAGTAACACCAACCCAAAGATGCACTCAGAAGACTTAACAGCCCATGTCAAAAACAAGCAACAGAAGGGAAGGAAAGATGGTGTTGGGGGTAGTGCTTCAAGTAGGATCTAGGCAGGGTGTGGATTAACACAAGAGCCTTAGATGAACCTGGAGGGAAAGAAAAGTTTTGATTTTCAAGACATAGCAAGACACCACTCTCAGGCTACTGGTACAACAAAATAATGCAAGATCTAGAGAGAATTAACTTGAGTAAAACTGCTTGGACACCTGTGCATAGTAGCCTGGAGAAACATATAAAAATGGTTTATTATGAATGAAAGTCTGCACTAGCCTGTCTGGCCTATTATTATTTTCACTGGGACCCTAGATGATGGAATAGGAAGCTGCTTAGGCACTTTGCAGGTCCCACCAAGTGGGGACTGACCAAACACACTCACGGGTAGGAGTCATCCAAAAGAAATTATCTGAGAACGTTTTAAGAAAAAGGAGAAATTACAGAGCAGCAAAGGTTTCGGACATAGCCTTTCATCAGAGTCTCAACTGCACAAATAGAATAGGGAGAAAACAGATCTGCAGGAGAAGTTCTCGAAATTGCAGTGGGTGAGAAGATGGCCTTGACTAAGTAACCAAACTCGTGCTCCTACAGCAAAGGCAGACACAGGAGGACGATAATCATCCCATGCAGTCCATTATGAGCACCATGTGGAAACAGAATTTGGGCTAAGTGGGGAAAGCCCAGGGCAGAGCAATGTGTCAGTTAGAGACACTGTGCTAACGACATGCATTGGAAGGTGGACAGGACTGGGGTTGCTCAATCTGGGGAAGACTGACATGTGTCAAGAAACAGGGATTGGATGAAACAGAATGGATTGCTGCAAAAATAGTGTGTCCTCCATGTTCATTCCATGTGGGACATGATGCAATGGAGAAATATCTCAAAGAGAAGATTTAATTAAGAAATTAGAAAAATGTTTTTAGCAGTGAATCTAGCTAAATAAGCAAATTTAAATAAACACATTCTTATGTGAGAGGCAATGAAATGTCTCTTCCAGGAGGTGTAGCATTTGACAGCTGTCTATCCAGAATAGGTTCCAGCCTGGGACTGCCAGCTGTGTGTCCCCTCCAGCCCTATTTCACTCTGATTCCACAGTGCTGTAACGCAGGGATGGCAGAACAGCTTGATGCATGTTCGTCAGTAGAACTTGACAGTCCACTAATGTGGCACAATATCACAGGCAGCTCAAGGATTTGCCTGTATAGAGGAAATTCAGCAGATAATTCTGAAAAGAGCTTAAAGCTTCAGAGAATGTGCATTTGTTTTCCTTTAAATTTCATTTTCTCTTTTCTTTTGGTTTATTTGTAAGCAGGATGCTCCACGAAGCCCAGTTCGGTTGTGTTCCACAGGCTTGTTTCCCACTGGTTAATCACCCTTGGGTTTCTTGTGACTGTCGAGTGAGTCCTTTCCAAGGGAGTTGAGGGCGTACAACTGCAGGTATTGCCTGCACTTTGCCTTTTCCTTAAGGAAAACCTTATTATCTGTGGGGGCAGCACAGGGCTGAATGAGGCTGCATAGGGAACCAGTCTGTGCTGAAGTTTTTGGGGTCTCCCCCAAGGTTGGCTCTGCCGGGCATTGCCATGGGATGGCTGACAGCACGAGCCAGGCACCCACTCCGAGCCAGGCTGTCACCTACATTTAATTTAATTTACCTGAGCTAACAGAAGTTTGAGTATTGGCCAAATTAACAACCTGAGGAACAGGTTTTAGTTTGAGTATGCCATGGAATTTAATTATCTTGCTATCTCTTGTCACTCCAGCAATTTCATTAGAAGCTGCATATGTGGATCTGCCTTGTATTCACTTCCTAATGGGAAGAGACAGGCTGAAAAAACAAATAAGTATCTGAAAAAAAAATTAATAATTCCCCCAGATCGTCTCTATCTTCAATTTTGACTGTGTTGAACAGACAGTCTCTGACTGGCAAGGATAATACACCCATAATCTTGAGCTCAGGCCAGTAATAGAGCTTTTTAATAATAAAGCTTTGGTGAATTGGTTTCCAGCTGGTGTTTGCATTACCTTTCAGGGGTCTTTGCCTGGGCCACATTCAGCTCTCACTTAAAAAGCTTGGGGTGGGTAAAGCTCTCATGAGGCAGGAACTGAACTTGGACAGGTGTTTATGAGCTCCTGCCGTGGGTCTAAAGCCTAAATCACCCCAACTGAAGCCCTATAGAGTTATCTGCGAGGCCATCTATGTTTTCATGGTGATCACCAGAGTGTGAAGGGTGCCCTTGGACCTCAAACCAAGCCAAATTGATGGTACAGGCTGATAAGAGATTCTGAAGTGAAAATATACTTATTTCACATTAGGTAGATAGGTGTTTAAACCTACCCAGGTTGAGTCCTGGCCCAGATCTGTTTCCTTCCTCAGTGCTGGGATGAGCCTTTCCCTCTCCAGGGTGACTGTGTCCTGCAGTGGCCACCTATGCCCAGGATGACTAATGCCACTGGGAATGCCACTCAGGCTTTTGGGATCTCAAGACAGATCAAGTGGAATCCCAAGTTATCCCAAGTGGGCTCCTCAGGGAAATCAAGTCCTTGAGGAGGAACTGAGGACATCAGACAGCCCTGGGTACAGAGATTTCCTCCACAACAGGGAGATGGAGTCAGAAGCAGCGAATGTCTGCCCAGACTTTCTCAACAATAGCCCAGGAGAAGGGAAATATTCACCTCAAAGTGAGACTTTTCTTCTGTGGGTAGAAGAGCTGCCTCCCACATCCATGCAGAGGAGAGTTATTGAACCCTGGATTGCTGTAGGATTGATCCCTGTCTCCTGCCCATGAGCATGACAGGCAGTGGAGGCATGACTGTGTATGTGTTTTTCTCTCAGTCTCAGTTTTCATTTTTGGCTTTCCAGTACACAGCAGATAACACCAGGCAATACATTTCTTGAGCACCTCATAAGGGGAATCATGCACTAGAACATGAAATTATTACCTTTCCTGACTTATGGTCAGTCATTTGTGCAATTTTCATTCCAACAAAATAGCACAGAGTCTTTAACAAAGCAGGATAGGTAACTTACCTCAATTTGTCAGAAAATAGTTTGGAAACTCTGTCAGGTCCTGCCTGTGACCTGAGAGAGTAAAAAAAACCCTGATGATATGTTTTAAAATTGGCATAGTTTGTCATTCAGCCGTGACCTAAACAAAATTTACTTCTGCTCTAGTCTTGCAGGACTGTCCTTGTACTTACTGGGTAAATTTGGAAGGTTATGTAGCTACATTAGTGACTAGAGGGGAGAGAATGCACTCCTATCTTGTTAGGCAACTAATTTAAAGGGTTAGCAACAGCATGATTTGTTGAATGACTTTTGACAATCAGTATGTTCCCCGCCCTGTAAAAAAATTGAATCTTCCTAAAAATATATTTTCTCAATTAGTTTTTGTTACAACAAGAAGTCTGGTTACAGAAAAAAAAAAATTGTGAAAAATCTTTGCTTCAGTATTTACAGGGCTCTGCATGTATAAGTCAGTTATGAAACCATTGCCCAGTGCAGAGCTCATGACGTGGCAGCATTTTGTACAGCAGTGGCAGATTAAACCTCAGAAGTCAACGCAGCCTTTCTAAGCAGTGAAATTGCAGTGGGAAGTCTCAGTTCTCTTCCATTGATGGTTAATAAACAAGAGTGAAATTCGCTTGGGTAATGTGGTTATCTACAGCATGAACACCCAAATCTGAGCAAATGTCCCTGCCTCCCCATCGTATCTAGGGAAAGAGCTGGTCAGTGATATCAGGAGAGTTTGGGATGCAATTTGCCTTGTCTTAAGCCTCCTGTACTTGGTCCCTGTTGACTCTGTTATCTTGGGTTCTACTTCAGTGCTGGAGATCTGGGCAATAACTCAGTGTGACAAAGCTGGGACACCTCTGTGGGGTTCACAGTCTGGTTTCTGTATTTCTGTATTGCTGCTGAGAAATACAGCTGTGTCTGCATTTCCCAGCAGCAGGGCAGTAGGAATTTTGAACATAAGTGAAGAGATGGCACCTGCATCTGCCTGACCTCAGGAATAAACCTGACATTGTCAGCCTGTTCCAGAGTAGTGGAGAGGAGCTTTTGTGTGTGTCAGCTCCGTTGCACAGGGACCCCCCCAAATCTGCTGGAAGAGCAAAGACATTTCAGAAATAATTAGAAAGACCTGCAATGGGCTAAGGCAGGTTTATTTCCCTTTGCACCAAGAGTTTATTGGCTTCAGGGTGAGCTGTGGGTGTAATTCTGAAAAGGTCAGCAGCATAGCAGAGAGAGTGAATCACTTTTATAGCTAAATAAAGGCTGACAGTGACCATGGAATGGTTCTTCCCAGCCATGAAGGAGTGTGGTGGCTCCAGATGTATTGCTTTGGTGGGGATTGATTGAGAATCCATCCTTGCAATAGTGGAGGGTGGCTGTGACTTTGCTTGCAAGGAAGGAAGGTACAATGTGCAGGGAGGAGAAAGTGGGCTGTAGAGAGGACCATAATGCTGCAGAGGCAGGTAGAAATCTGTCTTGGACTAACCTGGAGGGACCACAGATGTAAACAGGCAAAGGCAAACTGAAAAAGTCATCAGAGAATTAATAACCAGTGTCTGCTTCAGCTGCCCTTCTTCCTGACACACCAGACCAGTTAATCACTGGTGTGACTTTGGCCTCTGGCCTTTGTCTGTGCCTAAAAGTGAATGGCAGGAGTTCAAAAACATTGTACCTTTACAATCGATCCAACAAGATCCAATAATTCTTTTTTTTTCTCTTTTTTTCTTTATTTTAAATAATATTTTGTCCATCTTTATAAGAAGCTGAAAGGCCAAATAAAGAAATAAAGAGGTGTTAAAAGCATATTGGTTACAGAAGTAGCTGTACTTTATACATGGTACAATCCCATCACATTAGCAAACCTGTGGACCTCTTAGATTCTCAGCTGTCATAACCACTGACCAACCATTTATTGACAGTCATTAAGCATTTATTATCTCTGCTTGAATTGTTTCTAAATGTTCCAGTAATATAAATTGTTCTTTCAAAATTCAGTAATGCAGCTGAACTTTACCTGCAGTGCTCTCTTTGCCCAGCACTTAATGTGTTTAAAATCCCCTCTGAGTAAAAATTTCTGCAGAAAGTCATTAGAAGGAGAGCGTTCTTTACCACAATAATCCCCCATGCATGTATCTCTGTTAATTGAGCTACTTTTCTAGACAATGTGGTAATTATAGCTCATTGAAGAGCATCAAAGAGCTTCACTGTTATTTTACCCTGACATTTTCCCCATCAGTGGGAGGTCTCACCAGCATAATAGGGGACTTCTCCCTTGAATCACAGGGCACAGGTAGGAACTGTGTTGTTTTGTCAGTGATGGGAAACAGTGTCACAGGCACAGGAATTTTTTGCATAAGATAATTTTGCACAGTCCCTTCCCTCCATGCAGGCACAGCCCAGACAGACCACACTGAGCTCTGTGGTTACACTTCTGTGTATCAAAAGAATCAAATAGATGGGAAAAGAAAAAAAAAATTTCTTACTATTTTTATCTTCTGATATTGTAGGATCTGTGACATGTAACTGTATTTACAGTCTGGAAGTTCTTGTGTTGTGAGGTTGACTGTATAATTTGTGTTTGCTTTTCATGTAAGACAAATCCAACCAGGATGGCTTTGCTCCTGCTGAAGGCAGTGGTTGGACTCCTATTTTTTTGGCCAGAGACTGTACAGGGAATCAGATTTAGCAAGTGCAGTATGTATGGCTTCCTGAGCTTGGAGGTGTTCTGCTTCACAGCTCTGAGATATCACAGATGAACATTAGCAAAACATGAAAATCAGCTTAGTCAGAGTACAGAAACAGGATATGGGAACAAGACTTCACATGGAGTTTTCTGAAATGTTTAATAAATGAGTGGGCTTTTGTGGTGATTAGTTTTCCAGGTCTAATAATTTACTTGATTATTAAATCTGTTTCTCTTCCAAAGTTATGTAATTCTGCATATTACTTCTGGAGAAAAGCCATCTGTTTACTTATTAATCAATAGTCACCTTTTAACTTACCAATATTGAGTACGTGTTAAAACTTATTTGAGGAATGTACATGCATGGAGAAAGGTTTATTAAGTATATATTGGATGATATTTTTGAGGGAGAGAATAGATAAAGTTAAGTAATAACAAACTAATTTTCAAAGTTAATTAGGTAAGGGCCACAAAGGTAATCACTATTTCTCAGCATCACTTCAAAACACATCTCCAGTAACTCATGCTTCTCCCATTACCACAAAGAAAAGAATCCAGAGAAGAACTCCAAACTCCAGCAGGGAACTGGAGCCTGACTAAGGACGGTGATTGCTAAAGGCTGCTGTTTTCTAATGCACTATGTGGCACATGCTGGGATGGATCCAAAATGCTGATATTAAGTACACGGCATAGTTGGCAGTGTTGGTGAACCGTAAACCCAGATGCACATAAAGAAGGACCTTTGGATCTGGATGTTGGCCTGAGCCATTGTGAATGTCTGGCAAAGCTCTGTGGAACCTGACAATCCCCTCAGCAGAGTGAGGGACTGAGCAAGCTCCCCACTAGAGCTGATCATTCCAAAACCAGGTTTTGCTTCGTGTGAGGAGGGGATTTGCCTTCTGCTGCTTTCTACACACCCTGCTAGTGCCCATCCTGTGCCTTTCACTGATGCTCTGGTGGCACTGACTGCCAGCTCCTTGTCCTTGCAAAAATGCTGCAGTTCCTCAGACACAGCTGGGCCCCAGATCCCACGGAGCCCAAATGAATTGTTTTGTGATCCAGTGGGTAAGCTTGCAAAAGAGGCTGGAGAAGCTTGCAGAGCTATCATCCTGTTAGATGAGCCAGAACTCATACAGCTGCTATTGCTTTGTAAACTGGGGAGCTTTCAGCCCCACAGTAATTATATATTGCTTTAAATTGCTTTGGAGTGGCTCTCAAGATGTTGTCATCAAGGCTGTCATCTTTAGGGACAAGCTCAGACACAAGAGAAATAAGCTAAAGTGAATCAGACAATGGTGGTGGCTGAATTCATTTCATTGAGCTTGTACAGTCATCTTGACCTCCATAAAAGTTCTCCATTTCAATTTCTGTCTGCTGAGGAAAAAGCTACAGCCTTCCCCTTTTGAACTGTCTAAGTGGAGGAAAAGTAGGTAAGACTCATTTCTTTTAGCCAGAAATGAGACAAGCCGATCAATGCTTTGGCAAAAAAACCCACTAAGAATTTGTTGTTGCTACCTTCAAGGTCATAAATCAAATTTCAGTTTGCCTCTCATTTTGTCACAGAGTTGACAACTTTTACCCACTCCTCTATTGCACATGTGAGGGAGCAGTGTAGAGATCCAAAATTTACTGTTTAAATTCTTAATGTGAGAGTAGGCATGATTTAATTTATTGCTCTGGCTACTGCGCTTTTAAGCTGCATCTTGGACAGGATATTGTCCAGATGCCCTTCTGGGTTCTATTTTGTAACTCTTCATCTCTAAATAATGTGCTTGGAAGTGAGATCTGTCAGGAAAGTTGTAATGGTGCATAGCAATGGTAAGCAGCCTTTAAAAAATGTATTTTCTAGTGAGATACTAAGGAAAGGAACAAAAATAGTACTCTGAATCTCTGATGGTCTTGTAATTGTAACATTTTAGCTCAGAAATGAGATAAAAATGAAATCGTTTTGCTTCATTATACTTGGTAATTTGGCCTTTGCAATTAGAAAAATCTGGAGTAGTGTGTTTTGTACCTTTCTGTTATGAAAGATTACAAAGGCTCCACAAGCATGTATGAAAGTAGCAGAGCAGTGAGTTTCTGCTGATGAGCATCTCCCTGTCTTCAATCTGTCAACTGAAAATACGAGGGGCTCTGAGGCTGCCATTATGCTCCATCATGTCAATGATCCATGGATTAGGAACTGGCACAAGCACACTGAGGAGCTCTAAAGAAGCTGTAATAGCCTATCTTGTCAGCAGCCAGGGGCTGTGGATTAAAGTGGGAGAGCACTGACCCACACAGACTCCCTTCTTGTCCCGTGCTCTTCACCTCTGCTTCAGCTGGGAAGCTTGTCCACTTTTGGAAATATGTCAGTCAACAACTGTTGGTGAGAATACGATGCCTTTTTGTCATAGCAACAACTTCTGTGGGCCAGCTAGGGAGAAAAACATTGCGAAGTGTGGCAATGGTGGTGGCAATGGTGGTGGTTTGTCCATTGCAAATGAATTTGTGATCGCAAAATCCTTCTATTGCTGACGCATGGCTGAGTGACCCTTCCATGGCCACATCCCTGGGCTGTTCCCTCGTGGTGCTGCCAGTGACAGCCCCTGGCCAGGTCCCTCAGCCTGCCAAGCACAGCCGTGCTCCTTGCAGGGTCTGCTGCAGGCACCTGCACAGTGGGGAAGTACAAAACAACCTCCAGCGCTCAGTCCAGGCTGGGTTTGGATTGAGCAGCTCAGATGCTGAGTGAGTGCTCCTCCTGCACTGCCATCCCAGTGCTTCCTCTGGGAAAGCAGCATGTCACTGCAAAGAACAGGCTCTGTACCTTTGGACAGTGGTACATACCCCCCTTCATCATTTTTTGGGACCACAGGGGACTGGGGTGACCTGTGGCTTTACAAGGACTAATCCAAATCTTGCAGGGCTGCAGCTGAGAGGTAATGAGTCCTGCAGGACCCAGACTGACTGCACACAGAGCCAGATGGATGTCTTTGCAACTTGCATCCATGTCACCAGTTCCTTCTGTTAACCTAATTATCCGAACCCACCATTATCCTGGATAAATGAGGGTTGGTCTTTAAGATAATAACCTATGTTTCAAGACATTTTAGACCTAACATAAGAAATTAGGTGAAATAGTAATTGCTCATTTAAATTTTTATTGGGGTCCACTTTAGATTTTTGTAATGAAATAACATTTACCTTTGGCCACTACTGACCTGGAGCAGATCCAGCTGAATGACCTACATGGGAAAACATCTACATCCATTGCTGAGAATCTGAGCCAAACATTCCCTAGAGCAGTGGATTTGCAGTCCTTAATCCTGGAAGTAAATTCAGAGAAGCAGAGTTTTATGACAAGGCTGACACTTGAAGGTTGTGAGGATTCTATGAGAAGGAGCAGGGACCACAGTCAGGGCTTTCAGGAAGAGTAGCACATCTGTGCCAGGTAAATTCAGAATGCTGCAGAACACTGTGTGATCCAAATCTCAGGGCTTTCAGGCACACAAAGTCAGAACTCTGCACTGCTGTACCAAAGTTTGACCTTTGCCATTTATATCTTAGTGAAGGCTTGAATCTGCCCTAGTTCACAAGCTAATTTTGGTTTCTAGTCACATCTACTTGCTCCATCTGCCCTTATGGATCAGGAAACTGAGCCACAATTCCCTCCCCTCCCCTTCTCTTCCCTCCCCTCCCTTCCCCTCCCCTCCCCTCCAGTGTTTCTTTTTTCTTTCTTATGGCTTTCAGTTCCACTATGCCTTGGAACCCAATGCACATTTACCCCCCTTCACTTGTCTCAATCACGTTGCAATTACATAAGAGAGGTAACTATGGTTATAAAAAGTCCTTCACTCTGAAAGAAGGAATCTTACACTCTTCAGTACAATAGGACTGAAAGAGACCTTGTTTTTTTGTATCAAATCATTTGATGTATTATTTTTGCACTCCAAATCATAGCCATGCCTCATGTTTTTGTCTCCATCACCCCTTTTGTAAGACTGTGTGAGAGCTGCTGCCATATAATTGTTACCAATTCTATAGCCTAAAATTTTCATGGCCAATATCTACTTTTTAAAAAAAAAATTGTAATCACTGGGAGAGGATGATCTCCTAACCCAAACATCTTTTTCTTATCATTGTTTCTACCCAAATCATTGTTTTAATCTCTGTTGTTCAAGGAGATTGATGGTTTCTTGCATAAAACAGTGCAGGTTCCACCATGTTGGCATATATGAAATGCCAGGACTGCAGTGTTTATGCAAGGAAATAGTTCTGAAATGCGATGGTTTCCTGGGTTAGGTACACTCTGTGCAGTCCAAAAATTCACTGTCTGCAGTGTCTTCATCCCCACACAATCCTTCAGTGCCCATGAGAGGTGACAAGTGCACTGTCCACTTTGCAATGGGAAGGCAAGGTGAGGTCTGGAGTCCCAGCAGGAGTTTCCCATGGACCAGGCAGCCTCAGCAGGCAAGGCCCTGGCTGCTGGAATATCCTCCCTCCCTTCTGAAGTTTTCCTAGTCACTTAAGGGATTTGATTCTCTGTCCTCATTAAATTAAATGGGATGAGGGCATTCAGACATCTGAAGTTTGCTCTGAAAATCTCAGCTGTAAAAGACAGCTTATTAGGCCGTTTCCCCCATATCTTACAAGCAGAAAAAGAAGATCCACTGTGAGTGAAAGAGAGAGACCAGTACATCATAATAAATAAGAGAAATAGCTGCTATTTTGTAATTCAATTGTAACTTCCTATTAAATTTAATAATGCATACACTTTAACTTCATTTTGTTCTTATTAAGAGAAAAGAAATTGGTCCAGGCAAGCAAGCAAATAATCAAATAGAAATATTTTAAAAATGCATGAACAGTATAGAGCTTAAGCATGTGTCACTCTTACAGCAGCAGACATGACTTAGAATCTGAGTCCCTAAAAATGAAACATTCTTCAGGCTTTTGAAAGCTCTCTAGGAATTCTAGCACCAGAAATGAGTTTTCACAATGTCAGTATCTCTGGAGACATAAGGTTGCTTATTTTTCCACGGTGCCCAGCATGAGCTTTATTAACCACAGGAACACCAAGGGAAAGTCCACACTAAGTGACAGAAAAGGCTGCAGCACAGCGCTGGAAATACCTGAGCTGCCTTTGAATTTCCTGGGAAATTAGCACCCTGCTTCATAGTAGGCTGGTGGAAGACATGCTCATTTCCAGCTGAAGTAACAACTTTTAAACACAACAAAAATCACTATAGTGCCCTGCAGTGGTTGCCTGACGGACCAGACCAACCCAAGCAGATCACAACATTTAGGTTCTGAAAATAGAGACATCAAAAAAGTCACTAAGCAAAATTCCAGGGCTCTCTAAGGAGCTTCATGCTACGACAAGTTTGCCTGGAGAGCTTGAAGTGAAGCCAATGGGGCTGATTTCAGCCAATTTTATCTTTATAAATACATCTAAACCTGACCTTTTTGAGGCCTCCTCACATTCACTGCCAAAGGATTTTCCAAACGTCACAGATCTCTTTTTTCACAAATATTTCTTCTTCAGGCAGAAAGCTTTCTGCCCCCACACCTGATGGAGAGAGCAGACAAGAAAAAGACAGGCACATTTAAATACACAGACAGAAATACCCACTTAATCTGACTGGCCTCTCACTTATATGCCTGTTGAAAACTTCCTTATTCTTTGAACAAAATCCATTTGCGGTAGATAAACATTATCTGGATGTTCCAGATCAAATCACTGCCAAAAAAAATTAAGTCTTGACATTGAAATGACCAGAATTATCCTGTTAAGGAGAACTGAACATTAATTCTTTAATAGGCCTAAATCATCTTTTATATGCAGAGTACAAGAAATGCTGTTGCAAGGCCAGGCAGAAAGGCAAGCTACAGGAGAGGGAATCTTTGCTGCTTCAGTGCTATCTCTGCAATAACTGCTCACCTTGATGGCTGAAATAAACTTTATAATATCAATATTCCTGTTTATTTCCTTTCCTCTGCTGGGGAACATTACATTACATACCCATTCTACCTGCTGATTTCAAGTCCCTGTGGGAAAGGACAAAAAACTATGATTCTTTCTGCTTTAAATTCAATTTTGTTCTGCTGCCAGTGGCCCTGTATGGCACACAAGCACTTGGGCTAAGCTGTGTAAGCTTTGCCTTTGAGTCTTGTTTTCCTAAGGAGGTTGAGGCAAGGTGGGGGTCGGCCTCTTCTCTCAGGAAATTAGTGATAGGATAAAAGGATACAGTCTCAAATTGTGCCAGGGGAGGTTCAGGCTAGATATTGGAAGAATTTCTTCACTGTGAAAGTGGTTAGGTATTGGAACAGGCTGCCCAGGGAAGTGCTGGAGTCACCATCCCTGGAAGTGTTCTAAGAAGGAGCAGCTGTGGCACTTTGCAATGTGGCTTAGTGGGCATGGTGATGGTGGTGGTGGAAGGTTGGACTCAACAATCTTGGAAGTCTTTTCTAATCTTAAAACAGTTCTGTGAGTGTTTGTAGACATGTCTGTGCTAATTTGGGTCTGGAGGCATCCCTCTGCAGTATAGAAAGTCTAGCAGGTTTTATTTTAAGTGCCAGGGAATGGGAGCACCAGAAATTAGTGACTACTACTGGCTTCTAGTATTGCTACTAATTTGGGTGAGATGGAGTGATTAAAGGCAGCTAATTCAAGTACCATAAATAGGTTAGGCAAAACAAACATGCAAAAAAGCCAAACTAACTTGGTGCTTTTAGGGAACCTCCACAGCAGACAGGGAAGAGCGAAAAGCATTGATCAAATTAAATGCTACACAAAGGAGAAAAAAAGGTGGTGTGAGGTCAGAGCAGTGGAAGCGAGATATGTGGCAGTGTGAAAGACTTGCTCAGCAGTGGAGTGAGAGGGCTGGCAGTGGTGTAGGTGTCTTTTAACAAGGAAGGAGCTGAGGAGCTGCACAGGCTGGTGCCAGAGCCAGGTGTACTTTACACTGGTGTGTACAGCCGGAAGATGGATTGGGATTAAAAAAAAAAAGTGTGTCATATTTGCTAAAGACAGCAAGAGCAGCAGGCTGACCACTGGCAAAGGGGAGAGTCTGATTCTGAGGTGTCAAGGCAGAAGCAACAGGACAGGCCAGAAAAATGATCTGTGAGATTGTTGTAACTAGGGGTGAAGTTAAAAGCCTTCTCAGCCCTTTGTTCTGCTGTGTTATTTCCCTTAGTGACACTGTGCTTTAATGCTGTAGGATGCCCAGGTTTTACTGGCTATTTCCTACTGAGCACAGAGGTTCTGGGAATAAAAAATAACCCTTGATTTAGTGCCAATCTCTACAAATCATTTTGAATTTCCAAACAGGTGAATATTATTCATGGCAATGCATTGCCTGAGCCTGAAATAGAGCATGACATGACTTCGTTCCTGTGTCAGTCTTGCAGTCGGGACAAACCCCATAAGAATGGCACAATCAAAGGTGAAAGAACAAAAACATAAAGCCATGGCTCCAGCATTTCACAGCCTGGAAAGCAGATCACAGGGAAATCCTTTTTAGCCATCGCAGCAGGAGCAATATTTCCCTGTACTTTACCAGCCCAGTGAGAAAATCAGGACAACCTTTTTGCATTGGCAACATGCCTTGCCACCACCTAGGGCTGTGGCTGGCTCACAATGTCAGGATGTTTGAAGCACTCTGCAGAAAAGCCAATTTTTAAATGGACAAAGGGTCAGGCTCAAACCACCCTAGAATAAATGGAACTCTTACCTTATATTTAAGTGAGTTTTAGGTTAAGACAAAGGGAGCTAATTAATTTATCCCAGAGCCTTTGGAAATCTCCATTCAGAGAAGGTTTATCAATGAAGGTTCATTGATAAAAAGGACCCAGAGGACTGGACTGTTGGTTAAATTACATCCTTATATACTGTGAGGCTGCTGGTAGAACAATGTCCAGTCTTTTGAGCCCACATTGAGGTATTTATTTACTAAAGAAACTGGCAGTTTTATTATTGTCAAGAATTATTTTTTATTCTGTAGTTTGTGTCACTATGAATCCAATGTTCTCCCTGAATGTTGCAATATACATTTTTAAATAGGGCAATATTTGAAAATATTAGTTTATTAACGTTGAAGAATATATCAGCAAGAGACACAAACATATATCTCAATGGGAGAATTAAAATATAATCATATACCATTTTTTTACTATGTATTGTGGACTTAGAATGAAGGACTAGAAATATTCCAGTTTCACCTGCAAAACTAAAATATCAGCAGGTAAATTATTGTGCCCTGAAAAATGCATTCATATTAAAAAAAAATAGACTGGAAACAAAAATTATTGGTTTTTTTATGAGGCATTTGTTTTAATAAGAGCAACTTAAAATGGAGCTTTTCTAAGATACAAGTATCAATAATCACATCCTATGACTTAAAAAAAGATATTTCCTTCCCATTATGGAGAGGAGCCTGTGATGACGTTTGTTGCCTCTGCAGTTCTGGAAGCAGCAAGGTCTGGAGTCAGTATGTCTGGTAGCTATGCCAGTGCACAGGGACATAAATCAACAGATTGCTGACCTCAAAATTGTCTGTCCTTTAGTGATTTCTATGTTCTTCACAGAGTTATTTCTTACTATGTTTTATGTGGTCCAGACTAACTTTACCTGTTCTGAGTGCACTGGTTAAATATGAGTCTGGTTCACAGCCCAGCAGATCTTGTTTTCCTGATTTTCATTCTGCATTTTTTTATCTGATAGATATTGTTTTCTTTGGCTTTTCCTTCACTCACCACGTTGTTTGTTTTCATTGGTAACAACAAGATAGATGCACTTTTATAAGGTGCAGTTTGTAGTTAAATCCTGTCTAGATTTACACTGGATTTTGTCAGCACGAGCCAGGAGCAGGACTGAGAGTCTGACCTACTCAAGGATTTAATACTTTTTCCCACTGAGTCCCTGCCCCACTGGAGCAAGACAGTAAACAAGTGCTTTTTAACAGTGAGTTCTGATCCTCCTCTTCTCTCCATTTGTGCTTATCCAACAATGGCAGACTCTGATTTCGCAAGTGAAATGATGGGGGCAGCCTCTTTCATCCCTACAAACTCACGGGACTGCCACAGTTGTTTCTCCTTCTCTGCAATGAGTGCTGCTGGTGGTCATGATAGTTTTTTTCAGCTATTTTAGTAACTTCCTTGATTTAAGACTTAGTTCATGCTGGGGCTAACAGAAGAGGTAGATCTGGAAGTCTTAGTGCTAAAACTTGCCTCCTTTCTATGAAAAGGGGTGAAAAAAGTCAGCAGTGCAGATTCCTTAAATAGCATAAAGAATTATTATCATTTCTGATTTAGTTGTTAAAGGGAAATATCATCAGGGCTACCTGTGCTGAAAGAACAAGTTGGTATAGCCGTTTTTAAAAGACTGAGATTGCAGCATTTACAGTTGTGATTTTCAGATAAACACTCTATCTTCCTCCTCACACATTGCCAGATCCACAGCCCTTTTCACACCCAAAATATGGGCTAAGCTTTGTTAATCCTTATCATTGCTTCCAAGTAAGACTCCAGTGAAAACTACCTGGCATTTTGGTATTTAGGAAAAGCAATCCAAGCATTAAACTTACACAAATGTCCGCAAAAATTGTATTTTAAATGAGGGATTTTATAAGGAAAGCTTGGTAATCATAGAAATTGCAAACTCTGCTGCCAGCAATTATTAAATCTTTCATTGCTTTGCTCTATTCAGGGCAGACTCAGACAAGGAATTATTCTAGGTATGGGTAGCTGGATATTGCTTCATCCTTTCTATCAGAATGGGCTTACCAAGACAAAGAAAAACAGAGAGGTCCTGGTGGGTATCAGAAATACTGAGTATTAACATCTGTGCAGTTTTAAGGAAGTGAAAAGCATTTCAGGTCCAAATGTGAAAAATGTAAGGGATGATCGAAAAATTGCAAATATCAATGTTATATTCTTCATCTTCTATAAAGCAGGAAAAACATTTTGCATTCAACTCTATTAAATAGGTTTCACCACTCTCAGCTTTTGACAGCTTATGTTCCAATGTAATGTAGTTTAGATTAAAACAGAAATGTTTGACAGATTCATTCCAGTACTCGGATGTACAGTGAAAAGTCACTTGTGCCTTTGCATATGGTGTGGTTTGGAAGAAATAATTTATATAGAAAGCAATTGAAACTGGAAATGTCTGCATTAAATTGGTAAATGAAATAAGGTCTGGATCCTGCCGTCCAAAAGCAAGTCCTGTACAGACTGGGGGAGTTATATTTCAGGATGACATGAAGGGCAGGTTTCTTGTATTTCGTTTCTGTTACATGGTTGTATGTTGCTGTGGGAACCAGACTAAATATCCTGATGGACATCTATGCCTTCCATGCAGAACAGTGGGTGTTCAAATCCTGCATCTGTTGAGAAAAAGATGGGAAATTGATTGGAGGGTATTGTATCAGGGATATAGGATCTGCTCTGACTATTTTTCACTGATTAACTGCACTGAGCAATTAAATCAAAATGTCAATTTGAATTTGCCATTTTATGGGGCTTTGAGGGAGATTTAGGCTGGAAATGAGCACACAAACAAACACACAAAAAAACCCCACAGTGATTGTTGCAAAAATCCACCCATGTTCCAACAATCATCCAAGTGGAAATCAAGGCTCTTAGAGAAGCCAATGGAATCCTTTACCATGAAATGATGTAAAATCCCAGCTGTTCATGTGAAGAGCTTTCTAAGACAGATGTCATGATTCTGATTCTTAGCAAGTGTTTCTGGAGTTCGCCATTTGAATGACAACAGATTTGTGCTTTAAAAAACCATTAGCATGAGCTAAGTCTGAATTAAAAGCATGTTTTTTCAAAACATATTTCTTATGGAAACAAAAAAAAATAGGCAGAGGCAGGAAGGCAGAGATGGTATGCAATTGCATAAATGTATTTCAATACGTTGTAATCTAAAGGTGAAATATTACAGCCTTGTATCTATGATTTAAATGACCTTACTGTCACATTGGCATCCTGCCAATTCAGTTCTAAACCCAAAATTTCAAAGCCAACATTAAGTCAAAGGAGATGAACTCTTAGTCATTACCTCATGGATTTATTTATAACTGCATTCAGTTTTCCAAAAATTCGGCAAGCAAAAGGGCAAATCCCATCCTGGGGTGCATCAAACACAGCACAACCAGACAGGGAGCAGAGGTGATTCTCCCACTGTGCTCAGCCCTGGAGCTCTGAGTGCAAGGCTGGGCCCCACCAGTTTAAAAGGATGTGAAGCTCCTTAAATGTGTCCCAAGGAGGGCAGCAAAGCTGGTGACAGGGCTGGAAGCTGTCCTGAGAGGAGCAGCTGAGGGCTCTGGGCTCATGTGGTTTGGAGAAGAGGAGGCTGAGGGGTGACCTCATGGTTCTCTGCAGGGAATGGGAGGTGCTGAGAGCTTCTCTCTGGTGTTCAGTGATAGGACATGTGAGAATGATCCAAAGCTGCACCAAGGGAGGCTCAGTCTTGATATTGGAAAGCATTTCTTTACTGAGAGGGTGGTTAAACATGGGGACAAACTTCCGGGAGAGGTGGTCGACACCCTGAGCCCATCAATGTTAGAGAGACATTTGGACAATGTCGTTAATAACATGTTTTAACTTTTGGTCAGCCCTGCAGTGGTCAGGCGGTTGGACTAGATGGTTATTGTAAGGCCCCTTTCAACTGAACCATTCTATTTCACTCCATTCCATTCCATTCCATTCCATCAGAAATAATTTCTATTACACAAAAAGACCTCACAACTGGACAGCCAAAGTGAACACTTTTCTTAAATTTCCAAGCTTGCTTCTGCTTTTGATTGTTTCTCATATGATTGGTTTTCCACCTGGAAAGTGCTAACTTAAGGTTTGCATGCTCCAAATCTGCAAGAAAGACTGTTTTTCTAAGGTGGAGCAGCCTTTGAATTTAAATTGCTCACAGTCCCTGGAGTTAATGGCCTCATTCATCCTGTAACCATTTTGGCTGAGGTACCAGAGACATTACAATGTGATGCATAACATTGAGCCTGCAATACTAATGGGCACCAATGTACTGCCCAAGTCGTATTTCTCTTTTGCAGCAGTGCTAATAAAGCAACTATGGAAGCTATAAACTGCAAGGTGGGGAAGTTACAACTGCGCAATGTTTCAGTGAGGAATTTGAGATGGCCATAACAGTCCCACAACCCATCAGTCATTTCTGTAAACAGGAAAAACAAATCAAAATCATGATGATATGTTCTGAAGATTTAAAAAAACCTGCCAGTCTTGGGAGTGAGCAGTAACCTTTGAGTTACTGGTAGTCTGTCTGCCTGGCAAGTTTATCAACCTGGTGAGGCTGAAGACTGAAAAAACCAGATTTTTAAGGAAAGGTTTTAACATATTTTGAGCATTCATTGCCTTATTGACAGAAAGTTCCTGCCTTTCTAGGGCAGAGAGGGACAGGGCTGAGGCTCAGTTTGTGCACTGGAGCTGCTGAGCTCTGGCTGGGGCTGCTCTTGCTTGTGAGTTATCTCATCCTGATAACCCGCAGCTCCTGCCTTGCTCTGCAGTAGTGTTGCTAGGCAGTTGCTAAGGCTGTTTTTGCTCCAGGCTAGATGATCTACCTGTTTACTGCTCTAAACGGTGGGATTTAGGGATGGATTATTATCCCAAGCCTGGGTGGTGAGCCCTGGCTGCTCCTTGTGGATATGCAGAAGGATCCCTGGTTGCCGTGCCCCGGTAAAGGTCTGCATAGCTCTAACACCACAGGTGACAGCTTGGGTGGGAGCCAGGCTGCAGCAGGAGACTCTCAGGGCCACAAGGAGGGATTTTCCTTGTGGGTTGAACTCCTCAGGATGAAGACTGGGGTTTCTTCCCCTGAGAGTTGTCACAGGTCAGCACCCGAGTGCAAACACTGGTGTCAAGTAACAAGGACTGATTGTTCTGCTGGAGTTTTCCTGGGAGTTATGGCTGATTTTGTTGTTCTAATGTTTTATTTGGTTGTTCTAGTCATACCCAAAGTGGTTTTCCCTTAAATAAGCAGAGGTCTTTTATGCCATAAAGAGTAGCTTATATTCCTTTAGTGATTAACAGCATTTTCTGAAAGGAATTTAGAGCAGGGCCAGGCTGGTCAGACCTATATTCAACCACTGATGACAGTACTCACTCTTCTAGTGCCAAGGCATTGCCCTGAACTTGCATCTGCCCTGTAGATTGATAAATGGAATGGGCCTGTCCCTCAGTCCTGAAGTCCCAGTAGAAGTTTTGATAAAATTTAATCTGGTAAATTGCGTTCAAGACATCTGGGATTACTTTTCAGTTCAGGTTTTGCTGGATATCTATCAAATGAGCCTATCAGGCAACAGTTCTGTGCACTTTCAGGTAGCTCACTTAATCCACTTTATGGTTTGGTTCCTCCTCAGTGAAATAAGGCTAGTACCTTATTACTACCTTAGCAGAAGACTCAAAAAGCATTACTGAATATGAAGTGTTCAGATGTTTGGAGAGCTGCAAGACAGAGAGGAGAGTATCAGCATTTTTTTCTTATTTAGTACGGTGATATTTTCTAAGGGAGTGTTCAGTTATCAAATTTAATTTTGGAAAGAATATTTCACATGGCCAAATCATTCTTTATCAAACCAGTTCTTTTTAGTCCCTTTCTAGGAAGGCTTATTTTACAGAGCTTTCTCTGTTCCCTCTCTTAATGTTGTTGACATCCCACTAGGTGTTTCATCACTTCTCCCCACTCTTGAGTTTTCAGAATAGTTTTCATTTCCCTAGTAAATTATCGTGATCTCTGGTGATAGCTGAGAAGATGCAACAAAGCAGAGATGCTTCCTCTTTACCTCCAGCCATAAGTTTGCATTTTGTTCCTTTCTCTGTGATTGCTACAAAAGTTGATTCAATTAGAAGCAGAGAGAAAGATCAAGCACGTATGTGAAAGGAAGAGAAATGAGGTTTCAAAAAATTAGTGCTTTGGAGACTTTTGACAGATTTATGTAAGCTCTTTGCATCCGGGCATTGTCTCCTTCAGTTTCAAAATATTTTTTTTACAGAACCCATTGCAGTTGCTTTACTGAGCTTTTTTTAGGCTTGTGAAAAGAGCTGGCTGTCAGAGCTCCAGCTTGCATCCTCCTATCCCAAAAACAGGTATAAGATCAGCCCAGAAGGGGTGTGGAGATGTTACCTTGACAATGTTTTGCCTGAAGGAAAGCTTAGCATTGCAGGACTATTTTTGACTGGTCCTTAGCAGGCTTCAAGTGATGGAGATGGTCACTGTGAAGCAGATTGGTGCCGCTATTTTCCTGGTACAGAACACCTCTGCTGATGGGCAGTTGTTTACTGTCATTCTCTCTCTCTTAACACCATCCACATACCTCTACCAAAACAACATTTATTGTTATGCAGGAAAGAAATTACACGTTGGGGAATTAGGCCTATGGCCTTTGTGCTCTGACCATTAAGAACAACACTGATTAGTTTCAGTGAGGATGGCAATAGCATTAATTTACAGGATTATCAGCCAGTAACAGCTCTTTAGCATTTTCTGTTCTTGGTGGGGCCAAGGAATAGGGCAAGAGGCAATGGGCAGAAACTGATGCACAGAAAATTCTCCCTGAATATGAGGAAGAATTTGTTTAGTGTATGGGTGACCATGCACTGGAGCAGATTCTCCAGAGAGTGTGGAATTCCCCTCACTGGAGGTATTCCAGAACTATCTGGACACGATTCTGTGCCATGTGCTCTGGGATGACCCTGCTTGAGCAGGGAGGCTGGACCAGATAACCTACTGTGGTCCCTTCCAGCCTTACCCATTCTGTGATTCTGTGAAACATCAAAGGGATATATTTTTGGGACACATTGTATTGATGGATACGTACCAGGTAAGCCTAAGGTAGAACTGCTGCTGTTATTGGACCCTGGATCACCAGATAAGAGAGAAGTTTCTTTGCTCATGGCTTACAGGTGAGAGTTATTCCTTCTGCCAACTCCCCTTCTTCTCAAAAGTTCCCCATAGACCTCACAAAGCTTTCTCTCAAGTGGAAGTTTTCTTGGTTTTGTTCCCCCATCCCAGTCACATCTCTCTCGAAACGTACACTGCGTGTTCCAGTACCAGATTCCATGTTCATCCTACAGATGAATTCTTTCCTGAGTTATTTTAGCAGAGCTATGTCTTTGGAGTAAACTGCTTGGACTGGGATTGCTTTTGCTTATTACAGAAGTTGGTCTGAAAAAGAGTTCCTGTTTTACTCAGTTGTGAAATTATGGGGAAATGAGGAGAAGGCTATAAAAATACACATACGTATGGAAAGCCTGAAGAAAGGGAATGATTTGGTGGGCGGGAGAGGGGGGAAATTAGGGAGTAATCAAGCGCCACTGAGAAATAGGGAATTTAAGCTGACTGTTGATTATACCAGAGCAGTTCAACAAAAGAAGCAATAGAAAGTCTGCTAATCACAAGCAGATCATATCTGACAAAATGTGAGATAGTGAATAACTTTGTTTATCTCCTTGCCTGTTCAGCCAGAATGTATTCTCTCTAAATTAAAGCATAGAAGGTGGGTATGGCAAGAACTATTTTGCTTTAAGCTCCTTGTATTAGTCAGAGGAGAGATAAAGACACCTCTAGAGTCTGCAAGAATGAGCAAAAAGTGGGCAGGTTTCCCAGTAAATGGGCAGAATATACCCCACAAGGCATTTCTTGTCTCTTCATTCATTGTTAGAAGAGCTGAGGAAAATTAGTAATTTTGGAGGCAACTTACCAGATTAGGGCCAGTTTACTAATGTGACCCACCCAACACTCTTGTACCTCAAAGCCTTACCCATCAGATGTGCCTTTCCCTCATGAGAGTGAAAAATTTTGTTAAAACTCTTTTCCAGCAAGGTGATTTGAACATGTTAAGGATGATTCAGCAAAGCACTTAATTGCATATCTCAGCCTATCCCTAATTAGCAGAGATCTTAAATTCTTGTACAATCCTAAGCATATCCTTGAAGTTAACTTGGCCACATACCCAAACTGCTGAATATGCTTGGGGAAGGGAGGTAAGTTGAGCCAGTGTTTCATGTAACTGGCCAAAAGATACATGATATCTCTGGTAAAAACAACAGCACAAGAATTTCTTCTTTATTCTATAATCACAAAAATACCATTCCTAAATACTTCCTAAAACTTCACTTCCTTTCACTCTACTACTGTATGGATGTGAGTTTTCTCCATCCTTCTGATAGTGGAGCATTGTTCCCTGTGTATTCCTGGGTGTTTCGTGCTAAAGAATGTTTTGAAATATGGAAGTTTGAAATATCTTTGAGAATCTGTTTCTTTTCACTGCTCTTTATTGAACTTGACTGCCTTGTGTTTCACTCTGAGAACGACTGATTCTCTTTTTCCCAGGCTTTTGGAGTTCACTTTTCAAGGGTTGGGAAGTCACTAGCACTGGCTTTTTTCCACCTCAGAGTTCCTGAATTTCTGCAGGAGAGAACACGAAGTGTTAATAGTGAAAATTGCTCAGTATTGTCTGGTGTTCTGATGGGTGGCAGTATCCTTGCTCTGTGTCTCTTGGTACAGCAAAACACTTCAGCTGAAGAGGTTTTAAAAATCTATTTTGGCTACTTGAATACACGAGATCTGTGGTAATGAACAGCCTTCTTACCAAGGTCAAATCATACTAATTGCCACTAAGCAGATTTCTTAGTGAAAACAAGGCTGTATTATTTGATAAGAGAGTAAGGATTGGGGTTATCCTGCATCGTGCTTGTTTTGGTATGTATTGAGAATTTGCAGAGAGCTGGGAGATTTATTTCTTTTTTTTCCTGTCCCATTGCCCAGTGTGGGCACAGTCTGCATCTTGTAATGGCAAAGGTGCTGCCATCACCAGTGTCCATTTATACAAACCATGGTCAGGATCCAGCCCAGTGCTATGAATAGTCCTCAGACAACTGAGTCTTGACCAGCTTTTATTTTAATTATGGCATTTATCTAATTCCATACCCATACTCTGGCTGGTTGCCCGTGACAAGTACTACAGATATCCTCCACCTTTCATCTCCCAAACCTGGCATGTCCTTTGCTTTCATAGGAAAAAATAATTGTCACCTTTATGTGAAACAGCAGAGATTGGCTATGACAAGAGCTGGCCAGAACCACATTGGTGCTCCTGCAGGTGCTAGATGTCTTGTTTCAGAGTTTTATTCATTCAAAATGGGTTTAAAATGACTATCAGATATATGATTTAAAGGATTGGTTTTTTTCATTTTGGATTATTAAAACCTGGCGTGGTTTCTTGGTTTGTTTTTTGTTTGGTTGGTTTGTTGGTTTTTTTCTTTTGTTGTTTCTGTATCTTGGGGTACAATCCATATCCTGGAAGAAGAGGGTATTTTCACTTGAGTTCTTTTGCAAATGAAGGAATGAAGTCCTCGACCTATCCTGCTCTCTTCCCCTACATTGTGTAGTTTTGGTCATTTTTGATCCTTTGTGCATTTATCTTGCTGAGGTCCGCAAAGATGACTTGTGGATCTGAGGCTTTGTAGGCACTTCCATCCAAAATGTTTCCATAATTTCCTTGCAATTGCAGAGACTGAGTGCAGGTCCAGCTGGTCTCACCTATCCCATGTTCCCAGTGAACCAACATACACACCCTACAAGCAAAGAATCATAGAGTTATTTTCAGAAGTGCCTTTGAACATCCATGCTTAACCTCTGCCAGTTCAGCCTCAACCTTCATTTCTGTCTGGGGATGTCATTCTGGCATGGTGTTCTGTATAAATAACTGTGTAGCATTGCTTTCACTGCCCTTCATGGTGTGTTGTACAAGGGAATTCCTTACACATTTTCAAACAGCACAGACCAGGACAGGAAAAGGAGTGCAGCCTAATTCTTGGAGTATTTTTAGCAAATCTCTACATCCTTGTCACAGCTACAGCTGTCCAGGCAAGCCATCCAAGGTGAGCTGTTTTAATGACAGGGCTTTAAGGCCTGGGATGTTCCCCAAATAATTTAGTTAATGAAATGAGACAATCTGCTCAGAAAACAAAAGGCACCACTCCACTTCTCCTGAGATCCATGAGGCATGAGGGAGTTTGCTTTTGAAATAGGTGCTAATCAGCTGGCATGGCCAGAAAATGTTTATAACAGGTTTTGATGGGTGATACAGTGAGGCTGCACGTGTTGGCGCCTTCGTGCAGATCTAACACAGTGCAACACTGGTGATAATCTCTGTTGGTTGTGCTCCCTGAACTGTTGTGAGGCTCAGGACAAGGGAAGCTTTTTCAATATTCTCCTGAATATCCTGCCTCCCCTCCCAGCTGGGAAAGGGATTTTTACATAAGAAAGAGTGTCTGTCTTGCAGAAACCTGTGCTGCAGGCCTATTCTTCTCCCTTTTTGATTTTCTCCTTTTATATTTGTTTGGGGGTTTTTTTGAGTAAAGACAATTCTGAATTTATTCAAAGCAGAGCCAAACTCACAAGGGTGGGGTAGGGGGTTAGAAAGGCACAATAAAAATTTACTCAGAGCAGATTAATTTGAGAATCCACCTCAAATAAAGTAAATGAACCTCAGAAATACTATGGAATGAAATTACTGCTAAATTTCTTCAGGCTTAATCATTAAAGGTCTAATTAAAAAAACATTATTTGGCAGTATAATGTCCCATTACCTTGTAAAATATATTAGGCTGGGACTTCTTCAGTCTTCCTTCCTTCCTTCCTTCCTTCCTTCCTTCCTTCCTTCCTTCCTTCCTTCCTTCCTTCCTTCCTTCCTTCCTTCCTTCCTTCCTTCCTTCCTTCCTTCCTTCCTTCCTTCCTTCCTTCCTTCCTTCCTTCCTTCCTTCCTTCCTTCCTTCCTTCCTTCCTTCCTTCCTTCCTTCCTTCCTCCCTTCCTCCCTTCCTCCCTTCCTCCCTTCCTCCCTCCCTCCCTCCCTCTCTTTCCCTTCTCCTCTTCCTCTTTTTCTTCCCCTTTCTCCTTCCCCTTGTCCTCCCCTCCCTTGGCATCCCTCAGCAGCCTGTGCAGGAAAAAAAAATTGTTTTATTTTGAACAAAGAGCTACAGTTTCCAACCTGAGGTTTGCAGACCCTCAGGGCTACTTGTAAGAAGGGAAAAGTATGAAAAGGAACTAGGAAAAGCAAATTGAGGTACTAAATCCCTGCATGATAGCTATGCCCCTGAAAATAAAATTGGACCTTCACAAAGTAAAGTAGCTGGAAGCTACCAGGAAAGAAGGAATTATTACAAGAAAAAAACATCAGGAGGTTTGGAAGGTCATTATGGTCAAATATATAGTGTAGGTAAACTTCAGAGGAAATCTGTTCGGTGTTAATACAATTTTAGATCAAAGGAATAACATAGTACCTGAGCTGTAGACAGTTAGTGGAATTAAACTTTTGAACCTCTTTAAGACTTTCCTGTCATTTTATATAGCCAGTAAAAGAAAAATCCTAGTTCCTTCCCTGCAGTAAATTGACAGAAGTTCATTAATGAATTTGAACTCAAATATTAAAGCTCTGAAACACCATGCTTTTCCTTTTGTAGGGACTTTCATTCCAGTGGATGTCCAAATGATTTATGGACATGCATTTCATAGGGCACAGGTGGCATCAGAAGCCACATTTCATTTTCAGCTGTATCTGGCGCAGCCATAAATAACTTAGCAAAAACATTTAGGCCGAATTTTTTAGGAGCTTTGCAAACAAGTGATTTGTTTACAAAACATTGCAAAACTGCATGAATATACCAGGTCGGAAAGTGATGAATTCTCTGTCAGGTGAAGGCACAAGGATGAAGAATAAAAATTATTTGCAATTCAAACAGAGCAGCATTATGTAATTAAAGCACACAGGTTTCAGTCAGAGGGATCTTTGTATGCCTGTGCATGCCAAACTGTCCAGCAGTTCTTGGATAAGGCCACCAATTTCCCAACTGTTTGTCTAAGGCACTGCAATTTAATAGCATTTGCTCTCGAGAAATGGTCTTAGGCTCTTTGCACAGACAGGTTGAAAGGAACATCACCTCCCCAAAAAGAAAAAATTACCCCAGAACAAAACCTCAGATCATTTCACTGACAATGTTTGCCACACCAGGCCATGGCAGAATCATTACTTTCTTCCTCCCTACCCATACCCCTAGGAGTGGGAAAAATGCTGGCTAGCTTTAGGGCTACAGATTCTAAATCCTGTTGGATTTAGAGCTTATCAGAAGCAAGCCCCTCACTGAGGACATCAGGAGGAAATCCCATCCCAGTGGACTGTGGCTGCTGCTTCTCACTGTGATCAAACCTGCTTTCGTTAAAATGAAGGGCACTGTGACAAAAGTCATGGACAATTTTAACCATAGTTAGCCTAGAAAAAATTCTGACAAGCTGTTGGTCTCAGAGATGTGTTTATAGCAGTTTTATCTCTGGGACTCTCATCAAGTGGACTTAAATCCTGGGAGGGGTGATAGGAAGAGGAGATGGAGCTGAGCTGCACTTTCCTGTTGCCCAGGATGCTCTGTGAGGGAGTTGGATCTGGGACCATGTGGGAATGGTGAGAGCACAGGCAAGGAGCTTGGCTGTACTCCTCCTCGCACTCCTGTGGTGGGGACCTACTCCACTTTCTGCCCTGACAGGGCCCTCAGGACAAATTTTATGGCTTGTGCAGTGCTTGGGAGATACTGATCCATGGCACAAGCCCCAGCTTTGAAGTGCATTGCCCTCATGAGCAAAATGCCAAGCATGGAGCTGCCCCAGGCTCCCAGGCATGCCTCAGTGCTCTCTGTCACAGAGGGAAAGATGCCTTTGGATTTTTCTTTTGTTTAGGGAAGCACATCTTATGGCCCTGAGATTCAGTTTCTGGGACACAGCATGGAGATCACTTCATTCCTGTTATTTACTCTTTCTCCTGAGCAATACTGATATATAAGAATGTATTTTTTTTCCTGGGCACTGCAGTGTGAACAGCTGTCCTGTGGTTTGTCCACTACCCCAGTGGTATTAATGACATGGTGAATATGGTCCCCAAAACAATAATTTTTAAAAAAATTTAAAATCTGAACCTGAGCAAAGATATCAGCCTTCTGAAATTGGAGCCTGCAAGTCTGATTCTCTCAGACTTTTCTGTATAGCTGTCACATCAACAGATCATTTTTTTTTCTTTATTTTGCCCAAAGCAGAGATTTTTGGGTAATCATATAACTCAAGGAGCTGGGGCTTTAGAAAAATGCTGAATATTATGTTATTCTGTTGCAATTTGTCAGAAGAATTGCTTCTCCCAGCTATTGAGATCTACAGGGTTCATCTTAGATTATCCAGAATAAATTGTCCCTTGACTGACAATCCTGAAGAATAGCACTGTGATTATTGTTTTGGGACAACCTTAAAGTAGGATTTCCCTTCCTTTGCCCTCGCCCCTGCATGCAGCCTCACTCAGCACTATCAGCAAGCAGTGAATTTCTTTACAGAGATTCTCCCCAGCCACGAGCTGTGGTGCACAGGGTCTGCGGGGGCACAGTTGGCTGTGATGCCTAAAAAGCAGACTACCTGAAACAGAGGCCAAGACAAATTAGGAGTATAAAAAGTGGACAAATTTATTCAAGGCCTTATAGGTACTTTCAGACAGGCAAAAGTCCCTCTCAGGGGCTGCACCCAAAATAGATGCTGGGTCACAAGCCCTTCACCTTTTATACGTTCTGTCCCATTAGCATATTGGCCCTTAATTCTCCAATCGCACCCTTAGGTGATGATGTTAACCACCCCAGGCCTGGCCCCCCCCATCTCACAGTTTTTTACATATTTTCGGGCCCTAGGGCAACAAATGTGTCCTTGAATCTGTATTCAGAGAGCCTTGTTTTGGCTAAAGGTGCTGGGAACAGAGGATTTTGGCACTTTGTAAGAAGCACAGGACTACACCAAGTTACAGATACATGAAGTGTAAAAAACCAGAAATTATTAAGGCATTACCTGCAGCAGTTGAAATGTGTGCAACAAAATAAATACTGTGTTTTCTGAATCCCATTCTCAGTAGTTGTACAGAGTGATCAACACCTTTGGCTCTTTTCTATACCCTCAATATCCCTGTTAAGCAGAGCCTAAATTTGGAATTGGGGAGCAGTTGCAGTGGGGTGCATTGAAGCGAAACCTCTGACTCTGCAGGGCCAGGGGACATTACACAGGACCATTTCCACTCTGTGTTAACTATCTGTTATTCTGTCAGAGCAGTGGAAAAACCCTTCCTGTAATGCAAATTTAGCCTCTTTCTATGCAATCCCAGCCCTGTTTCCAGCTGCACAGCTGAAACCTTTGCCCACCCTCCCACCCACATCCCCAGTGACCCCCAGTGACAGAGAGGAAGGGCCCAGTGGGTCCTACTGCCAATGTGGGGAGCCTCATCAATCTGCAGATTCTCATTTAATTGCCTGCCAAGACCTCTGTGTTTCCGAAGGGGACGATTTATATCCAAAGAGTGCTCATATCGCTGCAGTGGGGAGCCAGGACTGTCAAATCCATTGCCGGCTGCTGGTGAGTCACGAGATGTCCAAGACAAGCAGCTGAACTTTCTTTTTCCTCTGTTTCTGTTTTCAAAGAAACCACTTCTCAGCTGCACACCAGGGGGTTGTGTTGCGAGTTTGAATTAATTTGAGGCTTCCAAATTAAAATTGCTGCAATACAGCAATTCATTTCACCCTGTGAGGAATATCTCAGATCCGCTGACTCTTCCTGTGGAGGCACCTGTTTCCCTCCAAAGCCAGCTCAGCTAACAAGCTTAGGCATTTCGCTGACTCTGATGAGCTCTCTCTGAGTGCTAACTCTTCTCTTTGCAGGTCTTGGGAGTGCACAGGCAGGAAACAGAATCCTAACTTGCATCACATGGGAAGTTTGCTGAATGTTGTGAGCAAACCCTATTTCCAGCAAGCACAGGCCTGCTGCTGTTATATTTATGCTCTGGCTTAAAAACATTCAATTGAGGATGTCGTTGGGGGGTTAATGGAAGCATTGTACTTTGAAAGTCTCTCTGTAAGCTAGGCTAGCCTCCTTACCTTACTGTGTGATCAAAGCCATTATTTTCCAGCTCCTGCTGTGATTGTAAACAGTCAGATTTGAGCAAATGAGCTGTGGATGTATTTATATCAGGACAATAACATGGGGAGGGGTTCCAAATGGCATGCTATGGCAGGCTCAAGAAATAATGTAATTAAATTATTGTTTACAGAAAGAAGACTGCTGCTTCTGGGTAGATGATATTTTTAAGGTTTCTTGAAAAGAAACTAGAGTCTGGAGCATCCTTTAAAAACAGAAATTAGAGGTAAAACACTGAAAGCAAGAATAGAGGAACTTCCTATCCACAAGTTCATTAGCAGCACATACACATGAACACACCCCCCCATACAATTACACCTTGTGTTTGTGCAGATCTTAGGCAGAATGAGACCATCTGTACGATCAAAGCATCGATCACTCAAGGCTGTGTGAGCAACTACTAAACCCACAATTTCCTAAACTTCAGGAGACTGAGTTTACCTGAACTTGACATAAAAAATGGGTGCAAGGTGTCAAAATAGCGTTCATTTTATGAAAGAGGGAATGCATTGCTCAAGGGCTTTTTGGTTTCGTTTTTCTTTCATTTGGGGAGGACTGGAGTTGGGCAGGAGGACACAGGACTTTGGGAGAGGGGGAAGAAGAGTTATCATGTTGAACTCAGTTTATTGTCTATATGTAAACAGCTAGTGACATTTGAGATGACCCAAAGTATCAGTGTGGGATGGTAAGTAGGACACTGAGAAAATCTCCCGTTACAGCACCATGTCAGTGCAAATAAACCAAGCCCTAGATCTCCAGTAAAGATAAGGGGAAATGTAGGCACCTTGCCTACACAGAGGTGTTTACACATGAGCACAACCTGTGTTAACTCTCAGAATTAACCCTGCCTTGTTGCTTGTATTTTGTTTGGGATTGTTATTTCAAAGAAAGATTGATCATTTTCATACTTTTAACTCTCATAACAGCTGGGTTACTATTGTGACCAGGTAAATTGTGCCAAGTGACTTTCATGGGCTCCTCCTCACTGCCAGTTCTCCTGTTTTAGTGCTGTCACAACACAGGAGAGCTGTGCTGTGACCATGCCTGAACATTGTGCAACTGTTCAATTTTCCTATTTTAGCTTCTGTACAACATCCTAGACAGTCTCTCCAACCATGGCTGCCAACCCCCAAACACTTGACAGCTTTATCTGATGGCATTTAGACTGAATTGAAACATGTGCAAAGCTTGGCCTGTCTCCAGAGCCAAAGTAGAGAGCCACCTCCACCACCATAGGCTGTTTGCATCTTGTTCCTGTTTCAGGAGAAACTTGGAGGCCACAAAAAACATGCAGTCTGCTATGCAATCGCTGTGCCACAGCTTATGCAGCCCAAACCACTCAGCCCTGCTGTGCCTGTAGCAGCTGGGGTTGTAAGTCCTTGTTTCTTCATCAGACTTCATGGGACCATGGCCCAAAACATGAGTCCCTGCTGCAGGTCACCTCCTGTCTCCCCTGACATTACAGCATCGCCCCTACTATCTAGTGACCTTTTTATCTTCTCAGCAAACATTTGGATGTGCCACTTTTTTTGCTTCCCAGTCTCAGTTTGATCACCCCTCCAGTTTTCATGCTCAGATTGTGTTTTACTCCTCAGAGCTGAGAGATCCAGCGTTGCTAATGCAGCAGTTGTGTAGGTTGGAAGAGTGCAGAGAGTAGACTGAGTAGACTGGAAAATGTGTTATACTTTTAGTATTGTTCCTATACAGCTCCTACTCTGTTTTTGGAATAAGAAACCCTGGATGGACCACTGGTATGAGCTAACAGGGCAAGTCTTTGATATCTCTTTTCTAGACCACTGTGTATTCAGATAGGTCATGCAGTTCCCATGAAAAATTGTAGGGGAAAAACTTTTTGGCTTCTCAAATTGCAAGCAACATGCCTTGTAAGGAGATAGATTAGAAGGTTACTGCCTTTTCCCACACTTCAACTGAATTCCTTCCTCCCACCTTGACCTGGAAATTACCATGCTCGCAGGGCTGGTGGAAAAGATGTGGGATAAACTCCTGCCTTATTTTTGTCAAAATGACCCACACTAAAAAAGACATTCCAGTTATCCTGAGCAATCTAACACCTTTCAGCTTTCCTTCCCAAAACGAAAGCAGATACCATCAAGTGGATAAAGACTGCTGTGATTGAGAATACTGTGGGCAGGTTCAGAGCTGTGCTCTGATCCTCAAGTCTGCACAGAAGTCTGTTCCCATTAAGGAAAGAGGTGGGAAGAAGACTGCGAAGTTGTTGTGGTTTAACCCCAGCCACCAGCCCAGCCCCACGCAGCCACTCGCTCTCTCCCCCACCAGCAGGACTGCGGAGAGAGTCAGAATGGTGAGAGCTGAAAAACTCGTGGGCTTGATAAAGACAGTTTAAAAGGGAAAGCAAAAGCCAAACACAAAAACAAAAAAAAAAGCAAGGAATGAATTCTCAGTTTCCCATGGGCAGGCAGGTGTTCAGCCACCTCCAGGAGAGCAGGGCTCCATCACATGTAATGGTGACTTGGGAAGACAAACACCCTCGCTCCAAATGTCCCCCTTTCTACTTGTTCCCTCCACTTCATATGCTGAGCATGTTGCCACATGATCTGGAATATCCCTTGGGTCAGTTGGGGTCACCTGTCCTGGCTATGTCTCCTCCCAGGCTCCCCTGTATCCCCAATTTCCTCTCCAGCCTGGCTGTACAAAAATCAGGAAAGGCCTTGGGTCTGTGCAAGCCCTGCTCAGCAATAACAAAAACATCTCTGTATTATCAACCCTGTGTTCAGCACAAATCCAAAACACAGCCCCCCACCGACCACTGTGGAAAAAAATTAACTCATGATGAAACCAGCACAGAAGTGAAAATGGGAGAACCTCCCAATGAAATGCTCCTACCTGTGGAAGGTGTGAACTCTGCATTTCAAAGATTCATCAATAAGTATAAAACACTTCAGTTAAAGTTAAAACAGAGCCATTTCACTCTTAAACTAAAACAGAGCTGCTGTCCTTTATGTACTAGGGAAGATGTGTTAAAATCAGCTCTCAGGTTTTGCTCTTTTTGAGCACTACTAAGGAGGTTTCACAGAACAGTAATGAATGTGTCAAAATGGAGTAGTATGTTCCATTTCCATTCACCCTTCAAATGGAAACTCACAAGTTCTCATATTTTAGTTCCTTCATTTTTAAGGGAAGAAGGGATCCTTTTGACCAATAGTATAATCAACTCCTATAATGACAAGAAGGCTCACAATATCTTTCTGCATCCGTGGAAGAACTCTGTGAATTTTGATTTTTTCAGAGCATCTTTTTTAGAAAGAAACCATATTTTATTTTGCACTAAATTCTGTGAAGGTATATCCAGCATAGTACTCCCAGTATAAAAGAAGCAAGCAGGCAATAAAGCTGTCTTGTCCTTTATAATTAAAAGGCAGTTAATAATCTGAACACCTTAGATAATTTATTGTGCTTCTAAATTGATACTTTGGGCACAGTTTTCAGAAAATGCTTGATTCACTCTCAGAAACTGAGAGACCACAAGTCCTGACTCTCAACCCCATCTTAGATCCAAGGGAACCAGAACTGTCCCTGAGGAAAAGTTAAATTAAAATTAATTTCTAATGCACTCCGAATGCCACAGTTCTGTGGCTCTCTTCATCACCAGATTATTACTGACGATCTGTTCCAATTTGGAACAGAGACAAGATGACAATTACGCTTCCTAACAAGTCTTGAAATAACCCATCAGCTTTGAGGTACTACAAGAATATTCTCTTTTCACATGTTATTATTGGCTGAGAACACCAGGTTCTAATCACATTTCTCTGCAAATATCCCTTTGCACCAAATTCCAATTTCTTACTTAATCAGCAAGCGCAGAGCCACAAAAAGCCAGGAAAATACAAAGTAAATACATAATAGGGGAAATTATCAGATCCAATATGGAAATAAAATCCAAAGAACACTAGGAGAAACATCTAGGAGAACACCAGGAGTACATCACACTTTTGTCCCAGAATCCTGAAAAACCTGGCATATTGATTGTCATGTGAGTGTTTTCAGTAAATCTGCCAAACTGATGGAGGAATAGCCAGCACATTACCTGTAGTCAAACGGTGAGAAGTTGGTCTGTGCAGACACCAGCTAGCACTCTGGCCTCAGGAGCAGAGAGGGCTGTAAGAGTTTCCTTATTTTAAAAGACAGAAATAAACAGAAAATGTAATGTGCCTATGAAAAAGCAAGTGCAGTTGTAGGGTGCATCAGAAGCTTTTTTACTAGAGCAGGGGAAGTATTGCTAAGATATTAAGACATAAAATACTGCAGACCTGTGGGTTTTTATTTGAGGTCCATGGAGTACTTGAAATTGAACAAAAGGGAGATCAGAAAATGAGTTTTGATTTCCAGAGATCGGCAGGCACTTGGAAAGGATCCCCAACTTCATTCAAAGATTTCCAGAAAGAGAGACTGAGAAAACACCAGCCCATATTTATATATGAATTTGGCCATCCATATTCAGAGCAGAGAAGTTCAAACTAGACCAGGTGCAGAGGTGGACCACGGGATAATGACAAAACAGGTTATTTTCTTATGAGGAGAGACACACTGAGCCAGCTTGTTTAACTTCAGCAAAGTGGAGGCTGCAGAAATATATGTTGTCTGTCAATACCTCAGCGTGTGATCACTGGGGAGGCAAACACAGTTGTTAGCAGACAGGACAGTGCTGGCAGAACCAAATGTGAATTTATTGCTCATGATTATTTTAGGCTGAAAACAAGAAGGGTTATGACTAGCTGAGGAGTAAGATTATGTGACACTATTGCATCAGAAGCACTGGAGGAGAGATGATCACAGCAATGGAGAGGCAGTCTGGCCTGCTTCTGCACAGGATTATGTGACATCCCATGGTAAGAGGGATGTAATGACCCAAAGGATTGATTTCCCTCAGATGTTTTATTTTTCTGTAATTTGCCTCACTGCCCACTGGTCTTTTAATCCCATAACCTGTCAGACTGAAAAATCCCAGTGCCATCAAGGTTAAGATATTTCATAATCAGTTTAGAAGCAGGAAGGCAGGGCTAAACTGTGTCACTCTAGAATGACTTGGACATTGGTAGATGTCACAGAATGTGTAGGTGAGGCTTCCCAATACTGTTAGACCTGTTATATTAAGCCATCAGAAATCCTAAAAAGATGTAATTATTCAGCCAGAACCAACAGACTTGTCTCCCACCCTAGGAAATGAGTTATATTTGGTGCAGGGGGCAGAACAAACAGCAGACTAGGTAATGGGCACTTCACCAGTCTCCTTCCCTGCATTTTTTTTAATATTTCTGACAATATCAAGGATCCATTGCCATGGGTGTTGCAGAATCATAATGTAAAAGCTAATGCCTGCAACAAGTTTTTATTAATGCAATGGCACAAGTTAGTGATAGAAGGATAACAATAACAGAACATATGACTTAATGCTTTTAAGATCTCTTCAGCATCTCTTCATTTGAAAAATTAATTCATTAGAGCTGTCAGATTTTGAAACATTAGTGAAAATCAACAAGAACTTTACAAGCCTTCAGGAGACAAACAACAAGCTTTTATTTGCCATGTTGTGACCTAATCTGCTAATGAACCAAAAAGTGTTGCTGGGTGGTTCCTTGCAATAAGTGAAGGAACATTCTGCAATTCCTCACACCCCTCCTTTGTGTGGGGTGTTTGTTTTTAGGGCTCTGATTTGTAAAACATCTATATGGTGATGTATCACTTTGTTCACAAGATACATTCCCTACTTATTATTATAAATTCTGGGAGTTTTTCTGGGATAAAAATAGAGATTGGTCTTGCCTTACAAGATTCTCTAGAGTCACACCGAGTCAGGTAATTTTGGGTGAATACTCTGCACGTTTCCTCTCTCTATGGGTCAGCAGTAGAATTTATAACTGGGTTTTAACTTGGAGCCAGTCATTATTTCAGCTCTTTTTCAATTGCTTCTTTTCATATTTTGTTGCCTTGTCCTTTCCTAATGCAGCCTAACACCATCCTTGTGCTTGCCCAGCACAGAGCACTGAACAGATGTTTTCTTTGAGTGGTGCTCAGCCGTATCTAGGCCCTTTCCCTCAGTAATTACAGTTAATTCTAGGAATCCTCAGTGAATATTAATAGTGGAAATGGTTCCATCAAATATCCATAACATTGCACTGAATGCTCTTTCACAGTGCAGTGCTCAGTTACGCAGAAGCATTACATCATCCTGAAGTTGCATGTACTTTTCTTTAGGCTTAATTAGATTGAAAAAGAGTGCCTGGAGGAATGGGGGAATGGGCTCTGAGTTCCCATAAATCCCTAAAGCACATTATACCCCACACTCAGAAATGTCTTTCTCCCTAATGTTCCCTGGTACTTTCAGCATTTATCATCTAACACGATGGAAAGGAGCTGGTTGGCTTAAAATATATAGAGGTTTTCCCTCTTGTACCCTGCTCAGTTTCTCCTGTTTGATCCTGCAGTAAAAATGCAGATCTGCCATCATTACAGCCAGACCAAAATACTGCCTAGAACGATGTCATTGACTGTCATCATCACAGGCTTAGCCTGTGACTTCATCCCCGGGCCAGAGAGGGGAGTGGAATGGGAAACTAAGGAGAATGGCTGTGATTAAGTACAAATCACCAGAGCAATTGGAGAACGTGACCAGACTGCAAAAAGCACATGGAGACATCTCTCAGTCTGATGAATTCACAGGGGTTTTTTTCAAGTTACAAAAGCCTATTTTTGATGTTTGCCACCTTCTTTGGTCCTACTCTGTTTAAGGAAGGTTGGCTGGGCATAAAGGAAAGGTACAAAAGCAAATAGCCTGGCCTTTGTACCTAGCAGCTCTAGGACTGCACCCATGGTGGAGGGCAGAGAGACAATTCTCTGAAGCACTTGGTGCTCCCTGAAGCCAACAGGAGCACAGCTCTATCTGCCCTCTGACTCAGGCAAACCACTCTTACAGATCTCTCTTTATTGACTGATTTATTGAAAGAAATCTCTGAAGCTTTGCTGTTGGCCTCTGTTATCAAAACAGGCACTCAAGAAGACAAGGTTTTCTTGCGGTCGTGCAGAAATTTGCCCTATAGAGCTGGAATCATAATGTACATAATAGCCCTCTAGGCAATTGTCCTTACCTTGCAGTCAGTCATTAACTGGAGGACTGAACACTGCACAAAGTCTTGTGAAAATAAGAGTTTGGTTAACCAAATAAAAATTTGACTAATGGTGTTTCAGACCAAAGAAAGAAATACTTACTGTAAAGAATGGGAAAGAAGCTAAGGAATTGCATATTGCAGGGATGTCAAGGTGTCCAGGTGCCTCTGCAAATGTTGGATGCGATGATCTGGGAGCATTTGGGGTACCATGAATATCAAGGTAATAGTTCCTTTTAACTAGTGCCAAGTACAGACCTTGTCAAATGACATAACCACTCGAGGATGCTGTTGCAATCACGCTCCTGTAAAAAGAGAAGAGAAATAAGCCCAGTGCCCAGTGCTGTCCAGCAAAGTACATGCAGCTGCATTCAACTTGCATGCATTACATTACAGGTTTGACTTTCTCATAAATATGAATATTGATCCTTTAGCACCTTTTGTCTAAGGATCCCAAAGCAGTTGACAAGTGCGAATTACCAAAGCTTTGCAACACCCAAAAGAAGAGGATAAGTGCTGCATTCTTTTAACACTCAGGCATAAAATGGCAAAGTGAGGTTAACTGACTTGTGTGGGGTCAGGCTGTGAGTCAGAATGGGAGCTGGAAAGTGGTACCCAGGAGCTACTGTTCTGCTGCTGCTGAATACGCACGAGAAGAGGAGACTGGGGATTTGCCTGAACATTGTTTGCTACAGATGGTGCTGAGTCTCACAGCCCTTTATCTCCATGCGCAGTGCCCTCAGGAGCTGGAGCACAAACACACTCTCAGCCCATATGCTCAGATGCTGGGAATGCCCCAGAGAGCTTCTACAGGTGCTGTGAAGAGGATTCCTCTGGGCTGATGAATGTGGAGAATGATTTTAAACAATGTGTGTGTTCGGTAAGGAAGGGGAATAGGCAGGACTCCTTTTTCCAGCTACTTCTTTAGTTTCTGTTGCCACAGTCCTTCCAGTTAGGAAAAGGTATAAGGATTTTTTTTATTTGTTTCATTGGTTTGTTTTTGTTTCGTGTTCTTTTTTTAAGATATCCTGCATTGGTAACAGCAGCAACGACAACAACAATATTGTTATGTTTCCTGATTTCAAGTTGCTGAAATTGCAATCACTTAATTGGTCTGAAATGTAATGAAATCATAGGGTTTCCCTTTAACAGATGAGTAAATGGAGGCTAAGGAAGTGCATCTATAGTAGAACTAAAAACCAGAAATCCTTTACTGACACTGGACAGCTTTCCTTTGGTGGCTACAGGGAAGTTTTGTATATGTACATTAAAAAAAATTAGATTAATCTGCTGAGATATTACCCTGCAGACTGACATAAAAGACACTGTCTAAACCAGAGAACAATAAAGATCATTACCATAATTACAAGCCTAGGCCAAGCCATTACCAAAGCCAAAGCTATGGCTGGAATCACCAATGGTTCAGAAGGTCCATGTTTTATTTGAGTGCTGTAGAGGGCTATGGACTCATGGCCACTTCCCATTCCCAGCTGATTCCTGTCCCACATGTGCACTAGGCAGTGGCTCCTTTCCTGCTCCTATCAAATGGCCACTGGCAATGGATCTTCCACTCTGTGTGTCATCCCAAAATAAATTCTGCCCAAGTGAGCTATAATTCAGTAGATGATCTCTGAGGCACAGTGGCTCTGTGTTGCTCAGCCTACACTGATACAATGTAGGGCACAGTGCCACGATCCAGCTGTTGAGATATGAATAAGCGGCAAGGAATAATGTACAGAGAAATTTAAATACTGCTGACTTAGGGGAAATAAAATCACTGAAGCACTGAACGATGCTGGCAGGCTTGAAGCCAAAATCACATTTGCTTTTGTTTTGCTGTGACATGGGGTGTAATTGGGTTACAGTGACAACATTGAAATAATCTTTTTTTTTTTAAGGTGAAGAACACATAAACACTTCTGACAGTGGTCAGTAGCTTGTGAACAACACTAATTGTTCATCAAGAATCAGAGAGAATCACAGAATCATAGAATATGCTGAGTTGGAAGGGACCCATCATCATCGAGTCCAGCTCCTGGCCCTGCACAGGACACCCCAAGGATGACCCCATGTGCCTGAAAGCTTTGTCCAAACACTTTTGGAACCCTCTCCAGCCTGGGGCTGTGACCACTGACCTGGGGAGCTGTTCTGGTGCCCAACCACCCTCTGGGGGAAGAACCTTTTCCTAATATCCAACCCAAACCTCCCCTGACACAGCTTCAGGCCATTCCCTCGGGTCCTGTCACTGTCAACAGAGAGAAGAGATCAGTGCCTGCCCCTCCTCTTCCCCTCATGAGGAATTTGTAGCTGCACTGAGGTCTCTCCTCAGTCTCCTGCAGACTGAATGGACACTCAGATAACCACTGTTCTTTACAGCAGGGGTCATTACAGTTTACTCCAGTAAGATACTAACAACAACAAAAACAAATCCTCTAGAATAAGTGTCAAATAATATTTTTTTTTTATTTCAGATTAAGTAGCAAGGAAAACAGTAAAACATCCAGAATGTATAAATTGGTTTACTAGTCCAAACTTGCTGAGGGAAATATGGACTGAAACACTTGCCCCGACATTGAGGAGCTCATGGGTGAGGATGGGGCTGTGGTTGGTCCCACAGCCCCTCTGGGCTGCTCCTCCTGCCTCTCCCTTCTCCCTGCCCCAGCCAGGCCATTCCCTCAGCTGCAGCCCTTCAGTGGGGAGCTGTTCAGCTGGCACAGCTCCCTGGGATAAGCAGGAGAGCAACAGATGGCTGAGACAGAAAATAGTGCTGAGACTGGAAAGGAATTTCAGCATTTCAAAGCCTTTGGCCTTTACAGTGCTAGGAATGGATCTGGAGATAGTTGCAATTCTATTTTTGGTTGTCTGGTTTGGGGACTCTTGGTTTTGCCAATCTCACATATCACCAGGCAGTGTCTGCAGGAGCCAAGGCAGGTCCAGCTGTATCCTCTCTTGGAGCCAATCCACCACTGCAAGTGACAACTTCCAAGGATTTCACTTTGACATTTACTTGGCTCATGCCGTCTTACCATGAACACACTTCTGGAGCCTCCTTGAGAGGAACACAAGACCCCAAAAATGTCTTTAAAACACTTCAGCCGTAAAATTTCATTAATTAAGGATGAATTTCTGTCACTGGGCAACACTGGTCATTTCTTTGTGGCTACACCGTGTCCTTGGCTCTCCAGCCTGTCACACTGAGCAGCTCATCCTGGACTGCCTGGTGGCACTGCCTTTACCCTTGCAGAAGGTGTTGAATTCCTACCTTCCTCTGCACAGCTATTATTTATTAATGTATTAGACCTTCACTCACTATATATTCTTGGATTTAGCTTGCAGTGAGATGCACAGACATTCAGCCTGTTCAGCTAACCACCAAAAATCAATAAAATGCTGTAACCTGAGGAGGGAGAGAAGTTGCACATTCAAAGGTCTCAATCAGTCCACCCGAAAGCACAGTGATGTGTCTTTCCCAGTAGGATTGGAATGGTGATTATCCCTAGGAAACTGGTAGGTGAGGGCAGACTTCATCCTTTTAAGTGTTTAATCTCTCAGAGCCAGAAGGCTGTGTATTAAAATGAAAGGTAAATGGATAAATATTTAAAGTGGACTAAGAAGGATTCATTTAGATGATTTGGAAGTGGCAGCAATGTTTGGCTAAGATGAGAAAGGAGTTGCTGGATAGATATCTTGGCTTTTTTTTTCTTCACACCAAAATATTTTGTTTTGTTTTTTGTCTAGGACAAACTCTGTATCTCTTTGTAGCGCAAAGTAGAGTGTGTCCTCAGGGTGGGAAGGCACAAGCAAGAGATTAAAAAAAAAAAAAAAAAGAGCAGTGGGCAGTTACAAGATAAATTTCAAGGTCTTTTGGCACTGAAAAGCCTTGGAGGCAAAAAAACCCATTAAATTGCCTTTTGTGTACATCCCAGGAGAATGTTTTCTCCTTTGGTGTGTTGAATCTGTGTGTTTACTCATGTATTAAAATTGCTGCTTGGTCTGCAGTGTAAAGATAACATAAAATGAATCCTAAATACCAGATATAGGTTTACAGCCTGAGATGCTCTCCAGAGCTGTCATCACTCCTGGGCTGTGGTTGTGATGGGATGTAATGTTTCATGCTCTGCAGCTTCTGGACAAAGCCAAGGCTAAAGGGATTTAGAGAAACCGACCGACAGATGCAGGCTAGGAGACTGCTAGAGAAACACACAGCAAGTAATGAGGAATTGCCAAGGAAGAGAAAAAGTCCAGAGGAAGAAGATTAAAAATGTGGGTTATCGTCTTGCAAAGTTTATCCTGCCTTGCTGTGCTAAAACCTTGGCTGTGGACTGCAGCTCATGGCGACCTGGGGACTGATGTGAGTGGGTCCCAGGCTGTCATGAAGAGGAGGAGAGGGAGCAAGTGACAGCTCTCAGGTGGGCAGAAACTGATCTCGTTCCTTCAGCAGTGGCACAGCAGCCACTGTGCACTGGATGCAGTTGTTTTACCTCTGTATTCACAGTGCCAAAACCCCTTACTTCTGTGGGGTGGAGAGAGGTCAATCTCAGAGCACAGTGGCACCCGAGGGTGGCTGGCTGTGGTGTGGTCCTACACACCAAAATAACTCAGCTTTCCTTGTGATGATATTATCTGTGAGTTTGTTGCCAGTGTCCTACTCACAGCCTGGGAGATCACAGCGCCAGAGAAATGAACTTCTGCCCAAGGAGATCTCTCTGCTTTGTCTCATGTGCCATATCACATGTCCCAGAAATGATTTTTACCCCATTTCTCAGGAGCATAAGTGCTCCTGGATGCGGGACAGGAACTGTGATCATCAAAATAGGCTGTGTTGGTGCTCACCATTTGCACCATGTGGCATTTAGGAAGGGAGAAGGCAGGGAGAAGGATCCTTGCTCTTTCTGTGCATACACCTCCTCCTGGTGCTGTGAGCCAGTGGCTGCTTTATGGCAGAGTTTCATTTGTGATTAATGAGCTATTATCAGCATTGTTAGAAAATCCACCATAGTTGTCACCAGATAACATTCATCTCCTGCTCAATTCCTGCTTTTGGCTGTCAGGCTTTGGCTGAAATCAGACACCAAGGTGGAAATACAGGGGAGCAATGGATGGCTTCAGTTTGGGTTGTATAAAGAGAGCAGTTGCTCTGTGAAAGCTCACCTGTGTGTGTTTGGTATTGATAGCATTAGTGCAAGGTAATTAATATTCCAAGATTGAAAACCTGCTCCAGATGAAGTAATATGCCCTGCAAAGGAAATTACCAAGCCATTGTTTCTTAATAACACTGAGCAGGCATTTATTTTGTTAATTAATTTTGAGTACTAACCTCACACTTGTCTGAACAAGCCTCCCTTAATTAAAGTTTTGTTAGCACAGTGGGTCCTTGAATTTTCCAGAAAATATTAGACCTGTAACCTTTGTAAATTTGTACTTCCTGAAGTCTCCTTCAGCCAAACTCTGGATTTGTTCTGCAAGCTGTATTTACCTGTGTAACTCGGGAAAGCAGCACTAGGTGTGGTCTGACATCACCCAGGAGGACTGTGAAGAGAGCAGAGTTAATTTACTGGATTGTTGTTAACACTGCTCCAATAGAAACCTTCTGATAGAAATGTTACCTCTGTTGTTTTGGATCCTGCCTCTGTGGAGTGTTTCAGAATTATGGGAATCACAAGACCACTGCCAGACTGCACTGAGAGGCTGTACAAAAGTTACCCCTCAGCCCCCTGTCTGCAAGAATAAATTACTGAGGCATAGTGCTTTAAGTGTTCTTGCAGTCAGACATCAGACTGATACCAGAAAGAAAAAAAAAAAAGCATAATTTTAAGAAATGCGATTAGAGGCAAGCAGCTTGTTTGAATTATTTAATTGTGCGGACAATATCTCATACTCATAAGATAAACAAGTGTAACTGTAAAGCTTCTGGCCTGTATTTGTGTGGGATGATGATTTCAGTTCCTGCTTGAGGTCTCTTCCTTGCCAGCAAGCAAACATCAGGCAGGTGAAGTCGCCTTCTGTCTCGTATTTGTCAGTCTGTGGAAAGCAGCACACAGGGGTTAGGTAGGTCTTCATCAGCAGTAGGGTTTAGGTGTTTTGAACGTGGACATGTTGAATAAATGCAATTGTTTCATTTTGGCACCAGGCTCTACAGAAGCCAGGCGTTCATTCTGAAGGCAGACCTTTCTGCTGGCTGTACATCACTCTTCTGTCCTGTCCTTCCTTTCTTCTATCATTACCTGCAAGACAGTAGAGACCTTCCTGAGCTTGAAACCTCTCACCATAAATATTTGCATTAAAGAGGATTGCAGAGACACCACAACAATGAGCATGCATAAGGATGCCTGTCACTTTCTGGCTTTAAATAGTTTTCAGGTCCCCTCAACAACTGGGTTTTGCATGTGCAACAAAGTGTTTTTCATAAGTGCTAATGATCAGACACTGGTGGAGAGTTAACATCGATGTCCTCTTCGTGCTGCAGCTGTTATTCAGATTTGCTCATATTATATCACTAGATCAAAGGATCCTCTCTTTAGCATTTCCTTGAGGGTGAATGCAAGGATTTACTCAAGAAATAATTTTGTTATTTATTTTTCCCTTGGTTTGCTTTTGCTTCCAAAACAGACACAGTTTCAAATCAGCACTGATCCTGATGGAAAACTTTACTCCATTAGTTTGCGGTGGGATGTCATATCACAAACCAATGAAATGATCCCCACTTTTATTCTTTATTGAATCACTGTATTTTAAGTTAATATAAAGTTTCATCCACTTACATAGGTCTTTCCAGCAGCCAGTGGCCTCCGTTGTTACTTCGTGGTAAAATCTCCACTGTGTTGCCAGACAATTTGATCCAGAGCTTGATTTTGCCAAAAATAGCCAGAAACCTCTCATTTTTCTAACACTTTTCTCTCTCCAGTTTAAGGTAAGATATTCTTTCCAGTCTTTAACTGTCTGCTCTCTCCTAGAACAGCAACTGTGGATTTTTTTTTTTAGAGAATTAGTTAATGGAGGCAGGGAGGAAAGAGTAAAATGCTATTTCATATTCTCTTACAAAGGGGCAATGAAGCATCTCAGGTTTTTAACCTTGACTTTGGAATGGCTTTGTAATTATGCCTTCTTAAGACAGTAGGTTTTAAAGTCTGCTCATCACTGCCTGAATGGGAGAAGGAATCTTGTCATTCGTGATGGCTGATCACTCGCTTGCCAGATCAAAATTAAGAATAACCTTTCACCAGCAGCTCTGGCACAGCCATCATCCTTTCTGCCTCCTCAGTGGGTACCAATGAGATTACAGCCAGATTGCACATGACAAACCAAAAATATCCCCAGCAGTCTGCTAAAATTTAACTCCCCCAAAAGATTACATCCTCGCAGCTCTGCAGCCTGGTGTAGTTCAGCTGATCAATGGGAGCTGAATCATACGCTTTATTCCTTTCAAAGTTTTCAGAAATCTCAATTGGAAAAGAATTTTTGCTGCAAACAGGGACTGATGGATCGTGCTGTAATATCCAGCACAGATTGCACGGCAAAGTCTTTGCAGGATTAAAGCCCCAGGCCTTCAGAACTGACACTGTAAAATTCAAAACTAATTCTTCTAATAAAACTTCAGCTAAATCCTGTCTGCTTTCCTTCCCTGAGCCTTTCATTGCTCTGGTAGGTTTCTCCTGTTCTGTTGGAAAACACATAAAACTGCAGCATTAGCTAAAGGCACCTCAATTTATTGCCTATATTCCAAGCAATTACAATGAAAAGGGTTTTTTTACAGTTGTAAGACCTCTTTTTAAGACTTCTGCTATTCACCAGAGACATAGGTACTCAGAACTGGTGGGGTAAAAATTCTTAAGCTGACAGCAGATAGGCTGGGGGGAAAAAAAAAAGAAAACATAAAAGAAAAATAATCAGCAACTTTGAACATTTTGAGTTCAGGGGACAGTGACAGTATGTTTGGGGCCATCTTCCCCAAAGAGGGAAATTACACTACATCAGAAGTGCTTAGGTCACTGAAGCATGGAGATTTTCAGATGAAAGAATTTGGCTTTGGGCTTTGCTGTCTGACTGTCACCATTTCTCTGTGCCTACTGTCTTTCATCATTGCCCTGTTCTTTTCTTCCCCTCTTGGGCTCATGCTTTGACCTCTGGTCTTTCACTATTAAAGTCACTGAGAGTTTTGCCAGTAATTTGTATAAGGATAAGATCAAGCTCTTACTTTCCTTTCATGCTCTTTCTTAAGTTTCCCAAATGTCTCTTTCTAGTCTCCATTCCCCAAAGCACAGGTGTACATTCTGTCTCTCAATTTTTTTTTTTTTTGGCTAAAGAGTAGAAGCACTTCAAAAAAATCAATTAATAATTTGATTTGCCAGACTTCCTCAAGGATTCTGGGAAATCCTTTTTAGGATGGGGGTGATTATCAAGGTAGTTTAGATTTTTCATCTCTCCTTGAAATAGCAAACCAAGGTCTGTAGGATGTTTAGTTGCGAGAGAATAATTTCAGAATACACATGCACGTGCTCACTCCCACACACAAACTTTCCTGAAAGTAATTTGGTATTCATGGTTTAAAATAATTAAATAATTTTTGGTTGCTCACATCCGAGCCCTGTGAACAATGCATGCAGTTAAAGCTGCTAAATTAAACCCTCCTGACTCCATAACGCTGGTACATCAAGCAGATGTGTTCCGGAGTACTACCCACTGCCTCGATATCTCCTGAATAGCTGCACATAAAGAGAGAACACTCATATAGCACTGTCTATAAATACAGCAACCAGAATACACTCCGGAGATGTTGTGAGGGCTCCAAAGTTAAGTTTAGTTTGAGGTTTTGAGCTCAAATCAGAACTAAAACTGATGTTATAATGATTGAATATACTTGCCAGATTTAACATCTTCGCAACCCTATTTAATTTCCTGTAATATTTTTAGTTCACATGAAAAGATGTTCTCCCTATTCATCAGAAATTATTTTAAACCTGACAGGAGGAAAATGAAGTTACTGATGTCTGCTTCCTTTATTTAGCACTTTTCACTTACATCCTGTGCTTTCACATCAGCTTCTTACATCTTCTCCAGGAACAGGGGGAAGAGCTGGTCAGTAAAATTGTAGGAAGCGTGGGAAGACAGAATAAGGAGACAAATGTGCATCTTGGACCTGAAGTTATAGTGAGGAATTTTGGTGATGATACTAAATTGGGAGGAGCTGCCGACTCCCTTGAGGGCAGAGAGACCTCAGCAAATCAGAGAGATGAGCAATCACCAACCAAATGAAGTTTAGCAGGGGTGGGTGCTGGGTTTTACACCTGGGGCAAGGCAACCCTGGATGTGGGGATTGACTGAGGAATGAGAGGCTGGGGGAAGGGACCTGGGAGTCCTGATCCAAGGAAAGTTGAACACGAGTCAGCAGTGCCCTGGAGCCAGGAGGGCCAACCCTGTCCTGGTGGCTTCAGGCACAGCATCACCAGCAGGGCAAGGGAGGGATTGTCCTGCGCTGCTCTGGGCCTCACCTCAAGTCCTGGGGGCAATTTTGGGTGACACAATTAAAAAAAAAAAAAAAAAACACATTAAACTGTTGGAGAGCATCCGGAGGAGGCCATGAGGTGGTGAAGGGCCTTGAGGAGAAGCCATAAGATGTGTGGCTGAGGTCACTTGGTTTGTTCAGCCTGGAGGAGACTGAGGGGACACCTCAGTGCACTAACAACTTCCTCCCGAGGGGAAGAGGAGGGGCAGGCACTGATCTATTCTCTCTATTGCCCAGTGACCTGACCCAAGGGAATGGCCTGAAGGTGTGCCAGGGGAGGTTCAGGTTGGATATTAGGAAAAGGTTCTTCACCCAGAGGGTGGCTGGGCCCTAGAACAGCTTCCCATGTCAGTGCTCACAGCACCAAGCCAGAGGGACCTCAAGAAGCATTTGGACAATGCTCTCAGGCACATGGGGTGATCCTTGGGGTATCCTTGGGGCCAGGATTGATGATGCTGATGGGTCCCTTCCAACTCATCATATTCAGTGGTTCTGTGATCTGTCTGGATTTATTTCAATGGCCTTCCTCTGCTTGTTCAGGAGTTACAACCCCTCCTGTACCTCTGATCCTTCACAGTCAGGCTCCGGAATATGAAGATGGGGTCGTCTGTTTCATTGCAAAGGATACAAGGACCAACAGCTTCAGCCACATGCAGTTACAGAAAATTAAGTATTTTCTTCAGATGATATCAGAGACAATCTACTTATGAACTGCATTCATCAGAACAACAGCAGTCACCTCTACAATGAGCCCGAAGCATTAGAAAAATAAATAAATAAAGGCCTATAATGAAGACCAAGTGGCTTGAGAGTGAGATACTAATCATTTCCTGCTATAACATAATAATTGCAAAATTAGCCTAAGAAATAGACGATGCCTTATGTTCTAGGGAAAAGAAAAGAAGATATCTAGGCCTAAGCCAATACTTGATGACAGAGTGAAGTGAAGAGATATCCCTTCCTGATGCCAAATCTGGTGCTTGGCTTAAATCAGACTGTGGAAGTAAGATGTAAGAAGTGTGGCATCCTGTGCATCAAAGACTTCCTGGATTGTATTGAACTTCTGTGCAAGCTGTCATTACTTTCCTTAAATGGTGGCCTTTGTATATGTACTGCTTCTAAGAAGCAAAAAATACGAATATGGAACAGGTTTCAGTGGGATGTAGAAACACCTGAGCCTGCTCTAACCAGGCTACAATGATAATGGAAGCAGATTAACTGTGAAAGCACAGGAGTTTGTGCCCTCACATCAATTAATTGCTTCTTAGTATGAAAAATTAACCCATTCTACTTAAGCTACATTTGTCTTAATGCCCTTGATAGATTCATTAATTCTGACACTCTCAAACTAAAACACCCTCCACTTAGTGCCTCTAACAGGTACGAACAAGTAAAAGTTATAGTAGTTGCTGTTTCACCAGGTCTGGTTCTCTGGCTTCAAGGTGAAGTTTTGAAGGTGTGTGTACACCGACTTGTTCTCAGGGATCACAGATAATTTCTTTTTTTACTCACTGGGATTGAAATCCCATTGCAGAGTAACTAGAGGGATGTCAGCGTAAATTTGTGAAGGTTAGTGAAGACTGGGCAACAGATTCACATGGCCTGAACTCCCCCTAAACCCAGCATAGCCAAAGTGATGAGATCCAGCCTACAAGGCTGAGGGCAGGGTAGAGTCAAGGTTATCTGAACCTTTCCAGTTTGATATTTCAAGTTTTCTCAGTTCCAATTGGCACCAAAGAGTGACAGAGAAGAACTTGTCATCTTGCAGGTGGGGTGGACTAAGGGGAGAGAAGGACCTGAGGGGACTCCAAAATCAGAACTGCCAACTCCCAAAAGCATAGTTATATGTTTCATATATACCTATGAAATAAATGTGGTCTGGATTTTTTATGTGTGAATCCTAGAAAATTAATCTATACTTACTTTGTTCCTAGCTGAATGGAGGAAATTAAGGAAATTCATGCATGCAAAAAATGTCTGATCTGATGCTCTGCTACCTTACCAGTTAGGAACATCGTGTGACTCCAATCTAGCTAACTTGCTGTACCATAAAAGCAAGTGGAAAGGAGCCAATAACCCCTGAATTCAATCTGGTTTTAGCTGTTATTTCTTGTTTCTTTCATCATCTAGCTCATGAAGTTTGGGTCTGTGGAACATCAGCTGACTGGGATTGCTGCTAAATTAGCCAATGAAGTCATTGCTGGATCTAATGGCTGCAATAGAAACCCTGATTTTGAGCTGATAATGGAAAGGTTAATACTGTAATAAAGGATGAATAGACAGGCATGCACAATTTATTCCCTGCTCTGTAAACTAGGGCACCAATAAAAACTGTGCTAGAAATGAATAAACAAATTAAATAAATAAATAAATAAATAAATAAATAAATGGAACAGAAAAACCAAAAGTACTTTCAGGAGGTGAGAAAACATTTATATATGACAATATCCTCCAAAATAAAGAACTTCCACAAATTAAATAATTGCAGGAAAAATATGTCTGACATGCGTTTAAACACTGGAGCAAGGTTGAAAGATGCAGCAGAATGCTCAAAATGATGACGGCATTATTAATTTCTACTGTGCAGGCCCAAGGGAAAAGCTGCTCCTGCTTTTGTGCACAGTGTGACATTTCTTGCATAAAGACAATGACTCAAAATTCCTGGCAAAACAATATTTGTGTTTGAAACATTTCACACACTCTTGTATTCTCCTGTCCTGTGAAGGAAAGAACATAATGATCGTTTCTGGAAGAAGGAGCACAAGTCCCCTCAAGAGTCTAAAGAATGAAATATTTCTTAGCCTGCCCCAAAGCTCCAATAATGGTGTGTGCAGAACTTAATTACACGCTTTCTATTGTGGGCATGTTGAATCACTCGTGTTAGATGAACAGCATCCACAGCCACATTACATCTGTTTGGTGTACACTTAAAGCAGGCACCTTGAGACACATCTAATAACCCTACGAGCAAGCTGAGTACAACCATGTGCTTATTTTTAAAATGTCACAGTGACCAAAATAGTGCCAGTAATTTAATGTTAAGCATTCACCATGAAACCCTTTCAAATTTTGTTCTTGTGAGTAATTTGTTTTATCATTAGACTTACCACAGCATCCCCAGAATTGAAATAACTTGAAAATTGGTAGTTACCAAGTCTTCTAATTTTACTGGGATTGCAATACTTGATTTCTTTGCTTTTTTTTTTTTTTTTTTTTTTTTTTTTTTTTTTTTTTTTTTTTTTTCCCTAGCTGTAGCTCTTCTTCACAGGAGAAACTCAGCTTTTTTCTTTGGAAATTCTTACTTTTATAGTTGTCTTGTCTGTGGAAAAAACAATAGAACTCATGCACACTCGAGGGTAAAAATGATATGGAGGAGGTATTTCTAAGAACAGCTCATTATTAATTTTGGCTCCCCAGATGAGCTGCCTGGGACCAGCTCCTTAATTTCCTATTTAAAATAAAATATATAGATTAGTTTGAGTATAGACCAGAATTCTGAACCTTTTTGGGACTACTGCTGGTGGTAAGCAATGGAAAAATCAATGTACTATCAGTCACGAACATCTTGATCAGGACTGCTCAGAAAACAGCCCTGAAACAGTTAGCACCTATGAGCTAAATAATTAATCAGTGTTGAGAACAACTTCAACCCACATTATACCAAATACAAATGTATAGCCAGTCCTGTAGATAGCCAAGGCTAAGATTCCTATTTAATCACAGCATTGAGGTACTGGAGGGATCACCTGCGCCAGTAGGTCTTTCACCCAGGAGTTACAGCCTAGTGCTCACTTAGTAATATTTTCTGTAGTCACATGGCAAATGTGCCACCCTATGTCCTGGTGGGATGTAGAGGGAGAAAAACCTGATTTTCCACACACTTTAGATACCTAAGTCAACCATCACAGTTGTCTGGGTCTAGTAAAAACCTAGACCTGACATTTGTCCCTCTGCAACAGTCTTAATTTTACTGATAAAGAGAAAAGCTCTACGTGTCTAATGCAAACCTTCCCCATCACCCCAGTATCCAGAACTGTCAGAGCCTCTGCAAGCTGTGAGCAGAGAATCCCTATGGTTGCTTTCTGCTCCAGACTTTCTGTTCTTCGTGAGATGAGATTCAAGGCATGAATTGGATATTCAGTTCAGGCACCCAAATATCTGTGTGTGTGCAGATGATTTAAGTGTCTGCTGTCCCACTAATCTAGCTGGTCCTGCCTGTGGAACTCAGAGGGCTGTTCATCTTGCTGAGAGAGTTTTATTGGCTGTCTGGCTGGTCAGATCTGTCATGCTATACCTGAAAATGGATTTAACTCTCCACCCTTATTGATTCATTATTATGCTGAAATTCCAGCCACTCTCTGCACTGATATCACAACAGAAGAAGGTGGCAAAGCTTGAATTAGGAATAGGAGTTCCTGTTCCCATGGATGTCAAGTAAGAATAAGAAAAGTTATGTCGAGGCTCTGGCCCACTGTGCCCAGTATTCTTCTGTTACAGAGGACCTTTCTTCAGTAAAATCAGCTGTTCCATCCAGGGGACACACAGAGATTCAGGGGTTTTGAGCAAACAAACGTTGAGTCCCAACAGAGTTTCTTAGCCCAGGCTTAAATGCTTTGCTAGGCTGTATTCTGCATGCAGAACTTCTCATTACTGCATTTTTTTTCTATTTTTCTAAATGTACTTTACACGTGCTGAAATCTGCGCCATTTCAATTTACTTACTCAACTCAGTAGATTTCTGTCTTCAAATAAAACTGAAAATAACTCCTTCCATATTGCCATTTTTTCCTGAGGGTTCGATAGAATTGTCATTGTTTGAATCTGTCAGGTTAAACAGGGATAATGCAATCTGAGATGTTCATGAGTCAGTTGAGCAAAAGGGCCATCATACATTGTGTTGAGAAGCATTGTTGCAGATGCTGGTGAAACATTTCAGGAATAAAATTGGACAGGTCTGCAAAAGGCTGATAACCTCCTCCAAAGACTTCAACTTCAGGCATCAAATGAAATGGTACATGCTTACAGATGATCGTTCTGAATTTTGAATACTGATTAATTGTTTATGGTAATGCAAACCAGCAGAAATACTTTAAAACAGCATCAGATTTACATAGGTACAAATACTGTGTGCTAATGATTCCGTTCAGCTGTGTAAATCAGAGTCCTGAGGATACAATGACCTCCAAAGAGCTTATCCAAAGTTCACTTCCAAGGAGGGTGTGATTCATTTGCTGTGCTAACACAACTCATCACTTGCTAATGAATGTGAACTGGAGATGGGAAAGGAGCACAAATAACTTATCTGCACCCCAAACTTCGGCTGTTCCTGTGTTAGCCTCAGTGCTCCTTCAGCACTGTGGGTCTGCAGCTGCAGACTCTTCAATTCTCTTTCCAGTGGAGATGGAGATCTTACAGGAATTCCACATGACAGCCTCTGTAAGCACCTTTGCTGAAACACTTTAAAGTTATTGACATATTCTCATTAGTTTAAGCTGTTTAAAAAAAACACTATTATAAAAAGATTTGCCTTTAAACAATTGAGCATCCTCCTCACATTTCTATCCAGACCACGTGTCTTGTCATGTGTTAAACCATCCAGGCAGCAGCTGACATTTTAGGGTTGAAATCCAGTTTCCGTCCCTCTTTTATTTTCCCAACAAATAAATATAAAAACCAAAAATATAGAACTACAAGAGAAGAGAGGAAGAGAAGAGAAGAGAAGAGAAGAGAAGAGAAGAGAAGAGAAGAGAAGAGAAGAGAAGAGAAGAGACGAGACGAGACGAGACGAGACGAGACGAGACGAGACGAGACGAGACGAGACGAGAAGAGAAGAGAAGAGAAGAGAAGAGAAGAGAAGAGAAGAGAAGAGAAGAGAAGAGAAGAGAAGAGAAGAGAGAGAAGCACTCCAATGTGTTTAGAAAGGCAGGTGTTAAAAGCAGAAGACCTGTGGCAGTGGTTTGATGGGTGTGAGGCTGAGTTACAGGGAGTGGTTTCATTTCTGCCCTGAGAGAAAGGGCATGGCATCGAGCATTTGGCCATTTGGGGAAAGTGTGATTAGGAGGCCATGCTCAGGTTCCCATCCCAAGGGGATTCTCATCCATGTGACACTGTTCTCAACACCAGGACTCTGGCAATACTCTTGCTTGGTATAATGGAGCTATCTCCTTCAAAAACACAAAAAATTGGGGTTTGGGTCACATGTACCATGTGCACTGTGAAACTCCGTGAGAGAACTTCCATAAAGGGGTAGAATTATGCAACAGAGCCTAGGGGAGGAATATCTGTTCCCTGTGGAGAAGCAGTGTGAGAGTGGAGTTGCATTGCGGCGTCCATCGTTATTGGATAAAAGCTCATCCCTTGGGATCAGACTGAGATAAGACCCCTACACTGATATGCTTAAAAATGGCTATTTTATCTGGGATAATCTAGAGTCTCTGAGACATCCCCAGTTCTGTTCTAGAGAGATATTTAAGAATATTCTGCATCCAGTGGCCCTCCCCTGGCCTCCAGCTAATGGCATTTTCCAGGGTACTGGAAATGGGCCAGAGCTGTCAATCCTTATTGTCTGATGGATCATGAATGCCAAACTACAACCTGCTTATTATCTATGGAGCACAACGGAAAAATTAAGAGTCTGGTGCAAGAAAAAGTTTATAAGAACAGCATCAAGTCAAACTGGATTAAAAATCTGGTTTAATTTCCAGTGAAATTTTGTCTATTAAAACAGTATTTTGTCTGTATCAACTTGTGTGTTCAGGGAAAAGCATTCCTCCACTGTTCTATTTATCCACAGCTCCCGTAACGTGAGTTTAGCCCTTGCATCTTTTAGCACAAATCCTTTCTTTTCTTCTCTCCCTGTGGATAAAGTGAGGGCAGCTCATCCTCTTTGCATTATGCACAGTAAGAAACTCTTCCCTGACTGATTAGTGTGAGCTTGTTTTGCAGCACCACTGGATCTGTGAATGGATCATAGTCTACAGAACAGATTGTTAACAAAAGCTGATGTTCAGTGTTGTAAATTAATCTAAGTTGCAGTAATGACTCTGCACTCCTCACTTATAAGAAAATTAGAAAAATTTCAAAAAGTCCTCCTGGATTAAAAAACCCCAACAACTGGATAGTTCAAAGCAAAGATCTGAGACTTTTGTCTGATTTTCTCCACTGATGAAACATGATGTGCAAAAGATCTGCTCTCCATTCTAGCTGTAAAACTTCATGCTTTTAGCTGGAAAAGTCCTGAGTCAAGTGCCCTGTGTCACAAGCCTGTGACCACCTCAGGTGCAAAATGATGGAGCTCACTGTGGAGTTAATGACAGAAGGAGATTTCTTTTTCACTTGGCAATCCCACATGGCTGAAGTGCTACATTGGGTTGGAAGTATGGGCATTTTTAGAAGTATGGGTTTTGCAATGTAGGGTCAAAAATATTTAAAAAACAACTGTCAAAACTTCCAAATGGGTTGAAGCCTTGCATAAGGAGTAAAAATTCTCTTTTCAGTTCACTGTAAGAAACTCTCTGGTCACAAAATTAATATTATCAATTTCCTACCAAGAAATTCTATTAGAGACTACAGAGGCTTTTTCTGGACAGTGCTGCCTTTGTATTAGAAATTCACTTTCAGCTGTGCCACCTTTGGAGGACCTAATATATTTGATGTGAGTGCCTGTGTAAAAGGGAATTTGGTCAGGTGGAAGAAAGGGTGGGTGGTTTTTCTGTCTCCTACAGTCTTTTGACCTTTATTGATTTCAAATGGGAAGGTAGAAAATATGACACCACCATATTCAATCAAGGCAGAAATCACAACCGTGGGTTCAGAAGTTACTCTCATTTGCATTTTTTTTAGATTTCTAAAAATTTATTCAGAGGGTATAACTCATTCCTCTCCTTTCTAAAGAAAGAGGAAGGGTTTGTGGGGGAGATCAGTGCATGTCCCTGTGAGACATCCTAAATCTTGTGTACCCCTGAGATTTTGTCATGTTTGGAAGTAGACTTCTTGATATTTTGTCCCTCTGGACACAGCAGTCTTGGTGATACTTAAAAAGGTATCTTCCTAGAAAATTTTCTCCAGATGTTTAAGCATTTCTATGGATGGCTGCTGCTCTTACCTTAGGCTCTTTATATATAAATTCACTTCTTTACAGAGTTTGCTGAAGCCTGGGCATTTGACTGCTCAGTTACAGGCTGGCTTTCAAATGTCATGCACTTTTATTTTGCAAAATTTAGCAGAAACCAACGTATTAATCTTGAGATTTACCTTCAAATGGTTTCACGCAGGTCTGTTAATGTCCTTTGGAGAATGTCCTGTCAGAAGCATTTCTGCAACTCTTTTGATTTGTGTTTCTTGCAGCTGGGGCTGCTGGGTGGTGTGGTTTGGCTCCGTTCTCTCCCTGCTTTGCTGCCCTGCATGGCTCCCCGTGCTCTGTGTGTCTCAGCTCAATTAGCAGCTTGCTGCCAGCCAGAGATAAGCCATGGATGGCCATTCTGGTCACGGCAGATAAAAACCCCAAACAATAGCTCAGGCCAATGACCTTCACCTAATATAAAAATAGAATTTCCTTCACCTAATATAAAAATGGAATTTAAACCCACTAATGAAGCAACTCAGAGTATTTAGTTGCAACAGTCAGAAGGTTTTCCACCCTTATTCGAGCTGCAGGGGGATAGGAGATCTCTAACCCCTTGGTAGCTAACACTGCCATTGCCTCTCCTTCTGCCAGCTGTCCCCCAGTCAGTCACCCATGTGAGAAGATGCCTTGGTCTCTCCAAATTACATGTGCCAGGCCTTTTGGAGCGCTTTTAACCCGTGTCCCAGGAGGGAAATAGGATCTTGGTGCATGACTCTTCCAAGCTGAGGGAAAACAGGCAGAAATGCGGAGAAATGCGGTGCTCTGGGCTGTTTTGCAGTCTCATACCAGGAAACCTGGGAAATGTGTCAGGCCATTCTTCTGAAATGTCCCCTCGAGCAGAAAGTTCAGGTTGATGTGGCTGTGCTGTCTGACATTGCTGACCCAAAATGTGCCAGCACGCCAGACTCCCTGAGAAAGATAGCGATGGTGGTCAACAGGGCTCAGGAGAAAAAGGTTTTTTAGGACTGGACCTGAAAAAAAACGAGACAATGGAACTTCAACCTGGCTCTTGGCTTGTACATGGAGGAGAGGAAAGAAGCCTCTGATGTAAAAGCTGTTCTTTTGCACCCCAAAAGCCCTGCTGTGAAACTCAGCTTTCCTCCCCCAGATCTTGATTTTAAAAGCTTTCCACACTTAGGGAAACAGCAGTGAAGCCCATTCATAGGCATTCCTGCCAGTGAGAGCCCAAGGTCATAAAAAACCTGGCATGAGTAAGGGTTTGGGCTTTTCTGCCTCAGCTTCCCCCTGTGCGAGGAACAATGTCTGTCACTTCTGTCACCAATGGACAAGTGTCATTCTGGGCGACCTCCACACCACCTGCCAGGTCAGCTTGTGTACCAGTGACACTAGGGCTCTTTTGGGGAGCATCCCTTACTTTTAGGGTTTCCTTCAGCATCATGTGGAGGACTTTTTTCTGTTTCTGTCTTTGCAGCAGAGAAAAGCATGATACATCTTACTGAGTGTGGCATTTCTGCCCTGTCCTTGCAGCATAATGGCACTGGGACAGAGCCTCCTGCATGGAGCTGTGAGTGTGCACGCAGTGGAATCTGTGGATGCAAAGAAAGAGGAACCTCAGGACATCCCTTCTGCAGGACTTGCTGCTTTTTCTCTTCTCCTCCAGGACCTCCACTAAGTTTCTCAGTGCTTTTCCTTGCATCCCCTGCACTTTTGTAGCCTCACAAAATGTTTGAATTTTTCCTGTCACCCTTGTCTCAGTACTGATCTCTGGCCCATTGCTTGGAAGTGCAGAGATTCAAAAATCTAAATATTAAACAGTGAGTATTCCCGTGTCTGTGGAAATCAGGCATGCATTCCCTTCTCTCTGAAGAGCTGTTCTCAAATATTTGGTAATGTCATTTTTTTTAGTGTTAAAAACCCTGACTCAAGCTTCTCATTAGCAACCATAAAGCGATCAGTGCAAGATACTGCAGATGTTCTGTGAAAAATGAAGTTTGGAAGAAGAGAAAAAGATGGTGGGTAGGAATATAGAGCAACTGAAAGAACTGTGAAAAAAGATGCATTTTTAATCCTTATGGGTAAAAGCCAATAGCTGAAGAAAATAAGGTTGTTCCAATATGAAATTTGGGAAAGTGTGTGGGAATCATGGTTTAGAACCATATTGCTTTGGATACCCTAAACCAAAAATTTAGCAATACATTGCCAGATTTTCCTTATATATCACAATCTTAGAGAATTCCATTAGCATTTACCAGGTGGCAGAGCATAATGAAACCAGAGCACAAGCTTTAAGGGAAGAAAATAAAGTACCAAATGAAGCAAAGCAGAAAAATCTAAGATTCCTAAGAACATTTTAAGACAGAAGATATCCCAATGGCTTGCAAGAAGTGGTATTGAGGATGTGAGAGCAAACAGAAACCTGTGCACTCTTGTTCGGGGGGGATTTCTCACAAATAACTGTTCAACAACTGTTCCTGCCCAGAGCCTGGATAATAATTCTGTAACCAGGATCCTTGACTGCAGGTAGATGGGATACCTAAATTTACAGCAAGGGATTTCAGAAAAACCTGGTCATGTAAGAAGTGGGCTGCTGTGGCTAGTTGGCTAATTCTTTCAATAGTAAAAATACATAAACTTCATTAAGAGGTGGTGTTTTTAATTATGCCCAAACCAGGGGTGAACATAAGGGGTGGCATTCAGCTAATTTAAACAGTAAACCTCTCCTCAGGAGCTCATCACCAGTCTGTCCTTACAGATGAAGAGAAGAAATGGCCTCTGTAGGTGCTCCTGACCAGCTTGAGCTATTTGCTTTAAATCAGCCTGAGCTGAACACTAGAAACACAGGTTCCCCTCTATTAACTAAACCTCACTGAGACTTAGCATTTTATCCCACAGCACAAAAAATTGTCAAAACGATACCAGATGCAAATGTTGTTTGGCCTGCCTATGATGTATCTAGTACACAAAACAGCTTCATAGGGAAGCTGTTTTGGAATAGATTGCAGAAAAATTACTACAGGATCTGCTCCTACAATTTTGAAGGAAGGGATGGTGAACAGGAAGCATGATGAGCAGATGTATATGTAAAACATAAAAAAGTTCTCAGCTAGATCTGCAATCTATTGGCTTCAAATGAAAACAGATATAGAAGAAAAACTAAAAAACAAAAAGGAAATATTTAAATAAGTAAAAATTTACCAAGCAAAACAGTCTGTGATGTTCTTTCAAGAAACATTAGACTCATGATCATGCATAGTCATAAATTACTTCTTCTTTTCTGGATTTTTTAAATATTATTTTTAATACACCAAAATGTGAGTATTAAACAAGTAATTTGTGAAACTAAGAACATATATTGACCTGAATAATATATTATTTGTGACAATGGCAAAAGAGCAGTGCCATTTGGTGGTCTGGAACTTATGCATACAACAAATGAATCAGATTTTAGGCATAATGCTGCAAATAGGAATAATGCAATATGCTGCGAAAAATTATGTAAAATAATGGCAAGGATGATTCTACAAAGATGAAGTACACATTCAGATCCTCATTTGGCATATGGGATATACAGTCTTGAAGTCTGGACTGCCACCTGCTGAAACATTATTTAATAGGAAACTTTGACTCAGTAGGACTTAATTTTAATTTTGAAGCTTGATTTTCACCCTGTTTCTTTCTTCTAACCCTTAGTGCTCTATGTCCCATGAATCATTATAACTGTGACTAAATTTCAGACTTCCTCCCCTTCTGTCCCTTGATTCCCCAGGCCAGTGGCACTCTTCCTCCTGCTCATCCTCTGTGATTTCAGCAGTTTCTTACCCTGTGATTTTTCTGTTATGATTTTACAGCCAGACTCAACCACTCAGCCCACACTGCTGCCTCTACAAGATAAAATTGAGCAGTGTAGACTTGGATATTGTCCTATTACCAACTCTCCTTATATTTGCATAGCCACCATAGCGGCACAGGTGTGCCCAAAACATGAGTCAAAGCAGCAAGGGGAGGCTGAACCTTGTTTTCATCTTTGCTGAGCAAGGGGGGCTGAGGTAGGAAGGACGGCATCTGTGTGGCATCTTCCATAGAAAGAGGACACAAGAAATCTTGCAGGCTTCAAACCCACCAAATCCAAACCAGAAGAGGCTGGGTTGCACAGAATCAGTGCAGATTAAAATTGATGGTGTGCTTTGAGCCGCAGTTGTAATTGCAGATGCTGAGGAGGACTGCTGAGATGTGAGCTGATTAACTTGTGGTGTTTGCAGTTGGTGTTTAGCCTTTGAAACGCTGCAGAAGGAGGAAATCCAACCCTTCCAAGATGGTTTGTGGCTATGAGTACAAACACAGGCTTTTCATGCCTTCACACCCCACTGTCCTGAAGGAAGGAGCAGGAGCTCTGTGGGTTCTGTGGTTTTGGGGAGTGCAGTTCCCACTCAGCAATGTCACCTCTGAGATGCTGTCATGCACTTCCTGCAATGGAGGTTCAGGCCACAATCTCTTCTCTCACCTTATTTTTATTGGGTTTTTTGTCCTGCATGACCTGTTGTTCTCATGGGTGGGCTCTCCCTTGGAGCTGGGACTTGCAGCTTGGGCTGTGCCACACGGAGGGATTGAACAAGCAGCACCCCCAGCAGCACTAAGCAGTTGTCCCTTGGCCTCAACATCTGGGATTTTTATTGATCAAACCCTTCCATCGCTGTGAGACCCCTTTTCTTACATCAAATACGTGGTTGTGATCCCCTGAACATCGCCGGCTTTGAGTCTGATCCATGGGGAAGGAAAACGATGGAGCTGCATCCCCTCGCTCTGTGGAGCACCGGTACCCTCTAGTGGTAAAACCGCAGGCATTTTTAGGCAAAAAAAGGTGACGATTTCACTACTAACTTATCTTCTGTCTTCTTTTTGGACAAAAATCTCTACGTCATCTCTAATTGACAGCGGTGTTCTGTTAAACGAGATCATAAATTCATGCCTTTAGTTTAAGTAGCCTATGATGTAATGTGGTGATGTAATTTCCTTGGACTGCTTTCAGTGAGTTTCACCCTTCATTAAATCATTAGAATGATACTTGTGAGATGATGGGTGACCGAATTTTCACATGGCTGTAATGGAAAGTACCAAGCAGCAGCTGCTCAGGGCTTTAAATGGAGTGTTAGTGGTGGTGCCACTGTAAAGGTTGTACTATGGCAGAGCGTGGGTGCCTTACAGTTAATCAAAGGAATCATGTTGTCTTTGTTTAGTTCTCACCAGTTTGTTTTTGGAGGCTCAGGACAGCTGGGTCATGGGTCTCAGGAAGCCAGGGATTCACTGCCTTTATAACTGCAAGGTGGGGACAAGAAGGGATGGTGACAGAGCAAGCTCAAGGGCATGGCAGGAGCAGCACAGAATTGCTAAGTGAACTGCCAAATGTCTTAAGCAGCAGAAGTGTGGTTATAGGTTTATGGAAAAAGACACATTCTGGTCTTTTTCCTTACAACTGCATAACCCACGCTCCAGAGAAGGGCTGGGGAGTGGGAAAAGGTGAAACTTGCCAGAGAAATCCAAAATTATTTAACATGAGTAAACACATTTACTTCTGTTCTAACCTTGCTCAAAATGGCTGATCTGAATTTTCCTGGCATAAGGACAGTGGATTTCAGAAGATCCACAGCAAAGTAGGCTTTCAGGGTTTGCTATGAAGTGCTTCACTGTTGTCTTTTCCTTGTGTGGAGGGTTCTTGTGGATGCTCCTTGGAGGAAATTCCCCCTAAAGGCAGCAGGCGCTGTCTGGAGATCACCTCTGTCCTTTCACTGCAGCTGCAAATAAGTTGCACTTTCTCAGAACACCGTCTTTAGCCCCAGGTTTTCTCAGGCATGAAGGAAACCAAAACCCAAGGCAGGTCAGAGGACATGTGTCCCTGAGCTGAGCTCCTGGTCAGCTCCTCCACTCTTCAGGCTGGGGCTCTGCTCATTTCACCCCATGAAACAAAGTGGAGTTTTACCCAGCAAGAAATGAAATCACACTTCAGGAACCAGATTGAAATTCAAAACAGGTAGTACACATAAACACAGCTTGATTCTTCACAAGCTTTTTCCCCTGGATGATTTCAGTACCTAATGCCTATCATTTCTTTGATGTACCCTAGCTATGAAAGCAGGGAATTCAGAGCTTTTACAAAGGCATCCCTCTAATTTATTCATTAAACTCAAAATATATCCATGGCCACCTGCCCCTCTGTTCCTGTGGATCAGGTTTTGGAACCACATTAAAATGCCCATGATCTTTCTACGTGAAGTACCAGAATATGAGCTTGCCCCACTTTGCTTTACAGTAATCACTTGTATAAAAGATTTTGAATAGCTTGAACCTGGGAATAGTTTTGCAGAGCAGATCAATTAGACTGAATTGGATTTGCCAGGAGTGGGAGTTAAATTTTTAGTCAAATCTCTGTGTTCTGGAGCCTCACAGACAGAAAATAACACAGAGGCAGTGATTTATCACACACTCTGTTTACTGGAGAGCAGAAATTTACCCTCTCTTGTTACATTTTCAAACCTTTTCGTCTTTTCATCTGCATAGAAATGAGAGCAAAAAGAGAAGAAAAAAAGAAATGCAGTGCAGTTTTCAAGGGAGGGTTTGTCCTGGTGCTGCATTGTGAGGAAGCGTTTACTGTTTCCCAGGCCTCAGGGTGTGCCAAGTAGATCCTTTGCACTGTAAGTGCAGTGCCATTCTGGGACTCACTCTACATTTTTGGAAGGGATTTTATGCCATGGCAGAGGATTGTGTTGCTCAGGAGGTCCTGAGCAACACAATCCTCTGCCATGGCATACGATCCCTTCCAAAAATGCACTATCACCCATTTCAGTCTTAAAGAATGTGAGTTAATTAATGCATGTCTGTCCCAGGAACATTCTGACTCGGGATCTTGCCATGACTGCCAGTTCCTCCCCCTCCATCCTGGTTGGGAACCAGGTTTTTATCTTCACAAAAACCCACCTCACTGCTCGGCGATGGGAAGCAGCCTTCCTGTGGAGGTCTCTACTCAGGACTGTATAGGCAATATCTCCAGTGCGAACACAGAGGAGTAACAAAGCTGTGTTTTTTTTCCTTTTATTTCATTCCAGGTTTCTGATTGTCTTGGGCTGTTTGATCTTAGCTGTCCTGACAACTTTCAAGGAGTATGAAACAGTTTCGGGAGACTGGCTCCTCTTGCTGGTAAGTAAACCGTGGCTGCTGCCTCGCCCTGGTAAAGCCCTAAAATTGAAATCAGCCCCATCAGCAGCGGTGGAAACTTAATCCCAGCTCTGTATGTAATGAAGTTTCTGCTGTTGGTCCTGGAGCAGTGACTGTTCACTTACACACTGGAAAGTTCCCAGTCCATTGTCAACACCAACTGAGTAAAAAGAAAGTTAGGGTCCTGAGCAGAAAGAAAATGAGAGGAATAATCCTGGCCTGATGCTTTTAAATAATGGCTTTTCAGCATTTGCCTAACAGTCCTTCCATCAGACTATCAGTAAATTTCCTATTGACCATGCCAGAACTAAGCACACTTGAAAGCTATTTTTTGGGGCAAATATTTCAACAGTTTTGATTAATTTATAGTATTTTACGAATCCTAGTATTTCTCTCAAGGGATGTCATCAGAGTTGGACTCGTGCTTGTGTCCAATAGCAACATAACTGAAATTGCTGCAGGCAATGCCTCTGAGACAAAATCCATTCACGGCAAATATATTCCAGAATGCTTGTTCTATAAATGCTGAAGTTCATGCTCAAGACTTTATTTCAGTAAGGTCTCCCATTTAGCAGAAGAATTAAAAAATAGAAAAAAAAACCCTCACTAAATATAAAATGGCAAATCCAGCATTTTATTAAAATGACCCTAAAAATGAACTTCCTTTGCTCCCATAGCTGTCATGAAATACAGGCCACAATGACTTGCTTAACCTGGCCTTGTTTAAAGTACCCCTAGGGAAACTGCAGAGCAAAATTAGTTCCAGGATCTCAATTTCCATTTCCCCTTGTGCCCCCAGAGACATATAGATCCGAGCAAGAGCTAAATGCCAAAAGGAATGAAAGGTGAATTTCCCTTGCATGTTCCTTCTCAAAAAGTGCCTGTATGAAAACACCCTCATCCCTCAGGGAATGTGAAACTCGCTTTTGGTCTCTCTTACCCTGCTTAGACCCATCTTTCACATTTGAAGAAGCCTGAGGTTATTTTTCCTTCTCCTGTGCTTGTTTTTATGTGGCTCTCAGCAGTTTTCAGAAACACCTGTGCATAATGAGCATAAGGAAAAGTCTCCTTTTCCCTCTTGCCAGCAATTCACAGAGAGGAAAAGTAACCATGTGCCCCAGGCTGCCCTTGGCCCATCTCTGCTGAGCACCTCAGAGAAGCTCTCTGCTCCCCATTCCCTCCCCATGCTCAGAAAGGTTCTGGAGCAAGGTGGAAAATCCCATTCTTTTGCCCACCAGAAATTTAAGGGAGCAATATACACCTTAAATTTGTCTTATATATGTCTTTATCATTGCCTTAAACTTATGCCCATATGAATATCTGTATCCTGCCCCTGTCTTGACAGGGATGGCTGGAAAACTGCGTCCCACTTTACCTTGCCTCTGTCATCAATCTTGATTCTCCTCCACTTTTTCCTCTCTCTCTCACACATATCCAAACACTTGCACCTCATCTGTTTCCTTCAGCTCTATCCTTGCGTCCAGAATTAATGCAAAACTTGTGAGACTAACGATGTAGTTTGTGTCTTGATACAGGAAACTTTTGCCATTTTCATCTTTGGAGCAGAGTTTGCCTTAAGAATCTGGGCTGCTGGCTGTTGCTGTCGCTACAAAGGATGGAGGGGGAGACTCAAATTTGCCAGGAAGCCTTTGTGCATGCTGGGTACGCACAAGCTCTCTACTACTGATGTTCCTGTCATTGGCCTTTTTCCTTCTAAGACAGTTTTGAGGATGTCAGAGAACTGGTGATTGGCAGAGCAGAGAGCACTGAAATCAATCTGGCCTTTATGCCAGGACCTGTGTCCTGCTTGAAGTAGTTATGTGAATTAGCCAGCAATAAAACTAATTTGAGAGACACTGGACTATCTAGGCAGTGAGAAAAAATGAATCCTTCTACTCTTCAAATACTCTTGTCCTGAGTCCCACTGCACTTTTCTTAAGCTCATCCCCAGTAAGACTCTCTCTGCCTTCAGTTTCAAACCACTGAAGATCCCAACTCTATACCATCTTCCCCAGCCCTCTTTCATATTTGTATTGTGTTTTACAATTGTATTGTTCGTCTCCATTTGCAAACATCTTTGTGATTTCACCCATGTTGTCTTTCAGGCTTGGAAGGCACTGCCTATAATTATCCATAAAATTACTCATGTTTGGATCCCCTCCTGCAACTCCTTATTATATCCACAAAACAACCAGCCAACATTTAGGAGCTCACTCTGCCCTGAGCACCTGTCATCCCCATTTGTTCACTGATTTTAGGACACCCTCACTTGTTTTGATGCTCTTCAGGCCAAGCACTGGGGTTTTGTTCTTTATTTGTACAGCACATAGCACTCTGGGGAGCCATGGTGCCACATGAATACATCCTTCTCTTTCCCTCTTTTGTTCATCTTGTGAGTCTAAATTATAGACAAAATTGTAACAAATTTTCTTTGTGCATCTGTGCTGTCCTCAATTTACTAATGCTCCTTTGGGTGCTCCTGTTGTACAGATACTTCTTATACTTCAGTAGGTTTGTGAAGGCAGCAGAGGGTGGTGTGAGCAAGTGGGAATGATGCTGTGTCATGCCTTCTCAGAGAAGTGTCATCTCATTTCTGAGAATGAATTCTCATTGATATCTGGGTAAAGAACACAAGATATCCTGGATTTCCTAATATCATCTCTCGTTTGTCACTGGTACAGGTTTGTTTTGAGAATGATTAGAAGTGAATAAATCTGAAATCCACTCTTTTTTGCTGCAAATAGAATATAAAGACAATTCAAAGACTGAGTGCCCAGAGAATGTTTGAAGCTGTTTGGTACCACTTTCTTCTTGTATGTGTATTTAGGATCAAAAAGCAGGGGGAAAGATGGAAAAGAAAGAAAACAAAAAGAAGTTATGCAATTTGCATTTCAAACCTCTTCAGTTATCAGCAAGTTGGTCCTGTGAGCACTTAATTTTTAAAAAAATAGAAGTACTGGCTTTGAGATTTCAGTGGGAAAACTTCAGCCAAAAGAATAAAATAATAAATGTACCATCAAACCTGAATTTCTCATCTGCTGACTTGCTCACTATGGTGTTCCAGTGGTACAAATGAATTAAAGGCTGGTTTTCTGTCAGCATTGGGACACTGTTTCTGTGCATCCCTAAGCGAGCTCAGCATCTCAAGTACAGCGCATGGATCTGTAAACAGATCCCAAGGCTTTCCAGGAGGTTCTTTGCATGATACTGACTGTGGCAGGTGCAGATATCTGATTAATTGGCCAGAGAAGGCATTTTCAGGCAGCTTCAAAATTTATCTAGGGAAATTTGCAGCAGAACCAGATGGGATTAAGAAGCAGGTGATGGGGCCACTTTTGTTGGCAGGCTTTGTTCTTTTCGCCTTGCAGATATCTTTGTGCTGATTGCTTCAGTGCCAGTGGTTGCTGTTGGGAACCAGGGCAATGTTCTGGCAACGTCTCTCAGAAGCCTCCGCTTCCTTCAGATCCTGCGGATGCTGCGAATGGACAGGCGGGGCGGCACCTGGAAACTTTTGGGATCAGCTATTTGTGCACATAGCAAAGTAAGTGGGGAGCCTGCAGGGCTCAGCTGGGGCTCGGGAAAAAGATTCAAAGGAAAGAGAGGGATGCATAGGTAGAGAAGTGCCTTGGGTTTATGTTTAGCAGTTCAAAACACAGTTTTGTTCTTTCAGTTTTATTCCCTTTTCCATTCTCTGAACCATTTCTGCTCCTTGTTTTACCCTTCTGTGCTCAACAGTGGTGCTGGAAAGTGAGAGCATGTTCATTCCCACACACTACAACAGGAATTTTGCCTACACTCTGAATGGGAGCAGGGACATCCCTTTTATAGTGAAGAATGCTGAAATCCTTGACAAAAATGCCTGTGAAGTTGCAACATGTTTATGATGACTTCTCAGACTTGTCTGATCAACAGATGGAGCAGGACTCCGAAGGGATGGAAAGAGGCTGATTAGCCTTAGAAATGTGCACAGAAATGTGGTTTCAGAGAGAGCTACTGGCAAAATTTCTCTTTGGAAGCATAGGTCGGACAATACAGAGGTGGACACAATGTGAACCCAGACAGGCAAAATTTCCAAAGTCATCTTGGCTTGGTCTAACTTGATGCTGTAGTCAGACACACCCTGTCTTGCACCAGACAGATACTTGTGTTCTTGTATTTTCACAAAACAATATTACGAGTTAAAAACTATCTGCTTAAAAATCCTCTAGATGAGATTCTTCATCTGTACAGGATGTAGAAAAATTGCATATACTCTGCTTCATACTGCTTTTTCTTGCCCATGAATGACATTCCTGACATTTTAGGGGGTTTTAAAAGTTAAAATGCCAGCTGGCACAGCATATTTAGACTGCTTCTGTGTACGGGCTGATGGGGATACCCACCATGCTTAATTTCTTACCAACTTCTGCTTCTTCCTCATATAAACTTGCTACAAGACAGGTGGCAGATAAACACTTATGTCAAAAATGTTTCTCAGGAAACATATCATGGGCGAAGCCTGTATACCAAAGACATTGTTTAGAAATTGTTAAAGGGTTCATTGTGTGGGATTTCATTCAAATATTGCTTGTTTGGTTCTTCACCATGCACTTTTGGGCCTCAGTTGGCTGAGGAAAAAAAGAAGTGGTTGTGAGAACTTTGCTTTATTGGAGACAATGATGAAACAATTTTGTTAACAATTTTGCTAACAATTTCCTTCAGTGATTGCGCACCAGAAATTAGTTAAGGAAGTTGTTCACTTGTCTCAAGATTCAATCACCAAGTTCTCATCTACAACACTTTTTTCTCTTTTTGTCCCAATACGGGTCTCATAAAATTAATTAGAATGTTGATTTTTTTACCCACTTTTAAAGACCTTCAACACAAATGTTTCTGCCTTGTTTCAGACATTGCTGAGATTTTGACTTGGGTGTCTGCGTCTCCCACCTCAGTGGGATTAGACACACGCTCCACTTTAGTCATTCTCTCTAAAACAGAGAATTTCAGGGTTTGTTTGCGTGCAGATTATTTTCACAGTCTGTTCTTATTGCATGAATCCATGTTGGAAACATCATTCATGATGGAATCTGCTTTGAAATGGCTGAATAGATGGAAATGCATCCTGCAGCCTTGGCTCTCTCAGGAGAGGGAGAGGGCAGAGCTGTTGATTTGCTCACTAAGCCTGACCAAGCCCAGGGCAGAAGGAAGGGGAAGAGTCAAGGTCAGGGACAGAGCCCTGCAGCCCCTGTGCCATGGGTGCAGCTAAACCCTTAACCCAGCTTTCACCAGAAATACAGCTGCAGATTTCTCCAAGCTGCTCTCAAGGAAGATCCTAATTCTTGCAAATCTCTGCATTATTTCCCACTAAGTGCTGAGCTGGGCTGGTCATGGATGTGACCAAAGCCAGCAGTGGCAGCTGTGCTGTTCCTCTCTGTGCTTCTCCTGATGTTTACTCTGCCACTGTGGATACCGAGGTTCTTTTCAGCCCCTCCATCTCCATCTGTTTCTTTTGCAGGAACTCATCACTGCTTGGTACATCGGGTTCCTGACACTCATCTTATCCTCATTTCTTGTTTATCTGGTTGAAAAAGATGTTCCTGAAAAAGATGCTAATGGGGTGGAGATGAAAGAAGAGTTTGAAACCTATGCAGATGCACTGTGGTGGGGGCTGGTAAGTGACTCCAAAAATACCTTATACCCTTCTTAAAAACTTCATATTCAAGAGATAGAGTTCTGCTATATTTAAGTGAAAGGCACATTATCTGTGTAACATTACCAAAGTGGGGGTGCCCCTACAACCATTTAACAGAACCTACAGCAAAAGGGATCTTTGATATATCTGTTTTTTCCCTTCTGATGGAGAAAGGAGTATTGGTTTGCACCACTACTCATTCAATGACAGAATATTCCTGCCGTTCCAGGACTCATGTTGCTTTGCTACCAATAGTGAAGGAAGTCTCTGTCGTGCTGTGACTAAAATTCAGCAGCATATTTTTTATTTTACGTCATTCACTCAGAAATGGAAAATCCCACCTCCACCCCGGTATTAGTCAAAAGATACCAATTGTTGCATAGAACACCTGGATGTTTTCATATCCTTTTACATCCAGGGCATTTAGATAGAGTCTTAGTGGTGAGAAAAAGTACACAGTTGGAAATTAACAATTGTGCAGAAAGGGGCAAGTTTTTACAAAGCCATCTTTGTTTTAGAAAGACCAAGGTTTCAGGTGGAGCTAGTCCTGGCTCCTTAAGGGTCTTCAAGCTATTAACTGGCAAATCCCCTTCCTAACTGTGCACTGAGGGTGGGCAGGAGACTCACACAGAGTTCCCCTGCAGCAAATGCATCCGAGAGAGGCAGCTGCTTTCAGAGTGAATCCATTCTCCATGCAATGACTTGGGACTATGATGCCACCAAAAAATTGGTTGGCCCATCATCAAGATCCTATTTCACAAAGCTCTGCATGACCACTCGTAGTGCTGAGTGGTTATGCAGCTTTCATACTGACATTTAAACACAGCTGTTGGCTTTGTTTTTCTTACATCAAGTCCTGGTCATTCTGCCCACAGATCACCCTTGCTACGATTGGATATGGCGACAAGACCCCCAAAACATGGGAGGGGCGGCTGATTGCAGCCACGTTCTCCCTCATTGGAGTGTCTTTCTTTGCTCTTCCTGCAGTAAGTACCTTCACCCTGCTCTGTTAGGCACAGCCCAGTGCTGTGCACTTGCGAAAAGAGGGTAAAGTTAATAAAATCACCAGTGGAACCAAATCCCTTTTTAAGAAGTATTCCAGAGACTTGTGTGGGTCTGTATCAATAAATAAAACCTTTTTCTTCCCAACTTTGCACAGAGCCTATTGGGAATAATATATCACCCCAATACTCTTCAAATCACAATGTGAGCACTGTCTGACAGTGCTGGTTGGCACAGAACAAAATTAATCCAGCAAGTGAACAACCTGGGAAGCCACAAAGTAGTTCATGAGACTGTACACTGGCATGTGGTAGTTTACTGGTATTGATGAGACATATTTTCAAAATATTTAGGGCCCAATATTTTAATAATTAGAATTGGACCCATATTTCCTTTGTCCGCAAAGTCCTCAGATAAGAATGAGACAAGATCTGACTGAGGTGGGCTGAATAGCAACAGAAATTGTCCCTAAGCTCAGATTTTAGGATATTTTTCCTTTAGATCCAGACTTGGAAAGAATTACAGAGAGGATGACAAGTCCTGCACACCCAAATCCAGAGTGTGGTTTAGCACAGCCCTTGTATCACTCAAGCACAATTTCACTCTGCCCTGGGTGGAAAGTAATGCAGCACAGGGACACATGCAGCTTGGAAAGGCAGTAGACATCCAAGAAGCCTTTTGAGGACCTTAAAATTATTTTGTGTGGCCTGTGGTCCTTGAGAGGATGATGACAACCTCCTGCCCCGTGAGTGGAGCAGGAGGAAAGGCATGGGGACTGCACAAGGTTTCCATGCAGCCATCTCCATCTCTACCCACAGACCTGCTTTGTCTCATCATTAATCCCTTTTTTTTTAATGAGTAAGAAGTATCTAAAATCTTGCATCACTCTATGCTTTCAGGGCATTTTGGGGTCAGGGCTGGCACTGAAGGTCCAGGAGCAACATCGTCAAAAACATTTTGAGAAAAGAAGAAAGCCAGCAGCTGAACTCATTCAGGTTTGCAGCCACTTTCCTTTTCCTTGACAAAGTGCTGTGCATGAACACTGCTGTGTCATGTTAACGAGGGCCACCACTCCTCCTCTGCCCGAATTCTCACTTTCCATTGCAGGAGGTGAGAGGCTGTGTTTGTCAGTTTTTCCACACTGAGCTGGTTAATCCAGAGGCCCTTGCAGTTTTGAGGAATCTTTCAACTCCCAGAATATCTTGCAGAACAGCATCTTTAGAGGGAAGGGACTCATCTGGTAGCTTCTGGAAACTAATTGGCTTCTACATCAGTGCCACAAAATCACAGAAAACAAGCTGTGGAAAACTTATTCTTTCCAAAATCCAGGTTTTTTCAGTTCCCTTGAGAAAGTGCTTTTCTGTGCAAACAGAGTTATATTGTATTGATGTGAAAACAGCAATAGAATAACACAATAGACAGTGACAGTTTCAATCAAGGCAAATAACATAAATAGTATGTGTGGGTTTTAAAAAATAAAACACACACTATGTCTTCTGTTATGTCCCTGGATGAACAAAAAATGTAATGGGAAGAGAGTCCTTAGCTCACTTGGACTTCACTTATGGGCTTTGTTATGAATTTGGGATTTTAAGTTTAAAATCATTAGTCTGTGTGCTGACAGGTTTGACAAGAGTTACTCTTACTAGGTGTGGAGCATATGCTGATGGCAGTGAAGTAAATGGCAGCATTTTCATAGAGGGACAGAGAAAGTTTCTGTGATATCAAAGGGAAACACTGGTGCTCAGGATCAAACCAGTCCTCAGGAGAAACAGGCTGAGTGGCATTAAAATTAATGGCTTTTCTTGTTAAAAATACACTTTAGCAAACAGAGGGGGCTACAGGCATGAATTGTGAGTGAAATTCACATTTTAAATTAAAGCATCAGGTATGTGCTTAAAGGATTTTTTTTTTTTTTGAGAATTTTGAGAATTTTGATTGGAACTAAATGCTGAAGTAGAAAATTGCACAGCAAAATTTCCTCTGGTGATACATTCAGAGGCAAATGATCTTAAGCACTTCCAGAATTACTGGCCAAGTCCAGCAGTGCTTGAAGTTCTTTTAGACATAGCAGACAGGACAATAAAACCAGTTTAGTCTAATGTAATGTCATGTTCTCTCCATGTCCTATCTCCTTTAACAGCCCTCCCAGATCGTAATCTGGTGTCAATAGTTTTTCCATATAGTGATGCTCGTTTGGTATGGCTGATTAGTAATTAATTTCCAGATAGTCACTCTGGTGCATTGTTATGTTCTTCGAAACAGCCTGGCTGCAGTCAGCTGGGAAATAACTTTACCTAACACTAATCATTTCCTCTCCCTTGCAATCCAGGCTGCCTGGAGATACTATGCTACTAACCCCAACAGGATTGATTTAGTGGCCACCTGGAGGTTTTATGAATCAATTGTATCATTTCCCTTTTTCAGGTAAGTGCACTGTCCACCTCTCCATCATCATTTTCTGTGAAGTATCAGTCAGGACAGGGAACACAGACTTTATATATAAATCAATGAGAGTTTTGTAGGTAACAGATAGCTCCCAGAAAACTCTTCTGAGGAAGAGGAAAGTTTTCTCAGGTAGTGGTTTAATTTCAGTCACAACTTCTGAGTTCTGAAAGCACTCCATACATAAAGGCATTCAGATATAGTGGATGCTTATATGTTTATGGCTATTAGACTGATCCTCTCCTTGCCTATCAAACAGGCACCTTTCTCACATTCAGGTCTTAACATTTTAAAATGTTGTTTTAAAAAACCTACATGACCCTGTGAAAAGCCAAGACTTTTAGCTATAGACTATCAGCTACTAATAATGGGCATTACACATGCAAGTTAGTGCTTTAAACTTTCCTTCTGGACTTGCTGTTGTGCCTCATTCTGAAAAAAGGTGCCCTTAAACTACTGTTCAATCCCCACGTTTGGTTGTGCTCACTGCACTGATACTGGAGCTCCAAAACTGACTTGAAATGTTTCAGACTTCTGCTTTCACAAAGGGCAAATTACAAATACTCACCCTTTCTTTGTTCTATTCACATTATATTTTTATAATTGATTTCACATACTTCAAAAAGGAAACCTCTACAAAAAAAAACCCCAACACTGTATGCATTTAATTAAGGCTCGGTAAATTTCTTTCCTTTTCTTTATCTCTTCTCACTCTCTTTCTGTTCCCACATTTTCCATTACAGAGTAATTTCTTCAGGATTTCTTGACTGCAGGCTTTTTTTTGGAGAATAATTCTCAGACTCACAAGGAGTCTGGACTCACTACTGTGACTTCAAGCTTGCTCACTGTGTGTAGGTTCTTCTGTGATTCAAATGTGACCTGGAATTTAATAAGTGTTTTGCAAATAAGATCCGGGGAGAGAGGGAAGGGGAGATCACTTCTCACCAAGGACTGGATTGCTAATCTAAGCAGCACAGATTGGTTTCAGGAATCTATATCACTTTTTTTTTTGCGTTATGGCTAGTTGAAAATGTAGCTTTTATTCTGCTTTTGCTGTCAATTATGGTCACATAACCAAAGAAGCATAAGGTATTAACATTAGATTAGCAATTTATATCTTTAAAATATGTTGAATTTATTATGTGATTCTTCTCTCCTTGCTTTCTTGTAATGCGTCCTCTCTTCTATAAAAGGAAAGACCAATTGGATGGTACTGCCAGGTATGTAGCTGCCATTATTTTATATATATGTTTTAATACAGCTGTTGGAGGATGCAAGCCAAATAATTCTTTGTGGATTCATGAGCTGTTAACTAAAACATGCTACTAACACCACAGGTAACCATTACAAGTTATTAACAAATCCATTTCCTAACTGCTTGCTTTTTTCCCACTTTAACAACACGGCTAAAATGCTAATTGTACAGAGGCAGTGTTGCTTGCTGATTGTCTGTAAACAGCTTTCTTGTTTGTTATGACTAATCATGGTCTAGATTTCTTCTGATCCGTGATGTAGAGCCAGGGTTTAGCATCCAGGCTGTTCTGGGGGGAGTTTAAGATTCTGGTTGCTGTTGCTGCTCTGCAGTCTTGCACAGAGCAATGTTGTGGTGTAAGTCGGTGTCAGCTCACCATGTGCAAAGATTTGTTGACAATAAATACAAAGATGGGCGTCCAAGATGGAACAGCAGGATAGTCAATCTCTCTGGCAGTACTGTAAAAGCTAATTTAGGTTTAAGGCGCTGGTCCCACCTCTGCTGAAAAAATTGGGAAAGCTCCCTGTCACACTGGGGAATTTACAAGCAAAGAGAATGAAGGAATCATCAATCCTAATGCTGGTCAGTCACTGGAGACTACAGCAGAGCAGTCACTGTCAGTCAACCTGCAAGATCTCAAATCGAAATTCTATATTCATAAGCCTCTTCAGCTAAGTAGAAGAGTCAAATGCACATACAATAATTGTGAGTCAAAACTTAAACTGCTATCAATGGGTCACCCACAATGAAATTCAATAGCAATTAAAGGATAAGTAGTTCCCCAGGCTCATGCTGAAGTGGTTTCCTTTTGCATCCCCATTTACAGTGCAGAGAAAAGGAAGAAGAACTGTAGCAATATTTGAAAACTCTTAGTCAGAGGTCAGGTCTGAGCTCCAATCCCCGGCCTGATGAAAAATTATGTTTTCTTTTTGTTTTTCAAACATTTTGTACAACACATGACAACTTCAACAACGGGATTGAACAACAACAACAGCAAAAGATTAAGACTTGCTCTTCTCCTATGAGTTTTTTGGGTTCCAACCTCATTTAGCAGAAAGGAAAAACCTGTCCCAAATTTTCTTACAATATATAATAATTTGTAGTGACAAATTATTGGGAAAGGATGTCTTGCTCCTCTTGCCACCATAATCATGAGCTCACCTGCCCCTGTTCAAGGACTGATTGGGTGGGAGGTGCCCAATTTGTGAACCTCCACAGACCTTCAGCACTTTACAGCCATGGCACTGCCCAAGCTAAGCAGTCATGAGCAAGCTCAGTTGTGTTAATAGAGATGTCCGGAGATTTTAGCCCTCTCCTATGTTGGTAAAAGCTGAATTTTGGTCTTTAGTATGTAGGAGAGAGCTTAGGAGCTGAAATCGTTTTGAGTAGGTAATTCCATCCCTTGAGTTAAAGTGTTCTGACTGAGATGCAGCAGCAGATTAAAATTAGGTAAGTGAATGACTGCTGCAGTTTACTGTTGGTCACAGCCCCCCTAGAGAAGCTCCTGCACCTGCAGCAGCTTGTGGAGTAACTTCTGAGTTCCTGCAGCTTTTAGGCCAGTAGAAATCATTTTATGTTGACACACTGAATTAAAAATGGAAAAGTATGATTCACAGCTCAAAATCTTTAAAATTATAATCCCAAGGCCCCTCATTCTAGCTGGATATATCTTACTTTTATTTTGTTACATATGTAATAGCTCTCAACAAAATCATCAGTACACCTGCATGGGAGCCTTCCTCCTAGCAGGAGCGTGTTTATGGAATGAAGCACTCAATTAAAGGGATTGGAAACCCTCCAGGTAAACAGACAAATGATGGTACTTGTGGGAGCAACCACTGACTTCAGTAGAAATGGGACTGAGACATAAAATCTGGTTGTTTTGACAGTACCACCTCCCATCTCTCATAAAAGTCTTATTTACAAACCAGATAATTTTTTAAAAAGGAAAAAAAAAAAATCTTCGTCCTACAGCGATTTAGTATAGAAATTATTACTTGTTCTCCACTGAAGTTTGTGCTTTGACTGTATTGAAATATATGAGCAATAAGGGAATGTGGTCCTTATGGGGAGAACAGCTCCTAAGTGCCCTCAGTCTCCAGGTTCTTCCATCAGTTAAGTACTTAATGAGAAAGCTGCTGTAGTAATTAATGGCATTATCTGATCAGTGGCTGATACAGGAGAGAGAAGAATTGGTCCAAAGCTTTCACAGAAGCTTTTGATAAACTAAAAAAAGAGGACTGGCTGTGTCAAAATTTGAGAATGGGGAGCACTTTAAGTGGCAGAGTTTCTACTGAGTAATGTGAAAGCTTTTTAGGAACTCCCTAGTTTCGGAGTTGAACCCTGTGACAGATCCTCTCAGGATCTCCCCTTGGAAGCAGGAGCTGGTGTCATGACAAAGTCACAGATAGATACAGGTCCTTGTTCTTAGAATATTTGGGAAGAACACAGGGGTCACAAATGAGTGGAAAAGTCCATTTCAGAAGTTGGATCCCAAGGCAAGTCTGCAGGGAAGGACTAGTCACAGTGGAAAATCAAGTAAAGTTCGGCAGCATCCCAAGGCTTTATTGAAGCTCCCTCTAGACTAAAACTGTGAAGATATGAGATATGATGGAGAGGATTGGACTGCCCTGGAGCTCGACTGTCCTGTGAGCAGTGAAGGGAAGGGATACCTGTGATGCTGCTCTTTAAGAACAGCATTTTCCCTACAGGTCCTCTATAGTCCCCTGAACCAGGAGGAGCTGGGGCTGTGCTCTCAGGGCCTCACTGGTGGGGAGTTCACTGACTTCATGCCAGAGGTGCACTCGCTCTTTCTTCCTTAACGCCTAACCCTCACAGCCCCATGAAATCTCAGATAACAATTGCTTTTTTTTTTTTTTTTTTTGGTATTGCAAAGCCTTTTCATCTCTTCAGCTCTCAAGAAGGGAGATTTATGAGGAAGAGATACTAATGCTCATTTCTGCTGGAGTGCAGCGAATCAGTCAGCAAACATTTGGGATTCTGACCTACATTTAGGATGGGCCTTTGCTTGCTGGACATATTTATATTCTGAGCCAACTTTTTATGTCTATGTTTGGGGAATGAATACTGGGGCCTGATTTATCAGTGCTGTTGTTAGCTGCTGTTCCACTGATTTTGACCAGTGTTGAAACTTGTATGTACAGGCATTTTAGTGAAGGATTTTGAACTTTCTCCTAGGGTCTTGTTCCTGATCCTCATTGTCTGACTGTAGAACTAGATATCAGGAGAGCATGTTCATTCCTAGATCTATTATTATGTGATTGCAGGAAAGTAATTTATCCGTTTCCTTATCTCTGCAAGATAAATAATATTTCTGTGCCTTTGGAAAGTTGGTTTGATTTTTTTTAAATGACATAATCAGTACCAGTCCTTCCTATTACGTGAGTATGAAAGAATTCATGAAATGTGGTGCATTTTTGTATTGCCAGTGCTAACAGCAAAATGAAAATAAAACCATACTTTGTAAGGTGTAAAATTTCCCTGTCAGCATTTCATCCTAATACATCTGCCCAGAACAGGAAGGAAAAAAAAGCCACTCTGATCTGCACAGCACACTACATTAACTACAAATGAAAGGCTGTTCCCATTCTTTTTCATAGAGCTTTTCATGGGTAATCATTAACGTCTCGTCTTAATAACTTTTCTTCACTTTACAGTAATGTCATGTTTAGTAGGGAGTCATTTGGATCAAGCCTCACAAGAAAACTTAGGTATATACATTCAAGTAACAGTTGAGCCTTATTCTTTTCATATTTCTTGCATGCCATTCTCTGCCTGCACTTTCTGTTTTTACTACAGTAGTTCACCAAACCACCATCAAAAATAAGGGACGATAAGACTGAAAAGTTATTAAGCATAAAAGGAAAGTTGCATGACCTTGTAAATAGTTAATTGCTCTGCTGTCCAGAAAACATGGGATATAATCCTGGCTCTCCCAATGATCTGCTTAGGAACAGGTGCCTTTCTCTGTTTCTGTGGAATGGAAGTGAAACTTGCCTAGTGTGCAAATAATTTTGAAATTTACTGTAAAAAAAATGTGCTATGAGAGTTAAACACTGTTCCGTATGCAGTCCCAACCCTGCCAACACAATTCATGCAAGTTACTTTGAGTTCAGTGGAACAACATTTTTGCATGTATATTTGCAGGTTCTGGTTCAGCAAATGGAAAACAAGTGGATTCTTTTGACCTCCTGAATAAAGTTAGTGACATGCTCAAATATCTTGCTGAACTGTGGCCTAGGATGTGGGACAAGAACTCTACCTTCCTGCAAAGAGACATAGAAATAATTTCTGACATTTCAGGAATATGAAAGATACATTGTTAGAAATAATATTTTGACTGAATTGCAAAGTATTTTACTCTATCCCACACCTTGCTGTCATTCGACTTTAGCTGATTGTTCTCATTCCCACTTCATTCCACAAACATGAAATCATCAACATGCAACTCAGCTTTTCTAGCTGGAGCTCTTCAGCTTTTGGAGAGCAGCTAGTAAAGCACTCCATTTTTTCATTTGATGATTGGCCCATGCAAAATAGTCAGGAGACTTTGATTTTGCAGTTCAATTTGCTTTCTAGTTGATACATGATATGTTCACTTCAAAGCAAAAAGTGGGTCAGCATCCATGTGGTTTCTACCAGCAAAGGCTGCATCCATTGGTGAAAAATATCCATCCTGTTTTCACAAAGAATTGGATTTGGATTATTCTTCCCATAGATTTATGTGACATTGATTATTTTTATCCATCTCAAATCACTTTAGAAAGTGTGGATGAGAGAAGGGGCTAAGCAAAGGCCTTTAGCGTGTGTAAAGGCTCTTTCTTTTTCTGAAGGGCATCAAAGTTGAGCTGAAGTTTTGACTTGTGCTCATGTTTATGGGCAGATAATCTGGATGGTAGATGAGTCTGGATTTTGGGTCATACCCACTCTGAAATACCAATGAGGACATACACCACCAAGGAGTGTGGAAATTTGTTGACTTAGAAGGGATGTTTCCTCCTTAGACATTAGAAACCTGCAAATTTAGACCTCAAGATTCAGGGTGCAAAGTGAAGTCTTTAGTTTTCAAGAAGATGTTGTTAAGTATTTCAAAACAGAATGTTTTTGTGAGATCGTCTCTGAAGAAAGGAATGCTACTCAATAGAATGGAAAACTGATTGGCCAAAGTTCAGAACTACCTCAGAAGTGCAGAATGTTCTTTGTTTTATCTTAAGAAAACTCATGGACTCTCTCAGATCAGTTGAACACATTCAGTGCAGAATTCATGTCTATCATTAGTTGGTTTGGTACTAATCAAACATTAGTTTGGTACTAATTTTTATTAGGAAGTGTTTAGCAGAATACAGAATTCTTCTGGAAACCTCATTCAGAATGTTTGATTTCCCAAACTTAAGTTCACCCATATAAGTTCCTCTGATAAGGTACAAAAATACTGGACTGAACATGACTCCCTTCTGCTTCCAGTTACTTGAGACTAATTACATTTAGTGATTAGTCAAACTGTGAAAAATATGGAAAAATTTCCTGATTATCATTTGTCCTTGTTAGGTGAAAGTGGTAAATCATGGCAGAGGGCTGTTTGATTCACTCTTAGAATTAATTCACTATTTTTCTCCTCATACATGTATCATTTGTTTATGAAAGTCCAATACTAGGAAAAGGATAGAGAGGAGAGTATCCGGCTTGCATGATGGGATGTAAATGCATTATTTCTTTGCATGACTGTTTCTGGAAAATATTTCTAGTTCAGTGGTTCCCACTCTTTATTCTGAGCAAGGGTAAAACATGTGCTGCAGAAGTCAGCCATCTCTTGATATCCAGCCACTGAATTAATCTCTCAGGTGGTTCAAAATAATTCCCACTGCTCTTGGGGAACAAAAATTTGAGAGCTGAATTTTTCTTTAGGTAGGAAGAAACTGTCTGCACTGCTTTCACCTTCCTCCCTTTCTGGTGATGTGAGTTAAGGAATTCTCATCCTGGGTGCCATTACAAAGACACAGGGTTCAGAACCCACGAGGGAGAGGATGCAATAGCATGCAAGACAAGCAATGGCAATGTATCCAAGCAAATCAGAGAAACTACCCTACATTTTTTTCAGTATGTTTGGGATGCGTTTGAATCTCCCCATTTCCTGGAACTGTGCTGAAAGCTGAGAATTATATTTTATTGAATGTAAGGAAGCCAAATGCAGTGGGACCGCTGTTCCCAGGGGAGGAAGAGTAGCTAACCTGAGAGGGAGGAGTCTGAAAGATGAGCAGCAGTGCAGAAGCCGTGGGTGGGAACCACTGTCCTAGCCCCCCTCATGAAGGATCGTGTGACATGCGCATGCTTCGTGCCCTGGGACTGAGCCATGCGCATGCTGCTCTAATGAAGGAGATTGTGCCATGAGAACAAACGTTTCCTCAGCATTTTAAAAAAGATCGATGAAAACTAAAACCCCAGCAGATCCAGATTTCATCCCTTAGAAATGTGAATAAAGTCAATTTTTTTCCTGATGACAGTAATTGTCTGGAAGAACGCTTGGGTTTTGTTTTGGGTTCTTTGGTATACAACACACAGTTGTATATTCTGATGTGAAGCTGATGCATTATTTTCTGATGATTTTACTGCTCTGGCTGCCGGATATGAACACAATTGTCTATATTTGTTGCATAAACATACTGTTACAAATCTGAATGTTACTTTAAGGGTTAATCATCAGGATTCAATTAATGAGGAAGGCTTCAGCTCAGGTAACTTTAACTTAGACTAGAGACCTGATTTCTAGATGACTTCTCATCCAGATCTTTCTGTAGCCAATAACAGGAGCCAAGTTGCCCAAGTGTGAAGTGATCCCAAGCTGAACCACATTCTTCCCACTCACTGGTTAGGGTTGCTGACTTCCCACTGATTAGAAAAATGGGTCTAGAGATTACTCTTAGGAAGTTTAACTTTTTTAACAGCTTAAGACAGATCAGATGGGTTCTAGCTCCTAAAACTAAGGTGCTCAAAAAACAGTCCTGGGAGAATAGTTTCTTCCTAAACTGACCCTTATGACCAGGGATAGCTGAGAAACTCTCTGGAAAGAGATTTTGGGAATGCTTTCAGTTCATATTATCAACCCCACCCCACCAAAAAAAAAAAAAAAAAAAAAAAAAAAAAAAAAAAAAAAGGAGAACAACACCCCACAAATCAGCATGCTGACATATGCAGTGGAAAATGTCACTGCAAATAAGTGGGGTTTTGTGCTGAATGCAGAGGAATATTTTATTTTGTTTTTATCTTTGAGAAGGATATCAAATCGTCAGTCCTACTCTTGCCTAGCACTATGACAGAGATTTCTGCATATCTTGCTTATATTTCTGTCCTATACTGAAAAAACATCCATAGGTTAATATTTTGGATACTTTGCATCATCCTCTGACCCTTTTCCTTCTGGTCTGATCCCTATAGATCCTTGCCTTACTTTATGCCTCCTTTTTTCCTGGTATGGAAGGCAGTTGTCACAGGAGTTTTAAGGGGCAAACTTTGGGACAACTGGATACGTATTTTGAAGAACTAAGCAAGTTTCTGGAGAGAGAGTCAGAGGCCACATGTCATTACAACTATATTATTTAATATAGTACTAAACAGCTTTTTATAAAAAACAGTCTTTTGCCTCACCTGCTTTTCTGCTTCTTTGCCTTTCAGGTTCTGCTCCTTAAACATATTTTTCTCTTGAGAGCTTCTCTGCAGTGTTACTAACTCAACTCTTGTGACATTTAGTACATTCCTCTAAACCAGTGTGTAGTATGTGGCCACTTCACTCCTTCTTTCATTTGAGATTCATCTATCAATCATCTATTGTCATGAGCTGTTAATCCTCCCACCTGGAGAAAGCTGATCTCCACAGCAAGCCTGTTGTACAATTTTTTCAGACCCAGAAACAAATTTTGTGATTTTATTATCACTGAACAGATCTCCTCATCCTAAAACTTCTTCAGTTTCTTCCTTCTTGTATCTTATTAAACAGGCTCCTTCAGCCTGCAAAGATCATCACCATGCCATGCATTCCTCATTGCTCTCTTTTCTTTATATTAAAGGAATGCTCACTCTCACAAGCTCACTCTCTCTAACACCTTCAGACCCATCAGTTTATATTGCCTGGCTGACTCTGTTATCGTGCTCGATTTTTGGTGCATTTCTTTGCATTAAAATTCTTTTCAGTGATGTGCCATGATTCTAGACTCTTCTTGACCATCCTTCTCCAAATTAACTCTTCCTTCAAACTTTGATTTTATTATTAGTGAGACATGAGGATTTATTTTTCCTACTTTACCCACCCAAAAATCCCACATATGAATCATTCCATTGACTTTTACTTCCTCACCTTTATTTTTCATGCCCTTTTAATCTTACTCATTAGTTATCTTCTCCTGTATACATTTTTCCTATGTGTGGCAGCTGAGTGCTTGGAGAATCCAAATTTCACAGAGAGTTGCATCATCTGTCTTGTAAAGCAGTACTGCTCTCAAATGTGGCCTCTGAAACAGAGAAGTGAAAGTGATGCAAAAAAGAGAGTGCAGGCTTCTCACTAAGTTAGTAGAACACAATCACTTGCAGAGACCCTGCACCCACCATCAGTTCAGCCTTGACAGAACCTTGGTGGACAAAGCAGATCAAGATTCCACCCCAAAAGCAGGAAAGGTGGAAATAATTTTAAAAGAAGTTCTTAAGCCCAAACATGAAACTGCCCAAAACATATTTTGTCACAGATGTCAAAAGCAGCATCATATTTTTCTACAAAGGAAATAATCCCTGATTATTGCTCTAAATGTTTGTCTGAGCTTTGTGCATCTTTCCTCCCTGCCATGAATTCTTCAGGAAATGACATTAGGGCAAAGTCTAAGTAATATAGATATCATTCATTTAGACTGTTCTAATTCTTGACTCAAATCCATGCTTTTATCTCCTGGAAATGCTGACGTATCAGGACTAATTCTGTCTTTCCATATACAAGTCTTTCTTAGTTGCCACTTCGGTACTCACACATATGCACTTCATGCATCTAATGACAGGGCAAGTGTCTGGATTTCCTAGGCCGCAGAAATTGCATTCACAAATATTGTCATATCAACAGGAAAATATCAGAAGGGTTGAAAAAACATCCTACCCAAAGTTTTAGTGCTTGCATCTTTTCTGACAGGGAAGCCCATATTTCGTTAATTCCTGGGTCAAAGATATATTAATCAGAAACCAATAGTGGAGATGAAGACCCCAGTAGCTCATGTAAAAAAGAAACCAAACAAAACCAAACAAAACCCCTAACCAAAAAAAACTCCACAAAAACTTACAACAGCTGTGATGTTCAATGCTCAGATAACTTCCATTGTGGTGGAATACTGTAACAGAAAAAGCTCTGAGACAGAAATAGGTACTTCTTTCACACCTGCAAGGTCTGCACATGTTTCCATCTTTGACCACTATACCCTGCCCCAGAGGACCCTCCCCACGCTTGCCTCTCCTGCCGGAAGGTTTAATGGCTGCAGCTGAGCCTCCTGCACAGATACCTCACAGAATACCTGTTAACTCTTCCTTCTGTTCCACGGCTGTTCATCCTTCAGCTCTGCTCCCACCTGGGGCTCTCAGAAACCTGGCAGATAAAATGGCTTCTTCCTTCCTCACACTCGACCTGCTTGACCTGGTGTCCCACACAGAACTGCCTCTTGGTCCTGTGTGCACAATTCACCTCTCCCTAGAGCTGTCCCAGCATCCAGGAATGTGTTAAAAAGCATGGCTTAGCCCTGCCTTTTTTTTTCTTTTTCTTTTTTTTTTAAACAAATGGGCAATTAACAAATATTTGAGCAGCAAAGTGAACAAGTAAATCAAATATTTATGCCACCTATCACCTACAAAATGTTCAGAACATATATAAGCTATATACTCACTAGAAAATTCTCTTTCTGTTGCTCTTTTCAGTGGTATTAGACTTTAAGATCATTACAGTCATCAGACTGTCGGGGGGTTAGTGATGCTGGTAAAATGGCAGATAGATGAAATTCTATCTCTGTGATGTCACTGAAGGACAAATGTATTTGGTTAGTAAATCTCTAAGAGGACAGACAGTGCAAGGAATCACTAGAGGAACCAAATTTGTCATTTCACTACAACTCACATAGGTCATGGTGGAGGGGGAAAAGGGTAGTCTACCTGAGGATGTATCTAATCCCTGCTTGTCAATGCCTTGCCAGAGTTTTGATGCTGATTTATTTGGTTCACAGTGCATCTGACGTTATTTTATTCCAGGCTGAGAGAGTTGGGGTTGTTATGTCTTGGTAAGAGAAGGCTCTGGGGAGACTTTAGAGCACCTTCCATACCTGAAGGGAGACTGCGAGAAAACAGGAGAGGGACTTTTAACAAGGGCTTGTAATGACAGGATGAGGAGGAATGGCCTCAAACTGAAAGAAGGCAGGTTTAGATTAGACATTAGGAAGAAATTCTTCACTGTGAGGGAGGTCAGGCACTGGAACAGGTTGCCCAGAGAAGTTGGGGATGCTCCATCCCTGGAAATGTTTCAAGGCCAAGCTGGATGGGGCTCTGAGCAACTTGGTCTAGAGAATGACATCACTGCCCATGGCAGTAGAATGGTTTCATGTCTTAGTAATAAAAGTACTGCTTCAGGTGTGCTACGTGAGCTGAAGCAGTGATACCTTGCATGGAGAGAATAGCAAGACCCTCTGGTAACATTTTCAACATTGATACCGAAAAATGCTCATAAAAAGCAGTTAATTATCTGTGGAGCTTAACTATTGCTTACAAAGACTTTGATTTATTATGGTAGCCCCAGCAGTGTACCTGTTTACAAAACAGTTATTTAGCCCATTATATACTTAAAGCATCATGAAAACAAGTTAATAGTGTACAAAGGAGGAAAATGATTACTTTTGCTTATTTTGTAGCCAAAAGCTGGGTCTCTTGGATCGGGTTCGTGGTACCAATACTAAAGGAAAGCTATTTACCCCTCTGAATGTAGATGCCATTGAAGAAAGTCCTTCAAAAGAGCCTAAGAATGTTGTCTTGAATAATAAGGAGCGTTTTCGCACTGCATTCCGAATGAAAGCGTACGCTTTTTGGCAAAGCTCAGAAGGTAGCCCATCTGTGTTGATTTCTTTCTATGCATCCCCTGTTCTCCCCATTTTACTTTGTTCCTCTGCATATTCTGTTGAAGGTTTGTGACGTTCTGGGACAAGCATGTCTGCTGCCTGGTTTTACTGGGTACATTTGGGGAAGCCCAAGGAAAAGAACACTGGAGTCCAGGCAACACGGTGCTTGAAATCAAACAACAGCTCTTCTTAAAAGCAGCAATTTATATGGAATAAAGCCAGTGCTGGATTCCGCCTATTTGACCTGGGAAAAGAGGGCACACTGGGCAGTCAATCCCTATCCCCCAAAAAGCACATGCTGTGATGGTTTGGTTTTCAGCAGGGACGCTCTGCTAAGGCAGCTCCTTCCTGGACTGCATCCAGCCCTGCAATAACTGTGTCCAGGCATCTCAAATATGTCCTCACCATCTCATAAAACGTGGTTTTATGGAGTCAATATCTTCTTCCCTCCCCTCTCTCCCCAAGAATGCTGCCCCTCAGAGATGTCCATTGGCTCTCCATGCAACATTATAGAGCATTTTTCCTCTCAGCTTCCCTGGCACACATTTTCCTCTTCTTGCCCATAGCGTCTAAATGGTCTTTAAACAACAGTTTCCCCTTTTCTTGTGCCAGCTGGCACCAGTGCATGCTGGACATGCTACCGTGGATGTAACCTGGCTGTCCACACCGGGGACTTGATTTTCTCCTTCATGAAGGTACATGAGCTCCAGGCAGTGCCAGAGAGGAGAACTTGGCCTGTGGCTTCTACACCTGTTTTAGGCTTTGCATGAAATAATTTGGGCAAAGATCCATTGGAAAGGAAGAAAATTTCCCAGTGTTTCAGAAATGCTGGAATCTGAGAGGAGATCCCTCAAATAAGGTGTCTTACACCTGTCCCAGAATAATTAAATTCCTTTCAATACCTGACCAGTGAAAGAAGAACCTGCAAGAGATATTTCTTTATTAAATTGCACTTACTTTATGTAGTCCTTTATTCAGCCAGACATCCCTCTAAATATTGTGTGATCAGATGTTCACAAAGCTGTTTTCTTGACCTACTTCACAGATGCAGGAACAGGCGAACCCATGGCAGAAGACAGAGGCGACAGTAGTGATTTCCCTATGGAAGATATGATCCCCACGTTCAAGACAGCCATCCGAGCTGTCAGGTAAATGGCATTTGGAATGCTTATGCTTCAGGAAAGTCGCATTATCATGTTGCTGCATGTTGATTCACTGTTTCTGTTATTGCTTTTTTTTAATGACATAGATGAGCTAATTCTAATGTTTTCAAAAGCCTGAGACAGACCCTATTCAGTCTGTTGAAAGTATGCAGAAGGGAGAAAGTTTTTCAGTAGCATTGACCATGTCATTTTGCAAGATACTCCATGATGTATTTATCATAAAATAATATTGTGTACAGTTCCTTGTTGAAATATAATTATGGTATCTTGCTCAATTTAGTGACTAATATTTATATGAGACTGGAATTTTCACTTAACAGAAAACTCTGAGCTGATTCAACTCGTCTTTATTCACAATTGTATGAGTGCACAGTCTACTTTTTAGCTGTCATATTTTAATAGATGCATTTAAATAGATGCATTTTAATAGATGCATTTCAGCAGTTTTTGGCTGGCAACATGTGTCTCCTCTGTTTTCATGTCGCAAGAGATATTCCCTAAGGTTAGAAAACTCCTAGTGAGCCTTGGTCAAGTGTTTAGCACATCAAGCAAATAGAATTCATTCACTCATGCTCTGTTACTCCTTGATACAGTACTCTTTACTCTCCTCCCTTGAAAAATGCCCCCATGGGAAAATATTCTGCTTTCATTGCAATTGCTCTTTATTCTATTAATTTTTGGGCCAGGGACTTACCACCTTCCAGGTGAAATACTGCAAGTCTCGAGTATCTCACATTTATCTTAGAAAAACTTCAGGGAAGAAGGTTGTAAAAATATATTTATATGTATATAGTCATGATATGTACCCTTCTAGTTCTTTCTGAATTGGGTGCAGGAGATCAGTTACTGAAAATTCCAGGTTTTCTTAAGGCTGCTGAAAGCCAAGTCACTCAGGCTCTGCTCGTTACCCATGACTGCTTCCCTCCCACTGGAAGTTTCTTCATCCCTATGCCCTCCATAGCTTTCCCTTTCTTTCCCTGACACCTGCTTACTTTCAAAGAGAGACATGTTATTATTACCTTTGAAGAGCTTTTTTCCTACATCCTGTCCAAATGTAATTGATTCATACAATTTCCCTTTAAACTCAATCAGGAGACAAGATTTTTTTTTTCTCTGTAGTGTACCCATGTCCTGAATGTTAATTGGGAGTAATTCTTTCAGACAAAACCAGTTAAAGGATTTCAGGGTCATGATCAAGGAGATTTTAAATTAGAATTGCTAACATTGTGATCCCTGTTTTTCATTCAATCCTTTTAACAAGTAGTTTTGCTGTTATCATATATATTTTGGGTAAAACAGACATAGACATAATTTTGAAAAGTTGGAAGATTTATAAGCAACAGAGTTAAAGAATCAGCAGCCCTTAAAAAGTTGTAATAGAAGTATCTTTACTAAATGAAAGTTATATGGACTTTAAAAACATTTAAAAATCCACCAACCTTAAATAAGAAACAAGTCAGAATCTTAACAGATGACAGTAATTTCCCAGTTGAGAAAGCAAATATCCAAAACCCAAGTCTAAACCAGATGAAGATAAAGATTTCATTATTTAAATATGTTTCTTCTATTTGTTTAATCAACCAAGATATACATATTTAATGTAATGTATAAACAGAAAAGAATGAAAAAAAAGAATGCCAAACATTTTTCAAGTGCTCTGGCCAGTAGTGTTCCTTGTTATAAGAATTCTGTTACTAATTACTAGGTCATTTTATAATAATAGCAATAATAACAACAATTGTATTGTTATCATTACAACAACAACAATAATGTGATACTGCTGTTTTCTTCAAGGACACTTCAGGCAGTTTTAAAAATCTTTCACCTCTTCAAAACCTGAACTGCTGCTAACTTCTTAACTTCCACATTTGTATCTATTTAGCATTTTCTATCCAAAGCTTTCCCAGGTGCAAAATTAAAACCAAGATGAAAATGATTCAGCATTGCATATACTATAAATTAGCTTTATAATAGACTGAAGCATTAAAAAGCAGTTTCAACTTCACAGCTTCAAAATCTCCTGTGACTTGTGTTTCTCAAAGTCCAACTCTAACTGTGATTCTGAAGCTTTAAAGCGTGTGTTTTAGACTTAATTATGAAAAGCCAACTCTTAATTATGAGAAGCCAACAATTATAAATTTTCAAATGTGGAATGACATTATAGATTCTCTGTTTATATTTTATTGCCTTGTTCGGAAATAACACATTCGATTTCCAAACACCCAGAGAATTCATCCATATTTCGATAAAACTGGAATTTTCATAATGGAATTTACATAAGAAATTAATTTTTTTTTCTGTTTATTATGCAGAATACTACAGTTTCGTCTCTATAAAAAAAAATTCAAGGAGACTTTGAGGCCTTATGATGTAAAGGATGTGATAGAGCAATACTCAGCAGGGCATCTTGATATGCTTTCCAGAATAAAATACCTTCAGGCAAGGTAAGAAACTTCTGGTAAATGGGGGAAATGTACAGCTTTGCTGGCAAAATAAAATCTTGGCTTATTTGTGTACAAGGCCACCCAGAAGCTATGTCTTTGCATAATGTAGCTGGTCCATGAAAAAACCTTTTCCCAAAAACAAAAGGCAAGTGAGTAGCTAGCAGGGATAAGTGCAGGAAGAGACCACTGGCTCAGATTTAGAACAAGGACATGAGAGTTAAAAAATCCTGTGAATTTTCTTGACCATTGCCTTATTTGATCTGGATCAAGTTTCTCTCCTCCCCATTTTACAGATGATAAATAAAAGCAAAAGCTGCTCTACATGAGCTTTTCCTTGGGCTGGATTCTCTGCCGACCTGTGCCTAAATGAAACATCTCATACAAGTGCAAAATTACATCAGCACAGAAGATTTCACATCCTCTTTGCTCAGGTGCAATTGACCTATCTGAAAAAAAAAAAAAAAAAAGGAATTTCAGGCCTCTGAGGCTGTTCAGCTGCCATCTGCACCCCCAGCTGTTTCCTCTCAAAAGTGGTTCATTGCAATGTGCTTTTGAGGCACATCTACGAAACTTTGTGCTGCTCATACCCCGAGCCATGGGCCCAAATTCAAAGTGATTTTCCATGCACTGGGCTGTCTCTTTTTCAAGCATGTAACATGTCTGTCAGCAATGCCTGGGGACCAAGCCAATATCTAGATAGCTTTGTGAGGCTTGCCTGGAGCTTTTTCATGTTCCGTTTTCAAAACTCCATGGGGCACTGGGAAGCCATGAAATGAATCTGCATGGATTGTCCAATAACACAGGTAACTGGTCTGTGGACTAGTGCTGATTGATATGTGGTCAGTTTGGGGTGTGGGCTGAATAAACAGAGACTCACTTGCACCTGAGCGGTTGGATATGACAGGTGAAAGAATATTTGATATAGTAAGAGATTTTTTTTACATGTGATGGAGCGTTCCAAGCAATCTTTCTGCTTTTGTGCCAAATAAAATTTGAGTAGACTTCCTTGTGCAACTTCATTTAAAGTTACGTTTTTCAAGCCAAAAGAATAATTAGTAAAGACAAAAATATTGCTGACAATTAGAAACAACAACTGACAGAATGTTACTGGTTTATTAATAATGTCAGAAATTCAACCTTTTACCAAGTTCTTATTTTCATTATCCTGCTCAAAATCTGATGGGTCTCCTGACATTTTTAAGAGAAGCTGCTATTGGATATTTTTTGACAATCACACTGTTTGGTTCCTTTGAAGGAAAAGAAGTCATGTGTTTCAGATGTTGACGTTCAGAAACAGTGAGTTAGAGCATTACTTAATTACCGTGAAATTACCAGGTAATCACAGTTCGGTGCATTGATTGTGGACCCAGAAGAGAGAAGACACCTCATGACCCTCAATATATCACCATATTCTGTCATGTGGTAGCATTTGGAGATGAACTTACACAGTTGCACTTTTCTTTTTTTCAGAGTAGATATGATTTTTACACCTGGACCTCCATCTACTCCCAAGCATAAGAAATCCCAAAAGGGAGGAGCTTTTTCTTACCCTTCACAACAGTCTCCCAGGTGAATTCTTTTATGCTTAGTATTTAGCACAGCCCAGTACAGAAATAAAAAGTTAGTTCATTCCAATAGGCATGATCTTTGTTCATCCACTGTTAATGGTAATGACACTGAGAGGATATGTTGCTATAAGATACAAATGGGTAAATATAGAGCCAGAAAGTCACTAGCTTCCCCAAGAACAATGTGCGATGGAAATCTAAACAATGGCTTCTTAAGTAACCAGCTCAGCTCCTCCACAGTTTAAAAATATGGTTTTAAATTAAATACATGCATTTGATTTCCGACGTGCTAAATTTCTAACATTCAACTTGTAAACCCACTTCAAAGCTCAATAAAAAACCACCAACAATTTGAAAGTAAACTAGTTATCTTCCTGAAGTGAAAAAAGTCTCACCAAATGGCAAGAGGAGATTTTTTTAATGCTGCTGCTTTTAAACCAATGATTGGTGAGAGATACTCAAAATAAATTGTAATACCAGGTTTCTGAGTGTGAAATTTGCACCACATTATTGTATTGCTGCATTCCTCACAGAAAAAAATCAGTAATAAATGACATTTCTTCTGTTGTTTACAACTATCAATCTGTCAATAAATACCCATCAAGAACCACACAAGACCATCAACAATCTGTCCTCAAAGCTGTCGTGGTTGCTCAGAACAAAAGCAATCTTACATAAAATAAATTATCCCACCCAGGGAAAAATCTGAAACCATGTGAATGTGAAGACAGAGACCTAAGCATATGGAAGAGGCAGTGATCATTTGGGGAAGAAAGCAGATTGCAAAAATTGCATGAGCCCATACCACCAGTGTGGAAAATCTGACATGCTTTAGTTATAGATTTTGCTCTAGTGAGATTTATTCACAGCTATATTTTGGATTTTGTGAGAAAGAGAAGAACTGGACATGTTAAAAGTTTTAGAGTATATTTGTTCCAAATCATATTAAAGAGCAAATGCTTAGAAATTGTTTTTCTAGACTTTGACATAAGTTATGGGAAGATGTTGATTCCTTTGAGGTTGGTTTGGAAACCATTTGATAAAGATTTAACATGATCAGGAGCATCCTAGATTCCAAGAATTTATAAATCAAAGCTCTTTAGTTAGAGATCATCTTCTTACCTAATTAATTTGGTCCATCTGATAGACAGGCAGGAGGAAATTGCATAGATGAAACCCTATTCTGGAATCAGCTCTAAGTCTCCAGACCAGACTGTCTCTTTTCAGCATTTCCAATCTCTGACACTTACTATTTGATATATTGAAATTGAGAAAAAAACCACACTCATTCTTGTAATTCAGATTCAGTCTCCAAAGACACTAATTATAAAGCATTAGATTTAAAAACACATGGCCATCTGTAGACCCACTAACTGCATTATGTCAGTAATTTTCACAAACCTGAAATTATTCCAGCAAGAGGGAGATTAATTTAAATTTTATTTTGAACTTCTGGGTTTTTAAATCTTTATCTTAAACTTGAACAACAAAAAAAATTAAATTAAATTAAAAATCAAGATTACATTTTTTAGGAATACATTGGTATCGCATAGAATAGACTTTCATTCCTGTTTGTATAAACAACTAAATGGGCTCCAAGCATCTATATGAATAAATCACCAAGGTGGTAATTCTGTCTTCTGATGTAAATTGCTTATTGTGATGCAAAGAAATATTGAACACTAATAGAGTTATTAATTCTTTATAGAAATGAACCATATGTAGCCAAAGCATCTACAGCCGATACTGAAGACCAAAGTATGATGGGCAAATTTGTTAAAGTTGAGAGACAGGTAGGTAATTTCATTAAAATGATGGAGGCTGTGGTGCTTGTTCAGAAATGACAGAGCTGACATAAATTCTGTATGACTCTTTGGCTGACCCAGACAGAATTGTGCTGGTGGTGGTCAAGACTCAACCAGATCTTCTTCTAATGATCACGAAACTATGTCGTTAGTTTTTTGTGAAAGAATTTAATTCCCTGGGAGGTGTGCATTTTGAAACTTCTTGAGTCAATGTCACTATGAACGGCAAAAGATCCTAACCATGATGTTGAAGTGGGACTCTTTCAATCCATACTCACCACATGTGGTGTTTGTTTTGAGCAAGCCCTTTTTCTGCAGGGTCTGGCACTCAAAATGATTGTCCACTTCTTGGCCCCATTTAAAAGAGAAAGGAAATTAGTCCTGATATGAACCTTGAAGTTGTGGGACTACTAGGTGATGTTAGGTCATAAGTTGGACACAATGATCTCAAAGGTCTTTTCCAACCTAGTTGTTTCTGTGATTCTGTGATCAAGAGTTAGAGAATAGGTCTGTATGCAAAGGTGAGTCCATATGTTGTATTTTAGTAATCGATATTTACCATTGGTATCAAGACTTCATCATGATATTACAGATTCTTGTTGGATACTGGACTATTAAATATCCAGCAACACTAGGAATTTTTTTGGCACAGTTCATAGGAATGGGTCTTCTTATTTTGTGGGAGTTAGAGGATAAGCTGTCATCCATTTCTGCCCAGCTTCTGAGGCAAGGTCATGGCTATCCTGGACACACCTTCATGACCTATAAAGATGGCAGCACACCATTGCTGGGGGCAGTGCACATATGGAATCATGGACTCTTGTTGAGCATCTGACTTGAGACAATATCATGACATTGGTGTTTTTCAGGTCAATGACATGGGGAAGAAACTGGATTTTCTTGTTGATATGCACATGCATCACATGGAACAGCTGCAAATACAAGTCGCTGAGATAAGTCCATTGAAAGAAACCGCTTCTCCTGCAAAGGAGAAGAGAGAAGAAAACAAATATTCTGAATTAAAAACAATAATATATAAGTACACTGAGCAGTGTGCTCGTGAAACTCCTTACAACTTCCAGCAGGTTCCAGTCAACAAAGTCAGTCCCTACGGTTTCTCAGCACGGGGTCACACGACTCACTCACAACCTTTATCAATAGGTGGGCAAAGCTCTGGCAAACTGCAAGCCACACCTTCCTCAACTTCATATGCAGAAAGGCCAACAGTTTTGCCTATATTCACATTAATGGACTCCCAGGTTAGCTACCACTCCCAAGGGGACCTCCAAAGCCCTTACTCAGATAAGGTGTCTCCGAGGCAGAGGAGGAGCCTGACGAGAGACAGCGATACTCCACTGTCCCTTCTCTCCGTCAACCACGAGGAACTCGAGAGGTCCCCAAGTGGCTTCAGCATCTCCCAAGAGAGAGACGACTTCCCGTTCGGCCCCAACGGGGGATCGGCGTGGATGAGAGAGAAACGCTACCTAGCAGAGGGGGAGACAGACACAGACACAGACCCTTTCACACCAAGTGGCTCCATGCCTTTGTCTTCGACAGGAGATGGGATTTCAGATTCAATATGGACCCCTTCAAACAAGCCAGTTTAAAAGTGCGTGTGGGGGCAGTCACTGGTTGGCTTCTCCTTGTAATGTAAGCATACTTTGTATATCTCACGTACTCTACACCCAAAGCTTACTAGTTCAAAACACCAATGGCTGCATAAGATGCATGTGATATTAGTGGTAGTCATTCTGCACCATTTCATACAATTTACTAATGCAGTTTTTTTCATGCTACCAAAACTAAGGAGCTTAGTTTTGAGCATGGTTTGCATGACTTTGCCCTATATAAATGGTACAGCTGATTTCTTCTATGATACATATCTATCTGATATTCTTCAATACAACAATGGTGAGTTGATAACAGACAAGATTCAGTGGTCCTTGCTACATTTTGTAAACAGAGCAGCAAAATAAAAAGATTTTCAGGAGCAATATCCCTTTGTGGAAACATAACGTCTGAATCATTTTCTAATATAAGCAAACCAATCTCTAATCAACCAAGCCAAGAATTTCTAATATCAAAAGCAGGGAAAAATCTGAGTCAAAGTATAACCTTATTGAAATGGTTTTTGTGAACTAAATATTTCTCATGTGATGTCTTATACAATTACCCCTGAAATACAATGTTGAAATGAAATTAAGGGTAGGATTTTAAATCATCAAAGCCACCTCCTGGGACTGATCATAGGTATTTATTTATTTATGGTAAAATGTAAATAGATATCCCTCAAATTACTTTGAAAATCTTCACTAGTGTTTATAAAATTGCTCAACGTAGGACTACAATGCTGTTTTTTAGAATATTTTTTGCTAAGTCTATTTGCTACTTTTGGGGCCAAATTTTCTTCCAGTTTCAAAATTAAGGTTGTTCAGTGTAGGGAACTCCAGGTTTGTACACTCCACTCTTTAATTGACTTAGGTGCTGCTAAGCAAGATGCCTAATGTAACTCAGCCTCAGTTGCCCAATCTGTTTATTGGCAGTTACATTTCCACACAAGCTCGCAGGTTGAAAGGCTCAATTCTCTAATATTTGTCAAGTGCTTTGAGCTCCTCAGACACGCAGAAAATCAGTATTCTGTTCCCTGCAAGCCCCACAGTGTGAGATGCTGCCAGGATCTGTTTCTCTCTGTTTACCTTTTCTCTTGGAAATGGAGTGCTCCAAATCCAGGAATGTATGCTATATTTAAGATTAATGTATGAATAAATAATCACAATTTTTTTCATGTGTCCCTGAACGACAGAGATCAGTATGCTCCTCAGGGCTCAGCCAAATATTTTTTCAGGGAAGTTGGAAATTATTGAGAGGGAGACCAGGAAAATCATTCACCCTACCGGAAAAAATTTAAAGATCGCACCTCACCACTGCAGTGGGACTGTAGTATCTATCAAGCTTGTGAAACTGACATATCCAAATATCATATGCAGGTCTTACCTGGTGTCAATGAAGGTGTCCATGAAACAGCATCCATGTGATGTCAAATTTGATGGCTGAACACACTTTACAGCTGGTGGGAAATGAAGCAGAACAGGCAGTGAGCACAGAGTACAAAAACCAAGGCACACATGAGCTTGAGGATGAGATTATCACACCTTTAACTCGGTTATCTACAATGACCAAATTTCTACCAACTTCAAAGAGAGCAGAGGGTGACTTGCTTAGATGTCATATGATCAGAGCACACACAGTCATGGGAGGGCTCTCAACTCTTCCCCAAGGGTCCAAGGTGCAGCCTCTGCCACGGCTCATCCCCACCTCATGTCCAGAATGACCCCTGGCACTCCACAAAACTTTCTCACCATGGCCATGGCACTGACCAGCAAAGACACAAGGATTCGGCCCAAGTAAGATGTTCGACAAGGGACATTCTGTAGGGACTGTGTGTATGATACTGCAGCGGCACAACTGAGCATCCTTGGCACTTCCAATCCGAGCACAAGAACACGTTGCTGGACTTCCCAGTAGTTACTGGGTATTGCACAGCCCTGGATAGAGAGTGATCCAGTGGAAGATTGTTGGGTTTTGCCCAGCATAGTAAGCTTCTTGTTTAATTCCTCAGTATTGTTGACATAACAGTCATGGCATCCAGGGAGCTTCTGTTCTTCCCTAGATGTGGGCATTGCCTTCATCTTCATTGTTTATTCTCTATTGGAAGAGACATCTAAAGGATTAAGATCTTCTTACTTCATCTGCTTCTTCAGCTAAATCATGATTCATCCTTCTGGGATGGATTTTCAGGGAGAGCAAATTGCTGTTGTTACTGGATTAAATAACCCAGAGCAGTTACAGCCTTTGAAGACTAGGCTGAGTCCATGGGGCTGTTCTGAGGCCAGTAACTATGATGACATGAGGCACAATTTTGGTAATTACTTAATTGACAAAGTAGCCACTGACCTGAAAGATAATCTGTGCTTGGCACAGTTTTGTGGCTAAATTTGCAAAGAATAAAACTAAATTACAAAAGTGTAATTCATTATAATTTGACACATGGAGAAGAATTCTTTGGCCATTGGTGGTTCTTGGAAATACCTGTATTATACCTGATGCAGGCTTTTTGAAAGAGTAATAGATGTCTGTAGCAACTTGTGAGATTTGACCCCGCATATGACAAGAGAATGAAAAAGAATGAAAAATTACTTTAACATTGCTACACTTCTGAAGTTGGTGTAAGTATGTGCTAGACAAGCCTGATTCACTTTTCTTGTATGTCAAGGGCCTGACATTCCTACTGATTTCATTGGAGTTTGGTCCTTCTTAAAGTGCTTTCCAGATGTGAGCAATCAAAAATCAAGGCCCCTAAAAAGCAGGTGCAGTCTGAAAAATTTGCTTGTGACTGTCGTTGACAGTGGCTATGCCGTGTAGTTCCCTGTCCAATTCTCACTGAAATTCTTCAGTTCAGGTTTCTGTTCTCTCCCATGACAGGTGATATAAAAGGAATCTTTTCTCAGTACTAAACCTGTCTGAAAATCCATAAATAGCCTCATTATAAAGGTATGTTCTTCCAAGAGAAAATCCAAGCAAAGGCAGAGACTTGGATAAATATTCACCTGCACACAAGGGACAGAGAAAGTGGGATTTGGGCTGCCCTGCACTCTTCAAACTTAGCAGCTGAGCTGTCTTGAAGTTAGGTAGTGTTTTCTATGGTCTACAATCACCAATTTGCAATATGCAGCTTAAAGACATCAGGTGAGGTATTTGTAGCCACATCATGAAAAATTTAATAATGCCAGCTGAGATCTGCCTCTTCTTAAAAAGCACTGGTGGTAAACACAGCAACAGTGGATATCTGTGGGTCTTGTGAAGGAGATCCAAGAAATGACACAAGGAAGATCCGATTAGCTTATTTTAATATTTATTTTTCCTTCTTAGCACTGAAACCTGTCACTGCTCTGTTCATAAGGGTGATGTTGTTAGCAGCTCTCTGCCCTTTACATCATCAGGATTAAAGATAGGGCATCCATCAGTTCTGCTGTGTGTGCTGACAGCAGATACCAAGGTGTCAAGGTGTCACCAGCAAGGTGAGGTCTGGAGACCATCCCTGATTGTGGATGTGCACACAAACTTCATCAGACTCCAATCAGGGCGAGTCCATGGAGTGCATCCACCCTGGAGCTGCAGTTTATGTGCCTGCCACAGACACTGGGCAAAGCAAAATTAACTATGTGTGATCCCAGCAACATTAAGAAGGTCAGGACCTGTTTCCACACATAATAAGGAATCTTTATTCACAATTTCATTTGAGAGAGGCATCTGGGTCAATAATAGTAATGGGAATTGATTAGGTTTATACCTTCTTCTTCTGCATGATGTTTCAGAGTTATCAATTCTCTTTGGGTCAGATATTTCTAGCATCTTGACAGACACGAACACTTTATTTACATGTAGTTAATGTTACAGACTATGAACGACTTTGATGACTCAGAATTCATTTCAGGCCTTGAGATATTTTTCACAATTAGAAAGTGTGGTGCTTTTCTCTGCTCTCCTTGAAGTAAGTTAGAAACCATCTCAGAGTGATGCACTGGGAGAAGGGCTGGGTTCTAATTTGCCTTTATGAATTTCCTTGCGAAAGACAGCACTCATCTGGAGACATTTTTCTTGGCTACATTTTTAGACTGATTTTCAGTCCCTGATGAATACCACGTCTGGAAGTTTTCAAAAAGGTGGATCTGTATTTATATTGTGTGCCTCTCTTTGCAGCATCATTATCAATTAAGCTTCTTGACTTTAGGTGCAATCTGGGAGCATTTGATTAAGACAGAAGTGAATGGTTTGTTGAAGTATGTAGGTATGGTAAACATGATTTATGCTCTATTTAAGGAGTTGGCACATAAAAAAAAATCTATTCAGGTAATGGCTGTTGTCCTTGCCTTGGCGTTTCCCTGCACTGAACTAATCAGCCTGGCTCCTATCAAAATAAAAGGAAATTCAACCCATGGAGAGATTGATTAAGAAGTCCCTAAACTGACTTTGGCTATATTTGCTCTGTTTTCATCTGTAACGTTGCTGCATTATTATGGTCCGGAGTGGAAATAGTTTAAAATTTTTCTGCTTCAAACGGTGGCCCCCGAGCGCTGCAAACTCAAGCCCAGCCCTGGGCGTAGCGGAGCCGCTGCCTTGTGGCCTTCAGGAGAGCACCAAGGTCCCACCTCTTTGCGAGGTCACAGCCTAAAGCAGTCAGAAAATGCAGAGTGAGGAGCAAACCCATCCCTGCCGGGAGCCCAGCTGCTGCAGAGGTGTCACATCTGCTTAGGTAAGAATTCAATTTGTCCTGCTGGCTGCAGAACACGTGAGGAAAGAGATGGATGTGGATTCCTCGCACCCCACAGCCCCCACCACTAAGTTTTAGGTGCCCAAGAGCTGCAAACCTGAATTTCCTACAGCACCTCATGAATTTGGTGGGATGTCACTTTTTCAGGAGCCCAGCTGAATGTGGGTGTTCACTTTGAACACTATTTTCAGAGGTGCAGAGGAAAAGGGGGCATTTCAAGTGTTCTTGACTGGGCACTGTGGGAATGAAGATCCTGGGTATCACTTTTGCTTCTGATTATTTAGGCTGTAAGATTTCATCCTTCCTAATTCAGCTTTGAGTAGCTTCCCTCTGAAGTTAAGTGAAGCAAAATACTGAAAATAGGATTCTATTTCCATCATGAAGAACAGGCTGAGACTGAAGGTTACATAGCCAACTGCATTTTGTTTTCTAGTTATGGCATCTTATTATTACTAGTATTTGTGCCTTGCTCACTGAAATTTTCTCCATGCTACAAAGATGCTTTTCAGATTCTGGCTGACAAGGGAACACAACTTTTATACAAGTGGCCTTTAGTGCTCTTTATAATATTATTTATTGTAATTTTTAAACTGTATGTGTAATTTCTATTCTGGCACTGTCCAATATTTGAACAAATTTAATATGTTTATTTCAATATATTATGCAAACAATACTTCTTAACTGATTTTTTTATGTTCTGTCTTTAAAAACTGCACCACTTATTAATAAATAGAAATTTCAATTATGATGTGGATGAATTTATTTTCATTTAAATAATGATATCTTCACACAGTTTCAAAGAACACTTTGTCAAATGTACCCCCAGAAGAGACATTGGCAAAGATTTTTGACTTCTAGGCAGAAATAAACTCGGCTACAAGTAGTTTTGTCTGGCTTCCACAGCTAGCCCTGTCAACACACAGTAGATCCCATTATTTCTGACATCTTTTGATTTAGTGGCCATGTAATTTATATGGCTTTGAGGCTACGTGTGGGGAAAAATGAAAAGTGGGGGAAAATATGTTCATATTGGACACATTAAAATACTGTGAAATTGAAAACAAAATATATAAAGAATACAGTATGGCACAAGAGTGATCAGAATATCCCCTGCAGGGAATTTGCTTGAATTCTGCCCCTGGTTCTGTTGCTGCCCTTCTGTGTGGTCCTGTGTCTGAATGAGACAAGAAGAGAAACATGTGAAACATCACCTCTTCCCAAAAATATAGGTGGCCACAGAGAGGTATTTTTAAGGCACTCCCTGTGGTTTCAGTTTCATGGCTGTCACCAAGGAATCAGCTCTGCTGAGCACTTGAAATACAACCTAAAAAAAGGGGGTTTTAAAACTTTTTGTGGGAGGTAAAAAATTATTCAGCATTTATTCCATGTCTTATCCCACTTCTGAATCACTGTAAAGTGGGAGCAATTAAAAGATCCTTTAGTACTGCAACATTAAGTTGTAGTGCTTTTGAGTTTATTTGTTTGTTTTAAATGAGTCTATTTATATAAAAATAATAACTAAATAAGAAGCAGGGTGATTGCCAGGCTCTTACAGCCAAGTTCTATCTATTTTTTCCAAAGATTGACAGTTTGTGTTTCTTAAAACTAATGCACCAGAGTGTGGAATTCTGAACCTTTTGGGATTCAGTTTTTTTTTCAATTGTCATCACTTTTCCAGACATTACCCACATTATTTTTACTGCCTGAGCAATGAATGTCCCAGTTTCAACTGAATGGCTTGAACTGAACCGCGCAGCTGCCAGGGACAGCAATGACATCTACCTGAGCATTTCACAGGCACAATGGGTGAACCCCTCAGCTTTTGTTCGCCTGCCCTGAGAGGCATTGCACTAAAATTTCCTCTTGGCTGCCACCCAAATACCAGAGCCTGACAAATCACTGCATTTCAGTAAGGCACTGGATATGATCTTTTAAGAAATAGATTCTAAAATGGGAACAAGATGTGATACCTATCCTCAGGAAAAGCTCTGCTTATATCCAGGGAGGTTTTCCCTCCTGCAACCTATGGTTACATCTCAGTGGGACTTCTGGGATCCTACACAATTGTCCCCTACCTGAGCAAAGCAAGACTTAGGCTCAGCAGTTTAGAAGGGGTAAACATTATTAAGCAACAGTGTCAAGAGTGGAACTTTCCCAGCGTATCCTTCTCTTTCTTAGTATAATTTGATTAAGACTTACAAGGGTAAAATGATTGCTTGATTAACATCGAGCATCCTCTTGGATCACAGAGAAGGGATGGACACAGCAGGAGAGCTAGACATTATTTATGGAAATTGCCCTCTAAGATGATGGCTGGTAGCCCAGTGGGTTTGGACAGCACCACAGCTTTTCTCCTGCTTCTTTGTGTCAGGGGCAGATGGACAGCAGAATACAGACCAGGGACCATGAAAAAAGTGAAATATGTGCTATGAATGTTTTGTCACATTTGATGGGATTAGTTACATGTCTGACACATGTCCTATCAGAAATAAAATCATTGGAGAAGCCATTAAATATTCTTCTAAGTAAGTTCTGGACTGCTGCAGTTTCTCATATCTAATCAAGGCTTTATGAGGATCTATATTTAAAAATGCCAAGGCTGATCACAAGCTAACATCTTTGGAAATCTGAAAGGAGCAGTGCATAGAATTGTGCAAAAATCTCATGTGATATAACTTACACACATTTAAGAAAACCACTAGGACTTCATGTCTCTCACCACTACATATTTTCACAATCTCCATTACTCCTTTTTTCCAGTTTCTCTATTTTTCTCTCTCAAGAGTGTGCTTGAATTCAAAAAAGTTTCAGACACTTTTAAAAAAAGTGTTCTCTACTTTAATAAACATACAACATATTCTTACTGAAAACAGTTGTTAGAGTTTAATGCTCATTATGTTCAGGAGGTTTTGTCATGTTACTACCAATCTTAGCAGAATATTGATAAGAAAAATTAAAGAAAAAAAATTATATAAAGAAAGGCAATGGAGCTGGTGAAGGGTCTGGGGCACAAGTCTGAAGAGGAGCAGCTGAGGGAGCTGGGGGTGATCAGCCTGGAGAAAAGGAGGCTCAGGGGGACTTTACCACTCCCTGAGAGGAGGCTGTAGCCAGGTGGGATCGGTCTCTTCTCCCAGGTAACAAGAGACAGGACAAGAGGAAATGGCCTCACATTGTTCCAGGGGAGGTTTAGATTGGATATTAGGAACAATTGCTTCAATTAAAGGGTTGTGAAGCACTGGAACAGACTGTCCAGGGAAGTGGTGCAATCACCATGCCTAGAGGCATGTAAAAAAAGTGTAGATGTGGCACTTGGGGATGTGGTTTAGTGATGGAGTTGGTAATGCTGTGTTAATGGTTGGACTCAGTGATCTTAGAGATCTTTTCCAACCTTAATAATTCTGTGGTTCTATATATAATTATTCTTTTGGGAGATGAAATATTATTCTTCTGAAAAAGATTGACAAAGAAACAGTATTACATTTAGAGACTTGTCCTTAATAGAGCTTGTGCAAAAATAAATAAAATAAAAGGATATTGGTAAAATCTGAAATTAAATTCAGATGAAAGTAAACTTTTTAGAGCTAGCACATTGCTTAGAAAAATAATCTAAATGTCTTGTCAAATTTTAATAGTAGAGGACTGACAGGGACATGTTGAAGTACAATCAGACTTTTTCAGAACAAATGGAACTTACACAATTGTTACTTTTCTAAACAAAATTTATTAAACAACCACTCAAAGATGCTTTCATGGAAGCACATGTTGGAATTCCTACAGATAAATATGTGTTTTTAATCACACTTAAAGGTCTAAGAAAAAGCCAGAAGGAAAAAGCAGTGCATTGCTTTCACACTGCGCTCTCAGCCCACAGAGAGATAGAGGTCCAAAAGGCAGACTTCATTTTGTCCCTCCTGACCAGAATGTCACACCACACTGTCCTCTCTCTTACAGATAAATCACAGGCATTTCCTTGAAATGTGTGTTCATTTAAATTGCATTAGCAGGACCTTACCCTCTGCAACCTTCAGCAAATGAATGCATTTAGCAGGTAATTTATACGAATTACGTGCCTATATTGTGTTACTAGGAGACACTAAAAATCCTCTTTTCCTGTTCTGGATTTTGGGATGCTGGTTATGGACACAGTGCTGCCGCACAAAGGGATGCTGGAAAGAGGAGCCATGTAAAGACTATACTCCTGAGAAAGCTACTTGCTCATTGGGATGCTCTGAGTGAGAGCACAGCATTGTCCCCAAGAGTCAAAGTTGGGGCTGAACAAAAGCCCCCTCCCTGGTCACCTGAGCATTGCTTGGCAGCTGAGGAAAGTTAAAATTACAGAGTCCCAGGGTAAAACACAGCATGAGGCAAAACCTGCTGAAAGTCTAATTATCCTCACAGGCAAACATCAAATGGCTGGAACTGATCCCAGCGCACACATTTTCCTGGCTGTACCTGGGTTTGTCAGCTGTTACAGAGAGGACTTTCATCCCAGCCTTCTTGATGTGATATTGTGCAACTGGTAATTAAGTCAGTAAAAGTAAGTCTTGTCAAAGAAAAGGTGTTTCCATATTCCTCAAGCTGCAGCATTCGGTCATGAGTCATGAAAATTTTCCTTTTTTCACACCAGTAACTTCCATATAGAATTAAATAATATTAGATGAAAACAACCCACCGCATAATGTTTTTTGTGAAGCGCAGAGTGAAAGAAAACAAAGGTAAAATTGTGCATGCGTGTGCACAGATGTGTGGGCATCTCATTTGCCAGCTGCAGCTCTGTTAAATGTGGCTGCAGTTGCCTTCTGAAGCTCTTGGTGAAGGCAGGATTGTTGGACAGACAGAGTCACAGCCCAACCACACACATAACACCGTCACTGAAGCACTTTTTGTTTCATAAACTGGCTATGAATCCACTGAGCTTTCCTTTATTAATTGCTACAAGGTTTTGAGTGATTTCACAAGTTGAAATGCTCAGTGGATTGTGATAAAAATACTAAATGGGCATCACTGGCTTTTAACCGTGCTGCATCTAAACTCACTGATTGCAAAGGAATCATTTCCAGCCCACTGGAGTAAATGGGAGCAGAATTTTGCCCACTGTTTTCAACAATGATCACCTCTTGGATGCTACTAAACATCACTCAGCATCACTGAAGTTGTTCCATCATTGCTCTGACCAGACCTCTCCCCCTTCCTCACCACTTAACCATGATTCCAGGCAATTTTTCTGTTTCAACTATCATTTCATTCCTTTTGAGGCCTCACACTTCAGATACACTTCAGGTTTCATCTCTGCTCTCTTGACAATGTCCCTTGTTTGAACTGAAGGATTGCTAAAGCTTTCCTACCAAAGGGGTTCACCCTTGCCTACTTCTCACTATCAAAGGTGGCATTGGTCTAATTGCAGTAAACTGAGCTGTTCCTTTAAAAGGGAAAAAAAATCCTCCACAATTCAATTCTACTGCCAAAAGGAGCTTCCAATCCCCACCTGACCTGCCACAGAGCCTTTCCATGCAGGATTCAACAGGCACTTTGTGTGCTTTTGATTGTGTTACCTCTAGTTAGTCCTTCAGGGATTAGGATAACAATTTTCACAGGATTTTAAGGAAAGATTATCAAGCCTGTCTACTCAAAGTATTTCACAAAGTGTTTATTAAGACCTGGCAATAGCCTCCAGTTTTATATAGGCTCTGAAGATAATAATCCTTGTCAAGGGAAATCAGGTAAGTTGATATTAACTATTCCAGATCTTGGTTTCACATGTACTTGGAAGAAACCATTTCATCTGTGCTATTAGTGCTCAGAGGAAATGTAGTAAATTAAATTTATTTTTATTAAATGTATATTTATTGCATTTTATTGCATTCTCACACAAATAAATCTGAACTTTAAAAGTAATTGTATCAGTGTAATGAAGCATTCCACTATAACATGGGCATGTTTTCACATTAACCTGAAATATTTCTTTAGACTTGGTGGATGATGGTGTGCTTAAAATGAGAGACGACCTTTTGATGTTGGAACTGAATGAAGGTAAGGAAATTCATACTTAAGGACTTTCCTCTTTTATTTCTTTGTTCTCTTAATTTCTGTTCCGCTCTGTTAAGCATGAAGATGTGAGGAAACTGCTTGATATTGGAGTGCTCTACGTTTGTGCAGGAAAAATGAAAACAATTCAGATTTCATGGTTACCTGCCACATTAAAATGAGTTCTACTGAAGCATAGCTAATAAACACATTGGTTTAAGATTGCTGTTAACCCACAGTAACAGAGACAAATTTAATAAGAGTTCTTCATGCGTATATAAAGGTAATCTGAGCTGGATTAAAATCTCCAATTCAGCAGTTCAAGGAACTCTGGATCAACAGCTCTAAATAAAATGGATTCTAGTAATATCACTCAGCTTAAAATAGCGAGGAGGATTATCATATCCTGTGGAGGTGAAGGAGAATTTGTAACCAAAGCCTTGACCCTCATCCTTAATCACAAATCCTTTGGAAGGAAAACATTCTTTGAATCAGTTTATGAGATTTGTCTGCCTTCTCGGGGCTGTGAGGCACCTGTGCTTTCAGTGCCCGTGAATCTCAATATAGTCTGAAATGGAAATGGTGATTTTGATCTGGAGGACAATGAGGGTTTCTTATTTACAATCTGGACATGTATTTCAGTCATCGCAGTAGTGTCACTTCAAGAGAGATACAATTACAAAGACTTGTCTCTGATAAATAAAAATTGGATATCGAATAACCAGAGTAATGCAAATGTGACGTATATTGCAAGAGTTAATATTGCTAATATTCACTTTGCTGAGAGATGAGATATTTCAGGCAGCAGTTCTGGGAGTATTTGTCACACATGGTTTTGAAATTCAGTTGGGGAGCATAAATTTTGGGGAGTTAACACTGGAAAAAGATTTTGGGAAGCAGCTGAAAACTAATGTTTCAAATTTAAATCAAAGTCTCTACCAAATGAGGAGCAAGGGTAGTCCATTATGGAGTGATTCCCCTAGTATTATGATTTGTCTGCAGTTTCTTTTGAAGCCTCTTGTGCTGGTCAGGGAACACACCAGTGTTAAATCTAGCATTCAGGGAAAACAAGCACTCCCACAAGTAGAGGATTTTCCACCATTTTATACCAGCAATGTTCAATATTTCTTTGCTGGAAGTAGAACAGGATTTGTCTTACTATGATCCCTCCTTCCAGGTTATGTTTGTCTGTTGTCCTTATCGTTAGATGTTTTTCTTAGTTGAGTCTGTAGTGTGATATGGCCAGGTTAATGACTTCTCTGAATTCCTGCTGGAAATCAGCATTGTGTGTGCAGAAAATTGTGGTGATTAGCACTGAGAAGCAGCTCAGCAGGGAGGACACAGGGAACTGACAATTCAGGTGACCAAGAAAGTGTCACCCAGTGTGCAGGGAATGCTTCCAAGAACAGCTTTGTGTCTTGCTCACTTTTGTTTGTGCTTTTACAGCTTTTCTCTCTCTCCTAAAATAGGAGATCCCTCCGTGTGTCAACCCTCTTGCCTCTTCTCTGTCTTTTAGGAATGTGGTCTCTCTAGACCCTGCTCTTACCTGCTATGCCAAGCCCTCTGTCAAATGATTTTTCCTTGTCCTGCCACCATGAACAACTCTGACCAGTTTAAATAAATCAGTAGTTCATTAGTTCTCTGATAGAGAATTATCTGCTATCTTTTTTGTTATGAACCTTTGTAAAACAGCTGTGCTTGCACATCAGTCTGTGAAATGATCTTACCAAGGATTTCTCTGTTAGTCCAAGCGTGATTCTCTGGTGATCCAGGAGAGCCCATATTCCTCAAAGCAGCTCCTGGAAATCAAGTTTCCTCACTGCGGATAAACACTGGCCATGGATCTGTAGGGACAGACTGAAACTGGGGCAGGGCACACCCTCTTCCCCCACCTCCTAGGTCTGGGTCTTTGACTTTCCATGCTGCAAAATCCTTGTGAAGGGCAGAGATGTGAGGTCTTTCCCCAGTCAGGGCTGCACAGACCCTCCAGCTGAGCAGCCTTGCACCTCAGGGACAGCTCAGTGGCAGCACTCCTGTGGTTCATGTCCCCTGCTGGTGCCCCTGGGGTGCAACCTGGTCACTCCTGTGGGCATGGAAGAGGTCATGGGAGAGCTCAGAGGGTCTGTGGCTCACGAACTCTGAACCATCAGCACAAAGCACAACTCATCCTAATGAAAATTTTGCAGAGCTAAGGTGACACTTCTCACAGTACAATCGAAATCCATGATGTTCATTAAAAAAGCAACCAATCACCCCAATTCTCACCTCAAAGACACAACTCAGTAGTTCCCCTTTAATAGGACACTTGATTTTCTAGATGCCCCAGCCACCACAGACCACTTGCTCCAACACACAAACCTTGCTTTACATCATCACCCAACCCTCCACCTCCCAAAGGCTACTCTGCCCAGCAGCCACCTCCCTGCACCTTTGCAAAGCACCAGTCCCCCATTCTCAACTCCACTGAGGAGTATCTCTCACTAACTCCTCTCTATTTCATTGAATCAAACCAAAGACAGCAAAAAATGAGCAGGATCTAGAGAAGGGGATAAGATTTATACATATCTCCCTGCAGACTAAACCTCGACTGCTTCCATCGCATCAGTCTGGGAGAGGGTTTGAGGTAACACACTGGTCTCCCCTAATTACAGAGTCCACAGATCCATGAAAAAAAGCTGTTACAAGTCCCAGGGAGCTTCATAATGCCAGAGAGTGGAAGAAGGGATAGCCTTGCCAGGGAGTCAGGCCCTGCGATTTTCATGACAGCAATATTTTCATGGTCTGTAGCCTAGCAGTTTGCCAGATCCCAAACACTGCTGCAAGAAAAGCCAGGTTAAGGACTGTTGGTGCTAGACCTGTCCATGGGATACTGGACTCTGTCCATGCATAATTTGTGCGTAGAAAGGTGATGGAGCACAAAGTCTAGGAACGAAATCTGGCCAACAGTTTCTCTCTGCCTGAGTTCTGCTCTTCTGCACATGCTGTGCCAAACTGTGGATGAGTCCAGGCTTGGGGCTGAGGGAAAAGGCTTGGGCAGATGGACTGGATAGGTAGGATGAGCTGCTCGAAAGCTCTCAGAGCTCTGTTTGAATTAGCAGAGACAGCACACACTTTTGACTCATTAGACCAGCAAACAGACATTTCAAACATAGAAGTACTTAGTATTGTTTCATCATCCCGAGGAAGAGTCTCTTTAGAGACACTAAATAAAAATAAGGCATTTTCTGAATGTATTAATTCTTTGATGACTTCAATATGAAAAATATTTTAAATATTATGATAATAGTTTGCTAATCAAACAATCTTATCTTCAAGATTCATATCTTCTTATGATTTACTTCATACTTGCAAGATTAGCTACTCCAAAAGGATATTAAAAAATTTTGGACTTTTTTTCTTTTTCTGATTTTCATATCATCCCTCATTTTCTGACAACTACAGAGTTATTTGGTATGTTCTGATATTACAAAAAACAGGGGAAGCATGAAAAGAAACCTCTTTTTTTTTTCCCCCTCCCTAACCACCTCTAATTAAATCTTTGAAACTTGGAAAGCAGCTTGTGGTCTGAAAGACAGAGCACTGTTAATCCTTCCCAAGCAGGTAGGCAAGGCAGTGCAGGACACAGCCTGGTGATAATAACTACAGAAATACAAGACCAGGAATGATCAAACAAGCAACACATCTGTGGAAAACAACCTCAGCTGGCATTTCTGGTTTGAAATTAAACATAAGCAAATTTCATATTGTTTTAAGAGAAAGGCTTTAGGCACTTGATATGTCAGGTGCCTTTTAGGCAGAAGAAGGTTGTGCTGACAAACTTATCAAGTCCCCAGAAAAGCCAATTATGTAGAACTCAATAATCAAGAGTTACGTGCTAAATTCATGACCCCCACAAGCACAGAGGAAATACTGATTGTGGGATTTCTGTCTCTTTGCTATTTCCATCATCAATCTTTCTCTGCCTCACGGAGATTTGATATTTCTCCTGCAGTCAAATAATTCTGGGACAAGGGCTGGACAAAATCACTCAATGCTACAAACTTTAACACCACCAAAAGAACATTTCTCTCTCCTAGACCAGTCAAACCTGCTGGAATTCAGCATCCATAATGCAGGGATTCTGCTGGCATGTGGCAGTGAGGATGAGCCTGGGATTTCTGTGTCTCTTTCTGGTTTTCAATACAGGTAAGGACAACATTTGGTGCTCCCCAGGGAATAACCCTGGTGCCTCTTTCCCAATTGCTCCCACAGCCCCATTCCCATATCTGGGGCAGGTTTGGTTCTTTCACCCTGTGCAGGCAAGGCTGATGGGCTGGAGCTCCAGGGCTGGTGCCATTCAGCAGAGCAGACCAGGGGATGTCCATTCCTGGATCCCATGCCGAGAATCTGGAATCAGAATGGTTTATAAGGAAAGAGAGAGAAGGGTTACAAGAGCTCCTGCCAGCTAGATTGTCAGTCCAAATTGAGCTCTAACTAACTGAGAGTTGTTAATACAGCTGATTAACACAGAGGCATCATGATTTATAAGCCCTGGATTACACATTGTCTACTGGGTATTTCTCCTTTATAAACATATATATAAAGGGGAACTTGGGTATTTCTTCTTTATAAACAGATATATAAGGGGAACTTGGACGGGCTGAGAAGCTGAAGCTTCACAGGAAATCAGGAGATTAGCATTTTCTAGCACTGACTCCTTTGGAGACCCCCCTCAATTACTCTTTGGAGGCACTCAGCTCTCCTCTGGTGGGATAGGAAACCTGAATCCCAAACATGTGTCTTCAACTTGTCCTGCAATCTCTAAATCACTTTTCTCCACCTCAGTTGGTCACTGAGTGAATCCCAGAGAGTCAGCCCAATCCCAACTCCAGCCCATTGCTCCTACAACACAGCCCTTGAGATCAGTCCTCAATTGCATGACTGCTTTGAGTAACAAACATGCATAGAAAAGGGAAGATTTGTTTGGATTTGGCCTTATTTTACTCTGTACCTTGCAGGAAATGTTGTGTGTAAGCCTAGTGAAGATCTCTACCAAAATGTACTACTATATTTTTCTTTTGATTGTTGAGGGGCAAGCTCAACAGGGAAAATTCTTCCTCAGTCTCTTTCTTCACTTTTCAGCTTCATGCATAAGAAGAGAAAATAAGAAAGAGAAGCAAGTGGCAGTGCTGGCTACTGCAGGTAAGAGGCAGCACATCAGGAGCCCCTGATGGGGTGGGGGTGTTAATGGGAGTGGGAGGTGTTGTGTTGGGCATGGAGGTGGCAGCAGATGTTCCTGCAGAGCCCACCCCTGCTGTAAAGCCACCCCACCCAACCCAGTCCCTGGCCAGGTTAACAGCTATCCCTCCCAAATCTAATTTTTTTTTCTCCTTTCTCGCCTTCCCAGCTCTTCATTCCCTTTTGCTTTTCCTTTCCTCTCTTCTGTGCTGTGGACAAGCTCTGCCTTCAGCCCTGGGGTTCAGCTTGGCTTCAAATTGGTTATAAATAATACTGATCTCATTAGAAAATTGCATTTCTCCCCAGATTCGATTTCGCTCTCATCTCAGCTTTCTGTGCTTCTTTTTCTGTCCTGCTCTGGTCTTCCTCTCTCTGTCATGCACACACACCTTCCTCCCTCGTACAGACACTGTGCTGCTCTGCTCCGGCGTGACTTTGTGGGAGGGAAGCAAAAAGATATCTTTGAAAATTTTGACTCGGGAAAAACAAATAAGCAACATCAACAGAAATAAAACATGTTAAAATAAAAAGTGTGATTTGACTACAGCAAAATTAATCTGCTGTAACGAGCAGTGTAGCCATCCATGTAGCTGGAAAAAAAAAATTGCTATTTTCATGTAGGTTTGGGGAACGCGGAACATTTCCTAGGCACTTTCTCTGCCATTTGTGACCTGCATGGGGAGATCTGCTGCTCTGCTGGTAGCAAACACCCATTGCCCAGCAGGAGAGGGCACCAGCACGCCAGGGCTGGCTGGGTCCTGCAGCTGCTCAAGGGCATGGTCAAGGGCACAGCTGGCAGACCTGAATTTTGGCCTACCATTCCACTGCTGCTGCATCTTGCTATTTTGTAGACTTCTCTCTGTGGTCCTGGATTTTTATTGTCTCATTAACATTTTTTGGTGTGCTCTGGTACATAATCTGCTCATTTTGGTTTTACCATCCTGGCAGATTTCTAGCCCATATAAACAGGGGATGAACAGCTGTTTCCTTGTGCCTTCATGCATCCCTTTTTTTTCCAGAGCTGCCTGCGAAGTCCCTGGACCTGGCTGCTATTAACCTGACAGAGCTGGTGAATGGGATGCTGAGCACTGCTCTCAGAGGTGATGGGACACGGCTGGGCAGGCTGTGGCTGCCAGCCCAGCAGTGCAGGGGAAAAGCACTAACAGTGTCAGCAGGAGAAGCTGTAAACTTGTGCTGTGTGCCTCCAAAATTACTTCTAGGAGCATGTTACCTTCATTTATAGTGCAGATGGCTGTCTGCCCCAAAGAATTTAGAAATTAGTGTTGGGTTTATATATAGACACAGTGTAATTACTTATGGGACACCTTCAGAAAGCGCTTTATAATCCAGTGTACATTTCAATTAAAAGAAAAGCAAAATAAGAAGGAAGAAGCAATACAAATGATCTTTCCTTCTGTGGAAATGGGAACAGACTGAGTGTCAGGCAGCTGTATCATCCCAGCACCTCGGGAACCCTTTAGACACTAAATGAGCAGAGTCAAAACTTGCTGTTCTCACAATTTGTTCCGAACACTAATAACAGGGGCCTGTGTTTCTGCAGGTACCAAGAAATTCTTCTCTCTGCTGAGCGTCACCTCTTACAGCTCGTTTGCCTTCCACAAAGTGTCAGTCACCATCTATAACAGTGAGTGTTGGGGCATTGCTCGGCTCAGGAGTGGTTTCTGTCCCACAGCCTGTGCAACAACACACTGATTCTTTTCTCTGTCTCACCCTCCAGTCTCTAATGCAAAAAATATTGACCCTGGCAAGTTCCCCATGCACTACTGCTACTGTTTGAACAACGTGACAAACGACTTGACAGGTGGGTACATAAAAGAGGTTGGCAATTGCATATGCTTGTGCTGAATTATTTCCTCTGGAGCTGAAGGCTGTAACCTGAATTCTGCAGGCTCCATCCTTATGGGGTAGCATCACTCACAGCCATCAGTCACAATGAGAGGCTGCTCTGACTCCGAGCCCTCTGTCGCAAGTGGCTGCTCCCAGCCAGCCAGGCTGGGATGGAGCCATCAGTCAAGTGACCAACGTGGCTGGACTGGCAAAAGGTCTCCCTTTCCTACCTGGAATACAAATTGCAGCGCAGGAGAGATGACCAGCAGTGTGTGATACATCACCTTGGCCACTTTTTCTCTCCTGAGATAACCCACAGGAGGTGAATGAGGGCTTCTCTGCGACAATAAACTCCAGTAACGTCAGTGAGCCCAAGAGAAGCTAAAAGCAAGGACTAGCATCTTCAAAGAACTGCTGAATGGGCTACAAAATACTGTTGGCAAACCCTTCACCTGCAATCCTCATCCACAGCCCTGATCTCACAGTATTTAACATTCCAGGAAGCATTTGAGTGTTTGTTAGACATTAAGAGCAGCTCAGCAGCTCCAGAGCAGACTCCAAACCCTCTGAGCTGCACGTGGTGACCCCACATGCACCACGGTGGCTTTCATGGCTTTCTCCAGACCCACACATCTCGCAAGCCTTCATGGGTAATGACCCAGTCTGCCTTGGAGAAAAACACAGAAACTTTAATCTTTCTACTGCAATTCCAGAACATCTTGATGATTGGAGCGTCCTCCAAAGCAGTAAAAATTCAAGCTCAACACAGAGGCCATGTCCATCACTCCCCAAGTGAGAGCACTGACCTCTGTTAGTGCTGGAGAGCACCACCACAGCACCAAGAGCCATTCCTGGGGCTGACAACAGCATCATCAGCACATCTGAGACCCCCGAGGAGACAATCCCGTGCTCCTGGAAGGTCCTCCATAGCAGAAAACCAATTACAAAAGGCAAAGTCTGCAGGCTTTAGATCTCCGCCTGCATTTAAGCACTAAGTGGAGAATGACTTTAAAATGTTGTCTTGAACAGATGAACTACGTTTAAGTTTACTTTTAGACACAGTGATGTAATTTTGGATATCATCTTTGAAATGTATTCCTGCAGAGTATTCTCATGGCTTCTTCAGTCCACTTCTCTCCAGCAAAATATTTTTGAACTTTAAAATATTTTAAACTTTGTCATGTATAAGCATGTTTTCAAAATATCATGCCATATAAAAGTCAATTTTTGACTTGACATAGATGATAGAATGCTTTCAATAATAAACTTTCTCTATTTGTTGTCTAGATTTTACAGCTCTACTTGTTGATATCATTGGAAACTCCACCAGTTATCTCACAGAAATTTTCAAATCCACTTCTATTCTCTCAGGTTTGCATTTCCTTTGAGTATTTATCATTGTTTTATTTGTCTCATTTACTCCTGGCATGAAAACAAGCATAAAAACGTGGCTAAAAGCCTATTGCTCTTACTTAACAGCATTTTTCTTGCAACACATGAAACAACATACTTATATGATGTGTATGTATGTAGCACAGAGACATGCATGTTTCTATGAGAGGTTATGTTGTTTGAATGTTTTATTAATAAATACTAAAAAAATTGTGGTTTTGAGAATTATTATTGAATACTGATATTTCTGGCAATTCTGATTCCCAAAGAATAATTATGGGCTATGTTATCTGAAGATTTTTTCCCATATACAGGTAATTGTAATTTAGAATTTTAATTAGATAGAAAATTTTCCCCTGAAAGTTTTAACATTTGGATTCGATGGTGGTTTGAGATTTTTGCTGAAAATCATAGAAGGTAAATATTTGGTCAGCTGCCACAGAGACATACCATTTTTTGTTTGTATTTTTAACTGTTTAAGATAATGCCATAGAAGGAAAACTGGTAACAATGATCTCTTTTATGGTTTTTTTTGCCTTTCAGTGCGTCAGAGCAATGACTCTGATTGTATCTACATCTGTGTGATGGCAGGGCAGACAGGTAAAAAGTTAAAATCATTCCACCCCAAAATATTGCCCTGGTTTTCCTCAGTGATGATTTGCAATAGAAACAAGACTTTCTTGATATTTGTAATAATTTCCATTTGCAGGGAAAAATGTGTCTGATTTTCTGGAAATATTAGAAAAGTCTCCTGTTATTAATTACACATTTTCCAGTAACACATCATCTGACCTGGGTAAGTACCTCCTGGGGAATAAAAGGAAACAGCAACAATAATGAAAATCATGACCAGGTAGCACAGGCAATGTGTACTCCATCTTCATAGAGTTAGAATAGTTTAATTTTTTTTTCTATTATTGTTTATATATTTGCCTATCATTATATATATTTATTATTGTTAGAATAATATCTGTATTATTGAAAGGTTAATACAATAATTATATCATAAATGTAAATAAATTTTACAAACTTTTAAAGTACTTGTTACAAGGTCTTCTAGTGGAGGGACCAACAAAACCTGCTGGGATGAGAGCTTTCACAGAATTCAGCACTGGGCTCAGGAGGCTCCATAGTGCTCTTAATTTAGCTGGGTGCCTTCTTCAATAGCTCTCAGCACAAATGACCTCCTACTTTTACAAGAGTAACCTTCAGAGAGAAGTTGAATACATTTAGTCAATGTCCTGTGTGGTTCCTCTGCCCAAAATTGCTTTGCCAAGTTGAGCTGCACTTCAGATGCTCACCTCTCACTGTTGCCCATCACTATCTCTCATTTTCAATGATTGATTAAAGCAGGCAAACTGAAATCAGGGGCAAGTTGTGTGTGCTGAAAGCTCTGGGATGTTTCTCTTCTTTAAAAAAAAAAAATTACATTGGCTAAATCCCCCTTTGATTAAAAAACGCAACAGCTGTTTCTATGATAGAAATTCTTTCCTTTTTCTTAGTGAGTGGTCTAACCCTGTCTTCTCACACCTCAAAGACCTAGATTCGATTTTCTCAAGCTTTGTGAAATTACAGGAAGACTCAAACAAGACCCTGGATTCATCAGCAGAACATGCGTGGACATTTAAATGTGAGCACATACTGTCAGACCTAAGTTTGTGTTCCCCTTGATTAGTGTCTTGACAAGTGATTATGTATATTTGCAGCACAGTTAACTGTGATCTTAACCACAAATTAAGGGTTTGTGGTTAACAAATAACACATCAAAGTTTCTCTGAAACAGCAGAAGATGAGGTTAGTAATGCATTGAACAGCTGGGGGATAGAAAAACTATCGTGAAAAGCCATTTTATCAGAAAAATAAGTTTTCTAAAGAGGCAGAGAAGAAGAGAAAAACTGGTTGTTGGTTTTAAACAAAAAAAAAATTATTTAAGGTATTTCCTCTTACTTTCTATGGTCTTTTTTTTCTGTATGCTTCTCTCTGTTTTGTTTATATGACTTTCAGTTGTACTTGAGCATTTCATGAATGTTAGTACATTTAACTTCGCCACAGGGCTACAAGGTAGAAAAGTGCTGCTCTGCCCCATTTTGGAAGCCAAAAGGCAAGGCTTTGTATCTGCTCCCTCACAGCAGAAATCAATAGAAATTCTGACCTTGACTTCATTCCTCCTTGTTGTTGCAGTTGCATCTCTCTCCTACAAAATGTCTGCATTTCCCATAGTCACTCTGCTGTCTTTTATAAACTTTTTTAATTTCCTTAACCACATGCCAACCTTTGTTATCTCTTCTAGCCCCAAGTGTTAGCTCCCAAACTGCAGTATCTGCCCTGCAGTACCTGCCTGCTCACCTTCAAACAGACAGGAGATTTCTCTCTTTCCTCTGTAGTGAAGCAGTCTGGGAAATGAAATATAAATTATATGAAGAAGAAAACCAAAACCCTGCAGGAACATTTCAGTTTCTTTTTTTTGTTTATGGAAACTCACACATTAAAATGTTCTCAGTTAGAATTACAAACATTATTGGCACTCCCTGCATTTCCATATTTAAAATGAAATGGAGAAATGGCCACTCAAGTGCCAGAGAAGCACTCAAGGAGTAGGTGGGATTTTCTGGGTGCATTTTAGATATTTTTGTCCCCCAGTGCATTGCCCTCGCTGCTGCCATGGGGCACCAGCACCCCCAGAGTGCTGGTGCCCTCTCTCTGTCTCTCCTGCTCCTCCAGCTACCAGGATCCCTCTCGCCCAGAAAGGAGGGGAGATCCCCCCCACCAAGGTCCCACCGTGGCCAAAGACAGCTGGAGCCAAAGGATCGTGGTTTCCATCACCTCATGTGGATGCTCCCAGACCCCGAGGCACGGCCGGAGCCCCTCTGAGCCCTGGGGGGAGCTCAGTCTCATCTCCAGCCCCACGGTCCAGCCCCGGTGAGTACATAAAGGAGCCCTGAACCTGCCCTACCCCACTGCTCTGGGGTTTGGCCAAGTGTCTCCGAGGTGGAGGTTGGAGAGCCCTTCAGGGAGACCCACTCTGGGTTACCCTTGAGGTGATTATTGCAGAAATGTTAAAATCAGCTATAGGCTCCATCTTATCCTTTAGGCAAAACTCAGTCTTGCTTCTCACAGACATTTCTGCCACTTGGGGTCGTCCCTCACATTTTGCTCCGAATTTGGTAAACAGACTTGTGGAAAAGCAATATGGAGCCGCTTCTCTTGGTCTCCCCCAAAAATACCTTCTTGAAATCCTGCCCTTCTCCAGTCACAGGCTTTTCTTTTTCATCCTAGGCAAGTACAGCTTTTGTCCTTCCTATTTCACCCTGGCATTTTTATATGCCACTGGCAGTACTGGGTGAGGGATTCTGGCTCTTGAGCTGTCTCATACATAGCAATTCCTCTCAAGAGATAGATAAATAACAAATATGAATGACGGGAAGTGTGTGTCTCTGTTCCCACAGCTGACATGTCCATGTTTTGGATGCAGACAGTGTCTCCACAAGAAGCCAGCAAACTGATGCAAACAGAGCCAGGTAAGACTGGTCTGAGATAGCAACAAAACGTGTAAGTTGGCACATTTATGAAATAGAAAGTAATATATAGAAATAAATTACTAATAATGTATTTATACATCACTGTCTGTGTGTTTATCATGAACTGTGAGTTTAGGGTTAGTTTTTTATTCTTTTTTTGTTGCCCCTTCAATCAGCCTTTCTTTTTGTTTTAAGGTGTCAAAGCAAGTTATATTCTTTTCCCTCCCCTTAGATTTGCCATCCTCAGTACTGTCTCTGCCACCTTCCTACAGACCTGGTGTGACACTGAAACTTTACTCAGCTACCAGTAAGTAAATGCCCCTCATGCAGCAAAAATAGCAGTATGTTTGAAAGTAAGGCAAAATAGAAACTTTCCCATGCAGAAACAACATATATGGTTAATTTGCTTGAGATAGTTTATGTATGTAAACCACCCAAAATGTCCAAGGGACTGCTCCATATTTGTTTGTGAATTGTACAAAATTGCACATTCAAAATACAGATCATACTGTGGTGACAGAATTAATATAGGTACTCTTTCAATTTTAGCATTGATTGATTATTGGAAAATTCATACTTATAAATCATTCAAAAAGAAAATATCATTATTTAAATCTCCTCATTGGTGTAAATAAAATTATGAAACAAGCACATGCCACATGAAACCTCTGGAATTGTACAGAATTTACAATACTGAAAACTACTTCCTCAGCTAAAGAAGGATCATCATCAACTGGATTTTCATGAAAGCTCAGTTTTCAACTGCTTGTATTTCTGTGTGGTGACTGTCTAAGAGAAGCATAAATGCTGGGTAGTGCAAAAGATAATATATCAGACTAAATAGGGTTGTTCAATATCCTTTGGGCTTGATATTACAGATAAAACCAGAGGAGTCTAAGGAATTAAAGTGCTAGGCAAATAGTATATTTATAGGTCTGATTTAGCATCTAGGAAATAAAACAAGGAAATTTGAGAGCATGAATGAGCAAATAAATCCTGCAAATTCTGAAGCATCATAGGTGAGGAGAGCAGAAAGAGATGGTGATTACATGGTTTGTGATGGAGTACTAGGAAGTGCGAAAAAATAAACTTTACCACTCTGGTATTGTCAAAGGATACTGTGGGTTTTTGATGTGGATTCCTAATAAATGTGACGAAGAGAAGACTGCTGCTGATAGTTAGCCAGCTGAAACAGGAGACATAAGGAGAAAACTCAGCATCACCAGCAGGTTTGAGCACAAGGGGAAACTGCAGCCTTGTAGTCCTTCTCTGCTGGTGGAGCTGACCCAGAACATTGGGGACGCTGCCAGTTCCCTGGTTACACATGGGCAGCCCTTTGGTCTCCATTTTGAGATTATTTGGAGAGTCAAAATCCAAGTTTTTATCAGGATTCCCTGTTAATCTCACTATTTCTAATGTTATTTTAATTACTGACTTCTCTTTTCCTTATTTGTAAAAGTGTTTTAGGGGGGTAAATGTGTGATTCAGAGAGAATGGTTCTTTCACAGATCTTCAATTTTTCTGTCACTGGGAATAATTACACAGTAAGTGAGCAGCAGTATCTTACAGTTTTGGTGTCTTTTGCTTTTTCCATTGGTTTTCCTGTTGTTGCCTATGGCAGCAGTCCAAGACCCAGATCCTGTTTTGTTGCTTGTAGCTTTTGCTGGTTTAGATCAGGTTTTCGTAGTCTCCAGTCTCATTCGGGTTGATTTAACTATCAGCATATCTTGGCTGCTTCTCTTCTTTTGTTTTGGGGTTTTTTTTGTTTTTTTCCCAGTCTATTAGAAAAGAAAGTATTTGAGAGTGTATTACTCAGTGGGGCATCTGTTTTCAGAATTAAATAGCACTATCAGAGTTAAAGAGATGACCATGAAAACCAAAGTTTGATAACATCATCAAGTGATCATACAAATACAACTCCTGCAGAAAGGCAGTGTCAGGGAAGAGGGGGAGGAAGATATTGCTTGGGCGAACTAAGAGCACTGAAGTAAAAAACTATCAACAGAAACACATTTCCAAGGAAAAGACTCAGTGGTGCTGAGCTAAGGAGTAGCTCTTGATACAAGATTTTTCAAACCATGGGGAAAGGGGAAGCCAAACAACTTTGGTTTTCATGTCATCATTTTAACTCTTATAATGCTATTTAATTCTGAAATCAGATTTAATTTTCTCTCATTTTACTTCTGTTTGAAGAGCTCCAAACTCCAGAGTCCTCCTCTGGTGTGCAACACTGTAGACCCTGGAGAACCCAGGATGGGGAACAGTCTGTTTTGAAAAGGCTGGGAAACATGGATTTCAATGAGATTAATGAATTGGAGTTGCTGCCTTTTGGCTGATAGAAATATGAAGCAGACACAGCAGTAAAGGGAAAAGGGAATATCCTTTTCCCTTTAAGTAAAGGGAAAAGGCAAAGGATCCAAGGTGCACACTCATCAAAGGTAAAAAAATGTCAAGAAGCACAACCCCTACAATGTGTATATAAATCTATGGACCTTGCAAATTAACAGATCTACCTAAAATCCCCAAATAAGAAACTTAATAAATGAAGTAATTGTCCCCCTGTTCTAATTACCCCCCACAAATGAGACTACAGCTTAGTTTACAAAATATATTCCAGAGAGAAGGCTCCATCCAAGGTCGGAGCCTCTAGTTCTGAGATAGTGTGGATATTTGGTCTTCCTGTTTGCAAAACCCCCAAACTAAACTAAATATCAAGCTACAAGAGTTATAAACATATGGGGCTAAGGTACAAGGAGTGTTTGTAAAGGGTATGAGGAGAGGGAAAGGGTATAAAAATGCAAAAAAAGAGGATAAAAAGAAAAAGCAAAAAACCAGCAGGCATCAGAGTCACCAAGAGCCTCTCTGTGAGAAACCCTGGCGGCAGAGGTTGCCTGCCTCATCCTAACAGTTGTGTGTTTGGGGAAATAAATCCAACCATGGGATTGCAATGTAAGGAAGGGCATCCACATTGTTCTGAGACCGGATGCATTATTCCAATATTTCATTTTTGAAAGCACAAAAGTGGTTCCAACTAATGAGACATGTAAATCTGCCTGTCAGAGCATGCAGGGAGGGATATTTTAAGTCTGAATCATTCACAGTAACTGTAACATTGCTTTTCACTGGCAGCAAAATTTAATCTCAGGGTCACAGGGATATGATATTGAGTTAATAAAAGAATTGTCTGTTTACTGCACGAGTTGGTTACTTCACTGTCCCTGACAATAATGTGGCAATTTGAAACAGAGAGGAGAAAGCTCTGCACAGAAGCTGTGGTTCCTGCTTTTTCTGGTCTTTTGACTAACTCAATTTCTTAGGAAAGAGAATTCTTAGAAAAGCAAGTTCTGAAATAAATTCCTACTTTTAATTATCTGTATGAACTTATGTTCTGAATACAAAAAATACATTTCTCAGTAGAAACTGAAAACAGAAGAGATATAAAACAGTAGTATGAATGGGTGAAAATTTAAATTTCAATGATATGATATGAATATATTATGCAATCAAAAAAAGAAATAGAAAAATAATTTTAAAAGAATTTCATCGTTAAACAAATATAGTATTATGCAAATGTAGTGTTAATTTAAATTTAAGTGATTGTCAGAAATGAAAACCAAATCAATTTCTTTAGCTTCAGCTTTTTTGTGTGACTTTGCTTTCCCACACAGATGACTCCAAATTGAAATTGCCCTCATTCAATTTGCAGCTAGATAAAACTGAATTTCTGCTGGCAAAACACGTGGCTGGAGTAAAGCATTTAACACCTGGCTGGCAGGATTACAGTACCGACTTTGGTGGAGGCTGAAATTCGTAGGACGGCGGCCTTCAGCAATTTTTAATTATTCATCAACTTTATTTCTCTTCAACTTCATCATAATTTTTAAGGCACAACTTATATTAAAACCTCATTGCCCCATGCTCTGACATTAGGTTATTAACAGGAAGTGTGTTTATTTAAGCAAGGAATCATTAATTTTTAATTGAAACCATGTAGGAAAATATCAAAGGGCGTCAAATGCAATTAAGCGGACAAAGCTTAGTGAAATTTACGTGAAGTTGCTGAGGTTAAGAGAAGTGGGGCTCCCTCCCACCCATCTCTGACTAATTACACCTGATATTTGTGTAGTGCCTTTGACACACAACTGGTTTTCAGAGGAGCCTGTGAATTTGGGAGCTGCCAGTGTCTGTCCTTTACTCTTCATATCCTGCTGCTACCTTGGGCAAGCGCTGCCAGGAGAGAAATAGTTTCATAGCAATCTCTTTCAGGCTGGCAGAGCCTTCATTTTCCTCCTGCCCAAGAATGCCATTTTATATTAAACTTCTTGTCAGCAGTAGATGACTCAAGCTTATTTCAACAGAACTTCATTAGTCCAAATTTAACCTTCATAACCTCTGCTATCACATAACATAGCATTGCCCAGAGCTATAAAGTGTGTGAGACATGTGAACCTGGAAATGCAATTACACTGTCTAAGGGGATTATACTCAGCAGGTAAGGCAGTTTATCCACACACGGCCAAAGGCTGCTGCTAGTTACACAAATGGAAAAAATAGGGGAAAATCACACCACAGCTGCCCTCACTTTCCTCCTTTGCTCTTTTTCTTTCTTTCTTTCTTTCTTTCTTTCTTTCTTTCTTTCTTTCTTTCTTTCTTTCTTTCTTTCTTTCTTTCTTTCTTTCTTTCTTTCTTTCTTTCTTTCTTTCCTTCCTTCCTTCCTTCCTTCCTTCCTTCCTTCCTTCCTTCCTTCCTTCCTTCCTTCCTTCCTTCCTTCCTTCCTTCCTTCCTTCCTTCCTTCCTCTCTCTTCCTCTCTCTTCCTCTCTCTTCCTCTCTCTTTTCAGACCCCCAGGATGGTATTTTCAGGGATATCCTTATTTTTTTTTAATAGGGAAGACATTTCTTTAGAGTCCATAACCCAGATAAGGTATAGAAAGACAGTGGGACAAGCCAGAATTGTGTTTTTTCCCCAGGGTGCCCACAGGCGATGTTCAGAGAGCCCCGGGTGACCTCGCCTCCTGTCACTCTCATAGTGCAGAAGATCAACCCCTGTGTGATGGAGCTCTGTAGGTTCTTTCAGCTGTGCCTCTGTGTTGGGCAGAGAAGATATTCCAGAAAGGAAGCCATGAGGTAAAACCTGGCACTAGCTTTTCTTTCTCTGTCTGCTTAAAATACTCCTTCAGGCTTTTTTTCCCAACTGACAATTTTCAATCTCCAATGATCATTTTTGAGTGTTTGTGGCCCAATGCACTGATCAGTACCTGATCTGGCTTTAGTATTCGCACTAAGTGATAAAAGCCCACATGAATCTTTCCAAATAGCTAATGGCATCATGGATTGGTTTGAGTTGGAAGGGATCTAAAGACTATTTAGTCCCAACTCTGCTGCCATGGGCAGGGACACCTTCCACTGTCCCAGGCTACTCAAAGCTCCATCCCATCTGGCCTTGAACACTTCCAGGGACGGGGCAGCCACAGCTTCTCTGGGCAGCCTGTGCCAGTGTCTCACCACCCTCACAGTAAACAATTTCTTCCTAATATTCAATCTAAACCTGCCCTCTTTCAGCCTGAAGCCATTCCGCTTGTCCTCTCATTAAATGCCCTTGTCCAAAGTCCCTCTCCTTATGAAAAATAACAAGCCTCTTATCTTTAACTACATCTCCTATCTTTAACTACATCTTCAGGTATTGTGTTGAATACTATTCCTGGTTTGTGAAAAATGCAAGTTATGTCTGTGAAAGAGTTAAAAGAGTTGCTTACTCCCACAGTAAGTACATTTTAACTTCATATCTCTATATCTCTACATACCTTATTCTGAAGATATAACAAAGATTATTATATATTCACAGAATATTTGCTGTCTTTCATCAGATAACTATTTTATCTGACAATGATTTTTAAGGGATTTTTAAAAAAAGTATTATTTGACCTTCATGTATGTTTTAATATTTTCTCATAAAACCTCTTCTAACTTATATTTTCTTGTGTTCTTCCAGCATTAAAGCAAAAGTGCCTTAAAAACATCTGTACATCAGTTTAGAGCACTGAGAAATTTTACTTCAAGTTGGAAGATTGGTGGCAGTTTTAGTTGTCTTTTTGATTTCTCAGTGTAAAAATCAGAAAGCAACATGTTATTTGCAAATATTTGAAATAAGACAAGCTATTAACCAGATGTTAACCTAGAGATGTCTCTTCCTCCAAGATGTTGTAAAAACAATATGTAAAAACAGATATATTTTATACAAGTGATGTAACTGCAATAAAAGCATTGAAATGCTTTTAAAAATCTCATTTTATAAAGGATATTTTCATGGTTGGCTAGCGAATTCAAATAGTTTTTATTGACATTTAAGACAGAGTAATCAAAATGAACAAATGCAAAATAATTTAAAAGCAACCTGAAATACTGAAGACAAGAAGGACTTTCTGGTGTTAAACACATGCAGATTATTTTCTAACTCAAGACCTTCCATTACTTCAGCAAAGCATGTAATGTAGTGGGTCAACCCACAAAGTGATGAGACCTCTTGCACTTAGAGATATATTTGTGTGAGCTCACCAGGATTCCTAAATACATGGAATTGTAGAGTGGTTTGGGTGGAAGTGACCTTAAAGATCATCTACTTCCAGCCCCACTAGATCAGGTTGCTCAGGGCCCCTTCAAACCTGACTTTCCTGACCTTTGTATGCAACTCAAGTGAACTAAAAACAATTCTAAAAAAAAGAAAGAATATCCAAATCAATTGCATGATCCCGTATTTTGCTATGCTGCAGCAATACCTACCCAGAGAGCATTAACATTGTTTTTAAATTAGAAGATTATTTGCACTATGGGTGCCGCACATTGATGTTTTACTGAAGAAAGATGTGTTCAAAGGCAAAGCCAAGGAGAAAAGCAGCACCAGAAACAAGGCTGACCCCAGGGTGAGGTGGGATGCAGCAGTTCTCTTCCAAAATACATTTCACTGTTGTGCTCAACAGCATGAGAGAAGCACTTCTGTCATGTCAAAGAGCAGGACAGGTTGGAGTAGTACCAATTACAGCTGATATTGAGAGATAGGCCAATGGTACAAGTGGGAATGTGGATACAGTGAGTTGGGAACGGTACCATGGCCATGGTTCTGCGATGCTGTGGGAGATCTCGCTCTGCTCCAGCAGCTCTCTCAGTCTGTGCCCATTGCCTCTCGTCTGTCACTGGGCACCACTGGGCAGAGATTGGCTCTGTCCTCTTTGCAGCCTCCCCTCGGGTGAGCACAGGCAGTGATGAGATCCCCCTGAGACTCCTCTAGAGAAGAGTCCCAGCTCTCTTGTCCCCTCCTCATGGGAGATGTTCTTGTCCCTTCATCATGTCTGTGCCCCTTCTTTGAACTGTCCCAAGATTTTCCATGTCTGTCTCACACTGAGGAGCCCAGGACTGGACACAGCCCTGCAGGTGTGGCCTCACCAGTGCAGAGCAGAGGAGCAGGACCCCCTCCCTCCATCTGCAGGCAGCCCTTTGCCAAATGCACCCTGAGCCTTCTCTGCTGCAAGGGCTCACTCCTTAGTCAAGTTCAACCCTGTGTCCAGCACGATCCCAGGTCCTTTCCTACCGAGCTGCTTTCCAGATGGGCATCCCCCAAAACATATTTCTGTATGAGGCTGCACCTCTTCAGGTGTAGGACTTTGTGCTTCTTGCTGAACTCCATGAAGTTCCTGTTGGCCTATTTCTTCAGCCTGATGAGGTCCTTCTGGATGGCAGCATGACCCTTTGAAATGTCAGCCACTCATCTCAGTTCCAGGTCACCTGCCAGCCTGCTGAGGGTCCATTCTGCCCCATCATCCAGGTCATTACTGGAGATGCTAAGCAGGGCTGGAGCCAGCACTGACTGCTGGGATGCACCACCAGTCACTGTCTTCCAAACAGACTTTGTGTCCCTGGCCACACCCTCTGGGCCCCACCAGTGTGTTTTCAACCCTCCCCACCAGGCACATCCCGCACAGATATCAACAGCTGCTCTGTGAGGATCTCACAGGTGATGGTGTCAAAGGCCTTCCTGAAAACCATGTAGGTCACGGAGGAAAAGAGTCTTTTGCTCATGTGAGTATTTTTACAATTGCCAGTTGTCAGATTTCTCACTTTTCCATGCCACATTTCAGTGGACAGTTTCCCTTTGTTGATGGACTCTCTGAAGGGTAGCTGTGTCTGGCCCTGGCAGAAAGCACAGCTTCCCAATGAGGCGAAGCCTTCCCAAAGCTCACAAATCAACCTTCTCCTGGATTTCACTCAGCCTTGGATCAGAGCCACCGTGGATAGATGAGAGAAGACTTCCCAACCCCAAGGAATGCCAGTGTTTAAAGCTGTGTAAATTCTCACTCATCTCTCATCACTGAACACTATCTCTTGCTAAGCTATTAAAGCCATATTCACATGCCCAAGAGATTTTGAGTGATTAATAACAATGGGATGACTGTTATTTAATTACAGCCATGAGTATTAGGGAAAGTTATTATATGGTGAACGCACCTGCAGAACAGACTCTCAGTATAGATCCTTTACGTGGATGGGGCCATATTACCAGATACACCCTGGGCATAATGACTCCAAGGAATCTCATGGAAGAATTAATTAATAAATGTTGAAGTGGGTTTGATAAAGGAAGTGATCACATGGGTGAGATCTATATCCAAGGGGTATAAATAACTTAGTACTGACTTTGCTGAAATCCATTTGTCCTCCATCCAAATGCTTTCGGATAATATCCCTCAAGGTAAGCCTTTCTGGATGTTCTCTATAATAAGGGAAGCAGGAGAAAAAAAAAGTAGAATAAATTATTTGTGACTTTGGAGTTACAGACTAAAGTATAGGTAAGAGATTTGGGAAAATAGACTATAAACATTTAGAGCTGTCAGATTTATAACCTCACTTCCTGATAAAATATTGCAAGATTTTCTGATAGAAATGAATTCAATATTTGAGCTCAGAGAAGCAGATAATCATCAGTAAGTACATATTTGAAAACTGATATGTGTGTGTGTATATATATATTGATTTATTTCACTGAAAAAAGGTCTATGCCTGAATTACTTGGAAAATCATTCTAAATTTTAAGTAACCTGTAGCTATAGTTAAAAACCAATGTATCATCTTCCATTTCATGAATACTAGTGCAACACTTTTCAATTCAGAAGAGTTTTTTACACACATTTCTTGAAGATCTCCAAACAACATTATGTTTCTCATTAGGAAAATTTAGGATATATTAGATCAGCCTCAACACTGATTAGAATGAATGTTTGACTACACGTTTTTGTGATATGAAACAAATATAATGGATTGCAGATAAACTGGATTCCATAGACACAGTCTCAGAATAATTTTTCATTTACACAGTGTTTCACAATATCTTCATTTAAACATAATAATTGTTTGAACATCCTGTTAGATCGAGGAAGATGTGAAAACTGTTTGCAAAACAAAAAACTGCAAGTGCAACATTTTATCACTAAATGGCACTTCACAGAGTCTGTTGACTCACTTATAGCAATACCAAAATAAATATTGTTAGTCAGACACTTAGAGGACATCAGTAGAATAAGGATACATAAGGCTCATCACTCCTGTAATATGTGCATTTGCTATTATAAAGGTAAAAACTGAATTGTATCAAGCAGAAATATATCCAGGCTCCAAATGAATGATTTCCTAAAATGAAGTCTTCCCACTCCCAGATTGAAGCGATAACATTCTGTCTAATATTTTATTTAACTCACCAGGCACACCAGTCTGCTGTGTGACTTTTTTCTTGTCTTTGGATTAAACAAAAAATGATAATTATTCTGCTGTTGTCTATGTCCATGGTGGTGTACAGTGGTAAGTGGCAACATATTTTTATAATTATTTGACATTACGCCAAAATACTATTTTAAGTATGTGCATTTGGAAAAAATCCCTTAAAAACACTCCTTCTCTCTCCTCAAATTTTGGTGTTCAACACCTGAAAGCACTTAAAGGAGTTTCGTTATGAAGTACTTATAAAATATTTTTTCTTAGGACATGTAGTGAAGCAAAAAAACATATAGTGGGATTAAAAATACAACCGAAAAATAGCAACTTCTGTTTGCCAGCCTTTTGTCATTATTTATGTCATTTAGACTCCAAAAGTTATGGTTCATACAAAGAGATTCTGCTCATTAAATACGTTTGTATTGTCTTAATTCTCCAAACCATTCAGTGCACCCTGAAGTACAACCCACGTTCAGCTAAAGCTCCTCTTTTGAATTTTACTATGAATAGGGTTTTTTCCTTCATGTAGCTCTTTAGATTTTATTGTCATGAGTGAATGAACTTCCCAGAGTCAGGGATGGGCAAACACCTCAAATTTCTGCAGTCTCTGCACTGTGTAGGAATGTCGGTAAGAGCTGTGATGTGCAAGTGAAGAAAAGGACCCTTAGAAGGTCTGTCATCATTTCTGGTCGATCCATAGGGATATTTCTAAAGGGAAGAGAAAATTCAGGGCCTCAGCACAGACAAACTCTGCACTGACCTGCACCAAATTCACCAGTTGCCTCTTCTGAGGGGCTGCTTGCTTTGGAATTCAGAGAAGAAACCGGTCTAACACAAAACATAGGTTAAAATGATGAAGCTGAACCTTAGGACTCCTACTATATAGAGAGAAATCAGGGAGAATATTCACATTTCCCACTGCAGTGATAGCGAATGCCAAAATACCTGCACTGTTTACTCATTAAAATATACATATATATATATATATATATATATATATATATATTTAGCGCACTCAAAAATATCTGGACACTGACAAATTTTTCTGACATAACATTTGAAGGAGAATTCCCCAAAACCTTAAAAGGCTGTGCAGCAGTGTTTAGATTCTTTCCCCCCAGCTAAGTACAATAAGAGCATGAAGATTTAAAGTGTTACCAGGTTTAGGTTTGGAGAGGATTATTTATTTCTATTTGTGTGGCATCTATTCTGCTGATCTCTGCTTTGAGACTGAAGAAAAATCCGTGCATGAAATAACATCTTTGAGAGGAATTAATGTGATTTACTGTGAATAAATCAAATAGTTTGGGTTTGCTGCACCCTGACTTTTCCTGGCATAGTCAAGGTTTTTTCTTCCCAGGATTACAATGAGTGAATCCATGCCCTGTATTATAATATTTGAGTGAGCAACAACTGAAAAAAAACAACAGGAGGTGTGCTGATGTTTTTTGATGGGCTTTTTTCAGGCAAGATTTCAGAAAACTGTTATCAGGTAGGAAAATCACAGATGCAGTCCAGAAACAATTTTACATGTAACTGAACATAAAAGAAATTCCATGGATAAAGTGTACAACAGGAAAGCCCAAGAGCAGACGTGCCATACAAGTCTCCATAGAATATGTGCCGAGCTTTTTAGCACGTTTTGGAGAGGTGAGAGAATTTGGCATCCCCAGGGTCTTCTGAGACTTAAAGGATCGATTTTTGTAGTGCAATCTTTCACAGGCTCTACAGGGAATGACATAGGGCCAGTAGCTCCAAATACATTACACCAAAAGAGGGAAAGAGAATAATTAATGGAGGAAGTATTTTCTCTTTGTTCCTCCCACTTGCCATTTAAACAAAAGTAAGCAATCTTGTTGGCAAACATTGGTTCATTGATCTTGACTAGGTGACAATTAGAAATACTGTTCTTGGTAATGAGAGGATTAGAAGAGCCAATGGTTTACCAAACCGCTGACCCTGCAGCAGAGATTCCTCCCCAGGGGAACTTCAAACATTTATGAGTTAATTGGGTGTACACAGTTGAGTTTGCTGAGAAGAACTAAGTGCAAGTGAAGGATACCAGAGCAGTCATGGTTTTCAGTAGCCCTGGAATAGGGTTTGATCAATTTTCTCCCCTGATGGATTTCAACTCAATGGGATTTTCCTGCTTTCCAAACATTTTGCTGAAAGGACCAAGTGATTAACGTCTGCTCATCAGCAGACACTTAGTCTGAGCCGAGGTGTGTCAAACCTGGCTCGAGTTGCATTTGATAGAACATGGCTCAGAGGATGTTCATCATTGCAGAGGAAATACAGGCTTTAAGCCAGAAAACAAGGGTTAGTTTTCTTTAGCAAGTAAGTGTACAAATATAGCGTTCAATGCTGGTTTTTTGCAAGGCATGTCATTATTTCGCCTGAAGCTGAATTCCTCATGGCCATGAAGCTTTCAACAGATTTGTTCCAGTTCTGTGAAAAGGCCAGCATTTATTGGGAGACCTTTTCTGGTTTGTGGAAAGCAATTTGTTCCCCTTAGTTCCGCTGCAGTGAAGGACATTTCTGATGGATTGCTGTTTATCTAAACGCTTCTTGTTGTGACCAAGAGTTTCAGGAAAAATAATAATACAAGAGGAAGCACCTCTTCCTGCCTCACTCCATCCTCTATCCATATTCTGCAACTGAACTTGAGAAATTTCTGGGAGCATATGACTGTTACCATGAAAATCTTGTTCACACCACAAAAGTTGAGGACATCCTAAGAAGGCACTTATATATGATCTAAAAAAAAAACCCAAATAAAATCCTATTTTTCCTAACCCTTTGCTAAACATAGAGTTAAGCCTTATATCTAAAAACCCCTCAACTCTCCTTTACTCTTCTACACCTATATTTATTGCAGGAAAATGTAACAGATGAGCAAGACAACTGTCAGCTCTTTCCCAGAATCTTTTATAGAGAAAAAGGACAGCTTTCCTAATGCCAGTTATTCTGAGACATAAGTTCTGCCACGAATCTATCATTATGGGCTTTTTCGGTTTACAATTTTTAGATCCTTGAGACAGTAAATATCCTTTACTTACTACTTTTTTTTTTTTAAAGCCAAGGTTACATAAATCCAAAATAACACTGTCTTCTGAAATCATGCAGAGGAAAAGAACAGGTTAAGAAATGGAAAGGGAGAGAAGAAATATTAGATTTCACTCTAATTCAGGACTTGGCAAATAGAAAAAAATGAAAGTGTTGAAAGTACAGCAAATCTACCATGTCATCTTCAAAAGGAAAGAGAGAAAATTACCTTAAAATATAAAGAGTTATAACAAGAGAAACAGTGAGGCAGTAAGGCAATAGCCAAGATGGACTCGAAAAAACCAAATCATTTCAAATAACACTGCTTCAAATTATAGCACAGGGTTACAGAGAACTTGGGACATAGCTGGGCACTAAAACAATTTAAAATAATTCTACTGATTTGTCCCAATAAGGGCAACTGTTCAGATGAGCACAGGAAGACAAGGGCTAACACATCCTCAACAGCAATACCTGCTTAACAGAGACTGGGTTTGAGCTGAAGTGGATGTGACTCACCAGCACACACCAGTCCACACCAGTTCACACCAGTACAATTCTGGACTTCCCATGGTGTGGATGGAGCTGAGCAAGTTATTCATGGCTTTGATAAATCAGTTTAACAGTGTAGGAAGATATTCAAAATGCCTTCAGTGTATGTGTCATATTAGAAAATACGTTGCTAGTTTATTGTGATTTTTGGGGGGTTTGTTTTTGGTTTTTTTTTTACTTTTAAATGTTTTTCTTCTCAAATTTATTTGCTGAGGTAGGTGGCCAAGAACTGGAACCGCCAGCATTCCTGCCAGAGCTGCTTAACACACCTGAAAGAATCTTGAGTAAGAAAGGTTTAACCTTTACTTTCTGCAATAATGCATGGCAGTGGGGAATCCCTTGTACTCTAGAAGCATCACAAGGAAGTGTGAGCAAATAGCTAGAAACTCATCTCAGAACGGTTTAATATCTGAAGTAAGACCAGGGGAAGTCTGGGGACAGTTATAGTCGCCTACTTTTTAAAAAATAATCACGGTTTGTTTGTTTGTATTTTCATTTAGACAATGCCACACTCTTCAATGGAGTCTTTCAAAATGTGGAAAGTGTTGCATTATTTTTTGGTAAGTACGTGTTCCAGTTGTACTTGAGCACCAAACAGAAATCCTGTGGGGGTTGCTTTTATATATTTACTAAAACTGAGCAGGGGTTTTTGAGGATGCAGATTTCCCCAAATCCTGCTGAGTGTCAAGCCCTGCTCGAGGTCCCTTTTTCAGGCTCCGTGTTCATGCAAACACCTCCTGTGTGTGACCCACACCTGACTCACCTCCACTCACCCTGTGTTTCACGGCTGTTCTCTTTCCAGACTGCCTGGGCTCTCACTTCACCTGGTTACAGTCCATCTTCACTAACTTCCCTGCCCTTCTCAACTTCGTGAACAAAATGAAGTGTGTAACTGGGTTTTGTCCCAGGGATTTTGAAGACTACGGTTGCTCTTGCCGGTTTGAGATGGAAGGGCTCCCCGTGGATGAAGCTGATGAGTAAGTCAGACCCATGAGGGGTCCTTTTCTGCCCTGACTGGCAATAAATGCCCTTATGATCTTATTATCCAAAGCATAACACTTCTATAAATTATTTTTAAACAGTTATTAAAAAGTAGATTTTTTGGGGGGTAAGACCCACACCGCCTGGCTCTAGTGAAAGAAAATATAATCTCAGACCAGGACAATCAAAAGATTGTTCACTTATATCAGCAGGAGGTGCAAAAGGAAATTCAAAGAGAATCAAGATACATCCATGTCTATGAAGAAAAAGGGTTTTCCAACAACGTAATGTATTAATTCCCTGAGTGAAGACAGCAATGGTTCAGAAAGGGCTAATGCTTAGAGATAGATGGAAATTAATCCACCCAGCCTGCAGCATGGGATGGCTGGGAAAATGGAGATCTAACCCTGCTACTGGAAAAAAGCCATGGAACCTCTCTGTGAAAGGTTTTCTGAACAATTGTGATGACATCCTGAAACAGGAGCTCGAGTCACTTCAATGGATTGATCCCCAAAGAGCTGAGCTCCTGGGCTTTTGCTTCATTCAGCTTCATTTTAATGCAGAGCAGCACAAACCCAGAAACTGCAGAACCATCCATCAGCAGGTTTGTCCTGAGAATCGTCCACAGAGCCAGTTTGTATTTACAAATTGCTTTGCAGCCCTGGGGTGAGGTTTCCTTAGCAGCACAGAACTCCTACTGCTGTGCCTCATTATTGCTTTGCCACTGACAGAGCTGTGCTCTTGGCTCAAGGGAGCCTCCAAACCAGTGGCTGTTGTTTGTCTTTCCCAAAGAGAGCTCCCACAGTGCTGCAATTTTTTTCACTAACTTTATTTCTTTGAAACTAATTCTGCAAACCTTGGGGCTTGTCTGCGGTGTTTCTGTTCCACAGAACAGGGCTGAACACCTCAATGCAGGTTTTTGAGGCATTGGAAATGCCTAGAAGACCAACCATTTCCCATTTTCCAGAGTAGTTCATTGTCATATCTAAATTAGGAGCCAAGTTTACCTCTACAGACCTTGTGAAAGAGAATCAGGCCCATAGGACAATTCAAAATTTTACAATTTCTCTTTGCAAAGGGAAACCAAGTAAATTTTTGGATTAACTGCAGTAAATGCTGATGTAATTGTGATTATCGAAACAAACAAGAAGTGCAGAGTTTGTATTAGAATAATTATGCAGTTAGAGGAGCTTTTAGGTGCTAACACCTCATTAGACCTCAGGAAGAGTCAGGAGTGTATTGAGACCTGTCATCTGTTGGATGGTTAAAACCCTGTTCGTGATGGAGCTCACAGACTTCAGCCTCATCTCTGCAACAAGGCACAGTAGAATTTGTGGTGCAGAGGAGCCATCAGGCCTCTCTGCTGAGTGCTATTTGTCCTCATTTTTCTTAGATACATTCCTTGGGCTCCTTCTCTGGCTGTGAAGACAAATATTTTATTTGTTGTTTATTAAGATAGCAAGGGATTAAATATGAAATGCTTTCCAAATATAGAGGGAGAGAAAGTGCACATCCCTAGAAGGGAGCCTGGCCAGGGGCAGGTGTTTGCTCCATGCTCTGATGGGTGCAGAAGAGCTCCTGACCATGGGTGGGCTCAGGGCACCTGCAGGGCTGTGGGGGCTGTGTAAGAACACATTCACTGTGTTGTTCACTGTGTTCAGCAAGAATCCCACTAAAGATAACTCCTTACATTGTGATCACAAGGTCATCCTTCCTGGTGAACTCAGCAGATGCTGGGTTTGGGTGCTCGTGTTGTCTTTGCATTCAGCATTGTCCAGGCCAAATGCAATTTAGAAACAGAGCTGTGTCTGAGTGCATTTCTCTGAAATGAGGGTATTTCAACCTCAATCTAACAGCAAGTCCCTATTTCATCTACGTGACAATTTTACCTGGGGTAAATTAGGACTTTTAGTGGTTTCATTTACAGCTGATGCCAGTGCACACAGAGGCTGTGCAGATGACTTATCTGTACAATCAGCTGAAGACAGGAGAGGATTGAAGAACTTGTTGGTTTAGTTGGATTTTTCTTCCTATTCAAAGCAAAAGTGGCCATGCAGGCAATTTGAGGTTGGCAGGACAGCAGGGATGCAGGAAAACACGAGTTTTCTGACTGCCTGTGTTGTGCAGGGGAGAAAGCTGCTTTACTCCAGTGTGAGAAAAATATTTTGTGGCCCTTTCCCATGGCTAAATGGTGCGTTTCAATTGTGATTATTGCATAGAAGTACAAGAAATAGAGGATAAAATTGCATGTATTTATGTAGTCCCAATGAGACACAGGGGTTAACAAGGCATTGCAGAGCCTTTAACTCTCCGTGAGTGCCAGGTTCAGTGTAGATCTCAAAATCTGCAGTGAGAAAAGTTGGGACAGGACTGCATCCAAGAACTGTAGAGCTGACCCATGGGGCACTGCCTGACAGTGAGGAAAGTATGTGGACCCTGGTAGGAGATTTTTTGTCTAAAGTGCCTGTAGAGTCCTTTAAGCTCCCAGGTACCACAGCAGGACAGAAACGTTTGGTCACCCACGGCAGGCAGAGCTGCTCCCACCACTCAGTTTTGCTCCAGCTGCAGTTATCCCACTCCTCTGAGTCAGGGAAAGGCAGCACTCGGCCCTTCTTGTGTCTGGGGATCACACCACGGACCCCTTTTTCTCATTTGGCATCTTTTGCAGTTTTGTGCAAAAGCAACACAACATCACTAGAGTCTGACCTTGAACTGAAACTAATTGTGTGAACTCTCTGTTACTTCATTTTTAAGATGCTGTTATCAGCACCGCAAATGCTACGAGGAAGCGCTGGAGATGGAGTGCACGTGGGACCCATCAAAGATTTCTGCAGATGTCAGCTGCTCTACGAAAAACCTGACCTGTGGTGAGATTGACCTGTCTCAAGAGCTCAATACTGGAGCCTCACCATGACCAGAAGTTCATTCTGGTCTACCTACCAAAAGTCATAGACAAATTAATCAGAAACCACATTGACTTCCCAGGGCTCCTCTAACAGGCAGCGTCTTCCTGGGGTTTCCCTGACATTGCAGCACCACTACATATTGCTTGAGATGTCTTCACCCATCAGAAACACAGCAGATGTTGAGGAGAGACCTGAAAAACCATCTTCAGAGGCATCAAGGCCTGATTTTTCTGCACTTTGAGGGATCAGATTCTTTATTCAGAGGGTCATGCACACTTCTCAGCTACAGCAGTATCAATAGAGGGCAGAGACCACATGTTTTAACAGGAGCTATTCCATGCAATGCTGGTACAGGCCTCACAAGAGTGCAGTGGGGGTCTTTAATGCCTGATAACTTTTGATACAATTTTTCATCAAGCATTGGCTCTCAGAAAAGACTATATGCTAGAACATGATTTGAGGATACCAGCAAAGAGGAGCAGAATCACCAAATTAATACCCTTATGTCTTATTTCAGTAACAATCTGATCCAGTTTCCCTTTCTTGTTTCAAATTAAAACAATTTTTGCTATTGAGGCCAATCTCTAAAGATCTGAGTGCATTTAAACACGAATAATGCTTTTTAAGCTCTGTCTATATAGTCCCCATCACAAATATGAGACGTGTGACAGCTATGAAAAGTCAATGTTTTTTTAAACTCTGAAAGGTAGAAGATTTTGAAGAGGGAAAATAGCATTTCCTGGGAAACTGTTTCGTATGCTTTATGTTAGGGAGAAATTCTTTATTGTGAAGGTGGTGAGGCACTGGCACAAGTTGCCCAGAGAAGCTCTGGATGCCTCAGTCCTGGAAGAGTTCCAGGCCAGGTTGAATGGGGCTTTGACCAACCTGTTCTAGTGAAAGGCATCCCTGCCTACAGCAGGGCATGGAATGAGATGAGGTTTTATGTCCCTTCCAATCCAAGCTGTTCTATGGTTCTCTGATTATTTATAAGAAGCAAATCACAAAGGCTTGGCTTGTGGACTATAACTTCATGGAGTTAGGAGGAATATTTTAATGAAGTCTGTGAAATGTCAAATGCAGTATCAGCTGGATTAAGTTTTCCATGGAAAGAGTAGAGCATTGCTCAGTAGTCCTTAGTAGTCTGCAGACCCAACCAGAGAGGCAATAATTAATCACCAGCTATTCCAGGCTGCATCAGCTGGTGTTTAAAAGCAGGGCTGGGCTATGAAACTTGACTATGTTTAGCATGGAGAAGAAAAGTATAAAGATGTTTGTACTAATGAAATACAGACACAAACCCTACAGAGAGGAAAAAGCAGGAGGTGGAAAAGACTTTTCAATTGACTTTTGTTTGAATTTATGTTTTATTTTCAGAATCTGGGGATCCCTGTGAACAGTTCCTCTGCAGCTGTGACAAAGATGCCATTGAATGCTTTGTGAATGCACAGATTAACTCTTCCTTGAATGGGCTGGATGTCTCCTCCTGTCCATCTCCAATTACAGGTAATAATAGAGATCTGCTCGACTGCCTACTCCTGCCAGATATCTGCTGGCATCAGATGTGACCCAACGAGAATGAAGGAGCAGCTGGGTGCTTTCCTACCATAAACCCACTCTCTGTTTCACGTGTCCTGTCCATTTACTGCTGCTTGTGTGAATACCAGGAGAGGAGGTGGTGGCAGAATAATTGCTGTCCTGGAGAAGGGCCAGGAGAGGCTTCTGAGATGGGGATGGGGCTGGAGCCTGTGAGGCAAGAGGAGGAGGCTCAGGGGAGATCTTTTTGCTGCCCTCAGTACCTGGCAGGGTGTGGAGAGAAGATGGAGCCAGACTCTTCCAGGAGGTGCACAGGGATGGGACAAGAGGACACAACTGCAACAGGGAAATTCCAGTTAGATGTGAGGATTTTTTTTCCTTTGGGAAGCTCCTCTCAACTGGAATAAATGATACTTGTGATGAGGTCACTAGCCAGAATGCTAAAAATATTGCTAGCCCAAATCTTCCCTTAAACCATTCAAAACCTGTCTGGAAAAGCAAAACCAGCTTCACTCTGTTCAGTTACTTGGTTTCCATTTTGGAAGGAAAAATCCCCGCTAAGGATGAAGGGGATGTTTATCTCCATTGTCACACACTGATCCGTGCTCTGTAGCACAAATTACAGCCTTGCAAGACCAAATGCCTGTCCTGTGGGAGCAGGCCCAGATTAAAAACTTCATTCACATGGATTGCAATCGGAGCATGGCAGGGAGAGAGATTCTCCCAAGCTAAGGGAGATGTGAAAAAACAGCATTAGCTTTCCCAACCCTTTGGCTCAGCCACAGCCCCCAGTGCTAAGGACAGACACACACCTGGATGTGTGCAGACCCTCCTGAAGGGGTCAGGGAAGAAGGAAATGCCCCAGGAGAAGTTTGCATCAGAGCCAGGTTATTGCTTTTTTTAAAGACAGTAATCTTTCACTGGGATCAGACGGCCCTAATGTACAGTATGGTAGTTCCAACAGACTAAAAATAAAGGGGAAATTGTTCGGTGCTAACAGGAAAATCATGCTGATTTTACCACTGCTGATAAAGATAGATCCAATTTATTTCCCTGGATGCCTAATTTTAGGCCCCTGATTATATTTCTTAATGGAAAAAAAAAAGCACCTTTGAATTAAACATTTTCATTTAATGTTCACTCATGTTATGATCGTTCTGTGTAGCTGCTCTGTCCAGTTCTGACTTTGGAAAAAAGAAAAAAAAATAACCCTATCTGATGAATCCACAGGAAAAGGATTTTGGTAGGTTCTTTATTACAGAGAAAAATTTGAGTGAAATGGGAGCATAGTTGACTAAATCTTTGATTTAATAGGAATACATTCAATGAACTCCTGATTTGTACTATTCAGATCAAACTGTGAAAAAAATCCCCTTTTCACACTTTATGAGAGAATTTTCTCTTTCAGAAACAACCAGCAAGAGAGAGCTGACAACACGTCACATGGAGGGTAGGTCATCTCTGTAATTCTTTGTCTGCAATGTATTAAATTGAGACCAACTTAAAAAATAAGGTGAAAAAATGGGAATTTAAAGAATTCTGATTGCCAGCCAATTCCTCTTATTTAGGTTGAAACTCTTTGGGATTAATTTTTATCATTATACTATATCTTGCTCAGTAGAATTTAATATCAGCAGGGTATAAATACCAGAGCAGTATTTTAATACTGCTACTGTAATTATAAATAATTAGGTTTATATTTTCTGTGTTTCTATCATATAACAACTGTACAAAAAGCACAATAATAATATTTAGAAATAAGTTACCTTCTAATAAATCTGATCATGTTATGCCAAGACACAAAGGAGCACGCTGGGCCATGAGTTTCTGGAGTAAAAATGTATTTTTTTTTTTTGTAGAGTTGGTTCATCAAGGGATGGATGAAACACAGGCTGTGACTGCATCCGTGGAAGAAGGTTTGCAAAAAGCACCGCTTTCAGCTCCCAAAAGATGAAAAAATACAAGACGTTTGCTTTCTTACTGCCCTTCTAAAAGTACTGATGTAAAAGTAGATGTAATGTTTTGGTGATAGAATTTAAGCTTGAATGGGAAGGTGTAATTTTTCAATTTGTGCATGTAATGTGCTTAGCCAGTGTTTATAGTAAGCTTCCCAAGGGCTGAGAATGAACACTCTACATTTGTTTTCATCAAAACAGCCTTTTTTCCCTGGGAACACAGGTTGGAGCAGGTGAGCTGTTTGGCAGAGATGCCCTGTGTGGGTGCCAACCACTGGACCCAGAGCCAATTGTATATTCCTTGTCTTTAAAAGATGTTGAATTAATTAAGATGAAGCAGTAGCACATGGAAATCCTGAGCGTGGTTTGCAGCAACGAGCCACCAGTTTGGTTTATTTACTTTTAATGGAGAGATCCAGGTTGAAACCTCCTCACTCTGGAGCCTCCTGGGTGAGTCTCTAAACCACGAGACCAAGTGGTTCTTGTGACAGTCTTAATTGTTTAAAAATTTTTGTTTGTTTGTTTGCTTTTTTGTTTTTTGTTTTTTGGTTTGTTTTTTTTTTTGTCTGCTACAATCAGTGGTTGAAACTGCTCTCTTGCTCTCTTCTTACCTGCATGGTGAGCACTGCAACATGAGAGGCCAGGGACAGAAGTCACCCAAAGGCCTTGGTAGCTCTGGGAAGGCACACCTTGTCAGAGAGGGCCAAGATATGAAGCAGAGAGGGAGACCAGTCTTGGACCCTTACCCAGTTTAGCTGCTGCACTCTTGTTATGTGCCTCCATCACAAGCAAAGCCACACTGTCGTTGAGGCAGCAGGGTCTTCAGAGCTGTTTGGCAAAATGGACTGGGGGTGTTGGTCCACAGTTGGCTCAATAGGTGGCATTTATCCCAGTCTAAATGATAAAAATCATTTTATCAGATAAAGGAATCAGTTAGAGGTTAGGGAGGTATTTGGCCTTATGGCTGCCCATCCATACCTGGTTTTCAGTGCAGGCAAACACAAGGTGTTCACAAGGAATGTGGCATCCTTCTGTGCACAACACTGGGATTCCAGAATTAATCGTATTTACTCTATTTGTCTGTCAAATGGACTTAATATTGGATTTCCCAATTCAGTCACATTTATGTTGCTTCTTTCACAGAATCACAGAATGCTATGTTAGTTCAAGGTACATTATTTGCATGCAATGAGATTGTTTTATCAGTATCACTTTGTCTATAACAATCAATACACCACTGAGAAAAATAGGCAAATGTCTATCCATTCTCAGCAACTTCACTATTTATAACTGTGCTGGCAGTGTGTTTCCTGAGTTTACATTTTCTGTTTCCAACAGTGGTTTCACTTGAACCCCATGACATAGTCTTGGTGACTTCCAAAGCCAGAGGTAAGAGTCTGATGAAACTTTTGTTGACAAATTTGGCACTCCAGGTGAAGATGGATTTTCATTTATGAAGCTCTTTGGTGTCACAATCAAAAATCTGCAGCACAAGATTTCTGGATAATACCTCTGCTTCTGCTGACTTGTACATCCTGCAGCAAAACATTTCTCCTAATTACCATCTTTATAGATGCAGGCTAACAGTGATGTTTGGTTAAGCTTTATGATGCTTTAAATTAAAAGTCACTGCAGAAATGCATGGCAGAAATTCAGCAGGTAGGTCACTACCACAATGCCTCTGTTTTTTGTAGTTACCACACGGGACCACAGAGGCACAGCTCCTGCTCCCCCCAACCTCTTGAAGAAAGGTCAGTGACCCTCAGTTTTCCTCTTTCTTTGACTGACACAGCAATTCTTCACCTAAACGCATTACAGTTAAAACCCTGTGCATGGTAACACCAGGGCTGCTGGAGAATTAAATTTAGATCAGGGTCAGATAGTAGATACACAAACAATAAAACCTGGCTGAGGAGCATTAGCTGTTCCTTGCCTCCAGCCACTCATTTGCTCTCCTCATCCAAGTATTTCTGAAAGCCTCTTCACATAAAGTTTTATGATATAATGGTTGTTTCTATAAATTACATTCACAGCATCTGCTGCCAGAAGCATTCATTTTGATTTTGCCTCCTCCTTTATTATAGATAATTTCATAGAACTCTTTCCCAGTCTAAAACCTGTTCCAGCTTTCGCAGGTGTCCATGCTTTGAGCACAAGCTCACCAGTAGGTAGAGCTGAAAATGGAGCACCTTGGTAGATTTGGAAGTTTTCTGTGGCCCCTTTTGTGCAGAAAGGATTATCCAGGCAGGCTGAAATCCACCAGAAAAATGTGAAGGAAAACTTCATATGTAGAGTAGAAAGCAGTCATTTTTTGACTCTGATTACAGTGTCTGAAGAATATCCCTGTCTCCCACCCCAATGAACTCAGCATTGCTGTACTAAGCACTGGTCAAAATCACTAAATGCTCTCCCACATTAACTTGAATGTATCAGAAAATCTATGTATTGTGTTGCAGGTCTGCATGGCTCCCAGGAGATTATTTTTAATATCTATTCTTAGCTAAGCACAGAATTTCCCAAACACTGGTTTTATTTTCTGCATCCATCAGGAATCGCTTTCAACATTCCACTGCCAAACAAAGTGGCATAAAATGTGCACCTTGCTGAGCTATCAAAACCAGTGTGTGACTATTGATCCCTTTCTGCCCCCTTTTGTGGGCTTTGTTGTGTTCTTAGCAGTACTTTAATTTCTTTTAATCTAGTCTCTTATCCTGTGGCAGCTTATTTTCATCACATATTAAAACCAGAACATCAGAGGGACAAGTTTAATGAATTTGAGTTTAGTGCAATTAATAAATTCAGCCAAAGAATTCAAAAGGAAAGCTTTAAAAATGTGAAAATACATGACCATTACTATTTTTAAAGTATTCATTTTGTGAAATGCCACATTGTTCACATTGAAATTTAGAAAAAAATGAAACCATTTCATAACAGTGTTTTCATTTACAACTTATATTAAAAAAGGTTTTTTAAAAAAAGAAAAAATATTTTAAGTATCTCCAAATTCAACAAAACATTCCTGATCAACAATAGTGTCAGATAATCTTAAAAACAAACACCAATTCAATTTTTAGGATAAAGAATCTCCTGAAAACAATTGTCAACTTATTTTGCCCTCAATATTTCCTTGTGGTTACAACCCAGTAAATCCTTCAGTTACCCATCTCTGCATCAGTCAAATAATTTCCTGCTTTCACTCATGTTGCTCTCAGTTTTAGAAACTTCAGGTGAACAGACACTTTTTTAAAGCAATTTACTCAGAAAATGACATCTAATGACATCTCACCTGCACTTTATCTCTCAGTACAGCTGACGAAGCAGCAACCAACATGATTTTCAGCACCTGCCACAGCTCTTTGTTTCAGTACATATAGAATTAAAAAAAAATATCAGCAGTTAAACTCATCATAGTTAACCACAATCCTTTCTTCTGAAAGGCAAGAGATGTGAATGAATGACTGTGGATAGTCTACTTTTCCAATTTTCCTCTTGGATGTTCTTTCTCTAAGACCATCAATTCACACTAGTTCTGCCTGAGGATGTTACGCTGACCCACTATCTAAAATTAAAATCTTGCTGTTTATTTTCTATGTCTTCGTCTGCTTTCGTTTTTCTGCTTATTCAGAAGAAGACAGATTTATGGAAGCTGTGGTCCCAGTGGCAGAGATAACCACCTCCCCAGCCTCATTCCCAGGAGACAGTAACTCAATGCAAGTCAAAATTGTCTCCACCGAGAAAATTCCTGCAGGCACACTTGCAAGGACAAAAGGAAAAGGCAAGTGAAAAATGAATTGCACCTTTTCTCATTTACAGCACTTCCCTATTCCTGTTCACAGGTATCTGAGGAGTCAGCATTTTTCATGGATATGCAGAATGACACTATTTTGTCCCTAAATCTGGAGGTTACATACAGTACAGGATGCATAGCACTGACAGCCCTGGAAAGGGCAACTCACTACCCATTGACCAGGAAAACTTAACTAACCATTAATAGACAGCCTCCCACTAAGAATTAACAAATTTTAGAGGACTGCCACTTGATAATAATTCAGAATATGCACTTTTGGACACACCACTGAAAGAAGAGTTTATTCTGCCTTCACAAGTTTAATCTATGCATTTGTCTTCTCCAGAGACAAGCCCTGCAAGGGGTGGCCTGAGCACAGCTTCCTCTGGAATAGCTCTGGACATGGGACTGTCTGACAGACAACCTGCAGGAAAAGGTAAATAAAGGGTTTTTTCCCCATTATGTCTGTTGAAATATTCAGCTACCTGTATATTAAAAGCAGGTATGTATTACATATGGAGGTTATATTTATTTTAAACCACTTAGATGAGCACACATGTATTGGTATTTAGAACAGGAGGTGCAGACATCTGCAAAAGCTTCCATCACTTTAACCTCTCCTGCCAATGTGCTATCAGTGACACAAAAATTACTGATTAGCTTATATGTACATTTTTCATAGAGTGCAGTATCTAAAATGAGCTCAGTGAATGTTTGCCTCTGCTTTTGTCTGCAGAAAGTAATTTAATCAAATGTTACTTTGTTTAACAAGCAGAAGCAGCAGAAATAACAGGAATTTCCCTGCTCTTCATTCTGACCTTTCGCCAAAGTCTTGCCTGTCAGACTTTTTCTCACCATTTCTGATTCTCTTCCAATTCCTTCTCAGAGATCCCAAGACATTTCAGACCTGTCACTGCTATAAATCCACACTCAAGGATTCTCCCATCCATTTTGTTAGGCTTCCCAATGGAGAGAAGCAGCCCTGAAACTGAAAAAAAGAAGACATGAAGAATCAACCCCACCTTTCACCAAACTGGAAAATTTGATTTTAAAATACCAGCTTTTAGAGAGCACAGAGCAATGCATGAACCTGTGGTTCATTCTGTCAATTAACATGGATGAGTCAGGACCCAAGCAGGCACATGGGCAGAATTTCCTGCTGGAGACAGTAATGCAAGGCTGTCCCTGACAGAAGCAGGGTGTCAGTCTAGAGCTGCAGAAGGGATGATGGGATTACTTGTGGGAGAAAGGAGGATGCAGAGGGAACAGAAGCTGTCCCTCCCTCCCTCTCCTGCAATCCAGCCATCAGCCCATTCAATCCTTTTCCTGGCAAAATCCCAGAAGAGGCCCCTTGATGTCTTTTTCCTGATATGGAACACTGTGTTCTTTCAAATCTTATGAATAATTCCTGCAATATCAATTCTCCCTGAGGGAGGGGAGCCACAGGGACATTAGGATTGGGATTTGGTGATGCCAAAACCTCAGCAGCACAGTAACCATTACAACAGATCACTCCTGCATTTGGTATAGGGGCACCATAGCTCAAATTGGACTATATTTCAAATGAAAACCAAAAAAAACCCCATATTTTTTCCTCCAGCAAAACATTGTTGTTGCCCAGCTATCATTGTGGAAGCACAAGTGGTTAGGACTGCATGTCCTGAAACACCAAGACAGAAAGCACTGAATACTCAGTTAGGTTTGAATATTCCAAAAGAAAAAAATTAGCTATGAAATATTACACAGGTCTGCAAAGTATTGTCACTGCAATCCAATTTGACTTTTATATCTTCATGGGGATCCCTCTCCCCTTTAAATATCACCTTGCCCTTCTGCTGTCTTGCTCAGTCAGCAATATTCTAAGAGCCATAATTCATGGAAGGCAGCAATAATTTAGAGGTGGCATTATGTTGTCTTTCAAAGTTTCTGATAGCTTCTATCTTCACAAGAGAGCCCTCAACCAGTGAAAACATGATGTGTCAAATAACAGCTTTGCTTTGTAGTGTGTGAGCGACTGACATTTCTGCAAGAGACAGGACGTGGAAGAGTGAAGAGGGAGCTGCCCCAGCTTGGAGAAATGCTGTTCTGTTTAACCGAGCGATGTCCAGTGGAATTTGAGTCTTATGGCTGCTATTGTGGCCAAGAGGGAAGAGGTCATCCCACAGATGCACTGGACAGGTGTGGGCTCCTCTTATATGTGCCATTAACTGTGGGTGTTCTTGGGGTGTCAAGAAAGATCAGTGCATCTTTTGTTTTGGGCATTGTATAGCCATGTATCAATAGTCAGGTCACATTTGGGGGAAAAAAAACCACTTAAATAAATAAAACATGAAATACTCTAATGTGACTAAAACACATTCTACTGTATCAATGTTTTGGAGAGGACTCACTAACTCAATTAAAATAAGAAAGCCGAACAATGGGAGGCAAGCAGAGCAGAAGGAGGAGTACATCAAATGGATGATGACAAGGGTCACTGTAAAACCTGGCTAAGAGGTGGCTTGGAAAGTGATTTATGAAGAATTCATATCCATCCAGGGCATGCTGTCCTTCAGAAGGGAGCAGAGCTGGAGCAAAGTCCTGTCAGAGCTGCAGCCAAGAGCTGCACAGCACAGCTGAAGAGGAACTGTGCAGAGAATTCCACAAAGCGAAAGTTCTTCTGAGAGCATTGTATTTACAGATAAAAAAAATCTCATCTTCTGTGGAAGTTCTTAACAGTTAAAGTACACCAGGTCTAAGTATAGCACACAACTTTTTCCTGTACTCACACACAAATAAAACTGCCTACTCATGAAAAATTGGATTAGATGATGGCATGATCTGGCTATCATGATGCAGTTCTCAGATTTCCAGCCAAGATTTGTACACTCAAAGACATTTCTCATGGCAGATCAGGTCAAGGTTACAATTGTAATTATGTGTCTTAAAATTAAAACAAATCCCTGTTAAACACATCCATATTAACAAATCCATGTTAAACACATGACACCAAAGGAATGAGGAAGAAGGAAGTGAAAGTAGGGACAAGTATAGGAGGAACAGTTTGGGGTTGCTTTTTTTTCTTCATAGTTAAAAAAAAAATCCATTGTATGAAAATGAAAATTTATCAGTTTTAATGGGTATTGAAAGTAAATAGATACAAATAATTGTAGGCACTCTGGGATTCAGGAAGAGTAATTATTTTCTATTTACTCCTACTGTTTATTTTAGATGCTGCTTCTCTCATCACTGCTGTATGGAACAAGTTAAGAAACTTGGATGTCATGCAGAAAGAAATTCAAGATCTGAAGTTGTATGTTTTGATCACATGCCAAAATGTAAGTTTGTGCTAGAGGGAATTCTCATGTCCTGATGACAGTCTATCAGCATGAGACTGAATGCCACCATGACTGAGAGCTGAGGATGGAAACAGAAATATTTAGCTTACAAAAAGTTAGTAATGTTTACGATAAACTTGAACTTTTTTCCTAGTTGAGACAAAGGTTATTACACTGCTGTGTATGATGTGACCAGGTCAGGCTGAGAAAATTACATTCAGACATTTTATAATTGTAGACAGAAGTCAGCTATTTGTGTCGTTACATTCCCAAATTCAACTAAAGCCAGTCAGACCTTCCACTGTCCAGCACTTAGTGGCAGGATTTTGTTTAGATAATTAATGGTGACTTTGGAGACTAAAATTCATGGCAGATTTTAAAGTTTTCTTCTCAAAAGCTCATCTACCCATGGAAAGTTACACACTAAGTTTAACAGCTTTCAGACATGAATTGTGAAACTTCTTTCAGGCATTGGCTGGAGCACGTGTGAGAAGCTCCTCTGTGCCTGTGCCCAGGCCGCGGCCGAGTGCATGGCTTCTGCCTTCTTCAACGAGAGCCTGAAGCTTCCCCACGGGCAGCAGTGCCGAGAGGAGAAGGTGTCCTGCCAAGGTGACCCTGCTGAAAGGCCTCCAACAGGCACAGAAACAGGCCCAGGGGCTTCCAGCTCTGAGGAGAGCAGTGAGGAGGAAGGTGCCCTGCGGAGAGGATTCCGAAGGACCAAGAGAGGGACACAGAATTCCATGGGGAACCCCAGAACTGTGGGACATGAGGGTAGATAACCACCCACCTCCATGGGCTTGGGAAGTGGCATGGCAGCAGTCAGCCACTGGGTACCTTCCTTCTTATCCTCTAGAGCACACAAATGGCATAATCATAGGCTAGGATTAGGTGTTAGGCTGTATTAACTCCTTACTGTAGGGAGGTCAGCACTATGGACCATCTATCTAGGTCAAATATTACCTTGATTATCTGCCAGTATTCTGTACAATTTCATTTGATTTCGATGTAAAAACAGGCATGATCGAACTGATTTTTGTTAACTGTGCACTTGGTTCAGACTGGGTCTTACTGATGGTGGCCAAGTATTTCAGGTTTTTAATTAAACCAACCTGCAACTACTCCAATTTTTTTTGCAGACATTCTTCCTTTACTGAGCTTAGCAGGAAACACCAAGAAGAAAACCTGATGTAATTACACGAAAATTAGTTCCTTCTTTCATTCCAGTCTCTACCTTTGTGACTCCCTTCCGAAGGCAATGGAAGGCCCAAAATGCTGGACAAACACTCCTCTTAGGATAGACTCTTGCCTCCCTGGGGCCCAAGTTAAGGACATGACCAGGAAACATCCCAGCCTGGTACAGCCCTTGCACTGTTACTCGTCATTGCTCTTCCATGCTGGGGACAATGAAGTCACAACGTGCAGTCCAAGGGTGGTCAAAAGAGACTTCAGCACCTTGGAATGGCTGACCAGGGAATACGAAACACAGGTCATTTTTCCCCCTATCCTTGCAGGAACAGATAGACCCAGTCTATCAATACCTGTGTCCACGGCTGGTGTCACAGCCAGAATTTGGGGGTTTTTGGTAATGGGATGATCAGCAAAACAGCAGGTCTGTTTGTGTCACAGGGAATTCATATTTCTCACAGGGGCAAGAGGGTCTTTGTTCATGAGCTATCAGGGCTGACTGACAGGCTTTAAAACAGACTTGAAGGGAGAGAGGGGTAATATCAGGCCATGACAAACATTTGAAGATCCCTTCCAACCCATTCTATGATTCTGTGACTCACCAACATTTCCTAGAACAAAAAAATATTACTGCAAACTTCCCAGTGATTCAGCTGCTCTGAAAGGTCTGGATTTCTTCTCCATCATCTTGTTCTACAGGGCTGACCTTTGTCACCAAAGTATTCCTTACAGACCAATGGCTGTATCCTCATGCTGGATGCAGATGCTGCCTGTATTCTTCCAGATCATGCAGCAGTTCACTAAACACCACAATCTGATCCTGTGCGAACTGAACGGTCTGAGAACAGCAGGTGAAAATGACTGTGAATGTTCTTGGATGAGCAGTTTATAAACTTCTGGCTGGTGATATCCCCCCTTCAGTATTTTTCCTACATTAAAAGTGCAAAGGATTAGTACAGTGCAAAAAAAAAAAAAAAAACCAAACCAAACAAAACTCAAAACAAACAAAAAGCAAACACCACCATCCCCCCAAAGTGCAAACAAACAAAAAAATCCCACCACACTAACTCCCAAAACAAACCACAAAGGCAGTGATATGAATCCCTCTGGATCCCAGGCGCTACACCATCAGCCCTAGTGTAAACACCCAACAGAAAAAAAGGCTTTTTTAAAAGAAAGGCAGAAAGGACAGCTAAGTGATGTGAGAAATTCTACTTGCAGATAAAAATTTAATTAACCCCTCCCTTATGCTGTACAGAAAGAGGACATCTCAGTACTGAAGCAAAATACAACTGCAAAATGCCCATTTTTCTCCTATGCTGAGGATGAGATCTGCACTATGCTGCAACTCTCATCGCCCTCTCATTATAGGGATGAAAAATTATTTTACATTTCACAGCATTTATAAATAAATATTGCAATGAAAAAGTGAGATAGATAATGAGCTGAAATGGGGAAAACTGGCCTTTAAACAGGTGAATGAAATGCACTGCAGAGTAACAATAACAGCAGCTCATCTCTCTGACTAGAGCAGTGCTGCTGCTCTGAACACTGCACCTTAAAATAAACTCCTATTCCTTTCTGCCAATTATTACTACCTTTATGGTTATGCAAACATTCACTTGATGCTGAATTTTCTGATTGCAGAGATAGGGATGGATCATTTGATCAATCAATTAAAAGAGAAATAATAAAATATGTTTTTATTCAGGCAATGTTGTCATTAATTTCTTCGAGCCTTTTTCGCCAGTATCTCTTATTTCAGGAAGAATTTAACATCCAAGTTGTGCCCTAATTACTACCACATGTATTGTATTGATAAAGAGAAGTCTTAATTAATCTAGTTATGATTAGCTACATTTATTCATAATCAGAGATCAGTGCTAAAATAATAAAAAAAATTACAAGTAGATCAAGAAGAAACACTCAGCATAGCTCATTCTCATAGTCACTTTACACCACATTTTTCATGGATTTAGGGCACAGCTGGCCAAAACCTAATTGTTTCCCAAAAGCAAACAACTAATTTATAAACTACTAATCTAAAAATATTTCCTACTTCAATATTTTAACTTTTTAAGCATTGAATTCTTTTCCTGTCCCATGGGCAGGGACACCTTCCATTAGACCAGGCAGCTCAAAGCCCCATCCAACCTGGCCACGAACACTTCCCAGGATGGGGCACCCACAGCTTCTCTGGGCAACCTGTGCCAGTGCCTCACCACCCTCACAGGAAAGAAATTCTTCCTTGTATCTAATCTAAACCTACTCTTTCAGTTTGAAGCCATTCCTCCTTGTCCCATCACTGCATGCCCTTGTCCAAAGTCCTTCATCTCTCCTGAATCCCCTTTAGGTGTACAAAGTGCTCTAAGGTCTCCCCAGAGCCAGGGGAAATCATGTTCCTCCAGGATGAACAGCCCCAACTCTGTCTCCACAGAAGAGCTGCTCCAGCCCTCTTATCAACTTTGTGGCTTCCTCTGGACAAATCAACATCCTTCTTGTTTTGGGGGCTCCAGAGCTGGATGTGGTACCCCAGGTGGGGTCTCACAGGAGAATTCACAAGAATCCCCTCTCTCACCATCTGCCCATGGGGTGTTGGGTGCAGCCCAGGACATGTTTGGTTTCTGGGCTGCCAGAGCACATTGCCTGGTCATGTTGAGCTTCTCACCCACCACCACCCCCAAGTCCTTCTCCCCAAGCTGCACTTGGTATCTCCTTCCAGCCTGTGTTTGTGCTTGGGATTGTCCTGATCCAGATGCAAGACCTTGCAGGCCTTGTTGAACCTCATGAGATTGTCACAGCCCCACCTCTCAAGCCAGCCCAGGTTTAACAGTAACAAAATGCAATAGTTTAATAATGATGCAATGCTGTAACATCTGCAAAACAAAATGGGTGTGTAAACTGAGGGCTATTTTAAATGCTAAACAATTTGTAATTGACATCTTCATTGAGAGCAATAAAAATTGACTGACACCTTAGAACAATTAATTTTAAATTTTGGTTTATTTTATTGCTTAAATATAGATTGCACAGTGTTCTTACAATTATTGAAAGTGGCTCATTACATACAGTACAGAATATATGACCATTGGAACAACAGACAAATTAGCCCTACTCTGACTTTGGACAACAGGCTATTTCTACCTTTTAAAATTACCATGGATTTAATCTAACTTAAAGTTACCCACTACCAAAAGCTATATTTTTTCCAAAAGGAAATAATAGGAAAGAGAACCCCAAGCAACAGCTGGAATACATTTAAACTGGGTACCAATTATAACCATTATGACAGTGCTCAGTGTGTTGCAGATAACACAGGGCCAGTTTGCATAAGGAGCTTTTAAGTTCTGCAGCTTGTCTGAAGAACATAAAGAGATAAGTGAAACAATGCAGCTTTGTACAACAAACACCATTCTTAACTCTTTTGGTTTTATTCCTTTGCTCATGTAACAATAGCAACCAAAACAATACATTTTACAGTCACTCCAATCTCCCCTGTGTCTAGAAAGGCCAGAGCAAACAAATTATCAACTTACAGACTCCCTGAATTTCCATAAAGGAAAAATTAAATATCACATGAACACATAGAGTGTTACAAGCTCTTCACTCCCTGCACTACACCTGCACAACACCTGCATTTCCCAAACAACGTTCACTGAACATTGGAAACACGGAAACCTACCATCACCATAAAGGAAAAATACTTCATCAACAGAACAGAAGATGAAATGCTGAATCTAGTTTTTTCACATGCAGCATTCATGCAACAGAATTCAATCACAGAAACAATCCTGTATTTACAGCACAGTCTCCATACTGCACAAGTGCAAACAGAAGTACATTCTTTATTACTTAAGACTCCTTATTTTCTTTTTGTACAAAAGTGCCAAGTGATATTCTTTAAAAAATGACAGAGTGGGTAGGTGTTTTACATTGTATCCCTATGTTGGATTTACTTTTTTTAAAAAATTACACTCTTTATATAGGCCAAAAAACTATTAGTCTTACCTTAAAAAAAAAGAAAAAAAAAAAAAAAACTAAAAGCTAGAGTCCTATTTATGTGTAGACTGTGGTCTGATCAGGCTGATACGCTGCAGCAGTAAAAATCACAACGGAATGCTGTAGATAAGGGGCTGTTTCGTCATCCACTAACAGCTGTGATTGCACTGTTAAACTGAAAAGAAGGTCTCAATTACCTTTTGAGCTTTGTGAATGCCTTCTGAAAGTCTCAGCATGTCATCTCATAGGTTTAAGTAGCTGGTATTTCTCTGATGTCATGCCGCATCAGGCTTTTAAATGTATTCCAGTAGAATACCGGACTACAGTTCAAAAAACTTAAAATCATTTTTACAGTGGGTTGGCAAATGCTCCAAACAGTCAGCAGATTAGCAGGGCTAAAAACCCTTCAGATCCTGAGTAAGGCAATCAAAGATTAATTTAGGTGGGGAATTCTGAAAGTCATCTAAACAAAGCTCCTGGTCAAAGCAGGGCTATCTGAAGTTTGGTTACTTTGTTAATTTTCACTGTTCATCCAAAGCACTCAATTAAATGTCTACATTTATTATAGATATTTGAGAGCATTCATTCGTGTTTGCAGTGCCCCAGTCAGATTCAGAAAGATTAAGGGACTTCAAAGTTACTATTCAGGGCATCAATTAATGCTGTTTTTCTTTTTTTGCCTGCAGAATTTAGTGAGTCATAAAGACAGCCTTGACAATTATAATCAAATGTCTATGATTTACTTTTATCAGTTTTACTTTATTTACATTTGAATAGTATATGCTCAGATACATAAACCTATGAAAGTTACCTTATAGGTTTGAGAAATGAAACAAAAACAAACACAGAGATGCATCTCTAAAAATGCTTTTGCTTGAAAATATATGTAATAAATTCTTGATCTTTAAATGGTTTAATCGCGTTTTCTTTCAATTTCTAAAATATCACTAAAAAGCTATTATAAACTAGAGAAATAGAATATAATTTCAGTATTTATGATTTAAAATGCCCTCAGTTTATTTTCTGCTATACTAAATATATCTCTCCTGTATTTATACTAAAGCAGACAGTAAAATACTACAGTGTTTTCAAAAGTACAGTCTGTAAACCATATATCTTAAGACATGAAATATATTGCACAATTCCGTGCTTCAAGAGGAGATTTCTCCTCTCTTAAGCAAAGCTTAAAATTTAACTTTTAGCAAGAAACACAGGACATATACTGAGTGTATCTATCTAAAAAGCATGTTATGTGATGCATCAAAAAATACTTAACAAGTGTCCATTAATTCATTCACTGTATTTGAACACATGTAAGGTATTGTTTTTTTCCATATATTCCAAGCCAAACAAGTTGAGTAGCTATGACAGCATGAACAAGAGGGAGCTCAGGTAGTGCTCCACTGGTTACACTGAATGAGATGATGCAAGCCAAAAGCATTCTAGTTTGACATAGAATTGAGGTGGAGTAAAAAGAAAAAACAACCAACCAACAAACCAACCAACCAAAACAACAAAATAAAATAATAAAAAAAAGTTTTAATAGGTTTTTCAGTTACAATTTCTCAAATTAAAGGAATTTGAAGCGGTACAAATTCCTAGAGTAACTGAAATATTTACCTATATGGCAAGACAAGTTTTAAATCTGACTTTTACATGTACTCAAATATAAAAATGAAGAAACATGATCCGTGAAAAACCTAACTCAAAAGATATTACAGAAAACAATTCGAGACAGTTTCATGAATTTGGCTAAAGTAATCCATATTTGGCTCATGTCCATCATTATATTAAAGTTAGATACAATAAACAATAAAATTTGAAAACTCATCTTATTCTTTCTATTGTACTCTACTCTAAATAATGTCCAGCAGACTTCAGAAGACACTTAATACACACAAAGATCTGGAAACTTCATCTCATAGACTGGAACAGAATGGTAATGAGCATGTCCAGCAGTAATGGTCATCGTTCCTGAGGGGCTAGGCGGAGGACTGTGTGAGAAGCACAACCAATACACAGAATTTATAGTTACATGGATTATTTTCTGTAGCTTTACACACTAATAGTTGAGAAATAAGAGTAAACTACCCCCCAATATATATACCAACAATATACCATAAAATAATAAAATACCAACAGCATTTTATCCTAGTCCTGAAATTCTAATGAAATTATCATGCCCTGAGGATTTTTATATTCTCATCTATATAATCAATTTCACTGGTATTACAGAACTATCCAAATGCATCTTATTGCTAATAAATATTATTTATCTTGCATAATGATATGCACCACTCTCTATAATAACACCATGAGCTACTCTGGGTGCTCAATATCTAATTACTTTCTCAACCAGATGCAGCAATGGGAAAACAACAGCAGCCTGCAATACTAGATAGACACAGAGATACTGCAAGACATGACGACATAGCTTCTGGATATTCTCCACTATCAGAACGATTCAAAATAGTAAGAAATGAAAGTGATGAAAAGCACTCTTTTTCAGTGCCCTGGTTTTGGCTGGCTGGAATAGAGTGAATTTTTTTTAAAGTAGCTGTGGTTTTGGATTTGTGCTGGAAACAGTGTTGATAACACAGGGATGCCTTGTTACTGCTGAGCAGAGCTTACACAGAGCCAAGGGCTGTCCTGCTCCTCACACTGCTGTGCCACTGTGTAGGCTGGAGATGGGCAAGAAATTGGGAGGGGACAGATGGACAGCTGACCCATGGGATATCCCATATCACACAGTGTCATGCTCACCAGTAACAGCTTTAAGGAAAGAGGTAGGAAAGAAGGGACATTCAGAGTGGTGGCATTTGCCTTCCCAAAGAGCTTTGCTTTCCTGGAGATGGCTGAACATCTGCCTGCCCATGGGAAATTTCTTATTTTGCTTTGCCAGCATGTGTGATTTTTGCCTTCCCTATTAAACTGTTCTTATCTTAACCCATGGGTTTTCTCACTTTTACCCTTCCAATTCTCTTCCTCATCCCACTGAGGAGGGTTAAGTCAGTGGCTATGTGGTGCTGAATTGACTATCCAGGGTTAAACCACAGCATTCAATTAAGGCAAGTATTCTCTCCTTATTACATGTGTAATGTAACACTAAGACATAAACATCTGAAAATAGTCACAACTGCTTTATAAATAGTTTTTCAGACATGATATCCTTCTTATATAAAGCCTTACCGGATGGTGAGTTCCAGTATCTGTGTCAGTCTATCATGAAGCAAGTTTGCCTAGGAAAAAAAAAATTGAATTATTAACTCCTAGATATTGATCTGAGCTACAATGGATGTGCCAGGCCATACTCTAGTGAGATTCACATTGCCACATGCAAATCTAGGCCACATTTCTCCTCAATTTCTTTTCTCACTGCTGCAACAATTCTGAGCCTTAAAGATGCATTTGAGACTGAGTAAGCCTGTCCTGAAGCACCAGGAATTCTACAGCAAATTCTGCTGTTACAGACAGATGTTTAACAAACCTGAAATAGACTTAGTTATTCAAAATACGTAATGGATTAAATACTGCTCCAGTTACCCCAGAATGAAGTATGAATGGACTGTGAACCCAGATTTCAAAGACAGCAAGGAAAACGTTAAGGTGAAGAATGTACGAGACAGCCGTTCCTTTCCAAATGGTTTAGGAACAATCAAAAGCACACTTTAAATTAGTGGAATCTCGCAACACTGATAACAGTGTAGACAAAAAACCCCCCCAAACTTCTAAAGAAGTAGCAGCAGCAGTGACATGACAACTTAAATCACCTTCAGCCAGCACATGCCCATTAATGCCTACACTGATAACTTCAGTGATCTGTAACATTTTGCAGAAACTCACTTTGGTTTCGCACTGGGCTGCAATTTCTTCAAATGGTGCTTTCTGGAACTTTTCAATCACTAGACGCCTTTTTTCCTTTTCTTGTTCTTCAAGTCCATTGTTATCTTAAAAAAATAAAAAAACCCCAGAAAACAAATGGCAATCTTTGCCTATCAAGTATAAGTGATATCAAATGTGCACTGTGTAAGTGAACAAGGGTTGTGCTTGAAATGATGCAACCATTCTCAAGTGAGCTGTCATCTGGCATTGCACCTAAAGCAAAATGCAGGTAAAATTTCAGGGAGGTGGTTTGAGGACCCAATTTTGCCCCTTTCTTACTATGTCTTTAATTATGTACCTCGAGGCTCCCTTTTGCTTTGTTGCCTGCACTTCTCACTCACTGCACAGAGGTTCAGCTTCAGGAGAAAACAAGGAAGTTCCTCCCTCCCAGAAGCATGCTCACGGGTGGCCAGAGTTTTCTATCAGAATTTGGGAAAAGCCACTTCAACCTCCATAGGCTGACTGAACCTACAAGCAGCTGGAACTTTCCAGCATCTAATGAATTTAAGTACCTCGGGGATTAGGCACACTTGGAAGACTGTCAGATTAAATTATTGTTTACAATGTGTCTACTGTTTAAAACATCAATGTTTAATCCATATTTTTAACAGGATTTTGGTGGACTAGACAGCATTAATTAACAATTAATTATAGTAATATGAAATAAAGGATCTGGATAATTCTGTGTTCTCACAGCCAGGTCACTTGTCAGAAAAATGTTCTTTAAAAAAACCTGAGTGATTTTGAAGTCCACGATGTGTAATTTACAACCTATTTTTTGAATTAATTGAAGACCTGAAAATCTTAATACGTAAAAAATGCTCAAATTACTTCATAAGTAATCACTCAATATAACTTGAATACCTCACATTTATAGCTTGGTTTATAAGGCAAATATAATAGATGACAGGTATTTCCAGATGCTCTTCATTCAGTCCCATTAACTTCAGAAAATGAATTCACTAACATTATCAAGATACAATTTTAGAGATTTAGAAATAAATAACTGGACTTTTAAATAAATTTACTAGCTGAAAAGAAACAAAAGTAATATTTTATATTATTCTGGCCTCTCCTTTTTCTTCAGCAATTCCATAGTAATCGAGAATTATGCTGCACAAGCACAACTATAATTAATCTTACCAATGGCTTTTTTCAAAGCTTCAAAGGTGATTTCTTCAGTATTATCAACCTAAGCACAAAGAAACAAAACTCCTTAATCATCACATATAACATATAAGCTTTTAAAAAATAAGGAATGTGATAAACACTGGTGGCCAAAACTGCCAGAACTTCTCTGCCTTATAAATGTCTAATAACTTTATTTGGACTTTCTGTGGTAGGCAAGAAACCACAAATTCACATTTCTAAGCCACTGAAATTACTGAGGAAATTTTTATCCAGTGAGATAAAGGAAAACTTTTGTAATTCTAGTCAAGATGCTTTATGCCAACCATGCTTTACAAATGGATTTGAATTTTGGCAGAACCCTCCTTTAGGTCAGGAATAAGTTGTAGTGTTTTTGTACTGTAAAATCTCAGTAATGGTTCTTAGACAGCCAGTAACATCAACTGCTTCCTGAGACTTGCTGAGTTACCAGAAATGTGATGCTAAAAATAAGAGAAAACAGTGGAGTACAGAGTGGAAAACAGTTACTGCTTTAGGCTAACTTTGTACTATTATGGCTCCAAATAATTTGGAGCTTACAAGATAAATGCTGGAGTTAAAGGGCTCTTCATGACAAGCTATGTCTGATGCACTGAGAAGATTTTTTTATCTAATGATATGAATATCCATTTGCTGCTGCAGATGTACTTCACCAGCAATTGCCTGGTGCTGCAAAATTACCAAAGTGCTTCCACTGGTTTCAGACCTAGTTTCTATACCAGCAAATACACTTAGAGTAAAACCATTGTCATGGTATTAGGGGAGAATTTTAGACGGCAGAACACTGTTCATCTGAACATAACATGGTTTCTTGGCTTGAACTTCCCCACTTCAATCCTTCCAATATGTAAACAGGCAGCACTTTTATTTTTCCAGATAAATACTAATTGTTTAGAATTGTCTAATATGATTTAAAATAAGAGATCTGTAAGGTGGCAAAAAACTCCTTCATCCGAATCAGGGGAATCTGAATTCTTTCAATTTTTTAATTCATTGGTTTGAGCTACTGTTAAGGGATAAGCCAGCAGAACCAGCTGTTTCCTTTTTACATGAGTATTATTTCATGAGCTGCAGTTATAAATTATACTTTGAATAAATTATACTCTGAGTAAATAAAAGATTAATAAATAAACAGTGAAACAATAAATAAACAGTGAAACACCTTTTTTGTCAAATATTCGTAGATATGGCTACAGATAAGAGTATCCAGCTTCTGAAATAATCACCTTTTATACAATTCACATTTGGTAAATAATACTTGTTTATGGTAGCCTTTCTTAGTTCTAGTTAACATCCACAGTAGTTGCTTATATTAACCCAGCATTAGACTTGGTTATTAATATCACAGAACACTATCTGCTTTTACAAGTGCTTTCATCTTATAAATGGAGATAACCATTGAATAACCCACCTTCCTGAACAGGATTCACTAACAGACTTGGCACCACAAAAATCTCCTGAGTCCATTGACAGAAGGAGGTAATGCATTGGGAGGTAATGCTCCCAATCATAAAGCTTTATGCTCATTTTTTTGATGTTTAATTCTGCTGACTGTTATGGATTGTTATACTTACTAATCTACACAGCAAGAAAACCAGATTTCATGTATAGATATGAAGGTGCAGTCAGCTAATTGGAAAATACTGTTTTCTCCTTTGCCTTTAAAACAACCTCACAAAGCAAGTCAAGGAGGAATACTTTGCTCCTGTGTTTCTGATTAATAAAACTCCTGGTTTTAAGAGATAAAAAGTAATTCATTATCTGGCACACTGGACCACATTAAGAGTACATTAAACTGAGAACCCAGGTTTTGATTTATCTACAACCATTACATCTGCTTCAAAAAGGTATCAGTGCTTGACATAATATCAGCATAACTTCAAATCTGAAATGGAAACTTCTCTCATTTAATTCTGCTTTCATGAGAGTTATTCAGTCACACATAACCAGAAATAATGCATGACTTTAAAGAAGAATACTAATGTCAAAGAGTCCCAGCCCTATGAGGAACATTTACTTGCTTCAGAAAGCTAGAGATCTGACTGTCTCACTTATTTTTCAAACACCTTTTTATTCTTTCTCCTGAACGTTTATCTGTATCCTTGCTAAAGCACAAAAGCAAGAAATGAACACAAAAGATCATCTGAGATATTGTCAGCACAAAGAAGAAAGGAATAATAATAGCAATAATAATATTATTAATAATAATGCAAAACATATCACTTCTGTCTAAACTGAAGCTTGCTCCTTTGCAATAGCTTAATACTGAATTTTTAACTAACACTCAAGCTTGACTCAGTCCACACATTGTGCTTCATGTCTCTAGGCACTCTGTGTTTGAAGATGCCAAAAGCAGGAATCATCAGTTCCTCATCTGAGGTACAAACACTCCAATTTCAACAGCTAATCTGCAGCCAGCAGAAACCTGGTTAATAAAAATCAGCAGAACCTCTGAAAAGATTCAGTAGAAGTAGAAATTTATTTTAAGAAATACTTCAAATGAAGTGTCAAACGATGTGGGATAATTTTAATTATAATGCAGTCTTCCTAAGGGATAATTAGCATCAGCTCCTGTACCCTACATACGAACTTTTTGTTGCTACTTTATCCTTCCTGTGACTTTTAAGTGCTGCATGCTAAATTCTTCTGGAGGGGAACAGTGACACTGGTGCACGTAGCCTGGTCTTTCCCTGTCCCACTCAGAGACAGCAGGTCTCCCACTAGGCTTCTGTCTCTCTAGGCTTCTATCTCACAGACCCAGGCTGCTGAACAAATCTCACAAATACTTCAAATGATACAGGGGTGCAGATGCTGAAATTTATTGTATCCCTCAAAAGGCAAAGAAAATATTTTAGAATATTTACTTATAAAATACCAGTTGTTTGGCATGTAAATATATGTATTGCTAACCTATATTCTGCAGCACTATCTGTAGAAACTATAGTGACAAAATACTCTTTTATGAATAAGGTCAGCACAGTATCTTTTGACAACACATTTCTGCAAACACACAACTTGAAAAATCCCACCCCCCTGACGTATTTAACATTGCTAGAACAATCAAATATTTGACTTCCTGGGAAAACTTCACTTGCATTCCCCCCTCCCTCTACTCATGATAGAGCTTTAAAATAATCTGTGATTTTCATACCTGTGCTGTGCTGTTGAGAGACAGAATATCCACTTGAATAGACAGTGTGTCCACAAGACTCTTCCTCCTGGAGAGTCTGTCCTCATCTAGCACAGAAACAAATTATCTCACTTTTTGCATAACACACTTGAAACATGATCAGTCACATTTCTACCCATCAGATGCAGTTTTGTTTCCATATGCCTGTTTAACCCAAGATCATCTATTTTATCATTTGAATTGTGAAAAATGATCAGTTACTGCTCTAAATTACTACATATGAAGGAAAACAACCTTTTTATAGTTCTTTCCCCTCCCATTCCAGATCTTTTCAATTTTCCTTTGAAAGTCCAGAATTTTAAAAACTGAGATGAGGTCTTTTTCAAATGTATAATAAATAACATAGCATGTGATGATATATAGCTGTAAAATCCTTTATAAAAGCCTGAACTTATTTTTTGGCTTGTGAAATTGAAATCTTAAGGTCTTAAGACTGGGATATTCTGAAACAGAAAAAGGCTTTTTGGAAGATGATTCATTGACAGAAGAAACAAAGATTTCTGAATGGAAATGAACAACAATCCCTCCTCATTCTTGTTGCTACAAGTACCATATTCAGTGAGTCTAAAAATCTACTGGGTGAAAAAAATTCTCTCCATTTCTCACTTCTTACAAATATTTTAGCAGGTCCAGCTGGCCTAAAAAGTTGTCAGAATAAGACCAACTGTGCTGATACTCAAAGAAGCACAACCATTTAATTAATGCATAAGGAGACTATGATCAAATGAATCATCAGTTGATGGAATTTCCTTCGGTGACCGGAGTCCTGAGACAATGCACCAATAGTGTTTTCTCATTTTTGACGTTTAATATATTAACATAAGATTTTAATAAATACTAAAAATGCATTTTAAGACTTCTCATGAGGATCCTCTGACAGAGACTTGAGTGGCCTGACTTTTGTGTATCTCATTTACAAAACCATGAATTGCAATGTCACATTTTAGATTTTAGTCAAGATCAAGCCATTTGGACCTGGCTATTACTATTTGACAACTTGCACTGCACAGTTATAAGCACTTACAGGCACTTGATACTAAAACATGGAGAAGGACTGTAAAACTCCCCCATGACAAGATAATTTATGCTGGTTCTTCTGCAACTTTTGTTTAAACCATTTCTAGTAAAGCAAAGTGCTTTGGCAGAGCAAATATTGAGCAAGAACAAACAGAATTCATTCCAGCAGAGCTGAATGTGCTCAGCTTTTAAAAATCAAGAAATAACTTTCAGAAGTCACATAAACGAAATGTCATTTTAAGATCAAGAAGCAATGAAAGAAGATTAGTGAAAAACACCTGAATTCTACTAATATTTGCCAGGTTCTCAGAGACCCTGAGAATTTGAAGTGGCATTCTGAAGGATTTACTGAATTTTTCGTCCCTGATGGCTCACTGGTACATGACCCAATACATTCCACGTCTGAGGAAAGCACCTCAGTTCCCAAGAGAAAACACCCGACAAAACCACATCTCTGCTGCCATCTTGCTGCTCTCTCTGTAAGTGACACACAAACACCAGAAGATACATTTTGGGGACTACTTTGGATAGAATTCATTTTTGTAATGGATGCCTCACTATGCTTGCCTATGAAAAATACCCATTTGTCTCTAATTTCAACATATTAAGTGGGTAAAAAAATTGTGAAAACTACCATTTTTTCTCTTATAAGATACAATGTTCATCCACACACATGAAGGGGCCATAGGGCACAAGGACAGTGGTAGAGCCCCCCCGCCAAGGCTGCCCCAGAAGGCTTGGCTCATTGCCCAGGGACAATGGCAGCAGCTCTGTGTCACCTCACTGATCAAGCAGGATCCATCATTTTTGACATGGGCATGTAGCAATAAGACAAGAGGCAATGGCTTTAAACTAAAAGAGGGTAGATTGAGATTAGATACTAGGAGAAATGCTTTACTGTGAGGATGGTGAGACACTGGTACACACTGACCAGAGAAGCTGTGGATGCCCCACCCCTCAAGTGTTCAAGGCCAGGTTGGATGGGGCTTTGAGCAACCTGGTCTAGTGGAAGGTGTCCCTGCCCATGGCAGGGGGGGTGAAACCAGATGATCTTTAAGGTCCCTCTTTTCCTGGGTGAGTCTTTGTTGCAGTCACTATCCTGAATGGCCAATGACTAAGATGAATCATCACTCTTGGAACAACTGAGAGCTTCTTCCAACTTTCTACCAGTTTTTGCAATGTGACTCAGAGATGTAATTAGTACCATCACAAAAATGATACCTATGGCTCCTGAGCAGTTACCTGCTCAGGAAAACAAAACAGGAAACTACTGAATTGTAGAGTACCAAATCATGAGTGAACACAACAGCAAACCTCACAGCATTGCTACAGGCATGTCAAGGAGAGAAACAAGAAAAGCATAAGGAAACACTAAGTCCACTAAGTACAACACAATTTCTGGCCTAAAGGTCTTTAGGCCTTGTAAAAGCATTTTTGACTGCACATCTAGGGACACACCACAGGCAGGAGAGCAGGCTGACCTACAGCTCATTTTTACCTTTTGACTTGTGTTTGCATTTATGAGGTTTTTTGCCTGATGGAAATAGAGCTGAATTAAATATATGTGTACATATATACAGACAAAAAGATGACTGACAGTACATTTAAATTATTAGTTTTCTCCCTCCCCCAAGTAAGAAAGAGAACAATGTACAAACATTTGCAGATATGAATGCCTTTCAAACTGTTAAGTATCAAGACATGAAACAAAGACATGACAACAAAATTATGTCTGTAAGTCATTGTTAAGCATTATGTCACCAATATTTGGAAATACCAAAAATAATTAGGATGAAATATTTACTGGTTTTTTGAGTTCAACTCTAGATTTCACAGGAATATACAAAAAATGGATAATTTTTTACCAAGATTAATGGTCTCTTTTGAAACACTACATTCTAGCACTATAATATTAATAGCAGAAATGTAACATTTCAATGCAGTAAAAAAAGAAAAGCTTAGGAATTCCAAAATACTCACTTGATACTAATTTAGTTAAAACCTTGGAAGCTCAGTATTCCACAGGTCTAATGAACATTTGAGATTAATAAATTTAACTAGCTACGGCAACAGTCAAGGAACAAATTTTGGTTGCTGCTCTTTACAAAAAGATTACAAAAACCCCTGAACCCATCTCATTCATCTAAACTACGATTTAGGATTAAATATGGCAATTTGTCATCACCTGCAGAGGCAGTTAATCACACACTTGCAGCTAAACTTAATGAATCTTGATGTCAGAACTTACGTCTCTTCCTGTGTAGGAATGCATTTTTAGCAAAGTATACAAGAAAACCTTTGCAAGGTCATTTGGGTACAAATACATCAGAGTTTTCTAGAAGAGCCTTAACATAAATTTCAAACCAGGCTGTCTTCCTCACTCCATTCTCATTCACTCAAAGCCTGTAACATTTCCTCACTTGCTGCCTACCTCTTCTGCCAATACTAAAATATAACATGAACTGGTTTTTTTGGAAGCCAGAAGAAGTAAGTACAGGAACATTATAATTTTAGAAGAAGTCAACCAGCAACAGAAAAGAGGCACTGTGGCTGTGTTAGAACATATCACTTGTGTGCCTGCTTGCATTTGGGATAAAACCATACCTGCTGTCTGGAGAACTTGATTCCTCCCACAACAACTAGCCAAAAAAAGATATTCAAGAGCAGGCAGCAATGCCCTTAAATCAGACTGCAAGAGCAACACTGTCTGTATGTGCTATGGTTCTTTCTATGCGTGACCTAGCAAACACAGAAATCACATTTTTCTGCTAGGTAATTTAAAAAGATCATGCTCTGGGCTGGGTTGTGCCCATGTCTATTACAATAGAACCGGTTATATACAGCCAGAAAACACATATGGTTAAGAAAATAAATTCTTCAATCGATTTTTTTCAGTAAGTTGCTCAATTGGCTGTTGAAAATATATTAAAAGCCAAAAGCATACAAATGTCCCATACTAGTTAGTCCTTCACACATTATTCACACAGCCTGTGCTGCATGAACTCCCACAAACCTTCCTCAGGCAATGCTTTATTTCCACTATTACCTGACACTAAGCCTGCTTAGGTGTCTGATGGAGAAAACATCCCATTCTTGCTTAAATTAACATCTGCTCATTGAGAATTTAACTAAGGCAAAGAACTCAAATCAGCACAAGACCATGTGGCAAAAGGATGGAGTATCTTTCATCCAATGTTTACATGAAAAGGATAAAGTAAGCTGACTTGTATATTCCTTCCTCATTTTCTAGATCAAGTTAGCAAAGTATTCGTTTGAATGCAAAGACTTCATTAAAAAGAGTCAAAGTGGGTTCTAGGCCTTCCTGCCTCACTTCCTTTCTTTAAGACAAAAAAATCTTAAAAAGACAAATATTTGAAACTTCTTAGCAATAATACAGTAGCTAATGAGAAAAATAACACCTTGAGAAGACAAAATGATCTGATTAGGTTTTGCTGCCAAGCAGTCACATTACATTTCACTGGCACACAACACATTAGGAAAACATTCTTAGTAACTGCTACTAAGTGGTGTCGCTACTAATCACCACTTACCTGTTACCTGGGGCACATATGGAACTGACAATCTTTCCACACTGTATCCACTGCCTCCTAATGATTCTGCAATCTTGTTCGTCAGGAAAAATAAATCTGTTTCATCCTTCTCTAAGGAATTTGGAAGACTGTCAAAATATATATTTGAAGTTATTGTCTACCAATAGATACTTGTTGGTTAAGTAAAATATTTTTCCAATGTCTGTGAGCAACCAAGAAGGGTCAATGGTAATGATTAGATGGAAACAAGGCTTGGTCAGTTTTTTAGGAATGAATACACTTAAAATTCGTCCACTGTAAACCTCTGCAGTATTTTAGATTATTTTAACACTTCTTGTTTATCTGAAATATGTTCTTCACCTGTTCTGCCACATCTTGAGAGAATATGATCTCTGTTAAATAAAAAATAAAAAAAACCCAAACAACCTGGCACAGCAACATTAACACTAATACTAATTAATTAATTAATTAACAGTAATATTTGTCATTTGCCAGCAGTGTGCCCTTTTGGCAAAAAAGACTGAGGGTATCCTGTGCTGCATCAGGAGAAGCACTGCCAGCAGATTGAGGGAGGAGTTCCTTCTGTTGAGTTCTGTTCCTTCCTGTTGAGTCAGGAGCTGGGCTCGCCAGGACATGGACTTACTTTAGAGAGCCCACCAAAGGGCCACTAAGGTGGATTAAGAGACTGGAGCATCTCTCCAGTTCAGACTGAGAGAGCTGGGAGAGCTCAGCATAGAGAGAAGAAGGTGGATCTTATCAGTGTGTGTACAACTCCCTTAGGGGAGGGAGGGTGGAAAGGCCTCAGAACCAGGCACCTCTCAGTGCTGCTCAGTGACAGAGCCAGAGGCAATGGGCACAAACTGACACACAGAAGGCTCTGACTGAACAACAGGAAACACTTTTTTGTGTGAAGGTGACCAAGCACTGGCACAGGTTACCCAGAGAGTTTGTGGAGTCTCCATCCTTGGAGACACTCCAAAGCCATCTGGACGTGGCTGCTCTAGGTGACCCTGCTGCAGGAGGGAGCTTGGACCAGAAAACCTCCAGAGATCTCTTCCAGCCTCACCCCCTCTGTGATTCAGTGAAAATTTATTTTGCTGTGTCACCACACTGAGCATCCTATTGTGCATAAATGCCTCTGACTACAATAAAAAAGTCTGAAACCCACTTTTTTTCCCCTGTAAGTGTACATGCTTTTAATGCTTACGTTTCTTCTGCCTATCCAGAGCACTATAAAACCTCTGATTTTTTTTTTTTTACATATGTAACATTTTTCAATGATGTATGATTTTTAATAGCAAAATAGGGACTTCACTGTCCACCAATTCCCATTTTGTATCTACTTACTTGCATTTGTCTTTGAAAATTGTTTCTGGTAGAAAATAAGATGCTTCCACACTTCTGGTTTCAATTACCTGAAAAAAAATCTCCAAGTCAAATAGGACAAATGGAGTAGTTCCATAGTTGTTTTCTTCAATGACTAACCTTCATTAACATTTACATCAGCACAAAAGAGACCATTAGGATTTCTTTTAAGCAGGGAAAGACACTGTAGCTCTCACCCTTTAGACTAAAAATCTAGTTCTCATGGTCTTGTTCATGTCAATACTGTTTTACCAAAGACAGTAAGGCTGTAAAATCTTATACCAGCTCGGGATTTGGCCCATTATATGGTACCACAAGCAAAATAAAAATGCTGTACCTTGAGAGAAGACTATTCTCTTTATAAGAGTCAGCAAGTAATGCCATGAGAAATTGAAGATCAAGAACAATGTCAGTGGACATAAACACGGGAGATCAACACCACAAGCAATTACTTGACACAAGTTATTTCCTGACTTTACATTAGAATGTGTACTGTTCTAATTGACTTGAATTATTCAATCACGTGTTACCTTGCTGACATGCTGACAAAAGGCAGGGACTGCAATCATCTGACTCAGGAAGTTTAGATATGCTGCAACCAATGCCATGACACCACAACGATTAAACATTGGCAGATTATCCTCATTGATGATGGCAACATCCTAAAATATAAGGGGGAACATTATGTTTTCCAAAGTTAACAGGCTGTCCTGAATACATGGAAGTCAAAATTATCATTGGTAACACTAGATATGATGTCTACCTGCTGTTATTTAGCATTTGATATCTCTCATCTTAAAATTCTAGTCTTTTAGCTCGCTTCTGAATTAGGAATATACTCATTTGAAGTAGAGAGCTTAAAAGATTCAACTATTATGAAGAGAAATAAATTTACTCAACTCAAAATTCTGTTTTTCAGAAAGGAAGAACAGGTTAATGACTGATAGTCTCTTGTCCTTACCACCTGTTGATCATAACATTTTCTCAGGAAAATTAGAAACAACAGTTTGATAATAAAGATCACCTGTGTGAGTCACAGATACAGCACAATAAAGGGAATTATTTAATGCATATTAGCACCTCTCTGTTTATTCAGATTGCATTATTTTTGCTCTAGTAAAACTCCTAATGTCATTTCCATCAAGTAAGGATTTGGTTCAGTGACAGATTTTAAAATTAAGGATGCACACTGCATTTCACAGGCTTCATAATGTAGCTGCACATTTGGGAATAAGGTTAATGACAGAGTGAACTGGGAATACAGGGCCTGATTTCATCAAATTTCCTGAGCACATGTTAGCACTGCTTTTTTTTTTTTTTTTTAATATTTCAATGCAGATAAACTTAGTAAGTTATATTGTTTCCCTGAGGACTGTATGCAAGTATGAGATAATGTCTGATCCTATTAAGGAACTCCTAAGGAATAAAGCCTGCTAAGACACTGACAGAATTTTACTCTAAGGTAAGATTAAATGGCCTGGTTTTATAACTATTCCCAGCCAATCAATTATACAAAAGTTTTCATCCTGGGTGCGGACAGTCTATACATTTTATACAGAACACTCTCATAAGATCATTGTTGTAACAATACTTAGTCAATCTGCCAATAAGTACCAGTGATTCTAAGAAAGTTTCAACAAATTTTCACATCTGCTGTTTTTCCTAAACAGCACATGCTGTAGAAGTTTGTCACAAAACTGATTAGCTGAAGCTTCCCCATTAGTAAGTGATAGGTACAAAGTGCACTTCCTTAGTGGATCAATCAAGTGGACCAAATAATGAGATTTCCAATTTGAAGATCAATGTACAAACCCCCCAAGTTCTTCATATCTCCAATGATAAATATAAATTGTCAGTCAATGAACCCAACATAGACTCATACCTGCAAGGCAATAGCTAATCGAATGAGGTCAATAACCACTTCTTCATTGGCCAGTTCAATTGTGGTAAGAGCTAGAGATGTAAACAGCAGTTCAAAGTTCTTTTGGACATTGTCTTCTTCTTTGCAGCCTAAGTAGATGTGTCTGTACAACTGCTGACCATGCTATAAAAGACATAAAAGGGAAAATTGGTATTAAAGAATAGAATAATTTAGGTCAGAAAGGATATTTGAAGGTCTTCTAATCCAGCTCTCTACTCCAAACAGGGCCAACTTTGATGTTAAATCAATTTAGATAGAGAATTAGAAAAAAAAAAAAGGATAAAATACATGTGTACACATACATACACAAACAAGTACCTGATTAATCAAGTAAACCTCAAGTTTCTAACAAGAGCTTCTTTATGAACACAGCACTGCTGTATTTTATGCAGAAATGTACAGATAGGGAAGACAATACAGAGAATTGCATGATTACTTCTCAGTGTCACACGTTGGAATTAATTTCCTGTTTAAATATTTTTAAAAAATTAAAATTGTCCATTTATAGAGAAACCAAAAAGTAATCTCGAAACATTCTCAAGAACATTCAAGTAACTGATGAGCTTCAAGTATTATCCTTGTGAAGACATCAAATTTGTTCATTAAGCAACTCCCCTTGAAGAGCAAACCAAGAAAAAATTCTGCTAGAAGGTATTTCAGAAGGTGAGCAGGGCTCATTCACCAACAGGTGTAGGGAGGCTGCAGCTCTAAGGAAGAAGCCAAGTCATTTAATGAAACACTCTCCACATCAAGTGACTTTCTTCTCCTCGTAACACTGTGCCTCACCAAATCTCTGTAAAGAAACTATTATCACAACACAAAAATGCAAACACAAGAAATGCAGAAAAAGCAGCAGGTGTTTCATGCAACACACAACTCAGTACCATTCTTAATCTGTATGTGGGGGTACAAGTGTGTTTCAGTTGACACAATTTTCAAGATCTAAAGACCAACTGTCGCTAGAAGTACTAACTGAGGTCTGGGAGGAAGAAAAGTTACTTTTTAACCTCTCGTTTTCAAACAGGACATATTTACTTTAGAAATAATGAAGATGTTGTTCTTTTCATTACTTCTAAAATCAAACAGTTGTTCAAATATACATTGTATTTAGAAAAGAGAGAAACAGAGCTATTAGCAAAGCAGAGAAGCTACTATGAAATAAGCAGAGTAAAGGTTAGCTGTTTAAAGACCCAGTATAGCTGGAAAATAAAAGTAATGATATTTTTCATCCCACTGATAAAGAATTGCATTTATATAGGAAAACAAAAGATTATGTGGATTTTTCCAATATGTGTCTTTCTAGAAGACTAGAAAATGCAAGAAGTTAAGTATTTCCCTTCAAAGAAAGGACAGAAATAAACTGAGAAAGAGGTCTAAGTTTTGTGGCTATGTCTGGTTCCATTCCACCTGTCTATGACACACAATTGCCTCAGAATCCCCACCTAACATGAAGCAAACTTAAATGGTCATCCAGATCTTAATGGACTTCTGGAGACTTCTCTTCCCTCTCCTCTGATTATGTAGAGAATCTGGGAAGAGCAGGCTGCTGACATGCACAGCTACACCAGCTATGACATGCACCCGAAAGAGTAGCACACAGATAATCATTGAATGACTTCATTTCCCAGGGTTAATACATTTTTTAGAAGCCTCTATGATATATTCTTGACCTATGAAGAATCTCTTTTCCTCTTCTTTTTTTCAGATCAGTATTAACAATTCCAATATTTAGCTCAACAGCTACAACCTTCATCTAGCAAAATCAGTAAATACATCTTATCCAAACTGCTTTAAATCAGAGATAATAAATTAATGAATTAAAATTAAATTCACTTTTTTAAAGACACATTACCAATAACTGCCAATGTTGGAGTATTTTTCATATTTGTATTATTCCACTTGTACATGTACTGGAAAGAATATTAACTGGACTAACTTAGCAAGAACATTTATCTTGCTATGTTACTTGAATGCTGCACAACTCTAGTTTGCATAATATTTGCATACTTTTTTGCCTACTTCAGGAATTTCTTTTTTGTTTACAAACATACCTACACAGATAAACCTGAGTCAAGAATGACAGAGCACAGCAATAGCTTTATTCATTTCTCCCACATACAAAACAAGGTGTTTACTGTAAGTAATTTCATGCAATGTAAGTATCACCTAAAAAACCCCTGTTTCTCCTTCTTCAAATATACTGACAAGTCATCTGGTAGAAAGTCCTGTAAAAACAATCTTCTAACAAGATGGATTTTTCTGCAGAGTTAACTTTCTTTGACATCTTTACATAAAACATAAGACATAAGTCTTTGTACCACAGCTATAAAAAGATTTCTAAATACAAAATTGTCTAAAAATACAGCAAAATAAAAGCCATACGCGCAAAAAACTACTACTGAGTAAAAATTAAATGCTGTACAGGGATCTAACTACAGGGAGGTCTTTTCAGAATCACGGTTTAGACATATGCTGTTCTAATTTCATGCATATAAGGGTTTTAACTGAAGATATAAATTTAAATTTTATTGTATGGAATCATCTTTCAAGTATCTAGAGAACCTCAACACTGAAATCATTGTAATTTGATTAAAAAAATTTGGAACTGGTCTTTGCGACTTGTTGCAAAACCACATCTGTAGAAGACAAGCAAAACTAGTGGTTCAGTTACATTATCTTGTTTCTAGATAGAAAAGTCATGTTTCACTCTATTACCTTTTTCATGAAGCTCACATCTTGCCTTGAAATCTTGTCTCGTTTTATCTTTAGATCAGAAACATCTGGTATTATTCTACAAATGAAAGAAACATGTTGTTTCAGAAAAAAAAAAAAAAAAAGTTGAAAAGGAAGAAAATGTGAAATGCAGGAACTATTCAAACAGATCTTGACCCAATTCCCATTTCAATTATATCCATGCTTAACAATGATACTCAAATTTCAATTGAAGAGGGAGAACCAGAAAGGGAATTATGATGATCACTTTTTTTTTTCTCTACATAAAATAAGATACTCTGTCTTCCACAGCTAAACTAGCAGATATTTGTAATGGTCATTTAAAGTACTGTGCTCTGAGGCTTACCTGTAAAACACTTGCCATCAATAAATGACACTGAGCACTGTGCATTTACCAAAACAGTACATTAAAAATTCATATAAGCAAAAACATTTAAAAATCAACAGTACTTGTCATTCAGGTAATGAACTGGAATTTCAAGTAGGGCAATAAATAAAAAGCACTACCTTATCCCTCTGAGCTTGGCTCTGTTGTCGTGCCGATCAATGAGGTTGTGCAAGATTTCCAGGACCAGCTGCCTCAGCTCAGAGTCTTCCATCAGTGAAGGAGACAGTAATGGGTCCAGAAAGGGGGCAGGAAGTGCATTACTTATTGTTGTGGCTTTGTATCCTGAAGTCACCTGTTCATTGTTGGAAATAAAATTAATGTGTGTCATTACTGCATTATAAGAATTAATTGCAGCTGTCACTTACTGTTTAGTGGGCTTGCTTTGGCATCCACAAGGTGGATTCAAGTTGTAAAAATTTTGAAAATTCCTGACCTCAGTATGAATTTGGATGGACTTAAGCACACATTTTGAAATTAACTCCCTCACGTTAAAAGTACTTTTCAGGATCCTTTCTTTACAAACATATCCAGATTCAAAAAATAAAGGTATGATTTATGAGGTTTTTTTATATGGTCTATGAAAAGCTGCAGGGCATAAAATGAAGATGATAGTAATTCCAATAGATAATAATTACAATAGAGATGTTTCCATTTCAGGTTATGAGCTGCTCATATACCGTAGACTAAGCTCATGTTAAAATGAAAAATGAGAAATCAGGGCCTATATGTACACCTTAAACATTCAGGGATACTACTTTATGGTAAAACGTGAAGTAAGCAGTTAATATCACTTTCTTAGAAATCTGGTACTATAGTGTTATTTTTGCTTTTTAAAAAAATTAATACTACCTCTGACTTGTCTCATTAAATTACTTTTAATTAAAGCAAACTCTGTAGGTACACAAAGAAAAGTAAAGCTCTAGCTGACAATTCAAATCTTAATCAGTCGAACATTTACAGCAGTCAGAAATATTTAAAATTTACCATCCCTTAAAATGGAGGTTACCAGACTATTACGATCTCAAAACCAAAACTGATTCAGAAACTGCAAAGTATACATAACCTGTTGAGGATGTGGGGAGCAAAATTATGCAAAATTTAATTGTAACAAATGCAATAATATTTTTATCTAAGACTTACATAATAATTGTATCTTCTTTATATATATTCCATACCCTTACAGCTTTTACAGGTGAACTGTGTTGTACAGGTTTTGGCTGGGATAGTTTTCTTTAAAGCAGCACATTTGCTGCTGTGTTCTGGATTTGTGACCAAGCCAGTGCTGGTAACACAGGGATGATTTAGTTACTGCTGAGCAGGGCTTACACACATCCAGAGGGATATCCCACACTAAAATGTGTCGTGCCCAGCAGCAGAACAGGAGGCAGCTTGTGAGGGTGGCCACTGCTCAGGGACTGGCTGAGCATCAGTTGGCTTGTGGTGAGTAATTGGGCTTTAGGTGGGGGTTTTGTTTTGTCGTATTAATACTTCTTTTTTTGGTTTTGTTTGTTACTTACTAAACTGTTTTCATATCAACCCACTTTTCTCACTGGTACTGTCCTGATTCTCTCCCCCATCTCCCTGGGGCAGAATGAGTGACTGGGTGGTCGCTGGTGCCTCTGTGTTAAACCATGACACTGAGCAAGCACAATGTCCACAGCTTATCTGAGGGGGTTCAAAGGGATGTGGCTGGCACAGGAACACCAGGGGACACGATGGTATCTCATCAATCATTCTGAAAATGACAAATTACTAATATTGCAAGCAGCAAAGCTGCAAATCTAAGTGTATACTTTTAATGAAGTGCCAGATTTCAACTGCCTATACAGCATTAACTTGTCTGCCTGTGTGTATGCATGACAACAGACTAATTATGTTATGAAATATTATTCTTTTGCAAAGACTACATGATGTACAATTATAATTTTTTCCACAATGTTTATCTCAGTAATTAATTAAGCATTAGAACAGTGATTTTCAGACCTTTGTGCCATGATGGGATTTTACTTCTATATTCTAAAAGAGGATGCAAGCCAAATTTCAGTGTCCAATGTTAAATCCCTTCCACAATTTGACTCCCTTAAAGCACACTTACAGGCTATAGAGCACCCAAAATCATCAGAACAATTCTCACCTACTAAAATGGAATTTTAAGATAGGTGAGATAAATATTGTCAGAACAGTTTAGCCATACCTGAGTCTATGTTAATGTAAACAATGTGCAAAATGACCACCTGAGGTCCTTTCTAACAAGTGTTCTATCCTTAAATTGCAACTGTGAATGCCCAGCTCTTTCGCAAATCAAAGATTTCAGATTTGGACAAGCAAAGAATGGTTTAACCGATTTGCCTAACACCACATACAGGTTTCATGTCTAAGCAGGGATAGAAACTAATTTTCCAGGAGGGCATTCTTCTGCTTTAGTTATGAAATCATTCTTTATACTATTTCAAGTGTCTGAGTCACTAAATGATTTTCAACTTCTGCAACAAAACAGGCCAGGATTCTACTGGCAAGAGCCTCCTTTACTACCTACTTTCTGATTCTTACCATCTGGGTCTACTTCCAGAAATACTGTTTGAAGGTTTTGAGTTGAAAAATGTATTTGTGACAAAAAATTCAATCACACCTTACAAGAAAACTTGGGAAACATTAGGAAGGAAAGAACAATAGTGTCTCAGGCTCTAATGACTTGGAGATAGGTATCCATTCCTACGGTTTTAAAAATATTAGCCATTCTACTAATTACCACTTTTCCAGGCTCAGAGATAAAAGTGATTTCACTTTGATGTTGCCAGTATTGCTGGCAGAACTCAACCTACTCTGTGATGTTCTTTTGGATATGCAGATCCAATTATAACTGACATTCACTGAAGGGCTCTAAGAGATGGAAGCGTATTTCTTGTGCTGTTTGTAATGTAAGTTGGGAAAATGCTTTCATGATTTTACACAGCAGAATTACAGGCCTATGCAATATGATGTATGTTTATTTTCATAATCCAGAGTTGTTATACTACACTCTTATATGTAAACATATATATAAAGTGAAACACTGTGTGTTTATAACATAGCATACTGATCACAGAAGGCTTACCATAAGTAATGATCTCAATAACATGATTTGAATCCTTCTGGTTCCCAAATCACTGCAATTGGAAAAAAAAAGTTGCAAATTAGGCTTTCTTGCCTATCTCCAAAATATTATTCTACTCGAGACATCAACTCATTTTTGACAAGCAAATACAGCAATCCTGGAAGGGATGCTGGATGATCATAGATAAAGAGAAAATATCTCCAACTGAGCTGCTATAACTAAATGTTTTGAAAGACACATTTACAGGAAGGCTTAAAAAAGGGAGCCCATGCAACTGAAGGAAACAGTAAATTGTGGATGTGATGCACATCTAAATCTTCATGTTTAACTCAGAATTCTCTAAAATTTTCATACAGGCTTGAATTTATTTTCACAAGCATCAGCACTAAAAATTTCTTCTGGATTAAAATGCAATTGAGTCTTTTAAGAAACGAGGACATGTCTTGTTTAAGTCAGACCCCAAAACTTTGAGACTAGAAAAAAGTTATCTGCAAAATCAGTAAGAAAAACTACAAGACTCCTCAGTTTTCATATTGCAAGAAGGTACATGGAACACTACTTGACCTGTTCTTCATCTGTTTTCATTTTCCTTCTGCTGGTACTAAAAGTAGCCAATAGCTAATGGTATATAGTCACCATTCTTGCATGATCTTAGGAGATAAAAGTGCACTTGGAATAAATTGCTCCATTCAAAGAGATTCTTTAAGGAAAGTAAAAAATGGACAAGCCATTTTGTCCACTAAGCAGTGTAAAGAAAGAGCAACGCTCTTCACAGAAGTTGGCCCCTACATAACAAAAAATTTCAAGTAATGCAAGACTTTATAAGCAGTCAGAAAGGCTTTGCTCAAAGTGACACATGCACATCATACTAACACACTGCTCAAGCACATGTTTACACAGAATCTCATAAAAGGAAAACTGTATAGTTAAAAACCAAACAAACACCACCCCCAACTGTTAATCCAAGTAGAGAATTTCATATGGATTCATTCTTCAAATAGCTTCATAATGAGTGACAACTGCCTGGCACAGACAGATTTTCATCTTCCATGGAACAGCATCCCATGCTGCAGGGATACTGCATGAAAAGCCTCCAAGAAGCTGGAGAATGACAATGATTTCCTACATAATCCAGTAGGGGATCAGTTACGTGGTGCAAAATGTCCATGCACATCTGGAAAGAACAGCTGCAACTTGTTCAGTGATTTCTCCATACTGAGGAAACATCTTTTAAACAAAATTATTCATGTTACAGGGAAAAGTATTTAGTGTAGGGTGACTTTTAAATTGTGGGTTTATCACAGAAGTCAGCCCACATATAGCTTTTTCTTATTTCTAAATACATAGAGAAAATTTAAAACTCACTGGAATTTTTGCAATTTATTTCTTCACCTGAAATCAACTTGTAGAGAATGAAAAAAAAAAACCTCCTCACCTTAAAAATACTTTATAAATTATGCAGCTATTTTAAAAAATGTATTTATAATTCAATTTCTCTCATTCCCAAAACACACATATAAAAATTTATGGAATTAACCATCATTTTGTACATAATTTCAGAAACATTTGTACAGATGTAGAGAGAAAAATGTTGTGGTGCAAAATAACTTTCTGTCAGTAACATGTTTGTAGGTTGATTTCATACTGCTGACACTGTGCTTGTCTTGGTTCTTTATAGTATCTAATACAGCCCCCAAGAAGTGAGAATTTGCATTTTGCTTTTCTTAATGTTTTTTGCTTCTTAATTTATCAGGATTCTAAAATCTAAATTTTTAATTAGAAATTTAAAAATGCAGGATATACAAACCCAAGGTTACTGGGATCCAGTGATTTTGAAGTTGCCCCCATAACAGGTACTTTGCTCATAATGAACATCATAATCTCTGATCTCTGGTAATCTGGGAGATTGCTTCCAAAAAATCCTAAATAAAAAGAGAATGAGATCACAGAAGAAAAGAGATATAGGGCTGTTCTCTTTGTAAGAAAAGTCTTATAAATACAAGGAGTATATTAACAAGGTCAAAATAGATGAAGAATAAAACTATGACTTGTTTTAGGGCATTATTTAGGGCATTATTCCCAATACTCCCCATAGGAAGAGATTGGCTTGGGTTAATGGCAAGTTGAGTGTGAATTAAGTGTGCCCTGGCAGCCAAAAGGGCCAACTGTGCCCTGTGGTGCACCAAGCACAGCAACAGCAGCTGCGTGAGGAGGTGACTGTCCCATCTGCACTGCACTGCTGCAGCCCTTCCTTAAGTCCATGTTTTGGGTGCCTCAATCTAAGGACATCAAAGACCTTCGAGGGGGAAGGGGAGGTCTGATCTCTCTCTGATGACCAGTGACAGGACACAAGGAAAAGGTTCTTCACTGAAAGGGTGGTTGATCACTGGAACAGGTTTCCCAGGGAAATGTCACAGCACCAAGCCTGACAGAGTTCAAGCAGTGTCTGGACAATGCTCCCAGGTACATGGTTTAGTTGAGGTAGTCCTGGGAGGAGCTGACAGTTGGACTCAGTGATCGTTATGGGTCCCTTCCAACTCCAGATATTTTATTTTAGTACTGTGTGATAGTATAAAGTTAACTTCACTAGAAAGAAACTTCACTTTAAACCCCACTGGATTGTGGGGTTTCTGGGATTTTTTTTTTGTGCGGATTTAACATTTTAGTTTGGGAGTTTTACCGCAATCATGAGAAATAATCTACTATGTACTTGTTAGTGCTCTAGAAAGCTTCAAGGCATAAGCAAAAGTACAGATTAGTGAACAACACTTAAGCTGCATTCCCCTTTGTTCTTAAAGAAAAGGAATACATACCATAAAGGCACCCCAATATATAACATCACTACCAAAAGAGAAAATCTGAGAAAGGAGGAGATGCTATTTTAAGAAAATCATTTACAGAATTTGGTGCTGCCATTTTCAGCGCTGTGCATTGAAGTACTATAATTAAGCCACAGTAGCACAACTGGCCATTAGGTGTCATTGTTGCTACTGTGTTTAACATTCGTTTTCATCAATTTTAAAGTAGTACCTACTAAAATATGTATTACTGTATATGACTGTTTGCAATGATTTTCATTAAAGGACAAATATTAATTCTGCACCAAAGATGGAGACTTCTACATTTCAACGGCCACAATAATAATATAATTTAAATTAATTTTAAGTCCATCTGCATTTTTAATTTTCATAACCTTCTTGGCTATGTGCTCAGTTAACATTTAAAAGAACAACCTTTCAGAAATGAAACATAAAGCAAGCCTGAGAATGAGAAGCAAACACAATTAGAGATACTGCCCTTTATAGTATTCCTTGATGATTCAAGCTGGCCCAATATTATCTCACTGAGGAAGGGGAAAAAGGGGAGGAATTTTAAGTGAGCCTGTGTCATTGTATTACTCACCAATTGTTTGAATAATTGCATTCTGGACAATCCTCTCATCAGTCTCCTTGGAGCTTGTGCTGAAAGTGGCACTTCCTGCTGAACTTCGCCTGTCTCCCAGCTCAAAGTCAACGCTGATGCGCAGGTGCTTCAACAAGGTATTAAAAACCTCCAGAACTGTTGGGCCTGGAAACAACAAATAACAGTGATCGTACCTGTCAAGAGGAAGATGTCTTAAGAAAATGAAAACTGGGCTTTTCAATCCCTTTTCACAAGAAATGAGAGTAGGACGAAAAAAACAAGTGAAATTGAGTGTTTGAGACATCAGGACAAGGGATAAACTTTTGAGGTGTGCCTACACCTTGATATTTTAGAAATTAACTTGGAATCAGGCAATACAATCAGGTATGTATGCACAATCCATTATGATCCATTACTGGGTCTGGCCAGGATGAAGGTAATCTGTTTTTCCCTGTACACACAGCTTTTGGTCCACCCATTGAATTGTGTTTATCTTGAGCCATGAGTCCTCTCACCTTCTTTCTACATTGTCCCTGTCCTGTGGGACAGGGGAGTGCAAAGCCCAGAGTCAACCCACCATGCAAGTTTCAGATAGAAAACAGGAGTGGTTGCTGAAATTAAGCACCAATAATGTGTTGAACTGCAAGAACTTGCCCCTGAAATTCAGCTATTTCAAAACCTGCTACTAAAATCCAGTTCTATACATTGAATCAAACAATGAGCTCTTTTCATTATATGGTAAAAGATTTCACAAGTCTGTGAAATCTCACACAAAGATGAGAGATGTATTTCTCACACAAAGAGAAAGGACAGGCTCAGACTCAAGCTAATGAAGCAAAGCAGCATTTCAGCAGGAGACCAAAGAACAACAGGAACAGAGCACATGTGTCTGCATATCTTCATAACTACTCTTATTTCAAGGAACTATCCTAAGCTTAAATGATATACTTCACCTTATTTCAGCTGCTTCACAGTTAGTAAGGCAAAATTTCTCTAAGATCATTCTACTCGACTCCCACCCACATTGCCACTCAGGTCACAATAGCTGTATCACAAAGTGACAGCGTTCTTGACATTTTGTAGTCACACACAGTTCTCTCAGACTACATGATTTCTTTCCAAATGGGAAATTTCTGCCTTTCACAATTTTTTCACTAATGTCTTCAATGCAAAGGATTATATAACAGCCAAACAACCAATAAGTACATTTGGGGTAATCATAAACCAAGTAACATTACAAACATTTTATCAGCACAAAGGATAAATAAATAAATAAATACAAAACTTTCTCAAAATACATGCTTCCAGTCAGTCTGAAACCGAAGTGAAAATGAGCACCACCCTGCAAATCTATCCTTTGACCTGATGTCTTTAATTTAATACAACTTACCTATTGATCCTTTAGCTGCTATTGCAACTGCTTCCAGGAGAACCTGAATAATGCCAGCACGAACTCGTGGTGAATCCCTTTTGCGGAGATCAAGGTGTCCAAGGATTTCTTGTATTACATGATGGGAATACTGTGCCTGTTGAAAAACAGACAGAAAATTGTGGTGACTTTAACAAGAATAAACTCATACACCACTCAGCTATGGTCATAAACATGTTCCCATTCTGCAACATTTTCATTCATAAATTTATCAAAATTTCAATCAATTAATGACTAAATAGATTCAAAAAACTGCCAAGAACATGAAGCTACACAGCTTCATTCAGCCCAGTGTGCAAACGCTTAGAGTCTTCAAATATCCAGGAACATCTACAAGCACAGAGGAAGCCTAAAGTGGTTCTTCATTCAGCTAACTGCAGTTCAAGGACCTCAGCACCACTGATATAAATGCTGAGAAAACTCAGCTTTCTTCCATAAACCTGGAATGTGGCACTGTTATCTTTTGGGTGTCTGTTTGAAGCAATCAAAGAATCATACCTTGATGTTTACAACAGACAATCAGAGTCACAGAGTGGTTTGAGTTGTGAAGGACCTTAAAGACCACCTTGTTCCAAGCCCCCTGCCATGGGCAGGGACACCTTCCACTAGACCAGGCTGCTCAAAGCCCCACACAGCCTGGCCTTGAACACTTCAGGGATGGGGCATCCATAGCTTCTCTGGGCAACTGTTCCAGCACCTCGCTACTCTCCCCGTAAAGAATTTCTTCCTAATATCCAATCTCCACCCTCCCTTCTTCAGCATAAGGTTGGTCACTATTAAAAATCCTCAGCACAACACAGTTGCATGTGAAGTTGGTTTCTTGGATTGGAAAAGTAGCACAGCTGTATTGGCACAAAGAAATAACTAATTTGACAGATTTCTTTGTCAAGCACAATGTCAGACCAGCATGGTTATCTTGCCCCTTGTTCTGAAGCTTGCTGAAGGACCACCCCACTACCTTCCATCGGATCTTTTGGATTCTTTGACTTCTTCTACTGTCTACCACTAGCATGGTGAGATAAGCATTTAAACCTCTCTCATATGCTTGAATCGTGTATGCAAGGAAAAAAAAAACCCAGGAGGAAATCCTACCTGTATAGAATACATGATGATTTTAAAGCAGGAAGCAGCAAATTCATTAGGATCCCATAGTCTATGATGGTCTAAATGCCTGTAAGCAAAAATTAAGAGACCTGAAATACTGACATTCCACAGATATAACAAATGGTATCTTAAGAGTTTTCTCAAAATTCACCTCAAAGGGATTATTTATTCACATAAAACTTCTAAACAATGACTTATTAACTAGGTGAGAAATTTAATACTACAGAAAAGCACTTGTTTCCTAGGTTTAGGATGTGATCACAAAACATTTGGCTGAAACAGAAATTCCTCATCTTCTAGTTACAGAAATTTAAGGAACCTAGTCACACCAAACATATACAGTTAAGAATATACTGCTTCCACACAAAGTGCTGTGACATTAGGTGCTAATTTACGTGATGGGGATCTGCTGAAGTGGATGGTTGCAACACCTTGACAAACTTCTGCTCTACCAAAGATAAATAAATTGTTTTGAATTACAAGCTGCAAAATGATTAGGGCTGAATGTTCCATCCAGAACAGAAACTGTAGGAACTATTTTTGTTTTCATGGTGGTTTCATAAATAAAATATCTGGAAAACAAAAAAGAGCTACTCTTTGTGTATATATGCCTTTACATTCTGAAGCATTTTAATACTTTCTGTAAGAAATATCAAAACAAAATGCAAATGGGAAATGCACCAGTTTCTATTTAAATGGGATAGGTACCACAAATGAAAGAAATTCTGTCAGAGTTTCAAGCAAATACAAAAAATTCTTCTTAAGCAGAAATGTTGAAAGCTACGAATAGGGCACACAAATTTTTGCAAAAAAGAAATCTGAGTCCCTGAAAAAGCATGACAAAAATAACTGGATTTTTCAATCTAGAAGATTGAAGAAAAGGCAATTTTGGATGCATTTTAATTAGTATGATTTAGGTTTTAAAAAAATAAAAACAAACCCACAAACAAATTCACAAATAAACAGCAAACATGCCAAAACAACAAAAAAATCTTTTTAACAGAAACTGAATTTAGGTTGTGTTCCTAAACAGGTATCAGCTACAGAATCATTACTGATTTCCCTTTTCTAAAAGAACTTAGGAAACTATATATAAAGATGCTTGAAACTACAAATTCAAAAGCCCTACAGGTGAAAAAAGGCAGTACTCTGAACACAGGAGGACTGGCTGGATGCTTTAATTTACTCTGCCTAGAATCTGGAGATCCCAATTCATTCACTGGCCAGCTGCTCCCAGCCCAGTGACCCATCTGAGTATACAGGTCTCCTTCAAGCTTGATTAAACCAGATGACACAAAGCATCTCCTGTGCCCTAAATTATCTTGCAGTCTATCAGAGAGCTGAAAAAAAAAGTTCTGCCATTTTGACACATTACATACCTATAACAGAAATCCCTAAAGGAAAGAATGTCAGGAATTTTAAAGGTATTTGCATGCCAGGGTAACAGCAGATTTGCATTACTAAATATCCAACTTGAGTACCTGTTGGGGATAGCTGCCTTTCTTGTGCACACTGCAAATGCACAGGTATATTTAATCCTGCCTTGGGACAGAAAAGCAAACAAAATTACCTCTTTAAATCCCTCAAGGCTTAGTGGCTCATGACGTATTTATTCATGTATTCTTCCTCTCTTCACATCATTCCAGTACAGTCCGTCATATCTTGTACATGATAGCTTATTTTAGCTAACCTACTTTATTTGTCTCATCAAACAGAAAATTATACTCTCTGCCATCTTCTCCTGATTGGAACTGATCCTTTAATCTTTCAGAGCAGCATGCGTTCTCTGTTACCCCTGACAGTTTCTATTTATCTGCCCCAAAGATCCATTCAGGCAGATTATGGTCAACTACATCTCATACCTTTTTTTTTTTTTTTTAATCCTCTCATTCCTCTCTAAACAAGACATACACTTTTATTTTTCCAGAAAGGCCAAGTATTAGCTACTGCATGGAGATGAACTGATGGGAAGACAGCAGGGGGAAGATGATAGCCTGGGTTAAAGCTTTGTGTAACAGCTCAATGGGCAGCATACTTTGTATACTGGCATTTTCCTCCTAAGGACAGAAGTATTAGATTCCTGTAGGTGACATATTTTATTGATTATAACAAACGTATTCAATGTAGTTTAGTTTTTGCAAAAGACAGTAAAGGGTATTTTCAGTATGGTCCATTTACTTCAGTTAAAATCAAGTCATGCCTTAACTCCTTTTTATTTTTTTCCCCAATTACATTTATTTTAATAAAGAATATCTAATAAAAATTGTAAAACATTTTTTTCTGGATTAACAAATGCCAAACTCTGCCTTCCACTGAGATCTGCTGCATAAATATAGCAAATGTGCAGAGTCAGATTTCTCAATTTAAAAGGAACAGCAGTGTTGGAAAATATACCAGTTTAAAAATTTTGTATAACTTTAGTCAAAGACTTTGTTTGTCTTTACCCCGGGAAAAGGAATTTTAAGTTTCTTTTCAGGACATTGTTCTGCCGGGTGAGGTCTGATGAACTCAACACATCTACAGACTGGGAGTAGCCCAAAGATACCCAGAGAGATAAAGGCCATCAACGGAACATCAACGAAACATCAGTGGCCATCTCCGAACATCCACCCCAGACGCCACCTCTGATTGAGTTGAAGACATCTTTCCCGGAAAGGATTGATAAGAAAATTAAACAACAAAAATCTAATTTACATCGAAGGCGAAGAGATTCAGATCCAATAAAAAACTGAATATTGAAAGTTGCTCAACTCTAGACCAATGAACTTTGAAACAATACATCCCTATGGGTTTTTACTGTATAAAAACTGGGGGAAAATCCTGTAAAGGCATGTGTTTTTGGAATACTTTCCTTGGCACATCCTGGCCAGTAAATAAAGTAATGCCTGATTCTCTATCACTTCAAATATAGTGCTAGAGGGTTTTGTTTTTTATTTCTCCCGATTTTCGGTGACAATTTTGGCGACCACGAAGGGACGAATGCTGTTGACCGCTCCACGGATTCCGGGACCGTGAGAGCCTCCCCAGCGCGCATGGAGATTTCATCCAGCGAGACCTCTCGGTCCCCGGAACCCGGTGAGTCCAACACAAGATCCCTGTTTTTATTTAAGGCATTACTTTGGGGTAAAATATAGGGGTAATGGTGTAATTAGATCATGAAAAATCACTAGTGATGAATGCGTGTGCATAGGTCCGGGTTCGAGTCCCGGTTCCTGCTTTCTGTGTAAAATTGGGTTAGAGTCCCAAGTGCCTGCTTTCTGTGTAAAATCGGGTTCGAGTCCCGGCTCCTGCTTTCTGTGTAAAATTGGGTTGGGTTAGAGTCCCAGTGCCTGCTTTCTGTGTAAAATCGGGTTGGGTTAGAGTCCCAGTGCCTGCTTTCTGTGCAAAATTGGGTTCGAGTCCCGGTTCCTGCTTTCTGTGTAAAATTGGGTTAGAGTCCCAGTGCCTGCTTTCTGTGCAAAATCGGGTTCGAGTCCCGGTTCCTGCTTTCTGTGTAAAATTGGGTTAGAGTCCCAGTGCCTGCTTTCTGTGTAAAATCGGGTTCGAGTCCCGGTTCCTGCTTTCTGTGTAAAATCGGGTTCGAGTCCCGGTGCCTGCTTTCTGTGTAAAATCGGGTTCGAGTCCCGGTAAAGGCATAGCTATAAGCCCTTTTGAATTCTAAAAGAGTGTGTGCATGCATAAAAATCGTGTGTGTGTGTGTGTGTGTGTGTGTGTATGTGTGTGTGTGTTGTACCGGTACATAAATCCATGCGGGGACGCCCGTGAAATAAAATAACTTGCTGAGTGTTGGAACGTATTCTGAGCGCCTGTAGAATTTTGTGTGTGCTGTTTCTCTGCATATGCTAATAAGTATCTCTTGTGTGTGTAATTGGCGTTTGTGAGCCTAAAAGTTTTTTTTGCCAAGTTCCAAAAATTATATAACTCAGTATGGGTTTAAAGTGATCTTCACATACTCAAGAAGGAGGTATACCTAGAAGTTCACCTTTCGGTTGTGTTTTGCAAAATTGGAAAAAGTTTAAAAGTGACCCTTTAACCCGTAAACAGGTAATAGAATATTGTAACCGCTGGTGGCCGAGCTACCCACTAGATAATAATGAAAAATGGCCTTTTAACGGGTGTTTAGATTCTGATACAATCTTGCAGCTAATGCTATATTGTCGAAAGAAGGAGAAGTGGAATGAAATACCTTACATAGATTTGTTCTGTGAGTTGAAGAATAATCTAGATTTACGAAAGAAATGTGGTTTGTTACCTAGACAGCCGAAGCAGTCTGTAATACTATCCTTAAAGAAAGATAATGGAAGTAAGTCTCTGGAATATGGTTGTGTAGAATGTTGTAGTGAAAGGAGGTGTCTAAAGCATGATCGCGTAGAGGAGGAGGTTGAATTTTTAGTTTCCCCTGGACGAAGGGAAAGGGGGGCAGTTGCTGGTGAGCCTTCCGCAGCACTGGATGTGGAGGGAGCAAGTAGGAGCGTTGAAGGTGAAGGGACGTTGAGTCCGGTGGCAGGTAGAACCCGAAGTGGAGTAAAAGAGAGGAATGGTGAAAGGGGGGAGATTCAAGCCCCACTCCGGCAAGCTGTCGGGACAGAAGGGCCAGTTGTTGTTAAGGTACCGTTTTCAGTAGCAGATTTAAGATCCTGGAAAGAACTTGCAGGATCATACAGAAAAGATCCTGAGAAAGTAGCTAAGATTTTTGAAACTATTCTTAGAAGTCAAGACCCAGACTGGTTAGACATACAAGTAGTACTAGATACTTTACTAACTCAGGGAGAGAGAGTTCTGGTGTTAGCAAAAGCCAAAGAAGAGGCTGAGAGACTCCACGCTCAGAGTGCTCAGCCGGGAACCGTAGATCAGCATTTTCCCCAAACAGATCCCCGGTGGGACCCAAATAACCCGAGACACAGAGATCTATTAACTCGGTATCAGAGGTTAGTTGGGTTTGGTATTAAGCATAGCATCCCAAAAGCTATAAATATATCAAAGCTATATCAAGTAATTCAAAGAAAAGATGAACCCCCTTCTGACTTTTATGAGCGACTGTTAGATGTGGCCAGAAAGTATACTAATCTAGACCCTGAACGAGAAGGAGATGCATTACTGTTAGTAGGACAATCCACTCCAGACATTAGAGTAAAACTTCAAAAGGTAGAAGGGGAAGATTCTAGAAATATAAACAAATTGTTGGACATAGCCTGTAAAGTTTATAGCAACCGAGAGGACATTAGAGATGCAAAACTCGTAGCCGCTATAAGAGGTGAACATTAATCTTCCACTCAAAACCAAACTCTGCCTAATTAAAAGAGTAACAAAATTAAAAATTTCCAAAGAGGAGAGAGGTTGCTGAGGATTCATCCTTCTCCCCTCTCCAACATGTGTTATCATTGTCCAAGTTTGTTTTGATACCATTAACAACTTTGAATGTTCAAGTGTATCCTCATCAGATAAAAAGCGGAGTGTATCCAGACATGAGAAGAAGCCACTCAAGCTAGAAAAGCAAGAACAACTGCTGACTGCCTCTGCAACTGTGAGACCTGTGGCCAGAGACTACTCTCATGCAAATAAAAATTATAATAAACACTTAATACGTTAAAAGCTGAAATGAAACACAAAACTCCAAAATTAAATGCATTAAATAGTTTACTTTTTTGTATTTCCAGAACAGTGTTTCCAACAGTGTTGTTCCTAGATCAGTCAGCTATCCTAGCAGAACCTTGTAGTAATTGTACCAGGTATGGCTTCACATGCAAAGGGTAAGTAAGCCAGAAAAAGAGTGGTACCCTTTTAAGACATGCACATAAAACAACAACTACATTAATAATTAGCTTATAAATTTGCAAAATCGGAATATAACCATATATAAATAAAAATAATGTTTATCTTTAACGTAAAAAGGTTTCAAAAGGATGGCTGGCTATTCTAACAAAGTGTTAAGACCAAGTAAGTTCTATTGCTAATTGTTAGATTTCTAAGTGTTGTTATTACATGTATATTTATTTGTCTAACATTTGAGAATGCTAGACCCCACAGAAGAAAGATACTGCCTTCAGAGATTGCTAGAGAGCATAAATTAATCTGCTGAGTTTTTGAACTCCGCAACTAAAAGATTCTTTTAAATTTAAAATAACAGTACCGTTCATATGAATTCCAGTATGCTTTTCTCTCTCTTTTCTGCTCTGTCTGCTCAAATTTTCACCAAAAGTAAAGAGAGAAAAAGCACCCGTATTAAATCACAAAAAAAAAAAAGGAAAACTAACATTACAGTAGTCCTAGTTAGTTACCATTTATGTAAATTCCAGTATGCTTTCCTCTTTCCTTTCTGTTCTGTCTGCTAAAATTTCCACTAAAAGCAAGGAGAAAAGCTAACACTACAGTAGTACTGCACAACGTCTTGTGCCATGGAGTTAGCTGCCAAAAACCAAACAGATGTCTGTGAGACACTTAAAGATGCCTCTGTGTGTGTGTGGGGAGAGAGCAGGTCAGGCCTTGCTCTGGTGAGACAGTGAACTGCTCCTTACCCCAGAGCTTCCCAGCCCTGCAGTAGAGCCAGTCATGGACACAGCAGAGGCAGTGTTCCACAAAGCTCCCATCCCAACCCTGCAGTGGGGCCAAAACACAGGCACAGCAGAGACAGTTTTCCATAAGCAACTCCAAAGAAACCAAGTAAACAAGGATCCCACAGAAAAAGCAAAAAGAATTAACATTCCGCTTAAATATTCTATATGAGTACTTTTCTATATATTCTCTGTCTTCTTTTTCTTCAAAATATTTCTATACTCTATGTCTTTCTCTTCTTCAAAGTTTTAACTAGCATTGGTTCAGTCAGTAAATTAAGTGGAAGTGACCTTAAAATTCAGGTCACTTCCAAAGGGGGGAATTGTTGGAAAATATACCAGTTTAAAAATTTTGTATAACTTTAGTCAAAGACTTTGTTTGTCTTTACCCCGGGAAAAGGAATTTTAAGTTTCTTTTCAGGACATTGTTCTGCCGGGTGAGGTCTGATGAACTCAACACATCTACAGACTGGGAGTAGCCCAAAGATACCCAGAGAGATAAAGGCCATCAACGGAACATCAACGAAACATCAGTGGCCATCTCCGAACATCCACCCCAGACGCCACCTCTGATTGAGTTGAAGACATCTTTCCCGGAAAGGATTGATAAGAAAATTAAACAACAAAAATCTAATTTACATCGAAGGCGAAGAGATTCAGATCCAATAAAAAACTGAATATTGAAAGTTGCTCAACTCTAGACCAATGAACTTTGAAACAATACATCCCTATGGGTTTTTACTGTATAAAAACTGGGGGAAAATCCTGTAAAGGCATGTGTTTTTGGAATACTTTCCTTGGCACATCCTGGCCAGTAAATAAAGTAATGCCTGATTCTCTATCACTTCAAATATAGTGCTAGAGGGTTTTGTTTTTTATTTCTCCCGATTTTCGGTGACAGCAGAACCAATGATGCAAATTTCTGGAGAGAGAGCCACTAATGATCCCTGAATTCTCTGCCAGTGTCACACATGTAAGCAATCCTTGTAGCACAAGATGATAATTTGATAGTGAGGATTGGAAAGCATAACTGACACATGTGTGGATGGGAATATATAAAATACTCTGCTCATGCATGATGTTTGCTGAAAGAACACTGAGCACCAGTCTGTAAATATTCCAAATCCTTGAACACATAATGTGGTAACTGACAAGAATGGAAATACAGTTTTGGGAAGTTTCACTAGATTTCTGGATCTCTCTGAATCAGCCTAATCTATTCACTGTTGCAAAGCCATGCTAAAGACATCTCAATAGCTTCTGACTGTTTACACAACATACAAAATTTTTTCAGGTAACATTAATGTAAAATTTTTTTACTTTCATGAAGCAATTTGTGAGATTGATCTGTAAGATTTCATTATAAATTATTATTTGAGAGTTTCTAGCTACTACATGTAGACATAACCATGGAGATTTTCTGCCAAAGGCAAGGAGAATTAATGCCCATACAAACCCATACCAGAATACTGACTTAAGATTTCTACTATCTTCATTATATTTAAATTCCTCAATCATTGAATATACCCTGCCTCATGAGGCAAGCAGCACTACTCTCTCAGTTTTGCAAGGAAGTGACAGCATGTTGCCTGATATTCCAATGCCACATGAAACAAGCCTTCAAGTGGGGTACTGACACTGCACTTTCATGTTAGCACTGTAATAAGAGGCCTTACCTATATTTCCTTACCTATATTTCCTATATTTCATCTGTGAAACAGATGAAAATTGTTAGGAGAAACTGTTTTCTAATCATAAGCTAAGTCATGCTTTTCAATCTGATAAAGTGTAATAGACTCCCTATCTCAAACTTTCATTCTAACTGCTCTCCTCATTCACAAAGTGAAGCTGATTAGATAGGGCACTCCCTTTTTGTTTACGAAAACCAGCTTGAAATTGCATTTTCTGCATAAGTTGTTCTTCAAAAATACCAAACCTTTACAGCAGTCATTTCTAAAAAGACACATTTGGCAATTCTTCCTCAAAGTGGAACACAAAAATGGTGACTACAAAGACTCTCTGTTCATAGAGGAGATAATATATTCTGAGTAACTGGCCAATAGCCACTCATTTTGGTGCATAAATGCAGCATGCAGCATGTTGAGGTGCACACAAAGTCAACTGGTTCCTTACAGTCACAGCAAGTAAGAAATGAAAATAGGCTGGAAATAATACTTTAGATACTTAGGCTTTAGATTTGCCACAGGAAAAGCAGGTATGACACCCTCTCAAATCCCAAACCAAGCACTAACTCTAGTCTAGGGAATCAGAAATTATTTGAAGAAAACTTTCCTGATACTAAAATGATTCAAGAAACTGAAGTGACTGCAAATGATGACACAGTTTTGAGATAAACCCATAAAAAGAATTGACAAGTGGTAAGGAAGCAGCTGTAGTATAGTACTAACTAGTCCATCCAGACTGTTTAGTACCTAGGCATTCACTCTGGTCACAGGTGTTTCGGAGGAATACAAATTTTAAATCTATGAAAGAACAAGTATTTTTTCATAAAACACTCAACTTTGCAACAGAAACTCCTCTCAGGTTAGTATAACAGGTACCTACAGAAAGTAAGGGAATAGTACAGTTCTTTGTAATTAATGCTTTTTCAGGATAAACAAGGGGCTACAAAAATTTTCTGCCTTCAGTACCAACCCTATCTTCTTTTGCAATTTCTGTTCTTACAACTAATAACTGTAAAATGGCTTTTGGTAGCTTGAAGGCTTTTCAGTGTATAAATAAACTATTTAATCTTGGTGGGAAGAACTAGGCCATCTAAGAGAACATATTCCTGTAACTGGGATGTATCTTGAAGAATCTACAGCAAGAAGTGTGCAGCTCTCCTCATCACCATGAAAAGCCAATGTTTGAGAGTGGTACCACTGAGCATCAGGTATAATTTGTACTCTGTGTGTTTGTGCATAATGTGCATACTGTATGCATATCTACCACTCACTACCAAATGAGCTGTTAAAGATATTCCTCACAGAATATTGAAACATGACCTGGAAGCAAATGGCAGGAAAAATATAAATTGTAACTTTATGAAGCACCGTATTTCTTTGTGCTACTTTTATTTTCCTTGGTTTATCTCTCCACTGCTCCACTGATTCTAACACTCATCTATGGGACTTTAATAAATTGGATCAAGTTTCACACTGGAAAAAAAAAAAAGGGCCAGCTGATGCAACAACTCATCTAAATTATTGTATTTCACTTCTAAAATCAGTAAAGCAGGACATGTATTCCTCCATAACTGACTTCAAGTTAACAGACAGGCAACAAAGAGGAGAGATGAAAAGAGGGGCAATTTTTTTAAGAAATATGAATGAAAACCCTTGGGTTGAAAACGAAGAAATTTATTGCAGCAGAATTAAGGAGACAAAATAAAGAAAACCTCTTAAGATCTTCCATGGATTTTCAACTTACGCAAAAACTGGTCTGACAGCATTACTCATATTTCCATAGGTTGCTCGTCCCAGTAGCTCCCTGAAGCAATTCTCAGCCAGCACAGAAGGATTTTCTTCTTTCTGTCTTCCTGAAGGAGAGGATGGAGGGCCTATTCTGCTAAAATAAGACAAAATACATTGATCATATTACTGGCTAATATTCAACTTTCTTAGTGTACCCACTCTTGGTACTACAATGTTCATGAGTCACACTCTTGAACTAGGCAAGAACTGTATTTCAAATATGCATCAAGCCAGAATTCTGAATAAAATATTCTGTTCTCTTATAGCAGGACCACAGATCATCATCTGTTCACTCTGTACTGGCCACTGTATTAGTAATTATTTATAAATTTTACAAAAGCTGCTAATACTCAGTCAACTTGTTACCCACCACATTTTGACAAACCACCATGTGCTGCTAATGATGAATGAAGGCTGTGAAACCATGAAAAAAGTTAGACAGAATCTTAGTAATATTGTTCAGATTAATGACCCCATTCACTGGCCCACTACTGCGTCATGTGGGTGAGCATTAAATGAAACTCCAATACTTCTGCACTACCAGATGGCTTGTGAGTTGAAAAAAAATTGCCTGAGTGAACTCATTAGAACATTATCACCGTCATAGTTACCTCTAAATAGACAGTGTAGAAGTTGGTTCACCTCCTAACTGAGTGTCTTCCATCATTACCATGGACAGGGCACTGCTGAGCCCCTTGATGTGGGGACCAGGTGAATACAGGTTTCAGAAAGAAAGCAAACAGTTCCTCTTAGGGTACCTCCATTACTTACCAAGAGTCACTGTACAGGTGACAACCTTTTTTTACTTTTCCTTTTATAAAATATATTATAGAAACTTAAGTGAAGATTCATTCACCTACATTAACATCATACATCTTTAAACTGCAGAAATCAGTACACTAAATCCTTAAATATAATTTCAGTTCTGCAGTGCAAGCTTTTGTGTTAAATATGTTTAAAAGTGTCCACCAAGAGCATCCAGTTTAGTTAAGTATTATAAAACCTTAGCTTCAGAGCATTATAAAAATTTGCAAACTGAAATTCCACTAGTCAAATGAACACGCTAACATCAGAGGTGTAATATATCTTCTGATGGCAAAAGATTTTCTAGTGTTTCAATACTACTGAAATCTAAAATTGGCCATATGAAAATCCTGTTGCCTCTGGTAACATCAGTGTTTCAGGAGTTATCGTAACAATGCTAGCTTGTCAGATTTTAATAACAGAAAAGCCTCAGGAACCCTGTTAGGTAAGGAGAAACAGTTTTACAAGTGCAGCATGATTAGAATTTTAAAAAGCATGACAATTTGTATACAATCCACCATGAGTACCACTAAACTTCAGCTTTACCCTACTACTGTGCCACTCAATCTCCCTTTTTTCCTCCTTGCCTTTTACTGCCTGGACTCTGATCTAGGGAGATGGGCATCCTTCTCAGCAGAGAGAAGGTGCAAGAGACAGTGTAGGACTGTCATTTCCATTGCTGTTTTGACACAGATTCCCTAAAATATAACAGCATTGCAAAGGTGGGTGAGTGGGAAGGAAAGAAGAAAGCAGGCTGCATAGCACACAGAGCTAAGACTGTCTGAAAGAACTCCAGCTAAAATGAAGTAAAAATAAGTTATCTTTTAAGTGCTTGTTTATGCAAACCTACAGAAGGTGACTTCTCAGCACTGCTTGGAGTCTTTTTTTAGTTGAATCTTCCTAGTATAAAATGCTACTCTTTGACTGCATCAGAATGTCTAAAATTATCTTGCGTTGTCTGCAGGAATAACATTTTATTTTGCACTTTAACAGGACCTACCTCAAAGTATTCCTCAGTAAGTGTCCTTTGGCATTATCAGATGAAAGACAATGAATATTGAATACTCTCTAGTCTTAGAGGAAAGCTTTGTACAGACTCTCAAGTTTCTAGATTCAAATGAGTAACTCATACTGATTTTGTTTCACTGACTTGGTTTTTACAGAAATATCAGAAAACCTCTGAGAAATCCAGCTGCAACAGTTAAAAAATATAGTGGCATTCCTCTGCATCTAGATCTTTTGTACTACCACAAGAGGGCTGAAAATGTGCTTTGCTATGAAATGGGCAAGGACAACTCCCTTTAGCTGCTCCATTAGCTTTTTTTGTGGGCAATCTCTATCAGAAGTGGCAACAAAGAACTGGAAGGGGGATGTGCTGAAGTACAGCAGTTTCCATCGCAAATACAGACTTAAACTAGCTCAGAGCAACTCAGCAACTAAAGAATGAGACTTCTTTAATGCCACAAAACCAGGATTGGCCAAAAAATAAGACAGGGCATGTGAAGTAAGACTAGCACTACTTTTGAGCACGGTAGGTACAGGAATGTTTGACTATGATTCACTGACCCTGAAAAAAAAATACATTCTAACCTGCCTCTAAAACAGAATTTGTACGACCATTACAGATGTATCAGAAGGATTTGAAGTCAAGTTTACAAGTGCTAGAGTGTCCTGCCTGAAAAAAGGCTGGCACGTTTAGCTCTGCAGTTACCATGAAGAATATGTTACAAAGTAAGTGAATTACCAATTTCATACATCCCTTCCCTATTTTAGACATGCACATAAATAGACACAGACATCACATAATGTCTGATAGACACACAGCTAGAATGTGCACTCACATATATGAACAAATAATGGCACCCAAAAATACAATTATCTTTTTTTAATGTTATTTAAATAGTAAAATTTTAACTCCAATAAAGGTCTTATCCGGTATGTACTCAAAAGGATCTTGAATTAAGCTATTAAGGTTCCACAAGTTAAAATTATGCTGACATTCAAGGTGAGCTTTACCTACATGTACTTCAGCTTTAACCAATTTTTTTTTTTCCTATGGACTTGAGTTGGGGATATTTTCTGGAATTTCTGCTCTTTCTCAAATTATGCTTTGATTCCATCTGCCAGAACAATATGCTTCTTACTCCTACTCTTCAAGATGTCTCTGTGCTTCACAAATATGAAGTCACACAAAAAATTAAATGATAAATTCTCTGGAACATCATTTAAGACCAGTAGATAACAATTTATGAATACTGTTTTCAGCTTTTCTGTCATATGCCCATTATAGAAGGCCCCTATTCACTGCTTGGAAAATCATTAGTCTTTTTTTTCATGTTGAATGTGCATTACAGAACAAGTTTCAAGCATGAGAGTTCTGAAATTTAAGTAACAGTTGCTTTTTGACATTCATTTTTCTACCACTACTACTGCATTGTTCATCAGATGATAAAAACCACTCCTACAATACATATAAACTGATACACTTTAAGCGGTTAATCTAAATCCTACTTCAATCAGTTTTTCCATCAGTAGTTAATTTACTTTTGCTATAAAAAAGGGAGTGTACACCTGGGGTCACTGTAAAGAGTAACAAAGGAAAGGGCCCACTTGCAGCTAGAAGCCCTCTAACAGCAAGCAAAGGCAAACCAGGCTCTCTGTATTCAAACAACAGCTTCAGAAACTTTTGTCTCAGATCACTATTCAGATGTAAAATTCAAGTGGAAATTTCTGCACATGTTGTGTGGGCCCTCAGTTATATGCAGTAAATATATAAAGCATGGACAGACAGACAACTATTGATTTTAGTTACTTAGTCTGAAAATTTGCTTTGGAGATGAGACAGGTACTGACAGTTATAAATGACAGAACAAAAATAAAGCTGAAGAATTGAAAAATAAATGCCACCAAAACTCAAACTAAAAAAGAGAAACTGACAGATCTAGAAAGCTGAGTGAAAGCATGAAAAGCTTGTTGTTACAGGAATGCTGCTGAGCCTCTTAGCAGGCAAGTTTTGAAGCAGCCAGAATTGGACATAGAATGAATATTTAATTTCCTTGCACAGCCGAAGTTGGTTTTATGGAAATTTCTCAGGGCTACCAATAAACAGTTTTTACACCTACACAGTGTTTAACCATAGACCAAAAAAACGTGACTTTTCAATTGTAAGGTGACTGGCATATCTCCTCAACCTTAATTGTCACAGACATCTTTTTGAAGATCTCTTTGCAAATGTGGCAGGTAATATGCCTGGGAGTCACTGAAAGCAAAAAAGTGAAGGGGGTCTATGTATAAATAAAACTTTAATTCCTTACTTTAAATACTGTTTCAGCCAGGACAAGCAGTTCCTACTAACAGCAAAAGGCATTAAACCCTCATTTTTTAACAAAACTAAGTAGCAAAATAATTTGAGTCATCTAAAAGCCTTTGCTTCCTGATCTCTGCATCCGATCCAATAAAACACAGAGTTTACAATTTTTATGAAGTCAAAATATGGATATATAATTTCTGGAGCAACTTCTAGGCCAATAGAATCTCAAACAAGTGAAAAAGAGTCGTTGAAAAGATTTTAAGACAAAAAACATTAAGAACCATTATGTCAAACTACACTATCAATTTCAAGGAGCCTCAGCTAGTAAAAGTGAGTTGTTGCTTCCAATAAAAAGATACCCATCATAAAAGCTTAGCTTAGAGATTGCTTAAATAAAACACGCCAGTGACAAGGAATAAAATTACCTGTCAACATCGTCTATTTTCTGCATGTTGAACAGCAATGATGGCACTATCTTGTCCATGTGCTGAGGTTCCCATATAGTTGCTCGCAGCTCATCATTAACTGCTTTCCGTACCACTCCCTGAATGCCCCTGATTCCAGCAATTCGGATCCTGAGGAAGGAAAAGAGGAATTACTGAGGCCTGGAAACACAGCACCTCCCAGTATGGCTCTGTACCTACTGGGCAGCAGTAGTTAAGTAGTGTGCAATTCCAGTAGGTTCTCACAAGCAGCAACTGGGAAAACTGGCCAATCATCAAGGTTGCCCATGTTTTCTCTGAACACCTTTAAAGCCCATAAGGAAGCTGACAAAACAAACAACTGAACAGAAGACGGCCTGCAAGGATAAAGCTGACACTGAGCAATGAAGATTCAAACTTGGTACGTCACCTCTCACAAAAGTCCTGTGGATAAAGCCCACCAACTCTACCCAATTTACCACCCATCAGCTGAAACTTTGTGCAATCTCAGCCTATTCCACAGCTGAAGAAAAACGTTATGAATTTACCACAACACAGCCAAAGAAATATCTTGCGCAGCCATATGGTCACGTCCTTAGAAGTTGTAATTAGGGCTACAGATTAATCAGGAAAGATCTTTAAAGATTCACAAGATGGAAAGCAAAGGATAATTCTGTCAACTTAAGCCTAACACACAGAAGGAACCACCACTTTTATTTTAAAACAATTTGAATAAAATCAACCGAGAACTAATCAACAACAATGAAATAATAAAAAGAAAAAAAAAAAGTTCAAAAAATGACTTGGTCTAGCTGCTAGCAATTACCATTAATTTATTAAACAAAAATAGCTTGCAGGAGAATCTGTGCAATGAAATGAATAGCAAAATACTATTTTTTGAAGTGGTAATAGCAAATTATCTGTTATAATAAATGGCAGGAAGAAAATTTACTTCCTGAAAACAAGTAGAATGCACAGCTATCAAATGAAATAAGCAGAAGCCTCACTAAATTTTTTAATTATTTCTATTAAAATCCATCCCTCATTTTTAAAATCGTGATTCAAGTATGGATAACACTTAACTAGCCCTTGCTCAGTCAAATTCACTGAATGAAGACTTTTCTAAGATGAACTAGAGAGGTAACGAAGTTCTATAATTATTATTTTTTGTTTAGATTTCAGTTTCTAAGTATCTAAATCTGTAGCTGCTTGTATTTTAGCCATTTCTGAACAAAGTCTTGTGCATTCAATACAGATCCAATATCATTCTAGACCTTATGAAATAGTTTCAATAGGATTACACACAAAGCTGGAAAGAAGAGGGATGTACAAACAATTAGAAAAGCTAATCCTAGGAAGGACAAATCCTCCAGGGGGAGCCGCAGGAAAACAAACTGTGGCACTTATGTAAGAACAGAAAAATTTGGAATTCTCATGCATGGAGGCTCTTGAGTTTCACACACATGAGCATACTTCAGACATTGAAGAAAACCCAACTTTAATGAGTAATTCTCAAAGAGCAGACTTAACATATGCTTTTGCTTTTCCTATAAGTAGCCCCATTAATATCTCAAATAAGTTATGGACTTGTGCATTTACAGTAGTAAGTGCTGCCTTTCTGGAGAGAATCCACGCAATCTAACAGGCATTATTCAGGTAAAATTACAGTTCAATATCCTAAGAGTTCTAGCTACCTAAGATTTGCAACGTTTGGTGCTACGTAAAAAGTCAGACTGCCATTTTCTCCATATGGAATGAACTACTCCACTAAAAACTTTTATTGAAGTCGTATTACAGAAGACATTAATGTGTCAGCAGTTTTCAGTAATTCCTACAGAATGGCACTTACTCAGTTTGTATTTCTGGATCGTGGTCACTTGAGTGACACATGGCACTGAACCGGGACACAAAGAAGTCATAGCGTCTGTGATATGAAGGTGTGTCTTCCTCAATGTTGGCAAATTTGACGAACTGGAAAATGAAATAAATTTAAAAAAACTTTTAATACCAATTTCCCAAAAAAGAATAAAGAGTACCAAGCTTCATTTAACAAGTAACATAAAATAACTGCATTAAGGTTAGAACCCCATTTTGGCATTGCTTTAGAACTCCAGAGAAGAAACATTTGAATAGAAGGGTTTTCTTTTTAAAGTCTTTCCACAAGAACTTCATTGAGATAGTTACGGAAGAGTGAAACTGCATGAAATACAACACACTACGCAAAATGGAAATATCTAACACTTGGAGCAGTGAGTGTCATCAACTGTTTGAATCATTTAAGTTGGAAAAGACCCTTAGGATTATCAGGTCCAACTGTTTACCTAACACTGCCAAGTCCACCACTAAAACATGTTTTACATAACTCCAGGGATGGTGACTCAGCCACTTCCATGGGCAGCCTGTTCCAATGCTGATAACTCTTTCAGAGAAGAAATTTTCCCTAATACCGCATCTAAACCTCCCTTGACACAACTTGAGGCCATTTCCTCTCATCCTAGCTCTTGCAACTTGGGAGGAGAGTCTGACACCCACCTCACTGAACCCACTCTCAGGCAGCTGTAGAGAGCAGCCCAAGCAATCAAATCCAACACTGTCATTACCAGGTTACCTAGCAACATTCTGATGTACCAAAATTCAAGCGAAATAAATTTGGAGGCATTCTGTCAATTCTATCTTGACAAAAAGGAAAAAAGAGGAATCAGGGAATTATAATACAGTCAACTCTAATCCATTCACAGAAAAACACTGAAAAAAAAAAGCCAATTTGCTGACATCTACAAAGTATTGAAGGGCTAAGTAACAGTCAACATGGATTTGTCAAGAACAAATCATATCAATCCATCTTATTCCTATGACAAGTAAATAAATTCTGTGAATCCAGATGAAGCAGCACCTGTCAAAACTTCAGTGGTGCTGTTGAGAAAAAAACACACAAAATTCTCAAAGGGAAGCTAGAAAAACACTGTCAAAAGAACACTCCCCATAAGAGAGATGCATAAGCATTTGGAAAAAAATATGGAAACACTTGTAAATCATCACAGTACAAAAATATGATTTGAGCTTCACTAGAGACATAGATGGCAGACTGGGCTTATCAAATTTACCAAGAACACTAAGCTGGCCAGAGCTGTCAGCACACTTGATGCCTGGTTCTTGAGCAATTGGAAATAGGACCTGAAAAATCAAGGAAGCAATTTGGGAATCGTTATTGCAAGCCAGCATTTTAAGCCAGAAAGAGCTGAATGAAGGAAAGGAACTTGGTCAACGCCAATACAACAGCATGAAAAACAGAACCATATACTGTGGTACACCTCCATTACTCATGACACCTGTGAAGAAACTTTTGCCATCTAATTGGGCCAAATAAGCTCTTAAATCAAGCAGTGCATTCAGTTGAAACATCACAGCTGAAAACGGTGAATAACTGACACAGTCCTCAAATTATTCAAGAGATGAACAAAGCTTTAGATAAACATCTGTAAAAGAAGAATGAAATACAATAAATTACCTAGACTATGGCTGCCTAAAAGATATTGGTCTTAAAGTGTACAGAAGGCAGCTATAACAAGAGAAGAAATAAGTTGTTTTCTTTGTTTTCCAAGAGTAATAGGAAAAGCAATAATAGGCTTACACTGAAGCAAAGGCTAACTTAGACATTAAAAACACCTATTTTGCAAAGTGAGCAGGCTGCCTAAAGATCTTTTGGATTCTCCATCACTGACAGTTCTAAGAACAGACCACAGAAACAAAAAAAAAGCAAAACAAAACGCTGTTAGGAAAGGTTGAACACAGTGCTGATTCTGCCCTGAAGCAGAGATGTCCCATTAAGACCCTTTTGCTTTTACTCACACCATTTTTATCAATTCCTAAGCACCGGCTGAGGCATTTCCTTTGTATTTTTCATGATGCACAACCTGCTTTCATCAGCACATTACCCACACACACATCCAGACAAGCCCAAAGCACTTTAGTATGTACACTGATTTGTGGAGATTTTGAGATTTTCAAGCTGAAAGTGAAAGCTGTGTTTTTCAGAAGAAAAACCCCAAAAACCATTTTTTCCGACTCTTTTGTTTAGTCTTTTTTTCTGTTTTATCTAGAACACTTATCCCTTTCAGCTGCACTACCAGTTCACCCTCTAAAAGCTACAGGCACAGCTGAAAATGGTACAGTTCACAGAACTACATTCTCAATTATTACTGAAAATGGAGCAAAATTGTGTAATACGAGTCCATTTTACAAGTTCTTCTGTTAAGAATATCCTGTAGTTCAGGTGGTAAGAAAGTGACAAAAGTCAAAATCTAATTCTGTATGGTACACTGCCACAGACTGAAAGACAATCCATAAACAGCACCTATATGTTTTCTCCTACAGAGAGAGTTATAAAAATAATAATTTCCTTCCCAAGAGACCCTGGAAAATACTTCATATGGATTATGGCTCCCTAGTTTGTTTAATGGAATTGTTACTATCAAAATAGAAGTAGATTTTAATTTTTTTTTGCATACAAGGATTTCATTAGTCCTTACATCTCAATAAGGCATGTAGACCAAAGATTTTTAAAAAATCCAACAATATGATCTTAGTATTTTCCAGACATTCAACTGCTCAAGTCTACAATTGATTCACCGAGCAAACTTTCATAAAAGCACATAAAAGAGTGGAAACAAGAAGTTTGAAGAACACAGAGTACTGTGGGAGTGGCTGTGAGAATGAGAATATTAATTCACATAGCATTTATTATCAGCATTTAATATAAATTAATATTATCTGAAGCACTAAATTATTTGACTGACAGGGTCATCCAACAGGAAAACTTAATAAACTCTAGTAACTGTTTTGTGAGCAGAAAGATTTATTGCATCAAGAAACTGCTTTGTAAGAATAAATGATAAATTTAGGCCAAGCAAGTGTCAGGGACTCCCTCGTTCTGAGTACTTCTCGTGTATCAAGGTGCAGCTTAGCAGCAGGGACACAAACACATGGAAGTCACACCTTTCAAAATGGCATGCACAGTAAGAGATCCAGAAAGGGCAAAGGTTTATTATGTCCTCATGAGTATATCAAAACATTTTCACCCACTGAGCATACAGCATTTCTGAAGCACATTCCAGGATTACTATTCAGATGACTGAGCATTTAGGCCACAGGAAAGCTGACTGTGGTAACAGTTTTGAGTTGTGCACTGTCATTAGAAAGTAAAGTGTAAAATTCCATTTCAACATAGAAATTTTAAGTTTTTACAGTAGACATCAGTCTATGTTTTGCTTTGCAGTGGTGCTCTTATTGTTGTTAAAGAATATTTTACTCGTAAGCACACATTTTCAAACAAACTTCAAATATAAAAATTATTAAACCTAAAAAAGAATAAAACTCTTACAAAAGTCCAAGCACTTGCCTAGGAATTATTTACAAACCTTTTACAGATGTAAACATGTCATTCAGTCACAGTCAATGCTTGCAAGCACCTGATGGTTACTTATGGAAGTTTTACCAGTACAAGCATCTTCTACATTTTATAATACAGAATGTACAGAAAGCAACTTATATTGGCATCTTATTTCCATTAATTTTGAAATCAATAAAATTCAATCAGTATAAAAACATATAAATCTATCACAAAGTAAAGAAGAAACTTATTATTTATTCAGAAGATGTTTGTTCCAGACTCAGTCAAGAAAGCTGGATCGTATTACTAGGGAGAGAGACATAGTTGAAGTCCTGTAAGTAAATCATGCAAGTGCTCAAGGACAAAATTTCTTCCATGCATTTAGGCTGTTTTATCACTGTTATGTAGCAAGCACATTAGGAGAAAAGTCATAACTTTTAATGGTTCCTGGATGTCTTTAAAGAAGGTCAGTTTTTTTCAAGAACAATCACCATGAATCATATTTGAGTTTGAGTTATGTTACTTAAAGTATCTCCCATAAGAACAGTAGGCTGGACCTGAGCAGCAATTTTTTCATATCTGAGGTCTCCAATCTGTCTTCTACAGCCTCCAATTTTCTCTTGTTTCAAACAGGGAAAGAAGGTGCTGATACTGGCAGTATCTTTTATACGTCAATGTACTGTATTTCATTATTATGAAACTGTCAGATGGAAAGACATGATCTCCTATAAACATAAGACTCTTATAAATCACACACTACAGACTTAATGAAAAGTGTGAATGTATGTATGCATTTCAACAAACAAATGCCAGAAGGACAAGCACTTCAACTTTCCTAAATAGCAAAGCTTCAAACACTGGATACATTAACTTCACACTGGATACATTAACTTTATAAAGATGGTATTAAAATGATCACAAGACAAGGTTCTCAGCAACGAAAATCCATGATTTAGTTTCTTTATTAATACTTGGGATCACCTGACACATTCAGTTTTATGGGAATGGGATGGGTAATTTCACATTCTATTTTACTCCATGCCCCTTGGATGAAAATTATCCTGACCACCACATGTACAGTAGTGTAACAAAGTCAGCAATGGAATGTTGGCTTACAGGGCCATGGTAGTGTGGCCATGAAATTGAAAAAACAGAGAGCACAAGTACAAGCAGGGGAAAGCAATACTTAACTTTGAGTGACCCTGAAGGACTCACTCCAATTCTAGCAGATGCAGACACACCATTTCTAAGATAATTTAATAACCCACAGGATGACAGAGTGCTGTGTGTTAATTGGTCTCCCTGAGCTCTAACTCCTATTAAAAAGACAGAGCAGCCATCCCAGAGATGGAATTGTTCCATTGTGTATTAAAGCACATAATTCAGTATTGGTACATGGAATGAAAGAAGCGTCTCGCAATAAGGATAAGTTTCCATTGCATACTTCAAGATGAGCACACTGCAGAGAAGGCAAACAAGTACTCTACTGGGAATATTAATTCTGACATTCCTTAATTTCAAAGTGTTGACATTTTATACTATTTTCACATACGTATGCATTTCAATTCTGCCCAAACCAACTGCTTTTATAAGTCAACACTAACAAATATAAAAGTCTTCTTGTCTCAGGCACTGGTTGATCACTTTTCCACTTGGGATCCTGCTTGTCTTCCTTTAAATAACAAATGCTGACAACTAGCAATAACAGACACCTCCTCATGCACAGGAAGCTCAACACTCTCACTGATGGGATCATTATTTCACTGCTCTTACAAAGAAACTGCCTTTATAAAAGGAAGCACCCTATCAACTAAAGAAGCATTTGCGGTATATAATTAAAACGTGGTGATAGTGGGTTTCACAAATTATCTACTATTTTTCATATGAAACCCCAGTATCTTACTGGCAAAATACAAAGAATTCACCTCACCAGCATTCCAAATTAGCTTAAAATGTTTTGCATTTAACTGAGTCTTGTAAATATAGATTAAGATGAAAGTTTTACTAAATTACATATCCAATTGTTCTTGACAAGCTGCTCACTAAACAAATTTTCTGAACCCTCTTTAAAAACTTTAGAAATAAACATAATTTCGATATAGATAATAGCTATAAATAGGATCTCTTATTCCAAAAAATTTTGACCACAAGGTCAAAAGCTTGTCACTTCTATCCTAGTTATGTAACACTATGGACCTAAGCAATACATGTAATTATTTGTATGTGAGAAATGGAGATGTTTTACATGCTACCCAGTTACTGAAATTCTGAAAGAAAATTAGAGAGAGAAATTAAGTACTGCCATAAGTTTCTAAGGAAAAGCTTATTGCAATGAGCCTTCAGATCCTGTAACATGTCAGCCAAGGAGATATCACTTTTTCCCACCACATTTTTTCAGTTTCTTCACCAGCATATGCTATCCTAGCATGTGGTATATAAAAATATCCTCCATGATAGAAAAATCCATTTTGAACCTTACAGACATTACCAATTTGAAATTTGGTCTACATAAAAAAAAAACCTCAACAGCTATTCAACAAATCCACAATCAAATTTTACCTGTTTTTAAGTATCTGCCTTATATAAATAGATTTAGAATTATGTTATATAAAATTTAAAAAAAATTACTGCTGCTGTAGTGTTGCAGCATATATATGCAACATATAAAAACGTCACAGGAATTAATTACATGTAACCTGAAGATCAGGTTTAAAAGTACATAAATAAACCCCAAACAATTATTTATCTAAAACAGTCATCTTCAGGTTTGCTTTTCAAAAACAGATCAACTTATACCATAAATGAAATTGAAATTCCAAAATGAATTTAAGATGACAAACAGCTATGTGAAAGTTTCATTTTTTTCCTAAAATATAGAGCAGCAAGCAGAGTAAGTTCTGCACCCAAACCCAAATATTTGGAAGTCAGCAAAATAGAAGACAGTGGGCACTTCCAAATGTTTCCAAGCCTTTGAACTACTCAAAGACATTCAGTACAGAGATTTACTTCATTTGAAACCCTGACTTTTAAGCAATCACAGGAGTCCCCACAGCTGAAGCAAAATCTGTGAGGCTGAAAAAACCCTACAGCTCAAGTAAAGAGGTTTGAATCTTACTTCAAAGACATCACTGCCTTTCTACCTCAATGAAGCTTTGGGTAGAAAATAATTGAAATCTACTTTTAGCCACAATGATACTCCATATATTTTAAATGTAAGCAGACTATAAATTTGTAGGCACCTTAAACTTAGTTTAACCTAAATATTCTATGTAGAATTTTCCAAAGGTTGCCTTTTCACCAGTTTAAAGACATTTACTTCATGTACAATCCAGTCTTTGTTTCTAGTCAATACCAGTTTCCACTGCAAATTGGTACATCAGGATAGCTAATGCACATGAAACATTCAGTCACCATACCATCTCCTATTGTTTTTTTGGTTTTGTTTGTTTATTTCCTTCTGGATGAGAGAAAACAGGCTGAATATGACGGAAAACTTTCTTTGTTATCTAACAAAATTTATTTAACACAGTAGGGCAGTGCTTTTGGTAACAGACAAGCTGTTACGCTTTGCTCCTCTTAAGTCAATACATATAGATTTCTATCTTTTGTCTTCATTAACTCTAGAAGGCACCTAGGGAAATTAGCAGAGTTAGGCTAAAATTAGGTATTGGAATACTGTTGAAGAGCCATAAAAATTCTCTCTCCTCACAGAATTTCACCTCTTATTTAGGGAAACCTATAAAACTCAGAAACAAAAAATAAAAGACAAACACAAATTATCTCCTAATTCAGGAAGTCCATTAATGTCCTTTACACACAAAAGACTTAGGAACTGACAAGAATATGAAACAGATTACCCTAAGGTGCAGTTCTGTTCAGTAACAAGCATTTTGAAGTGACACATGCCTTGTACATCAGAATGGAGGTTGGCAGTAACTGTTGCCACCAAGGATTTTAAACAACTGCAAAGTGATGTACACTGTGCCATTTGGCAGCCCAGGAAATAAGTTCCAAAGCCATTTCCCTAAGAGGACTCAGCCAGGCATTATTATACAAACAAATCAAAAGAAGCAGGGTAGCCTGGCTCAGCGATATTTAAATTAATAAATAAAATTTTATATGTATGAGATATAGATCTCATTACTCTCAGCTGAGCTGCTCTGTTAGTGAGGGAAAAAGGGGACACTTCCACCCCACATTACAGCAAAACTCTCTTTATTCCATGATAATAAGAAATCCTTCTCTGGGGTAGCATTGCTCTACTACACCCTCCTGTCTTCTGAACTGGGAACCAAGACCAAAAGCCCAGCAGTTTTACTGATTCCACAAAGAACCCCTGCACTGTTAACAATGGCAATAATTTACATAAAATGCAAGCAATACTCTATAATCATGTAAAAGCAATCACTCTAAGTGAAAAGAGTCAACATCGCCATCCTGGAATTTATGAGATTCCTATTTTACCAGCTGGAAAATACAATGGTTAGAAGGGAAGTATGTCAGAGCTATAAGCCTGACTGTACCCACCACTTTAACTGGAAAACTACATCTCTAAACCTTCATTTTGACACTGTTAGTTATGCCCTTCAAGCCTGGACCTGAATCCTTAAATATTTAAGCTGCTGAGATGGTGAGGTTGCAATACTCAAAGTTACTTTTCAGCTAAGAAGAATCTTTCCACCTAGTGTAAGCTGCCAAAGAACAAAACACTGTCTTACCTATACACTGGCTCCAGGAGAGCTGCTAAAAGACTCAAAATATGAGCTCACAGAACAGTTTTTCTGCTCCTTCCAGGAGCTATTTTCAGAGGAAATGAGCCCAGACATCAAAAGAATTTGGGACACTGAAAGGAAACAGTGTATCTGCCTCCAGCTGGTATCTCCTCTGTGTTTAGGCCAAAGGATACACCCTGCTACAGACAGCATCTTTAAACTCATGTCAATTGGCAGATCCTTTAAGACTTCTCAAACGACTTTCTCAAGCAAAGATTTACTCTGATTTGATTAAGAATCTGAGCTTACTCACAGAATTAGTCCCAAGGACTTGCAGCTTTGGTTCGCCTGATTCCAGTAGCTTGGCCACCATATGAAGGAAACTTTCCACAAATGGTTTTATGCTTTGAGAATGGCAAGCCATTAGAAGTTGGTCCAGTGCCTCCATGGCAATTAAAACATAACTGAAAATTAATAAGAGAGACTCACATAAAGACATATTGCATTTATCATTAACTCAGTTCAGTTTAGGTTCTAACCACAAAAACTAGGAAAGAAAGAATGGAAGGTACATATTTCCCACTGTATGAAAATGATACTTAGTGTTATTTCCTACATCCATATTTTATCTTTTTTTTCTCTTTTTTTTCTGGGGGGCAGGGAGTGGATAGGTGGGACGGGAAGTGGGGAACTGGGTGTTGCCCATGTACCCTTTCTGTAGTTACAAAAATAGCTTTATGAAAAAAATTATGGTCTGTGGCGGATATTGCTCTTCTTTATCAATTTCTGCCACTTCTTAGACTCATTTGATTTAGCCAAAAGGACTGAAAAGAAAGGGTGTATTGGGCTTACATAGCCAGCTCTTAGCAGCAAGGGGCTGCAGGGGGGGCTTCTGTGAGAATCCAGGAGCTGCCCCCACGACAGACACTGCCAGCTCCAAGACCAACCCACCATTTCCCAAACCTGAGCCCCTCAGGGACACTGGAAGTGCCCACAGGGAAGCAGATATCCATAGTGCAGACCATGGAGGACCCCATGCTGGTGCAGGTGGATGTGCCCTGAAGGAAGCTGCTGCCCATGGAAAGGCCCTGCTGGAACAGGCTCTTGGCAGGCTCCATGGAGAGGAGCCCATGCCGGAGCTTTTCTGGCAGGATTTGTGATCCCATGGGGGACCCACACTGGAACAGTTCCTAAAGGACTGCACCCTGTGGAAAAAACCATGCTAGAGCAGTTCTTGAAGGACTGTCTACAAGGCCAGACCCAATGCTGGAGCAGAGTAAGAGTGTGAAGAAAAGCCAGGAGACACAAGACAGTTCAAGCTGACCACATTTCCCGTTCCTAATCTGCACTGCTTGGTGGGGGTGGAGGTAAAGGACTTGGGAGTGAAGTTGAGCCTGGGACAAAAGAGGGCTGGAGGAAAGATGCTTTTTAGCCTTGCTTTCATTTCTCACTATCTTACTCTGTCATTAATTGGCAATAATTAAATCAATCCTCCCCAAGTTAAGTCTCTTTTTTCCCATGATGGAACTGAGTGATCTCCCTGTCCTTATCTCAACCCATGAGCTTTCCATTTTATTTTCCTCTCCATCTGGCTGAGCTGGAGGAGGAGAGCAGCTGGATGGGCACTTGGCAGCCAGACAAGGTTAACTGACCACAAAGGGACTAGGTCTGTCTTGCCTTCCAGACTTGATCAGAACAAACACGAGGAAATTCCATGACTTGTTAGCATCTATTTTTAATGCTGTGACTTCTCTCCTTACCCATAGCGATGTCTGACCACATCCCTGCTCAGTCTCTCTGCCAGGTAAGCCCCAATTCGATCCAGCTTCTCTGGTGCAGAAACTGCATAGAAAGTCAGCTTCTCCATGTCGGCTTTAACAAGACCATCCTAAAACAGAAACACAAAATAGAAAATTAAAGAGCTCATAGGAAGTATAAAGCTTTCCAAGTGTTTTTCCTTTTTTTCTAGTTAACATTTAAAGATCAGAGCCTTACAGATGGAAATAAGCTTCTGAAAAAAAAAACCCAAAACTTCTGAGCAAAACTGCCATTAGCTTAGCTGCAAAAATCAGCAACATGAAACAACTAAAATATTTTTTAAGCAAATGAAGCAGCTAGCTTGCTCCACCTTTTTGTTGTGAGGGAAGCGGTGTTCTAAGAAAAGGTATGTAGTGAGATATCTAACCAGTTCTAAGACACATTTCTTCCCTACTAGCACAATGTAATTTTTTTCTGTTCCCATCACCCCTCCCCTGCAAAGTATATTCAATGCATAATTTTGACAAAATATACAAACAAGACTGTAGTTAAAATATTTTACTTCTTCAGTGTCAGATCTTGAACAAGGCTGACCCCCAGGCACCTGAAGGCTAATTGTTAGAACAAGATCAAAGATTATCATATTAGTTCCAATGTGAACTTCAACATGGATCTGCTCAAATGAGGTTATAATCATAACTATCAGGTAAGCAGGATTAGGCTTTTCGTCTTTTTATCTTCTTTTTTCCCCTGCAAGTTCATTAAAAAAATCATTTTTCATATAAATTACTTAGAAGATTTTAAAACACTCATTATTGATTAATGGATTTCACCAAGCATATCTTCTCGTAATTTAAAGAAGGTCTGCAGCTCAAGGGAAACATCATGGACTGGCCTGTGTCCTGCACTGAGCCAATGAATATTAACCAAAGCTGAGCCTAAGAAGTGCCAACTCAGAGCTACTGAGTGAGATTTAAACTATAACACTACAACTGTAGCAATACTAGGTGTTTCTCCACCTGTATCAAAAAAGAGATTTGAACAAATAAACCTATAAAACCATACAGTTCCATGCATTCAATATACTGTATACACAGAAAACATTTCCTTTAAAGCCAGTAACATGCACTTACATAATCACTGGCACTCAGCAACAACACAATTTAAAAGAAAAGCCCAAATATTTTGTAACATATAAACCAAGTATTACGCAAATACTGAGTGTTCTGTTTACTTCTATTGTAACAAAAGATATAAAAATTTGGTAACACACTTAAAAAAATAGAACAGCAGAAACATAAGCTCTTGATCAGTCTGAACTGTCAAATGATTATGTGTAGACATAGGCATTACTAAACGGTACACTGAAGTTATTTCACAGAGAGTAAGAGGCTTTATTATAGCTCCAAGATTATGGCAGTGAAATGAAAAGAAATAAAATTGTAGATAAGTACCTGGTGAAATTAAAAAAACAAACACCAGAAAAACCTTTCTGGGTCACAACAGTCTACCAGAACTATAAAAATGTTCACAGTCTCCAAGCCAAGAGTTAAAAATTTAAAATCCTGTAGAAAACCAGAAAATGTTCACACCTGAAAGCACAAGAAAGCATTTGTGGTTCTAAGAAGTGATGAAGCTAAGTGCTACCTCTGCAGCAGAATATATTCTTTAATTAAATCTCTGTTTCTCTCAGCAAAACGTACTAATTTTATTCTTCAATATGCAGCCCTGCTTTGGAAATGGAATTAGACCAGATGATCTATATGGGTCCCTCTCCAGATAAATTATTCTACTAACCTCTCTTAAAGCTATTAAATGGTAAAGCAGAATTTATGGTAAAACATTAAAAGACAAAAAAAAATTTAAAAAATTGTTAAAGCATTAGCTATAACCAAAAATTTTCAAACGTCAACCCCTTAAAATTATAAAGTCATGACTCACTTTTGGATCTTCAGGAAATATGTTATCTACCAGACGCTTGTAGCGAGGTCTCAGCGCAGCACAGCAGCAGCAAACACCTGCAGAGAGATTTACCCAACGGGATTTAGGATGCAGTTCGAGGGACTCATTTGAAGGGACAAGCTGACAAGCATGGAGGAAGAAGATAACACTGAATTCAGCTTGCTATCAGCAATAAAGCAAAATCAAGGGAATTGAAAGTACAAATAAGTCAAATAAGCAAAACTACTATCACACTGTAATACATGAGAAAATATGCAAGCATATCGGGTGCTAAAAACACACCTGTCATCCATACCTAAAAACATGCAGAAAAGGCAAGGCATTTTAAAATTTAGTCATGTTCATACCAAAGCTACTTTATTTGCAGGTTTATCTTAATTCTGAATGACTGTTTCAAAACATTGAAATGTGCATTATGTTTATTATTCTAAAAAAAGAAAACAAAAACAAAATCTGTTTTAAAGGCACCCATATAGACCATAATATACAAAACAAGCTCTGCCTTCCTTATTCCTTATCCTTCCTTTTACTGGGCATCGGTGAAATGACAGTCACTTGATGCAGAGAAATTAATTTTTTAAATCTCATTTCTACTCTACTACTAGTCCATATAATCAGAACAATGCATGTAACTTCAATTTTATTGATTTTAAAAGTCATACTGCCTGCTCTGGAAAGGTAACAAACATGCAAAGCATTGTTTGTTTTTTTTTTTCTAGCACTTAGGAGTACTAGAACTTTGGAATTAGGTTAAAACTCAGCACAAAAATAAATAATAAAAAAAAAGTTTCTAGGTATCTGTCCAGCTGTTTATCAGTGTAGACTTACTCCCTTTTTTAAAAACATTTTTGACAAATCAGGTTTTAAACATTTCAGTGGGCATATTATCTGACTAAGTTACTGGTCAGGCCTCAGGTCAACACCAAAGTAGCTCTAACACACAAGAGCCGCTGAATAAACAATAACACACGCAGTAATAATATATCAAGCATACAAGCAGATCATGTCTTTCAAGTTTCAACATGTGAAAGATTCAGAGTAGCTAAATACCTTGCAAATGCCTTATTAAAGGTATCCATTTACATACTCAAAAAATCTTATAACACTTTGCTAAAAATAGTAAAAAATGGAAAACAATAAAGAGTATCTTGGAAGAAATTGCTGATGATTACAACTTATGCATCAAGACTTGTATTTCTTTACTTAAGATATCTAAGTAATCTTAGTGGTTTTTATCCATATTTATCAAAACATCTGGGAGATTCATGACAAAGACTTACCCTGCTGTACTTGGTTTTTATTACAAGACTCTACAGGAATAAACATTCTCCCTCTATTCCATCTGTTTTCGGATATTATTTATCACTTGGACAAAAAATGTATTCTGCTCACACTTTGACAACTTAATTCTTGCAACTTATTTAATTAAAAACAATTATCAAAGACAGATCTATGATTTTAAAACTGTCCATTAACTCCAAGTTCTCCCCAATGGGAGATTTCTCCCCAGTTCATGAATTAGAGAACACCGTATCACCAATAAGATCAACACTGACTTATGACTTCAATACATAATTATGAAAACAAAAAGCACTCAAGGAATAAACAACTGGAATGCTGAGAATTTTTTGTTAAATACTACGTTGTTACTATTGTCAAGTTCTTCATATGACTCCTAATGATATTCTACTGATGGAGCTCTAACAAATGTGACAATCTACAATTACATAAAAGCTGCAGGTATGAAGGAACTAAAATCAAAGTTCTTTAATATACCACTGGAAAATGTAAGTATGAAAAAAGGTTAAAACCCTACTTGACTTAAAACAGAAACAATTTAGACAGTTCTACAAAAATATTCTATTGAGAGCATGCTGTGCAACATTTTAAAAGTAAACAAAATCATAATAAGAAATACTGTGTTAGTGTCTAGTATATCATTCTGTATTAGGAAATTCAAGTAAGACCATCAAAATCCACCAGAAAAGACATAATATGGCTAAATATTTCTTGAGTTAGGTATGCAACTGAGCACTCTTTGTACTCAGTGTTCCTACTTGGTTTTGTACCTTACGGTTGATCATTAACTTTGGTCCACAGTAAACAGTATGTTTGATTACTACTAAATACAGCAAAATATTCTAACAACAATGGTAGCAAAATAATTTGATTCAACTATCTAAAACATAGTAAGAGCAGGAAAATCTTCTATAACATTTCAAGACAAGCAATTAAAAATACTTTTATAATTACTTTATGCTTTTTTAAGTTACAGAAGAAAATCTTTGCAAAGAACTGCAATTTAAATCTTAAAATGGTGTTTTAAACCCATGTTAATTACATAAATTTAACATAAAATCTGGATACAGTTACTCCTTTGAGACGGATAAAAAATATCAGATAACAGTACCAACTCATTCTGGCAGCCTTACCAGATGGTTTCAGTTAATGGAAACATAATATTGTTGAAATATGGCTTTTCAAATTTATGGCACGTGGTGAATTTTGACATCAAAATGGCCTAACAAGGCCATATAAGTAAGTACATATAAGATTTAAAATTTTCTCCTCATCTTAGATTTTCAGTAGTGTCTTTACATTGCTATGTATTTAATTATAAAACTGTTTATATGGAAAAAAATGAAAAACCTGTGAAAAATTCTTTATCATCAAAGTGTAAACCCAAAATTAGTATGATGTTAATACCATCAAAAGAACTTCCTACGTTAAACAGAACATTCAAGTATGAGAAAGTGAGATTTAATCTGTCAAAGCTTTCAGCCTCCAAACAGAACACTATCAGAAATAAAACTGACAGGCACTCCAAACAACAGAGAAAAAAATGACAACCAAAAGCAGAAACCAAAACAATTAACAGTCATGACATGGATTTTGTGGAACAACTACTAATCATTGCTCAGTTTTATCATTTTGATATAACCATGAAAGATTAATAAAATCATAGGAATAGGTTTAAAGAATGCACAAATATTAAAAAAAGAAAAAAAATACAACAAAACAAAATCCCCAAGAAATCAAGGCAACAACTTACAGTAAAAATAACCCATAAAATTTAGGAACATTTTACTACATAGACCAAAAAGATGAATCTTGTAATAGATGGATAGAAGCTGAGTAACTAAAAACAGATTCCCTACTTCTTGGATATGAGTTTAACAGAGATAAACATTTATCCAAATAAGCACATTAGTTTCACATAAATAAATTATTTTGTAGGTCTGTAGAACAGAGTCAGGTAAAAAGAACCTGTGCAGGTTTATCGAGGAAAAATCCTACGACAATTCCTTTATTGTATTAGGCAAAATTTGCATTTTAATGGCCTCCCCGTTGCAGACATTTTTACATCATTTTATACAAGTAAATATAAAGGTTAAAGCAATATTACAGAGAACCCCACACTGTAACATAATGTTCATGTAAAAGGTTTAAAAAATACTTATTATTTGCTTCTCCAATAGTGGGATTCTTACCAATTCAAACATGCACATTCTCTTCTACTAAAGGAGTCCTATAATCTGCATTTTACATGTTAAGACTGCACACATTTACCAGCTGCACGGGTACTTCTTTTTACACATATTTACTCCACACAACAGCAGTAAGATACAGCCCTCGCTAGCAGAAAATGGGAATTTCACCTACCCAAACACATACACGGTCTCGGTTCAAAAGCAGAATTATAATCATAGGCTTTTTCTTGCTCAACAGTTGGAACTTGCACATACTGCCTCATCCTGGATATGAATTCACTCCCCCGGAAAGGACTCCTTTCCCAGAAATTTGCTCTCTCGCTCACATAGCTGCGGTTACTTCCCGAGAGGGCTCTGCAACACTGTAAGCTTATCTGATCAGCTCAGTGACATCTGCATAAAGCCACCAAGCACGTGAAAAACTTCAGTATCAAATTCTGTTAACAAGGCCAGGCACAAAAAAAGAGAAAAGAATAAAAGATACACTGTCAATGTGTGATTCACAGCTCCTCGAATGAAACTGCACACTCAGTTTCGTTGCTTCAACTTGCCCAGCACACACAGCGCATTATTTCTCTGACTAGAAGTAAAAAATCCATATAGTTTCAGGAAAAACTATCCTCAGTCAGCTGCCACATATCACTGTAGAGTGATAAATATTTTAACAAAACCTACTCCCTTGGTCTTACTGGTGAACGGACAGAGAGAAATGTGTTTAAGGCACACTGCTGTCCAAAAAGACTTTTTTAAACAGAAAAGCTTACCTCTAAGATTAAAGAAACAATCTAAAAATAATTAAATTAACATTACCTCTAATGATACTTCCAAATTTAAGAAGCACCGACTACAGAACTTAAATCATTAACATGATTATGACACATCAGGTAGAAAATCAATTTCGGGTTAAACAATTCTGAAGTTGCTTTCCAGCTTCCCATTAATTCTCAGCATTTTATTGTTTCACTTCCTACATTACATACACTTGGGCAACAGAAATTCACGATTTTCATACAGACATTTTATAAACCCTGGAAAATATAAGTACTGTTTTTAATAAAAACACAGCTAATCATGTCCACTACATAAAAATTCCACACCAATTCTAGACTTAGAGGACAAGCACTAATAAACTCAAAGAAAAGCCTGAGCTGCGCAGAAACTGTCACCACATAGTTTACTACGGTGTAAAATAGAAAAATGCATATTACAATAAAGCTGTATTTCAAGTTTGTTTCTCTGAATATTCATGCCACATTTTACTCATACGAAATTGCAGGAAAACAAAACCTTCAAGGTGGGTTTAAACATAAAACACCAAGTTCTGCCCATCAAGTTTAAAACTCCCACATTATTTTCTTCTTTATCGAAATCTAAGGAAAAGGAAAATACATCATCTGTTTTATCTAATACTGGAATCTTCCAACGTTTTCTAATGTTGTCTAATATTGTTGTCAACTGTTTACAGAGCATTAATAACCTGAAGCAAGATGTCATGTTCACTGACTGAATATCTTTATGTCCCAAGCTTGGATCTGGTCATCCCTAACTTTATTTGCTACCTTCCAAGCTTTTTCAAAAAAAAAGTCTTATTCTATCAAAAAATGGTATAACTAACGTAAAAGTTTCAATCTAAAGAAAAATGCATGTTTTGCTAATATCAAGAAACTGAGCAATATTAAAATTACATTTGGTTGCTCAATGTACTTAAATATAACTATGTAAAAATTTACTTGACTTTAATGTATTAAACTTTAATTTTACCTGTTTTTCTGTATCTGAGATGAAAAATAGAAATAAAATTAATTTCTTTCAAATATTCTGGTGAAAGTGCATAAAATAACACCTCAACCATAATCAGTTACTATACCTCATTATTTCTGAACTGTTAATATCAGTTGATGCATTTAATTCAGAACTAAAATGATTTTCAAGGGCATTCCCATTCCACTATGAAAAAGAGATCAGACATTTTGCAACAAGGAAATTATCCCAGCCATATAAAGGAGTTAATTAAAAATATTCTTCAATCTGCTATAAAAAGAACCACTGCTGTAAGGACGCGCTGATCAGCCATTGCAATGTCCCTGGAATGCACTCCCAGAGGGCACAGCAGACTCATCATTTAGACAGGATGAAGTCTCATCCCCCAGATGAGCCTCTCCTCCCCTCACCCGAGTGCTAGCTGCCTTCTAAGTGGCTGATTTCCAGCCTCTCTCTATCAAAATGCAGCAAAGAAAATGTCCAACATGCAGATAAAATTTTTGTCTTGAGAACATGACATTCATCTTAATGTGAACCTCTGACCCCCCTGACAGAAAACCCTCAGTAACACCTAATGGGGAAAATTCTATCCATACCTAGATTTGGCAATTTTACATTGATTTCTAAAAATATTTGGTGCTCCATTTATTTAAATGAAAACAAACCTCAAAAAAACAGCTTTCTTCTTAGAATAGTCTTAGTCTTACGGTAAGCTAAAAAGTTAACTGAAGTTAATTCTGGTGCAATATGACTTCAAGAAGAGTTCTCCCAAACTGGAATCATAGAATCATTAAGGTTGGAAAAGACCTCTAAGGTCATCAAGTTCAACCATCAATCCAGCACCATGTTCACCATTAAACCATGTCCTGAAGTGCCACATCCACACATTTTCTGAACACTTTCATGAATGGTTACTCCACCACTCCCCTGGGCAGCCTATCCCAGTGCCTGACCACCTTTTCTGTGAAGATTACTTTCTAATATCCAATCTCAGTCTCCCCTGCTGCAACTTGAGGCTATTTCCCCTTGTCCTGTTGCTTATTACTCAGGAAAAGAGACTGACCCCCACCTGGCTACAGCCTCCTTTCAGGCAGTTGCACAGAATGGTTAAGGTCCCGCTGAGGCTCCTTTTCTCCAGGCTGAACACCCCCAGCTCCCTCAGCTGCTCCTCATCAGACTTGTGCTCCAGACCCTTCCCCAGCCCTGTTGCCCTTCTCTGGACACGCTCCAGGACCTCAATCTCTTTCTTGCTGTGAGTGGCCCAGAATTCAGGGTGCGCCCTCACCAGTGCTGAGTACAGGGGAACTGTCACTGCCCTGGTCCTGCTGGCCACTGTTGCTGAGACAGGCCAGGATGTCACTGACCTTCTTTGGCCACCTGGGCACACACACTGGCTCATGTTCAGGCACTGCTGACCAACATTACCAGGTCCTTTTCCGCCAGCTTCCCAGCCACTCTTCAAAACCGTAGCATTGCATGGAATCAGCAAGGAGAGATACACACCTTGCTATGATGAAAAGCATGTACAAGTAATTCGAATATAAACTTTTGTGAAGGCAAGAAATGACAATGCATGTGAGGTTACTAGTAAGAAGTTTGGAAAAAACTCCAAGCTAGACAAACAATGCTTACCACCATGCTTCTTCAATGAAGTATTCTTTTCAGAGCCAGTAGCAATTAAAACAAATCCCCCCGGAAAATATTATCCATGGGATAGTGTGTTTGAAAGACGTCTAATCCATTAAAAGAAAGTTTTCCATTACATCAGATTCTCCAGTTGCTTTCCTTAAGTTCCACCACCTTCAGTGTTTCCATACTGTCTCTCCTTTCTCCCACCTTTATTGGTTTCACATAGTAACTTTGTTTTACTTGCTCATTTCTGTTGTCCTGAACACCACCTCCTCCTTTCCTGCTCTGAGATAGTACTGTCACTCTCTATTTTTAATACAGCATTAAAATTACCTAAAACTAATCTGGTTCCAGTGGAAGAAGCTCTATGACATTATGAATTTTGCTTAATTCCCGTCCTTATATTCCTATTAAGCTGGCCAATGTCATTTACTTCTCATCACTGAAGCAATTCAAAAAAGAGACTTTAGGAGATTGGAAAGACACATTTACATAAATCTCCTTGACCCCTCTTCATCATAACTGGCACTGATAATCTGTTCAGGGAAAAAAAACCAACGGACAAAGTCCAACTTTCATTCCTGCTTTCAGTATTTGGTTCGCAACTGGGAAATGAGTTCTAGGTGATAAATCCAGAGGAGAGAAAAAAACCCAAACACAGAGGTTTTGTGCTATTGTACTCCTGTTTCTAAACAAATACTGATTTCATAACAAGGTGTTTCAGAAATCAGTGAAAAATGCAACATACGTAAACTGCTGGACTAAAGGAGACAGGGAGCGAGAGAGGCTCATAGCGCCTTGTGTATTCTCTGAAGCACATGAACTGCTATTATTCCGCCATCCAGGCAAACAGCAGAGCATGGAATGGACTGCTAACACTGACAAAACACCCACTGTGCACATCCAGGAACACACTGAGCCAGGAGGACATTCTTTACTTAATTCAGAATAATAAAAGTAAAGAAAGATTGATATTATTACAGCAGCCTCCTTCCACTCCTGCTAATTAACACAAATATTTTGACCTATCTCTGCTTGTCCAGATGCCTGGCTCCTCCCAACATCGAAGGGTACCAGTGAGTGGAGTCTCCCCAGCACACTGATGACCCTGGCATAGAAACAGCCTCCCAATGCCAAACAATCCTGTGCAAAGCTTGGCTTCACTTTGACCCTAAACTATTCTCTAACCCAGATGATCCATCTTCAGAATCCTGCATCCCTGAACACTTGCCAGGTGCAGAAGACAGTTGCAGGTGACAGTGGCGAGTGCTGTGAACTTCATGTGTGCTCAAAGGCCAACTAACTTGCTTCACATTCCTCCATGAGTTCCACTGAGAAGAGGGGCTGCAACACCTGCACCTCTCCTACCACCTCGTTCCCACTTAGGTGTTGCTCCTTAACCTACAACTAACACCAAAGGCCATTCTACAGAAGAGGCTGGTGCACCTCCAGATTGAGATGGACACTGAGGGAGGGGAAAGATACTACACAAGGCAGGGTTGAACAGCAACAAGCCAAACTGCAACATTTAGCCTATCTCCAAGCCAGAGGTGAGTAACAAGCAGTTCTTGAGGAGTGCCAGGGGAAAAATTATGCCAGAAGGGTCACTGTCTGCCTCTGGAGCCTTCAAACTACACTTCTGATCAGCAGGTTGGCAAACTACAGGTAAAAATATATATACTTGGCTAAACAGCTCAATAAACTTTGGTAACTAAGTCCAGGCTAAGTCCAGATGCTCAAGCTGATCATACCTTTTCTTCCTAGTCCGAACTCGAGGCAGCACAGCAGACTGCTGACAGGGACTTTCTTTGTGCCAGTCTGCCCATACTCAGTTTTAGTTTTAAAATTTCTAATCAACATGTTCCACATTTCCCATTCCATTGCACTTCCTCATCCTACTGAACACAGCCCTTTTTCGCAGCAAGGAAAAGAGTTATTTTGTTGTTTTACTACTTGCTGCTTGCTTCTGGTTTGCTACAGCAACTCAAGTGGATTAAGCTATTATCTTTAGGGTAACACTCCCTTGTAAACATGAGGATGAGATGGGAAACTGGGACAAGAGCACAGGTCTTGATACAACTCTAGGAGTTACAATTAATGGAACCTTTCAGTTTTCAAGCTTAGGGCAGTAGCACATAGGGATTACTTGGCATCTCAGAACACAGTCACTCAAACACCATGAACTGTTCTGCTTTTCAGCAGATGTTTTAATTTCAGGATCTGGAATGGCCCTGACACATGGGAAAGTTGCCAAGATGTGTAAAGTTCTACCTTCTCGGTCAACTGAAATCTGTATTACATGGTAATCTTTTCTGCTTTGGAAGCTGCTGCTTCCCTACACCAAGAAACCAATGCAAGAATGTCAAGCACTCTCTACTTCTGGAATTTTATGAAGATTTTGTCATTACTACATATTTTCATTATTTGAGGAGTGCTATAAGCATGGCACTGATAAACTGACTATCACCTGCCCTACAGCTGACAAGCCCACTTCAAACCAATGAGGAACTGGTCGGCACGTGCCTAGGGCTTCAAGTTTTCTTAGGGGCTGATAAACACCTGAAACGTTGTGCTTTGAAAAAAACATGACTGTAAAGATGCATGAAGAATTTTTCTGATGACTGCTACTTTTTCCATTTTCTTAACACCATGCAGTTTGCTTTGTCAATCCAATCCACAAGGATGGAATACAGTTGTAGGGGTTAGACTCACAGAATCTTACACTACTGTCCATCTTTTTCCTCAGAAAAAAAGGAAGCTCAGACCAGCTGTGTCACCTCCCCATCACAAGTATCCTATGACTACAGTATGTAGGATAGGAGGATTTAATTCTCCACTCCTGCCTTGTAGCTCATGCTGCCCAAATGCACAGGGCTGAAACAGACCAGGGAGCAGGTGCCACTCTGTGACTTGAAAAACAAGGCATGAGAAGCTTTTTGTGAGAGAAAAATGCATGCATGCCATGATTAAGTCCTCACACCGAGGAAGCAGAGGTTCACAGGCCTTCTTCTGGGAACCCTCAAAGCTAATGGAGAAGGTAAGCCTAGCTCAGGAAACAAGGTTTTAACCAGTGCAGCATAAACCACTGACCTGTTTATAGGACATGTAAGAATGTGTTGTTCTATAGATTCTTTCTTCTATTAAAACATCCCAAATATCAACATAAACGTGGCCAGAGCTTCAAAAACAAGTTTTACCTTCATTTGGGCAAACCAAGCTAGAGACATCAGTTTAACACCACATTACATAAATTTTATTTCCTGCACACACACACACAGAGTACACAGAAAGTAAGAGTGGATGAAAGTGTTTCTGCGAATCTAGAACCATATTGTGATATTTATGCTGGGGAAACAGAGTGCAGCAACTCCTCTGAGGCACACACACAGAGTTCAAAACATGACAAAGCATCTGTTCCTGTTCAGCAACAGAAGTGTTTAAACTGTATTGACATTAATGAAAAATGAAATGCTGAACAAAAATGTTGTAATGTTACTTTGAAAAACAGAGTCACAGAGGATACTTAGGCTTCAGAATTCAAATTCTTGTTTAAATATCACCAATCTTCAATTAAGTACTTTGCTTGTGTCTATTCCTAGCTGTTTGATTTTCCCAGAAAACATTTACAAAATGAGATATTGCCATTTGGACATGGAAACATACATGTTTCCATTAAAAGAAAAAGAACATTAAAATAATATGGAATTAAAAATTTGAAAAAAAATCTCTTTACATATTATCAAGAAAAGGTCCTTGGAGCTGCCAATACACTCCATTTTACACATTTTCCTTCCTCTGCAAACAGCTTTACCTAGTTCATCCTGTCCTTACAGAAGGGCAGCTTTTGAACAATCAGCAAACAGAAGTTTATGCAACAACTTTTCAATTATTCACGGTTTTAAACATAGACATGAAAGACACAAGTTTCACTGAAAAAAAACCCAAAAAACACTTCCTTCTAGGTTAATCCAAATTATAAAATACCCTCATAGTTGTTATCTTTCCCATTAGTTCTAAAGAGCACTTCAATTGGAATTCAGGTTTCCTCCAAGAACTGAAAAGCAGCTCTTCTCCAAAACAGTGGGATATAAGATTAGAACATATGCCTATCTAGAACCACATATCCCAGCTAAGTAAAAAGCAATTTCTCCCCTCCTGTAATGTCTAATGAGTCAGAGAGGAACACAGACACAGTAGATTTGCTCTCCTGGGCACCTTCAGTACCTAAAGAATGTATATGCTCCTTTACTGCCACAACTTCTGTTTCCCACCAAATCAAACTGGCCAGTCTAGAAGATGGTCACGGTAGGAGACTGATAGCTTTGTATTTATACACAAATAAGTAGTATTATAAATACATCTTGTTAACCAGTAAATCGTAGGTGTGTCAGTTTTCTGTAGAAAACTGGACATCTGTGGGCACACAGGCTCATTGGCTTCTGCAGCAATCCAGCAGTTCTTGCTCACAACCAGCACTTCTAATCACACTACTATTCCAACATTAGACTCAATTTGCAAAAATTATATTTTGTCAGTTCTGAGGAACTTCAACCTCATGTATAAACCAATGTCACTAACAAATCACAAACTCATTTAATAAAAAAAACCACAAGCACATAGAAAGTCTTGAAAGTCTTGCAGCTTGCACTGCAGTTACTATATGAAGAGAAGTCTGCCAGCTCAGTCATGTCCGACACAGATCAATGATAATAACTACTCATGTTTTATTACATATAAAGTTCATAAGTAGGGTATCAGCATCCTAAAGTCCTTTTCTAATCATTAGACAGTTACATTCTAGTTTAATGAACACAGGAAAATTTGTTTTAATAGCATAAATTATTGTGTATTTGTTGGTGCACTTCTAACAAAATATCCACAAAGCTTTATCTTCACTGATTTCCTTACGTATTAACAGCTTTACAAAACTATCAGGAAGGAGTACTGATTTAGCATAATTATACAGCTAAGTGTTAGACTGGAATTCCTTACTCATTCCCCGACTAAGAAATTAGTAAGCATTCTCAAACCACAATTAAAGACTCGGGGTGCCCATTTCCAGCCAAAGTACAGATTATTATCAGCAAAATACTGTAACAGGTCCAAGTACAATTTAGAGTCACAATTGTGCTCTTCTTGAAAAACGAAAGGGCTGAGACCTTTAACAGGTCTCAAGCCAGACAAGAAAACAAAGGCTGAGTTATACAGGCATCAACTATTTTTCTGAAGTCTTGGGGTCCACAAGTTGCTAGATGACGAATCATAGAATTGTATAATATTCTGAGTACAAGGGGACACAACAAGGATCATCAAATCCAACTCCTGGCCCTGAACAGGACAGCCCCAAGAATCACAGTGTGCCTGAGAGCATTGTCCAAATGCTTCTTGAACTCTTGGCAGACTTGGAAGCATCTCATTCATCTACCCATCCCACCTTTTATTCCTTCCTGTCTAATTCCTGCATGAATTAATCTTGAATAATGTAACTTTCTAGAAGTGAAATTCCAGAAAGCATTCTCAAATTCTAGAATGCATTTTCAAAGCATTCTTTGAAAGCCAAGAGTGGTGCACACAGCTAACTTTCATTTTCAGCAATTCACAAGGAACCTGATTTCCTAGAGAGCTACCGAGGTTCATAGTGGTCAATGGTGGGAAGGAAAGTCCATATACCAAAGAAAAGGAAAGCCAAAATACTTTCAAAAGCAGTTCACCCTGGCTTTTTCAGAGACATGCATTTAATCACATAATGGAAATCTTCCCCCGCTCCCCAAAATAAATTTTGCTTTGTTGTCATGCACAAAAAAATAGGACACTTGCATGCATAATCAGCATGAGCCTTCTTACCCTTTCGTCCCATGATTCAGAAATCAATAGCAAACAAAGCTGCACATGAAGATTAATCGATTGATAGTTGCAAAGCCATTTCTGTAAATAACAATGACAGCCATATTTTAATAAAACCTGAAAAAATGACTAAGCTACACTTTAACATTTGGTGAAAGGTCTATGTACAGTTTAAAAGCACACAAAGGCTTTGATGGGCACTGAATTAAGTCCATCTCTAAAGCATTTGATTTTTTTGTTAGATGCCCAAATTGTGTATACATAAGTAACAACAGCTGAAAAAATAAATTTTTCAGGTTTCGACAAGGAATGGATGGAACACAATTGTTCATTTCTTGGCTACACTGAAGTGTGTTCCAAAACAAATGGAAGAAATGGAAGGATGAATGATAATAATTTTGTCACTCATCATGTCTTAATACGAGTGTTTCTGACTCTCTATGAAACTGCCCCTAAACATTTACTTTCCCAAATGGGGTTAGGATGATGTGTACACAGAAAGAACAGCTAACAGAAAACCACAAAGGGAACACTTGTTCCAAACTAACCAGTCAAAGAAACCTATGCATACTCATTAAATATGGAAGCACCAATCTGACAGCACACAAAGTTGCTTAAGGTACCCTGAGTTAAAGAAACAGATGTACAAAGAGCTACAGTTTTCCAGCTGCAAGTTCCTTGTTTCTTTTCTTAGATTAATCAAGGATACATTTGGAGAAATAACCAGTTTTTCTTCTCAGTGTAGAAAAGACAATCACCTAAAAATCAGCTGTAAAAACCTAAGTGTATCTAAGTGTCTACATATTGAAAGAATTTCTGGCATATTATTATGCAAAGAAACCATTACATATTCTGTGACCATAGTATTATAATAGTTACAAATATTCTGAAATACAGGTTTTTTCGTTTTCTAGCGTAGGTCTAGCAAGTGGCAAACTGCTGAAGGAAGCCCAAACCATGACTTTCCTCTGGCAGCTGTTTTCCAAGTTCCCATGTCCCTTAGGTTAGTAGCTGAAAAGTACATGATACAGAGCTTCTGATGTTTCTCATCCCAAAATACCAGAATCAAGCAGCAAACAATAATTTCAGACACCCCCGATGTAACTCTTCTGTAATAACTGAAATATGAAAATGTTACAGAATTATAATGTATTTAACACTGTTGTAAGCAGTCAACAATGCTGTCATAAAATTAAGAGGGTTTCTACTGCCTATGAAGTAAACAAACCAATTATAAAGAATGCTTTTTCAAGTAGAAGATCCCATTTAGGGTTGTAAAGTGTAAAAACTACATGAGAAGCATAATCCAGAGGAGGAAAAAAGTATGCTGGATGGAAAGAGTGAAGACAGTAATTAATAAGAACTATGGCTTAATTTTCACTAAAAGCATTAGAAAGCTTAGTCCTTGGAATATTTATATAGACACATCTCCAGCCATTGGTATTTCACAGGGAGAATTTTATTTCATAGGGAGATAAATCTTCCTGTTAACAATCATGTTAATACTTCCTTATTATATACAATAAAAACTAAAATCACAAAACATAAATAAATTAATTTGCCAAAATTGTTGTGAGGGGAGAAAACCAAAATGAGGAAGTTATCTGCCTCTTAAAATGTGTGAAAAATGTTAAATGCCAGCTAAGAATTCACTCATTTCAAATGCCATTTCAAGTGCTGTTTTTCCTCCTACACTTGGCAAGACAGCTCTATTCACATAGAAAATTATAATTTTAAAAGTTTGAAGGGTACTTTTGGGTTTTAGGGAGGGGTGGATCACTTATTTGTTTAAAGACTATGAAGTAACATGACTAAAAGCAGTAGCATGCATGAATACAGAAAATAACAAGCACTACTCAATTGTCTCATCTTCTGTTTGCTTTCCCCTTGAACGAAGCAGGGACGCCACCAGAACTCTCCACCTGCTGCCAGAGGAGCTACCTCTGCACAGACAAGTGGCAAAAAGCCACAAGGTGTTTGGGAGGCCAAGGAAACAAAATGTTATGTGATGAGAAAAAACCTGCACTGAGCACACCTAGAGCCATTCTGAAGTCACCAAAACTGCCACTTGACTGTAACCAAGAACAGGCCAAATCATGGAATATTTTCCACATGACTAATATATGTACCTCTTAAATCAGAACGGTCCCTTTCCAACCGGCAAATATTTGACAGAAGAGTGTAGGTGGTGTTCATATTACTGAATTTCACAGCAGTAATTCAAAGGGAAAATGTAGGAAAATGACATTTGGCAAAATCCTTATTTTAATTATTTGTTCTCTTAATTTATATGTTACAGTTAGTCATAAGGACCTGCTAATCAGCAGCTAAAAACAATGGAACTAACAACTATTATTAACAAAACCCTGAAAACTCAATATATAATTACATTAATGACATAAGCCAGAAGAGAAAAGAATAAGCTAAGAGAAAGTTTAAAAAAGTCACACACAAAGCTACCACAAATAAAATACATTCTTATAGTCAACAAGTGCTCTCACCTGTACCACACATAATTCTTCTAGTTCAAGCAATTTCATTTTAGTATAAAAGCTGCCTTTAAGTTAAACATTTAATTGAAGTCAGGGAATACATCCAGTAAGTAGGTTAGCTGTTTCTAGAAAAGAAAAACCTCATTATCTACCAAGCTGTGTTTCAAACATCTGATTAAGTGTGAATATCTGGAACAGAATGTTCAAAAAGAAGAAAAGTCTTCAACAAATATTTTGATATGACTTAGTTATTATTCTTCTCCTTAGCAGAAGCATTTGTAACATTTCAATCTGAATGCCGCCAACAAAAAAACCTACCAAAACCACCCATGTTCCCTAACAGAAGTATGCTAAGTGAAATTATCTGCATAAATTATTCAGGGAAATTGAGAGCACAAGAGGCAAGAGAGAAACACATACTGCCTGGAGTGCAAAGGCTATCTGGTTATAAGTTCTCTGGTTTTGTTTTTAAATAAAAACACTATTTAATCTTTCAACCCAGAGTTTCTTTGTGATAGGCATGGCTTAAACAGTTACTAAAACAGCTGTGGTTCAAAACTGCCCCTACTGTACTATAACAGCAATGAGAAAACACATTTGCTTTCTCAACATTTCAGAACTTGCATTTCAGCTGAAGACACCATCCACGTCTGTAACAATTTGCATCAATGATTGATGTGTTATTTGCACAAGAGAAACTCAAAGTTAAACATAAAAAGTTTAGGGAAAAGCTACACCTTGGCAAGGTTGATACAGGTGCTGCAGCAATGATAGAGCATAACACCTCTTCTACAGATGTCAGCACAAATGCCATATCATGGCTGGTCAAAGACAAGTACTTTTACATCTCAAGGTTAAGAGAGTAGAGTGAAAATTTTCTATTTGGGCCACTACAACTGCATTGAGACTAAAATCTTAACATTTTTTAGGACTCAATGCAGCACTAAATCCCCACATTCCTAAGTCGGATTACTAAACAAAAACATCAATAGAAAACGTGATAATCCAAACATGCAACAAACAACTCATGCAGAGCCCAGCACCCATGGCTGAGCTGAGGCTGAATGAGAACAGCATCCATCACCTCTGGCTAATAACCTTTGTTCATCTCTCCCCCTCTCGGTACCACAGCCCAGTTCTGACTATGTGCTTATTTTTTCACAGTTAATGTTGAAGGAGCTAAAAAGCATATTGTCCTGTGAATGTTTCATGCACAATAACTTCAAGACTGACTTCTACAGTGTCACCAGGAACAGCTGAAGTCCCCAGAAAGACTAATTAAGGTCTTACTTAGTTTTTATGTAAAGCAGTATGTCGGCCTCTCATGCTATTCCAGAACATCACCTTTAGACCTATACATTCAACTACTGTACCTTAAAAAAAAAAAAAAAAAAGGGGGTGAAATTACCACCAGGAACTGAACCATTAACCCGGGAAACAAAGTAGGATAATAGTGGATGAGGGAGTTGGTCAGTATGACCCAAGAAGTCCATCATCAAAATTTACTGTTAACTAGGTATTATTTCTCTACTTCATTTCTAAAGAACGCATTGTAGCATGACAGAAAACATTTTTGGAAAATATCTCGCTGTGACAGCCTTTTCTAAGTTTCAGTCCTAATGACGGTCAATGCACTTCTTGATGTGTGGGATGAGAACTCCGTGTGAAAAAAAAATAAAATTTAAAAAACACACAAAACTGTCCAGCCTTTAGAAACAACTGATTTTTTCAGATTTCAAGGAAAAATACTTTAAGATTTCAAAGTAACACTGTAGCAGCAGCTTGTTTCATCACTATGCTCTGAAAAGAATCCTATGGAACCTTTAGAGAAGCCTAAATTAGCAGGCAGAAGATTTCCTTTCCACATGCAACAGAGCTGAATTCCTTAAGGATCCCTCTATCTGTACTATTAATAGTACAACCAGCCACAAAAGGATGCTTGCTTGCCTCAAATTCCAATCCAATCCTACTTTTTTATTGCCATAACTTTTGGAAGTAAAATATTATGAAAATACTGTTATTTCACAAGAATTGCAATACACACGTCTGTTAGGTTCCCTTCACTCATGCACTTAAACTCATTAACACAGGCAAAGATAAGTAAATGGCTGTGTACTTCTGAGTGTCTCGCTACAAATAAATATTGCAATTAGTTCTTTAGATCTAGAATTTCCATCTGACTGTAGTAATGCAGACTCTACATGCACTGATAGTAATGACCCCAAACATAAGCATACCTGGTTTGAAAGAAAAAAAAAAATCTTATTTTTCCAGGTTAAAAACCCCTCACACTCCTTCACATGACAAATGTGACATATCTTACTTACAGTAAGGTATTTTACATGACAGTGGTCCAAACAACACAACACAGAACTACTGCAAGGCACTTTTAGTACCCAGTCACAGCTTATTACAAATCACAGCAAAGAACAGTCCAAAGATTCCCTCATGAAATTAAGCATCCATGAAATTCATTACAAACCTACATAATTAAAATGTACTCAATATGACTGGTACTGTATCTTTATGAATACTTCTTTATCCTCTGGATAAAGCAGACTGCTTCATCCAAAGACTGATGTTAGCAATCTTATTAGAGATCATGTACATTTTTTTTCCAAATAGAACACAAAAAAATAATTAAAGAAACAGTTAAATTTATACTTTTGTAATGCATTTTATAACTTGGTCCTTTGTGTTAGAGAAATTTGCTACTCTTGAAGGTAAATAATTTGATTCTTAGAAACAAGTGCCTCAAAAATCTCACTTAACTTTGAATGTTAAAAATTTTAAGCCTTATCACTTTTTATCCTAAATAGTGATTCTATCTTCTATAAACATGAGTTGCAATTTTCCAAAGATAGGATTACAGCTATGTCAAAATATGGGTTTTTTTTTATTTTTTGAATACAACTATTTCAGAACATAGTCTAAATCACAAAATTCAATGTTATATTATGAAGTTTGAATCAAAAAGGCAAATGCAAAGCCCATATTATTATTTGAAAAATATATGGAGATTTTCAAAGGCAGAGACCAGATAATGTTAACATCTTAAAATTCTTTGAAAATACAGCAAATACAATGTTTCTTTTTCCTTTTTTTTTTTTTTTAGAATTTTTAAACCCCAAAGAAAATACCTTAAAAGTAAACAGCCTTAAATATTGTCTTAATGTAAGATAAGAATACTTACCAGCAGGCATTGTTAATCAGGGATCTGTCTTCAATTTTTTCAAAAACATAATAAACTATAAAGAAAACAAATAAACAAAGTCAAGACAATAGCTTTAGGCAATTTACATCCAAATATGCTCAGTAACTTATGCAGAATGAGCCAAAGTCACATACTTCAGCTCCAATTACAAAGAGACTGTTACCACAGAAAGCCAGATATCCTCTTATCTGACCAGACTAGATGTAGGTTTTGCCAGTTCTTGAAATGCAGTCATTCTGTTCTTGACTTTGATGCTGGAGTAAACATTTTTCTTGTACCTTTCCCAGCGCCACTGTTTAGGATGCTAAATCCTGTACAGCCTCACAGGATACTTCCACTTCAGATGTAAGCCACAGCACTTCCCTACTAAAATGCCTGTGAGAGGTTTCTGCTCAACACTGTGAAAAACAACTGAAAAACCTGTGTGGCACTTTCGAGGCTATTTTTCTTTGAGCATCAAAAAAGGCAGATTTTAGATCAGAGTCCAATCTCATATACACAATAGCTGCTGAAAGGATTTTTGATGCAATTAAATATATTCATAAAATTAACTAATCTGAAGCTACAAAAATCTATTTTAGACATAAAAGAAGCCTAATCTACTGTTCAATTAATTAGCACTAAAATGCAAATAATTTGAAGATCTTTCTGTATCAAAGAAGTGTATTTGGGTTTTACTAATTGCCAAATGCAAACTCCCCACAAATGTATTTTTCCAGAAATAAGAACAAAATCTCAGTTAATGACACTGAGTGTTGTGGTCTTCAAAAATAAAATAAAAATTTAAATAAAAGACATTCAGCTAATAATTTTACCCATATGCATACCAAAAAAATTGTAATTATAGAAATTGATAATGTGAGAATAAACATTTCATTTGGTCAACGTATGTTTTAAGGACCACATATTAAAGCAGTGCTCACAGTTGCTAAAAATAAATTTTATTCTTGTTGTGTATGTATTTCAATCAAATGTTGTGATTTGCTGACAGCAACTGGGATTAAAAATAGTACTTCAAAGTAAGTCATTTAAAGTATCCCATCTATTAGAAAGTTGTATGTCCCTCTCCAAGGACAGAGTGAAAAGCAGCATAACTTTATAAAAGGAAATGTGTCATGGATTGTCATGTCCAACAGACACATAGAAAAGCAACATCTCTAGATCAGAATGTAGTTATGGACTTAGCTGAAACATTACAGAAGACAGATTTACTGATATATTAGAAAATAAAAATGTAGAACCTGGTGAGAGTTTCAGGGAGTCAAGTGCCATAGACTCAGTGTTTTACTGACCATCACTAGCAATCAGGAATTCAATACATTTTCCTAGAACAAAACCACTGTCGTTGCCTGCAAAGTCAACTTATTTTTAGAAGATTCTTAGAAGATTTGTTTTGCAGAAATTACCAGAAAAGTTGTGTAATCAACTAAGACATATAGAAGATATCTGGTTCTGTTTTTAAATAATTCACTGGATTTTTAATCATTTTATGATCTGCAATGGGACCAAAGATGCCATATGGAGGTAGCCTGGCCTCTACATGCAGAACAGACCACACAATTTCCTCTCCATAAAGTCTTCAATCATTGTGTCACTTGGCCTAGGATAAAGTTTAATCCACAGATGCTGTCAACTGTTACAGCAGAACAGAACTAAACTAAACCAAGAAGCTTCCCATCATGAGTCTGATCAGCTGTTTGTCACTGAACAGATTTTACATGAGAGGGGGAAAAAAAACCCCTCTCAGAATTTGATGAAATAGAACTTAGCTAATTAAAAGCGAGACATGGTAAATCATATGACAGCATTTAGTTTCCTAGTCTAACACTTAGTGTTTAGCATACTCCATGTCAATTTGTTATATTTGACAGATCATCAGACACAACTTATGGATCATAAGTACTATACAAGGTTTTCACTACCAGAGAAACTGATTCATGGATACTAAAAAGGTAAATAAAATCATATCTGCTTTTCTGTGGAGGACTAAAAGTTACGGTGTTTTTCCTAAGGATATAACTATAGTTCTAAATGCAATTATAATCAAAGTGCAAAGACAGTGAATGTACCTTAAAAGGCAGATGAACACTTTCATGACACATACAGGTTTTTCTTCTGAACAAAAGCTTTTAGTTTCACTTTCAGAAGATTCTACACTATTGGGCTAAGAGAGGCTAGGAAATATCAATTCATTGTTCATCAGAACAAGAACAAAAATACAGTTTGTTCAACTTTTTTTTTTTTTTTTAAGATCAACTAACCTGGGATCTGAAATAAAAGGATTGTTTATAAACACAAGTATTCCTGATTATCACAAGATTGCAGAAATGGCATTGAAAGCCAAACAGAAGAGCAGAGATCGTTTTCCTGTCTGCCCTAAAACATTGCCCCTCTTTAAAAGACCTAAAATGGAAAAATGTGTACAACCTTGTGCTACAGGTAAAGAAACAGAAGTCAGCATACCTGAGTTTTTGTGTTTTCTTCCAATAAATCCTCTGTTACGTTATTCTATTATGTAACAATATAAATGTTTAACTTGATTTTGAGTCTTCAAAATGAAATTGCCAGCTGGGCTTCTATTAATTCCTCCAACTTAAACCAAAGGAGAGTAGAGGTTTAAGCACCTCTGACAGCCATGCAACCCAAGCTACACAGGCATGAACTGAAAAATTAAAAATCCACTGCACATTAAGATTTTACATCACTTAGTTTCCCCACTCATATTTCCTCTTTGAAAAATTAATCAATGCCTTTAGCTTTGAAAGCAAGCAAATGGCTAGTGCAATGCAAGATTAATAAATCACATGTTCATTCCTGAATATAGACAGTTAAGCTCCAACTAGGATTCCCAGAACCCAAAAAATGCAATATAAAATGGATTTACATACCACAGTGGAATTCTGGGAAAGTACTTTAGTCTGAATTAGCTTTCTCAGGTGGAGAAGCAATGCCACATATGAGGCTGGCTGAATTAATGAGACTAACCTGCTCTCTTTCCTGAGAATGCAACTACAGAAAACATGATTTGCTTTTACTTTAAAAAAACTAAGTATCTTCAAAGTTGCTTAAAAATTGCATGGTAACTTTACAAAGATTACTTCCTTACAGTTAGGTTGGGCAGTTAAAAGTAAACGATACAAACCAAACCTGCTCCTAATCCATATTCTTTATAATTTAGATTTCATAATTAGAAGTGCAATCCCCTTTCATTATACTTGAACTTTAATTGCCAACTCTGATAAATATCCTCATACCTCCTTTAACCTGCATATAATATAAAATTTGTTCATTCTTTTCCACTGCACAAGTTTGGATCGGAAGTAGAGAAAAGTTATTGTCCACCATGAACCACAAACATTTGCAATATTTAAAGCAGTTGTTTCATCATAAACTGTATTCTAATTCAATTTTTTGAGGTTTTTCCTGAATCAGAAATTAAACCCACTCTAGCAGCCTTTTTTAGACAAATATTGAAAGTGTTATTGAAAGACGTAAATAAAACTTACGGATAAGCCTTTAGACTTATCAGGGCACTATAATCAATATTTCAACTCCAAACCACCGATTTCTCAGAGAAATTTTTACCATATGTTTAAGAGCATCCACACCAAGTCTTCCAGCAAGATGCCCTGAAGTTACTTGAGAAAACATTTCAATTTATTTAGAATGAATTACAGATGTTTTAGGAAGAAATTACCTATAAAATCCCAAAGCCTTGGCTATTAACTCTCGTTTTAGTTTACCTACTCAGTTTGCACAGCATACATTGATGTAGCTTTGCAGAGAATAACATCTGGGCTAACAAACTTGATTTTGATATAGGACCTAAAACTGTGTTTCAAAGTTATAGGCTTTCCCACAAGTTCTACAACAACATAGACACAATCCACGCCAGGATTTTTTTCTCCCTCGTATCTCAGCCCAAAGGACCAGGAAATATTCCGTAGATGGATTCAAAGAGACGTTGTACTACAGTTTTCAGTAACAGGATTTGTGAATCCACAGCTCAATTACCTAAAGCATGGCTTCGTGATGCACAATTAACCTTAAAGACGAAGCTACGAAAGGTCACAGCGTCGTCCTGCTGTGAATCTGCACTGTGTTCGGTTAGTATCTTGCTGTCTGAAGGTCCATTTGAGGAAAACCTGCTGAGGGAAATCCCAAAGCCACAGCCCTCCCCAGTAAAACCGGGGAGATCCAGTCCCCAGCCCCGCTGTCCCCACAGCTCCCGTGGCGAGCTGCCCTGTCGGGGGACGGAGAGGCAGCCTGCCAGCCCTTCGGCCGGGACCGTGCACCGCAGCGCCCACAGGGACACCCCGAGCCGCTGCCACGGCAGGTCCGGGCTGAGGCGATGCCCAGAGGCTTCTCCTCCCGCGCCAGCCGGGCGGCTCGAGCTTCCCACCACCCCCTCAGCGCCCGGCCCTCTGGCGCGTCCACCTCGCTCCCAAGCATGGAGAAGGGGAAAGAAGCGGGAGATCGCGAAGAGGAAGCGGCTGCGAGAGGAAACACGAATAGAGGGAGCGCTGCCCGGCTGCTCCAGACTCACCTCAGCCGCTCCCCTGATCCTGTTTAGCAGGCGCCATCTTTCTCCCCGCCTTGTTGAGTTCTCTGGAGCGCAGTGCACGCCGGGAGTCGTAGTTCTGCCGGGAGCCGTGCCATGCCTTTTCCGCCCATCCCTCTCGAACGGAAGGGACGCCGAGAGGTCGCGGCGGATGAAAGAACGCCCCGACATGGCACGGGGGAACAGCCTCGGGGCACGGGGCCGGATGAGCACCGCCAGGCTAGGCCTGGGAGGGTGGAGGCCGCCGAAGAGGACCACAACTCCCAGAGGCCTTTGCGGCGTGGGCTCGTCCGTTCGGGGGCGGTGCTCCCCGTGTCACGTGTCCAGCCCCGCGCCGTGAGGGCGGGTCGGTGTGGCGGCGGGAGTTGGTGAAGGTGTCCGGCCGGTCCGGGCTCGGGCTCGGGCTCGGGCTCGGGCTCGGGCTCGGGCTCGGGCTCGGGGCCGCGCTGGGCTCCCCTCAGTCATGGACTGAAGGAAGAAAGGAAGGGGCAGGGAAGGGCGAGAGGTTCTGGGCAGCTCCCCTGACACTAGAGTTTAAACGCATCTACACCGATCGTGATGCCAAACCCCGGTGAAAATCAGTGAAATGCAAGCAGCACAATCTCTTCGTTTGTTTTCCTTGAAATAATACGGCCAGCTTCCAAATCCGATGTCTTTGATACCTGATTTTCTAGACAGGCAAGAGTAAATCTGAAGTCTGTTTCATAGAATCACAGAATTGTTAAGGTTGGAAAAGACCTCCAGGATCATCGAAACCAACCTACAACTCGACACCACGTTGTTGACCACACCATGGCACTGAGTACTGCGTCCAGTGGGTTGAACACCTCCACCTCCCTGGGCAGCCTGTTCCACTGCTTAACCACCCTTGCAGTGAAGAAATTCTTCCTGATGTCCAGCCTGAACTCCTGGTGTAACTTTAGGTAATTTCCTCTTGTCCTGTTGCTTTTTGCCTGGAAAAAGTGACTGACCCCCACCTGGATACAACCTGGATACTTTCAGACAGTTGTCAAGAACAAGAAGGTCCCTCTGAGCTTCCTTTTCTCCATGCTAAAATCTCAGAGCTCCCTCAGCTGCTCCTTATCAGACTTGTGCTCCAGACTCTTCCTCAGTACTGTCCTTCTCTGGACATGCTCCAGCACCTCAGTTTCTTTCATGTCGTGAGGGGACCAAAACTGAGCACAGGATTCAAGATGTGGCCTCGCCAGTGCTGAGTACAGGGAGACAGTCAGAGCTCTCACACTATTGCTGACACAGACCAGGTGCTGTTGGCCTTCTTGTCCACCTGGACACACACTGGCTCATGTTCAGTCACTGTTGTCCAGTGTCCCCCGGGTCTTTTCCACCAGCATCTTTCCAGGCACTCTTCCCCAAGCCTGCATGGAGCTGTTGTGACCCAAGTGCAGGACCTGGCACTTTGCCCTGTTCAGCCTCACACAATTGGTCTTGGCCCATTGATCCAGCCTATAGCCCTAAAAGCCCATTTCCTGTTGTAGTAGTTCCTTCTGCACGAGGACACGTCAATCCATTTCAGTTTATATCTTTCACTGACTTCAGGTCTGCTTATGTTTCATCTGTTAAAAACTAGCATTTCATTTTCTTATGTTTTGAAACTACTTGAAACTTTTCTTGCACCAATAGTAGAAACAGGATCAGTGTTTCACTTGTGTTCCTTGAAAATAATCCCTAAAACTGTGAAACTGAGGAAGTGAGATGTCTACACATCTCACAGTTTTCAGCAGTATCCAAAACATGTTAATTCATGAAAATTGGACAGACTATCACATGTGGGTGCAACTGAACAAGTTAAAGGAGTAAACTGAAGTACTTCTTATTCTTTTATATGATTTCTGAAGTACAGCTTATGGCTTTGAACTCTTGGGACCAAACATAATGAAAGTGATAAGACACAGTGAACAGTCAGCCTTCCATAGATATGTGTATTGAGTCACTGCCTGCAAAGCAGAACATGTTGGCATTAGCAGGCAATTTATTATGGTTTCTGCCAACAGTTAGAACTGGAATATTCCATAGAGCTACATTTGCCCTTTGTCCTGTAAGTACAGCTGGTGATAATTATCCTCCTCATTATTTTCTGAAACCTAGAGGAAAGTTTTAATTTTTTTTTAATGAGCCAAAAATACAAATGCATTTTATGGTCTTAACTCATGCCAGATGCAGCTTTAGTCCAAAGATTGTCCTTCCAACCATCAGCTAAAGGCAGTCTGCTCTCTTTATTGAAGTATTTCATTCCAGCTATTTGTCTCATTTTTCTATTAGCTGTGCATAAGGGCATGCAGGCTACAACGTTCTCATCATGCCATATGGTTTCAGCAGAATGCTGGCAAATAGTGCAGTTGCTAGATCTTACTAGTTGTCTAAACGAGACAAGCAGCAAGCCAGCTTGGAGCCACCACTCACAGATATTAAATGTAACACCGTAACATCCTGATTTCTCTAAAACACTTTAAAACCAGTTTCAGTTGCCTTCATTACAGTCCCTGTTCCTGTGATGAATACCCTTTATTCTCTGAGGGTTTTCAAAATGTTTTCCCCATTTTTATTGTTTTACAAACATCTGTGAGTATGGAGTAGCCTTTCAAAGCTCAGGTAACAGAATAAATATAGTATTGGGATTGAGGTTTGTTTGAACAGTTGATATGTTTTAAAGCGGACCTCTTTTATGACATTATTACATAAACCATGTGGTATCTAATACCCAATAAAAGTCAATAAAGCCCTAAGCATAATTGTAGTGCTGTTGTTTTAAACAACTGTTTTCCTAATTCAGTTTCAAAACAGAGGAAACAGCTGTAGTCTACGAATATGTATGTGTTGATCTCTTTGAGCTTTCTTTTGTGTTACATAATGGGTAGCAAATTTAGTTACGAATTGTGGATCAGTGATGCCAGAGAGTCGTGCAGTTCCCTTGGTCAAAAAAGAAGCTGAAAAGTTCATTCTTCCAGGCTGGCTTCAGACAAACTGGGAGAAACTGCTGGCTCAAGCTGCACTGCAGGGAAGGGAGCCGTCGGAGAGGAGGCTGGCAGGAGGAGAGGCTCGGTGCCACACAAGAAATTTTACTCCGACTGCAAAAATAAGCTGCTGTTCAAATCCAGCTCAGTAAACCTAGGTGAGTCTGGTTGGCTGGCTGGGAGAAGGCACAGAATGAAGTGGGGAGGACGACAGAGGGAAGTGCTGCAGCCTTTGCCACATTCCTGCACTGGGAGCCTTGCAGAACAGCTGGCGCTGCTACCGCATCAGCCTTTGATTTTTCAGAGGTCGATACTCCACTCCCATAGATGTCCTCAGAAGGAGCTTTAATCACATCTCCTGTTCCTACCCTGCTGTCGGACCCAAGCGTGGGTGCGGCTGGTTCGGGACCCCGCAAGGTTCCCTGAACCTTATGCCTGCCGCGGTAAAGAAAGGCGGGAGGGTCTTCGTGCTGGAACAAGGCGATCTTTATTGGCTCACCCAAACGGGGTGACCGATCAACCCGGGGGGAACACAGAAGACAAAGACAAGGGGGTCGTGCACGGGGTTTTAAAGGGGGGTTACAGCCAATAGAGAACGAGGAGAGGGGCGGTATCGGGGTCCCGAGCCAACAGGGCTTACACACAAGTTGAGGGACAAATGGGGGAACCAACTACATACTAGGAAGCCAGGAGCTTTCTAGAAGTAGGGTGGGGATGTCCCCATCGACACGCCCCCAACTCCTCCCCACAGGGCGGAGCCAGGTTGACAGCGCTCCGGGGAACACCCCTTAGGCGGTGCTCACACTGAGGTCTCCGCCTCTAAGGTGTTCAATGACAGCTGGCTGCTCCGAGCTGTTGCGGAGGTTCGGAGTTGCACCTCCGCACCTCCCCCGTTCTTTTTTATTAAACGAAAGGCCCATCGCGTGGCCAGTTTGTAAGCCCCGAACGCGCACATGATAACAAGTGCCAAAAATCCAATGTCCTTGATAATGTCCGTGATCCATCCTGTTACTCCCAAGTCCTGCAGGAATTGATGAAGCCAACTACCCGAAGTCTTTATCGCTGTCTGCAGGCCAGCCCACAGTTGCCCCACTGTCCTATTGATCGCCTCTTGCGCCCAGTCTTTTGTCTCCTGCTGGAGATCGCCCATTCGCTGATGTATCTTGGCGATTGAGGCATGGATGCTTTCGGACTTCGAGGATAGATTAAAACAGCACATTCCATCAAAGTCCTCACATCCATGCCCGTGGGCAAGCAAGAGGAAATCAATCACAGCCCTGTTCTGCAGGGTTGCGTGCCTGGTTACCTGCTCCTCTGACAGGAGGTCGCTTAATGCGCGTGATGTAATCTCCGCCTGGCGATGCACCCAGCATTCGAGGTGGCCAATTTCCCCGAGTGCTTTAGCTGCTGCGACCCATGGCAAAAACACCGAGGTAGCAACCTGTTTAGACCGAGACCAGTGGTACACGGTCGAATCACAATTTTCATCGAATTCGTTCGCCCCTCGTTTGACTACAACCTTTTGGCGGCCAATCCGTACCCTGGTCATGTTGGGTGATGCCAGCATCACGCGCCCGAGGGTGCAGGGGCCTCCGATCAGAAAAGACGGAATTCCCTGCCACGCCCGATCCCCACAGATGAGGAACACGCCTGCTGGAAGTGCCCTTGGCCGGGGATGGAACTCGTCAAGAGTCGCCGGAAAGGGATGGTGGACGATCTTCTCACACCAGGTGGCCGCTGTCAGAGCCTTATTCTGTATCCGGACGTGAAGATAGTACTGCACATATCTACCCGTAGGTGTGAAATCGAAGTAGACGCAGTAAGGAGCCCTCAAGGATCCGAGGAGTTCCAGCTCCTTGGGCTCATCCTCGCGACGATCCAGTCCCAGATAGAATTCCGGCCAGATGAAAAGGGGATTCTCCAAGGGCAGTTCCGCGCAGTGCCTCAACCGAAACTCATGGCAGTAGTGCCGTGAGGAACGGGTGTTGGTGCGCTTCCAGGCGTCGACCAAGGCGGGCGGAAGCTGTGCTACCGAAGCAGGGACTCCCACCAGGCTGGTGGACAGGGGGTCATCGACGGCGTTTGTTGACAAGCACATCTCCTGCTGCTGGAGGGTCTGCGCCAGCGCCACCCATACATTCCTGCGCGGCTGGGGCACAGCCCACGCCTGAATGCATGGCAGCAGCAAGAGAAGGGCCACACCGATTTTCGCGGGCTGCATATTGCGTTGGCTCATCTAGGAGTAAAGGAAAGGCATTGGTGTTAGTGGCTTTTAGACATAGTTCATCTGCGACCTTAATCTGATGGCTAGGTGGAATGGGGGGGACCCGACCACACACAAGGGAAAATGGGGAAGGAAAACTAGAAGATTACCGACGCTGTACCACAGTTATTCAAACCCTAAGAATTCTTCCTCGGAGCTGGTGTCGGACAAGAACGGGTTGCCGGGAAGGAGATTGATGGACGATCCGTCGTTCCTGGAGGATTCTTGGACTTCGTTGTGCTGTTCTGCCTTCACCTTCTTCTTATGTTTTCTCCATTTCGCGTCCTTGCGGCGCTGTCTCTGATCTGGTGTGTTGGCTCTTCCTCTGTCTTCGCAGTAGGGCTTGATGTACTTGCCCGGTACCCACGTTGGTCCCGAAGGAGTGGAGACGCATCCGTATCCTCTCCCCCAGCAAAGGAGGGGACAGGGACCTTTGATCTTTAACGTATCCGGCTCCTTCGTGAGCACAAGGGGGTGCTCCTTCAGCCGAGCTCGCGTGCTGGAGTAAAAATGCCGCAACATAGGTGGATCTGGCTCTTTTTCAGAGCAGTTCAAGAAATTTAGCGTGTAAAGAGCCCTCGCAAGCCGAATAGCGGGGGTCTCGTATTCCAGTCCGCCATTCTGCTGAGCGAGCATCCTCTTGATGCTCTGATGCGCTCTTTCCACCAGCGCTTGCCCTGTGGGGGAGTGAGGAATACCCGTTACGTGAGTAATTCCCCACTCCTGAAAAAATCGCTGTAATGTCCCTGAAGTATAGGCAGGACCGTTGTCGGTTTTTATTTGCATCGGGATACCTAGGACGGAGAAAGCCTGGATGAGATGGAAGATTACGTCTTTTGCTTTCTCCCCACGGTGCGCTGAGGCAAACATTGCTCCTGAAAAGGTGTCAATGCTTACATGCACATATTTTTGTTGTCCGAATTCCGCCACATGAGTGACATCCACCTGCCATATTTCCCCACTACCTAATCCCCTCGGGTTCACACCCGTGCCCATAGATGAAATCTGCAGAGGTTGGCAATTGGGACAGGTAGCAACAATTGCTCTCGCTTGGTCCCTTGTTAGATTGAACATATTTTTGAGAGCGGGGACATTTTGATGGAAAAGGGCATGACTCAGTTTAGCCTGACCGAAGCGGTCTGGTAAACTGGCGACATGCACTGGCGCGGTAAGCAAATCTGCTCTCCTGTTGCCAGCTGTGATGAATCCCGGCAAATTGGTATGTGACCTCAGGTCACATGATATTGGTTCTTGCGGTGGGAAAGTAGCACAAGCAACTTTGCAAGAAGCTTTTGGATAGCCGAATTTGATGAGGATGCGAGCCAAGCTCCTTCCGCTCTAGCGACTACACTTGCCACATAAGCCGAATCGGTAACCAAATTGAAGGGCTCCTCAAACCTGTCAAAAGCTCTTACCGCGGCTGCAAGCTCCGCGACTTGCGCTGAACCATATCCGTCTCGTACACACTCTTCCCACTGGCGTGTAGCGGGGTTCAGCCAAGTCATCACGGACTTACCCGTGGAGCCAGAGCCGTCTGTGAAAATGGTCAGAGCCTTGAGGGGCTTGGGGCTCATGATCGGTTTTCCAGTTATTTTCCATTCCAGCTTGAGGATTGGATGAGCTGGGAAGTGGGCGGACAGCTGTCCAGTGTAGCCTGCAAGAGCAAACTGCAATTCCTCATCGTTTTGATAGACAAATTCAAGCCTAGTCTCATCGACTGGCAAATAGATGTACCTGAAGTGACAACCTGCAAGAGAGGTCAGACGGGACCTTGCCTTCATGATCACTTGCGCCATCCTTTCCAGTGGCGTGGTAATGACCTTAGTGGTCTGAACTGACAGAAACACCCACTCGATGATCAGGAGCGGATCCTTCTGTGATTCATCCCACTGGTGGATAAGGCCGTAAAAATGTGGTAATTTGCCTAGGATAGCCAAATTGAATGGCAATTTAGGGTCGAATCGGTGCATCTGCTTGTTAGCGATGGCCTCTGCAACCTTTGCTACAGCAGCTCTCGCATCCGGAGTTAACGTCCTAGGATCGGCCAGATCTTGGTCTCCTTCAAGGAGTTGGTACAATGGCTCCAGGGTAGCGCTGTCTATCCCCAGATATGGCCTAAGCCAGTTGATTTCCCCACAGAGTTGCTGGACCTCTCTGAGGGTCTGGGGATTTTGCTTAATTTGGAGCAACTGTGGTCGAATTCTGCGCTCACAGATCCTCATGCCAAGATAGTCATAGGGTACCCTCCTCTGAATTTTGGACGGTTGAATGGTGAAACCCTCGCTCTCCAAGGTCTCAATGGTGTCTTTGAGCGTGAGTTCCACCCCAGACCAGGTCTGCGCGCAGATCAAAATGTCGTCCATGTAGTGGACAATGATCGCGCTAGGCGCTCTGCGCCTCACTGGTGCTAGAATACGAGCCACGTAGTTCTGGCAAATGGTGGGCGAGTTTTTCATGCCCATCGGGAGGACAGCCCAGTGGAACCGCCTCCATGGCTCGTGCCGGTTCAGGGAAGGGACAGAGAACGCAAAGCGCGGGGCATCCTCTGGTTGTAATGGTATGCTGAAGAAGCAGTCCTTGATGTCAATTATAGCGAGCTTCCACTTCCTCGGGAGCATGGCAGGGGAGGGTAACCCAGGTTGCAGGGCTCCCATGTCTTCAATGACTTCATTAATTTTTCTGAGGTCGTGAAGAAGCCGCCATCCCTTCCCCCCCCGCTTGCGAATCACAAACACGGGAGAGTTCCAGGGACTGGTGGTAGGGACAATATGTCCCTGTTTCAGCTGCTGCTCCACGAGCTCGTTGAGCGCCACTAATTGCTCTCCAAATAGGGGCCACTGCTTCACACAAACGGGCTTATTACTAAGCCAGGTTAAGGCTTGTGTTGGGCGCTCCTGAGTGACCACAATTAAAAATCCGCCACCTCAGTTTTGCCAGTTTTGAGGGTGGCTCCCCATTGAGACATGACATCCCTGCCCCAAAGGGTTATCCCCGCGTCCGAGATGTAGGGACGCACTTTGGCCACCCTACCTTCTGGACCCCTGATCTCAATGGGATCCACGCTCCGGGATGCTTCTACATAGCCCGCGATCCCATGAATACCCTGCTCTGGTCTCTGATCCTTCCAATTTGTAGGCCAATCTGATCTTGAGATAACAGTTACATCGGCACCAGTGTCCAACATTCCTGGCCTTACAATTTCTGTATCTTTATGGTATAATTTGCACCGAATTACCGGCCTATTTTTATTTATTTCCTCCGCCCAACAAACCAGAGGTTGATCCCCGTTGACAACCGTGGATGGAATCGGTACTGCCCTGGCCTAGATCTGATGCCTATGCAAATAAAAAGGTGGGCAAATACACGAAAGTCTGGCGGAAAGCAACCCATCAGGACTTACTCGAGCCACCGCTGGGGTGACCCGCACTTCCCTGGGTGTCTCCGTCGTCGGGATGATCAATATGTACGGCGACGATGCATCGGTTTTCAGCTGACACACAATAGAGTTCAGTCCGGCAAAGTGGATAGGCTGTACAATAGTCACGTCTGGTAATCTTAGCGGGTTAATGCAGGCAGGGAGGTCAAACACACAGGATGAATCAGCGGTTTCCTCCACGCGACATGTTCCCGCTACAACGCGCCGCCGGTTTAGTTTTTTGCCTGCTTTCCCTGATTGGAGGGGGGACGGGAAGAGGGGTAGGACGCATGGGAGAATCTCTTAAAGTGAGGCCCTCTCTGAGGTCGCGGTGTGTAAGCAGGACGTTTAGGCTTAAGGGGACAGTCCGTGGCAAAATGCCCTTTCTCCCTGCAATTAAAGCAGGTAGCTTCGAATGCATCTACAGCATTCACCGTTGGTGGGTTAGTAGCTTCGATCTCATCGTCTGCCATGATTACCCCGAGCCTGTACCAGCAGGCCTCAATCATCTGGTCAACCGTAGGGAGAGGCTTGCGTGGTAGCGCTCTAATAATTTCCCTACACACTTTGTTTGCTCTGCGCATGGCCAATTCTTGAATCATCGAGGCTCTAAGTGGGGCCTCAGGCACTTGCTGGTTTACAGCTGACCTCAACTGTTCTACAAACTGAACAAATGGTTCTTTGGGGCCTTGTCTGATGTCTAGGTAAAATTGTACTGGTGTTAATAGGGGAGGCATTCCTAAGAATACCCTCTCGGCAATTCCTGCGATTGACCTTAGTACATCTTGTGGGATACGCTGAGCCTGTACACGAGGCTTAGAGAAATCACCTTCGCCAATGAGGAGCTCTAGAGGCGATTCTCTCATACCCCTCAGGGATGGAACCGTGGCAATTAGCTCTGTCAATTGCGACCGCCATGCTCGCTCCCACACCCCATATTCGGACTCTGATAAGAGGCATTCCATAATCACTTTTACGTCTGAGGGGACGAGCAGGTTCGTAGCTAGCATCGCATGTAGCTGTGCTTTAAAGTATTTACTATCGCGACCAAATTCTTTAAGATCACGGCACAGATCTTTAAGGTCCTTCTTGTTCAAAGGTTCCCAGTCTAAGGTACCTGAAGGGTCCTCTACCCTGACGGGAGCAGCGAGGATCGTACTCGGTGTCTCGCTTTCCGTGGATGCCTGATTCACCAATTTCCCCTTATCATCAGGAATATTAACACCAGGAGAAGACTCATTACCCATGGGGACTGCAGGGACAGTGTGGGAAGGGGAGGGGGGAGCGTGGGAAACAGACGTAGAAGCGTGGGAACCCGGAAGTACGATGTTATGGGTGTGGTTACCACTGGAAGGGGAAGGGTCAAAGACGGAAGGGGAGTGGTTTGGAAAAGAGGTAGGAGGGTCAGGAAGAGGGGAGGGTTTAGGTATGGGAGGAGTTGTAACCATCGGGCCCACCTCACGCCCGCCCACTTCGGGGGATGGAATAAGGAAATAGGTAGGTGGGGCACTGGGCATAGGAAAGGAAGGGGGCAGTCCCTCTGCGCCCTGGAGAAGGAGGTTCTGGGAAGGAGACGAAGGGAGGGACTTATGGCTCGCCATGTGCTCTCCGCCATCTTTGGCTGAGGGGCACTGACGGCCATCCTGTGCACGATCTGTGTCTTTGTTGGGCAACCGAGAACTGGGGATAGAAAGGACCTTAGGGGGGGAAGACTCGAAGGATACAGATTTAGGAGTGCCCCGAGGGTGCGCGCCTCCCTCGGGAGCAGGGGAAGGAGGGCAGAGAGCGGAGCCCGGGAGGAGACGGCACCCCGGAGCCGACTGGCCACTTGCTCCGGTCTCTGCCTCCCTAGAAGGAGGGTCTGAGGGGCAGTTAGAGGCGGCACGATGTGTGGGGTTTAGAGGAAACGGTGGTCCCTTCCTTGCGAGGTCCCGGCAGACAGACAGGAGCACGAAATGCCTCTCTACTGAACTGTCGCCGAGGCTGCGCAAGAAAAGGAGCCGGGTCTCTACCCTTTTCCATAAGGAAAGGGAAAGCGCGTCCTCAGGGTGGGACTGGGGGAATTCTTTCACCACCCATGCGGCAAAACGCTTAAGATCCCTCCGCGAAAAGGGCAGACGATAAAACAAAAAGACAGACTTTAACTGAACATAAAACTCCCGAGCCTCAGCGGACAACTGAGCCCCCATGCCCACTGAGAGACCTCTCACCCGTACAGCTGAAGAGAAACAAAAACGCGAAGAGAAGGGGAGGACGGAGAGGTGTTGCTGCTCTCACCGCAGACGAGCAGGAAGACCGTCCCTTCGACGTCCACGATCGGAACCCACCCGTCCTCAACGAAAAGCACTGCTATACGGTCCGCGCCACCCGTCGTCCTCAGTGGAAACGCTCTCGACACCGACAGAGTAACCGCGGGAGCACCGCTCAGTCAAAGCGAGCGTGCTGCACACGCGGTGCCGGAACACCCAGCGCTGACCCGCACGTCGTGTCCGAATCCTCGATCCGGAAACCCCGCGGTGGGGGCCGCCTCGAATCGGTCCTTGCTCGTTTGGGCGCCACTTGCTGTCGGACCCAAGCGTGGGTGCGGCTGGTTCGGGACCCCGCAAGGTTCCCCGAACCTTATGCCTGGCGCGGTAAAGAAAGGCGGGAGGGTCTTCGTGCTGGAACAAGGCGATCTTTATTGGCTCACCCAAACGGGGTGACCGATCAACCCGGGGGGAACACAGAAGACAAAGACAAGGGGGTCGTGCACAGGGTTTTAAAGGGGGGTTACAGCCAATAGAGAACGAGGAGAGGGGCGGTATCGGGGTCCCGAGCCAACAGGGCTTACACACAAGTTGAGGGACAAACGGGGGAACCAACTACATACTAGGAAGCCAGGAGCTTTCTAGAAGTAGGGTGGGGATGTCCCCATCGACACGCCCCCGACTCCTCCCCGCAGGGCGGAGCCGGGTTGACAGCGCTCCGGGGAACACCCCTTAGGCGGTGCTCACACTGAGGTCTCCGCCTCTAAGGTGTTCAATGACAGCTGGCTGCTCCGAGCTGTTGCGGAGGTTCGGAGTTGCACCTCCGCACTACCCTGTGCCACCCCTCCTCTCTTCACTGGAATCACACAATCTGCTACCCAGAGGAGGGGGCAGGGGACTTCATCCCTCGCAGGGAAAGGATTGCAGGTCCTGGCATGACCAGCACAAGGAGCTGGGTGGCTGGAAGAGCCAAGAGACTGGAAGGATCCCCTCCCACCGGTCTCACTTTGTTGGCTTTCTGAGGCAGGGGCTGCAATTCCTTAATTGTCGGGAGCAGAACCACCCTCAGGATCCTGGCACTGCCTGGCAGCGCTCCCTACACTGGGATGGTTCTGTGTCCAAGTCTCAGCCACTGTGCTGCTGCTTCATTTGCTCTTAGACACACCCAAAGCCCAGATGCTTGCTGGTTGTGCACTCTTCCTGTTCCTGTGCAAGGATGGAGCATTGCTGTGCTTCCAGGAAGCTATTCCTGAAGACTTCCAGCATTCCAAGGTCCTTGGCCCTCTGTCGTCGTCGTCCTTCCCGCTACCTTCGGCAGGGCCGAGGGTCGACGATGACCGCTCACCCCTTGACGCCGGGCGCAGCAAAGAGAGTCAGGAGGGTCTTCTCGTAAAACAGAAAGTGGCTTTATTGGGTCACCCAAACGGGGTGCCTGCTCTTTCTGGGGGGAACGCAGAAGACAAGGAACCGAGGGGTCGTGCACAGGTTTATAAGGGGTACATAGCAGCCAATGGGATTTGGGGATAGGGGTGGTCCCGGGGTCCCGAGCCAACAGGGCTTTGACATGGGCCGATAGGCGGGGGAAACACCCAAGCCAGAGCAGGGGAGCTTCGAGGCTTCTGGAAGGCAGGCGGGACAGACCCCGTCTGTATGCCCCTGACTCCGCCCCACGGGGCTGGGTCAGGTTGTCGGCGCGTCGAGGTCCGCCCTTCAGGGTGGACTTTACACAGCTGTCTCTGCCTCCACGGTATCCAGGGATACCTGGCTGTTCCTCGCTGATGCGGAGGTAGGGAATCCTCCCTCCGCAGCCCTCCATGGGTGCTTGCCCTGGAATCCCTCACAGCTGCCTTCAGAGAATACTCAAGTTGGCTCTTCTAAAGTCCACGGTGTTCCAGATTCTTGAGGATTCCCATGCACAAAGAATCTCAAATGCACTTGTGATTGGAAAGTAAGTTTTATTTTATTAGTTGCTGTAGCAAATAATACAGACAGTGCTCTGGATCTGTAAAAAGCTGCTGAGCAGGAGAAGGAGATGGAGCATGGTGCTCAGGCGGGAGGGGCAGGCAGGCCATGCACATTCAGGGCATCCCCTGCATCAAAAGGGTGTGCCTTTTGTCCTTCTTGCTCCTCCACCCCAGAACCAGGCCTGATATCCCCTCCTCTGGAGGAGCGGAATTTTTCCAGTTACAACATCTTGTCATATGTGACCAGCACGTGAGATGAGTGTGCAAAGGCTTATGATTCCACCTCCATGCCAACAACAGCTCCACTGGGTATGGTTCCTTGTTCACATGGTAACTTCCCATCGATTGACCATTGTTTCTCTTAAGGGTCAAATTCCCACCAGTTAAACAATAGGGTTTCCTTCATTGTCTGTTCTTCATTATTTTGTCAACATGCACAACAGTGAACCAAATATGGCAGGGTCTTAGACATGACCTGGGTCCCTGTTACGAATGGAGACAGGAGCTTAGCTAAACCTCTGCTGTCAGGAAAATTAATCCACAAACACCAGAAGTTTATGTCCAAAAAGGAGACAGAGGAGTCCCATAGCTTTATTTGAATAAAGGGAGAGGTCATGGGCATTTCTTATGGGGTCTCTCAAATTGCTAGAGGACGCAGACTCTTTTTATCCCAATTTCCCGGATGCAGATTCCCTCTCTTTTCCCCATTGGCTGAGGTACTCGAGAGGTACAGACTTTCCGAATCGCCTAATTACAGACCCCTGTCTAATGTACATCCCCTCCCCCTTGTTTTCTTTGTGTCTCTGTTCTTTTTCTGTAAGTCTGGGGATTTAGCACGGCCTTGGGTGAGTAACAGTCTGTGTCAATTAATGGAATTCCTATGGAATTTATGGTTCCTCCCATTGCTTCTTTCACCTATCAGTATCTGGCCTTATCTACCAGCAGGCTTCACAGTTTGTAAAGACATCTCCCTCTTGTTCCTTTCACTGCCTTTGCCTAGGCCCTTGGCAGCAGTCAGTAACTCTTATTGGGGTGGCCAGCACCCCAAGACCCGGTCTCATTTGAAAGTTCTTTAATAATGGCTGATTAGGTCTAATATGACATAAATTATCATTTATTAGACACAGTAAATAACAGACATAAGACTTGGGACAAAACTATGTACTACACAGAACAAATGCAAAACTGCGAATAGCTAAAAATGCAACGCACGAAAAGGCACCTATTTAGCAAAACTACGAATAGCTAAAAATGCAGTGTGTGAAAAGGTACCTATTATTAGCAAAACTATGAGTAGCTAAACATGCAGCATGCAAAAAGGTACCTATTATTATTATTAATATTATTATTATCATTATTATTATTATTATTATTGCTAGCAAAGAGAAATACAATTTAGGAAACCAATGTATCTTACCAAACTCCAATTTGGTGATGGAATACACATCGGAATCCTCCCTCAATCCTAAGGAAGTTACCACAGAACTGTGTCCAGCCTCTGGAGAGAAGCGTTTTCATGCTCCAGCGTCCATGTAAAAAAGCTTCTGCATCTGTGATATTTCGTGTGTCTTTTATAGTGTAAAAGTGTGTCTTTTGGTCACATACTCATGTCTTTCATCTCTCTCCACATCTTCTCTCCATACCAAGATGTGGATTCAAGGTTGGAGATCTCAGACTTTCAGGCACCAAGAGATAATTTCTTGATGGGCTTTGGACTCAATCTGAGTTATCTATGCACCAGCCATGGAGACGGGGCGGGGGGGGGGTGCATCCTGCCATAGTCCCTGACACACAGGGTCCTTGTCTCAGTACTGGCCTTCAGTGTGCTCAGAGTTAAAACAAGGCCTTTTGCTCCACAGTGTTGTGGAACAGGACCGTCGGGACAGGGACCTTTCCAGCCTGATCTCTCCTTGTTCCTCTGTGTCTCTGCACAAAACACAGTGCAGAAGAGAATGGCAGGAGGGGCCTGTGTGTCCCTGTGCCACTTCAGCTCCACAGAGATGCAGGTAAGGGGAAGAAACCAAACGGTTTATTAATGGAAGACATAGTGAAGGGAAGAGCCGGGAGGGAAAAAAGGGGATGGGCAGGGTCTGAGGGCTGGAGCTATCAACAGGGAAGGAGAGGGCTGAAGCCACACAAGCTTCCCGCAGGCTCAGCTGTGCTTATCATAAGCTGTGCGTGGAGCTCCAGATGCAGTGAGAGGTGGTGTCCACTGTCTCCTCCTGCTCTCCTTGGGACACTGGTTTACTGGATACAAAAGATAACTCCAATTCTTCAGCTCTTTGGGCAAACTGGATTTGAATTTCCCAGTTATAACAGGATGGACTGTGCTATAAACACTCATGGTGGGTTGGCTTTTGTAATGGGAGTAAGTTAATTGTACCAGTGAGCCAGTTATCTGTTATTAATTGTGATGTGCCTTTGGTAATTGTGAGTTGTGTTCCTGCTATGGTTATGTGTATGGTGTCCGTCAAAGTTCCTTCGAGAAGGGGAGGGCAATGCGCGCCAACCTCTGAGCCCTGATTAGCATACGGGGATAACCGCACAATCACCATTGGAAGATAAACAGCCAATAAGAAGACCCTAAAAACAACGAGCCAATGAGAACGCCCCAAGGAGGCGGGGTTGGGGGGGCGGGGCCAGGACTATAAAAAAGGCGTTCCCCTGCCCCGCCATGTGCTTCTGATTGTACCCTTGGAAAGTGGTGGAGAATCTAGTGCTGCATCTCTCTGCTTTGGTGGATGATTTTTCATGTCGTCCCCTATTGTCTATTGAATAAATTCTTTAAATTTTTAAGACGTGAGCGGTCGTTTCTCGCAGACTGTGTCTTACCTGAGGCTTGAAGGGCTGGAACAGAGCCACGGTTAGAGCCTGGATCTGCGGGAATCCAAGGAGACCTTCCTGTCAGGGCCATCCCAGCCAGCTCTTGCCATGGCCAGAAGAGCGGAAGGTCCAACGGAATCAGCCGGCAGGTGCTGGCCACGAATCCCCCACGTGTCCCTGAAATCTCTCTGTGCTCTGCCCACGCCACCCCTCATCCACAAAGGGAGCAGAGCCCTCTGCAGCCGGGGCAGGGATTGCAGCTGTGTGCCCAGGGATTGCTGCTGCCACCCCCCCGCCAGCCTCCGCTGACACCCCGCTGCCCTCACTCACCCTAAGTGAGAAGGTGACGCTCTCCTGGCTGCCCTTTCAGGTACCGCCCGGCGGTCTCTGGGAACACAGAGCCTGTCAGGGCCCCAGCGGCACAGCTCCATTCCAGCGGCGCTGCCAGCCCTGGGGCCACACGGCCTCCTGCGCCGGCAGCGCTCAGCCCGGGCCCTTGCCGCATCCAGACGGCCAAGGGCACGGCTGCGAGAGCGGGGCGGGAGCAGCCCCGAGGGCAGACGGGGCTCCAGAGCCCCGGGCCCGGATGCCACTGCCGGGGATGGGGCCGAGCTGCAGTGGGGCTGGGAGGGAGCCCGGGCTCGTGGCTCACCGATGAACTTGACGGCCGCCTCTCGCAGGGGCCCCTGTGGTCTGTCCAGGTACGGCAGGGCCTGGTGCAGGAGCTGGGCTGCTCGGCTCCTGTCCTCTGCCAGCTGCAGAGAGAGAGCGCCACGAGGGAAGGCTCGGCGCAGGCTCTGCCCCTTGGCCGGGCTCTCCCTGCGCCCAGCCCTGACCTGCCCTGCCCACACAGCCCTGAGGCGCGGCCAGCAGCCGCTGGCGCCGGGCTTTGGAGGGGGCAGAGGGCCGGGAGCTGCCCGGGGAGCCGCGGTGCCGCCCCGCCCCACAGCCCAGCTGGGCCGAGGCTCCATCGGCACCCGGCTCGGGGCCAGAGCAGCCTGGAGAAGAGCCCGCGCGGCCCGGGGAAGGGAGCGGCATGTGGGGCGCAGGCTGGTGCCCCTGGCTGCGGCACTGGGCAGGGGCACAGCTGCCAGCCGCACACACTGAGCACCGGGGGCAGGCGGCTTCTCCAGGCTGCGGCTGGGGCTTCCAGGCCGTCCTTACCAGGCACTCGCCGACCTTCACCATCTTCCTTTTCTTCACCAGCCGCTTGAGATTCTTCCTCTTCAGGAATCGGGCCGCACAAAGAAGCGTTTCGTGAGAGGCCTGAAGAGCAGCAGAGATCCAGAGATGGCACCTCGCATCCCTGTGCCAAGGCCAGGAGGAGGCTGCAGCCCGGGAGGCACCGGGGCAGGAGGCAACCGAGACCCCTCCCAGGGATACATCGGCAGCCCATGAGTCCTCACATCTGCCACACGCTCATTCTCAACATGGCAGTACAAGAAGAGTGGGAGCAGGCTCTGGCTCACAATCCTCTTCAGGGCCTTTTTTCCCTCGTCCGCTACCAACTCCATCACTGTACAGAAGAGGCGAATGGAGAGCACCTGCACATCACAGTCATCCTGGAGGAAAGGAAAAAACCTCAGCACCAACTAATCCAGGTCCATCTGGGCAAGGGCCTACAAATCCACAGAGCACAAAGTTTTTGGGCAACAGCCAGTGCATGTGACTGGGGGCTCAGAGCCTTACATGTTCAAAGAGTGGCGGGAGTGCCTCAGCCAGGTTCAGAGCTGTGGTGCTGGATAGCGGGATGTCTTTGTTCTGGATCAAGCTCATGAACACAAAGAGGGGCATCCTGAACACGTATTGATCTTCCAGCAGCTCTATAAGCCTTTGAGACAGGCTGCAGATTCTTTTGGCCTGTGTGGAACACAAGGCTGTGCTGTGAGCCATGAACGGCTGCACCGCCAACACTGCCCTGGCACTGCAACCCCATACTGCTGCCGCAGGGCCCAGAGGCCAAAGGCCTGTCCCGAAGCACTCGAGCAGCTGAAGCGGGAGGCAGGAGAGCTGGGAGCAGCTGCCTCAGCTCCTGAAGCCCAGCCAAGCCCAAGGGGCTGCTTTCCCCAGCCCCACACTGCCAGCACAGCTTCAGCCACCGCCCCCTTCTCACCATCAAGGGATCCTTGCTGAGCACCATGAGGCCTCTGAGTGCCAGGCTAAGCCTCGCGCTGCACTGGCTGTACAGGTACCTTGACATGATCTCCAGGACCCTGTCGCCGCATTCACTCATGTCCAAGCACACGAGGATCTGAAAGGCACAGGGCAATGAAAGGGGAGCTGGCTGGCAGGAGTCCAGAACCACACAGGGCTGGGCCCAGGCAGCAGCACAGAGCACGGGCACTGTCCCAGGTGGCTGCGGTTATGAGAGGGCAGAGAGCTGAAAGGCAGCTGAGTGAGGCAGTGCTGGCCTTCAGGCTCACCTCCACAAGGAATGCCAGGAAGGGCAGATCCCAGGGTGGCTCCCCACTGCTGAGCGGCCCAAGGAGGCGGAGTGCAATGAGGCAGCAGAAGGGGATATAGAGATGACGCATCTCCCTGGGAGGGGGAAAAGGGCATCAAGACCCTGAGGTCAGGGGGCAAACCTCTCCCAGGACTGACTCACAGAGATCTGGTCTTTCTCCAGCATCCCTGGGAGGGGATGTGGGCCCTTTGGGAGGTAGCTCCTTCTGGGCACCCTCCTCCCCCCACCTTTACCAGTCTACTCGGCCGTCCCTTGGTGACGTCCTCTTGCCCACAACTGTGAGGACTGTGAGGGGCACTGCGGTCACAGGGGACAAGTGCCAGGGGCAGCGGGGACAAAGGGATCTCACCTGGCCAGTAGACCCACAGCATTGTGCTGGCTGTCAGCAAAGCCTAGCATGCTCCAGCCAAGCTGGCGCTCCATAGCCTTTACCTCATTGTCACACTTCAGTCGGTAGAGCAGAGCCTTCATGGCCTCCACTGCAAATCTGTGGGCAGAGCAAAGCCTGGGTCATGCTGGGAGCACTGGCCCTGGCCACAAGGTCATGGGAAGGACAGGAGGATGGGGACCTGTTGGCCTTGGTGGGAAGGCAGTGTTCCTCCTGGCATGCTCTCCAGAGGTTATCAACTTCCTCTGGCATCTGCTCTGTGGTGGTGGCAATTTGAAAGAGCAGAGCCACAAACAGGCGGGCAGAAGAGGGGATCATTGCCTTGTGGCATTCAGGCACTTGGACAATCACCCACAGCGCCAGAGTTGCCTGCAAAAGAAGCAGCCCGAAACAGCACTCAGTGCCATGGTGTCCGTGTGGAGGGGAGACACTGGGGGAGCACTGGGCCTGGTGCCCCCTGAGCCTGCCCCTAGCCCGGGTTTCAGCCCAGCGCCTGAGGCAGGGAGAAGATGTAGAGCTGCTGGAGAGGTGATCCAGGGGTGAGCAAAGGCCAGTTCCAGAAACTTACAGCAATGGCAAAGACATCTGTGTCATCCCCATCAGAGGTAAACATTCTGGTCAGTGGCCAATCCTCCATCACATGGACAAGTGTTGGCAGCACCTTCTCCACTGTTGGTCCCGATGAGGCTATTGTTTTCCACATGATTGTAGCAGCTCTGTGGGACCAGCGCTCTGTGTCAGGGGTGTCTCAGTCACAGTACCATGCCCTGTGCAGCTAAGGGGACCCCAGTGATAGAGCCCTGGTGCCCTGAGGGGCAAGGAGGGAGCATGGCAGCAGGCTGAGGAAACAGCAGGACCCAAAGTCCTGGAACTGTCCACCTGTCTGGCAGACCCCATTGGACAGGCTCTACAGGGTGATGGGCTCTAAAGCCTGGTGAGCCCTCTACCTGTCACAAGATGGGGCACAGCGCAGGAGGGTCAGCACCACATCGGCAGGGTGTTCTTCAGCCAGCCTCAGGATGTTAATGCGCAGCTTGTCATCTGCAGTCTCTTGGGATGTCAGTCTCCGGTGCATGATCCTCACCATGACTGGCACCTGGAAGAGGCATGGGAAAGACTTGGAATGCTGCCTGAGGGAACACCTTCCCTAGTTTCCCCCAAGAAATGCTTCCCTTCCCACCACACTGTGCTGGCCTCAAAGGCTGAGGAGGCCCAGCAGATGTGGCTTGAGGGGCCTCATCATCCTGGGAAGCCTCCAGCCCTGCCCCCAGGCTGCTTACCAGCTCCTGAGAAGAAACAACAAGAAAATCAAGAGTGGGAATGGGATCATGAATCACAGTAGGAGTGGGCATGGTGTCAGTATTTGCGATGCCCTGAGTCTCTCCCGTGTCAGTGTTTGTGATGGCCGTGTCCTCAGCCAGTGCCATGTCAGCCTTCATCCTCTGATCATTCATTGCAGTGTCAGAGTTTTCAGAGTGCTCAGTTGAATCTGTGCTGACATCAGGCTCTGCTGAGAGCTCAGTCAGTCTGGAGTCAGGCTCAGCTGTGCCCTCAGTAGCTGTGGTGTTGGTCTTTCTACGCCGAATGCCTATGAATTCCCAGAACGTCTGCAGGAGAAGGAAGGACAGGGAAGAGAGGGATGTTCCATGGAGTGCTCCAAGCATGGTGCTTGGCTGAACAGTGACAGCAGGCCCAGCCCAGGTGGGGATGGCTGCAGGTACCTCCACTCTTCCGGCAAAGCGGCCACGGGCGGGGTCCTGCTCTTGTGTCCAGTCCATGTCTGCATCTGGCAAAGAGCGAGCACAGCCAGAGCTGAGGGGATGCAGGAGAGGCCGGAGAACACAGCCCAGGCCTGCACTCCCCAGGCAGGGACAGCCCTGGAATGCCCTGGGGATGGAGCACAGCTGCCCCTCTTCCATCCTGTCCATGGGCATGTCCACAGCTGTTGGGATGGGACGGGACGGGACGGGATGGGATGGGATGGGATGGGATGGGATGGGATGGGATGGGATGGGATGGGATGGGATGGGATGGGATGGGATGGGATGGGATGGGATGGGATGGTCCCAAGCTGGCTGCAGCCTTCAGCCCCCTGACTCAGTTCTGCCACTCACCATCCTGCAGTGGCCTGAACTGCTCCAGCTCTTCAGGCTGTTGTGCTGGGGCAGCTGCACGGCCTTTCCGTTTTTTCCTTCTGAACAGGCTGAGGAATCTGCCCGCCATGCCACCGTCTGGCCTCGAGGGCACCTTCAACAGAGATGCCTTGGGAAGGCTCTGAGTCACCAAGTCCTGCAATTGTGCCTTGAAGGCACCAGCAACAGAGAAGCCTCAGGAAGGCTACAGGGCAAGAAATCCTGCACTCCGGTCTCGAGGCCTCCTGCCACAATGACAGGAGACTTCTCGAAAACAGATCAGGTCACCAAATGCGATTGTCTGGAGGGCACCGGCTGCAGGGATGGGAGATGCCTTGGAAAAGCTCTGAGTCACCAAGCCCTGCAGTCTGCCCTGGAGGGCTCCTGCAGAAGAGGAGCCTCGAGAAGACCACAGGTCAGCAAGTCCTGTGTTCTGGCCTCGAGGTCACTTGCAGGAATAACGCGTCGGAAAAGCTCCGGGTCAGCAACGAACAAGTGTGCTGTGCGGGGGCTCCTCACAGCAACGCTCAGTCCCGTCCTGTCCCGTCGCGTGCTCCGAGCACTGTGGCATGGCCGCATCACTGCCAGCACCTATGTCACAACATGTCACAAAGGGCCCTTGGACACTGTGTCCCATTCCATCCCATCCCACCATGACCATGCTGCACCATGTCACAAAGGGCCCTTGCACATGCTGCCACCTGCCCTGGGGCCGCCCCTACCCCACCCAAAGTGGCCCAGGTTGGAAGGAATCCATTATCCTAAGTGTCTAAGACAGCTCAGCAGGAACTTTAGGAATGGCTCAAAGAAGAAGCAAACACTCCCCTGCTCTGCAGGCTCAGGGCAGCAGAAAGGAGTCGTTATGGCTGCCGATGCAGCTGCGGCAGGAAGGGCACAGGGCCTTCCACAGAAGCTGGCATGGCCTCCTTGGGACAAGTCCCAGCTGCTGGCCATTCTAAACACGGGGGTGTGACACACACAAGGAACATGTGGACCAGGGCATGGATACTGTTCTGACCCCTGGGGCTCAGGGAGCACTGAAATCAGCAGGTGTGGTAGAGTCCCCACAAAAGCAGACCTGCCACCCCCACCAAGCCCTGGCAGCACTGGAAAACTTTACTTCCCATTGATCAACTCAAGTAGTTCAAAACAGTTGCAAACTTCCCAAATTAATTGCTGTGGCCTGAGATCATAAAAGATTTGGAATTTTGCATCCCATCTCAAAGCAGCAACTTATTCGCCTTAACATCATTCATTGAGAGTCACCTACAAAAAATAAACACTAAACAGAGGCCAGAAAAAATGAACATTCTTTGGTTTGCAAAGAATTTTCTATGAAGCGATTATAGTACGATAATTCTATTAAGGAATAAAAGCTGTCAAGGAATGAAAGTCCACTCAGTGTTACAAAAGTACCCCAAACAAAGGAGTATATTGCAAAAAGGCTAATCCTCCCCCTGCTACAAATATTGAAGTGGCCAAGAAAGTACAGCTCTCCTCTCTTCTTCCCTGCATGAGAATCAGAACCATTAACAGAAAAAGTCACAGATATTCCTTCTGCTCTCCATAACCAAAAGTGTGCAAAACCACAGATGCTGCCTTCAAACTGAATCAAATTCCAGCCTAGACCTCTCACCTTCCAGACAACTCCTTCCCCAACACCCCCACCAACACCAACCCCCAAACACCTGCACAGAAGCCCTCAGCACCTGCACAGAAGCCCTCAACACCCCACTAACACCTCCACCTGGCCCAATCCCTGCGCAGAGCTCTCCCACCCTCCAGCAGACCCCCTGGTTCCCTGCACATGCCATGATATGGCACTCAGGCTGCCAGGCCTATGGTTCCTGATTCATCCTTCCAACCTTTCCCGGGTATGGCTGTTAACATTTGCGCAGTTTTGGTCAGCTCAGACTTCTCCAGTTAAGCAGCACTGCTGGTAAAAGATCAAGAGCAGCCCAGCAAGCTCTTTCTCCAGCTCCCTCTTTACTCTCAAGAGGGGGAGGTAGAACATTCCCTAGGAAAGCAACTGGTGCTACAAGGTGTGGGAGGCACCAGTCAGCTCTGGGGAGACCCCTCAGCGCTGGTATATCCTGAGGGAGCACCATCATGCTTGACCTGTAGGTACCCGCGCCAGCTTCAAATCAGCTGCCTCAGCTTCCAGGGCCTCTCTTGGCCAGCATCCTGATGCGTGTGCAGGACTGCTGCGAGGCACTGCTGGGACCCAGGGGGACAGGACTGGCTGTCTTGTGTGCAAGTAGCAGCCCCTCACACAGCCAGGGTCACCTCAAAAGCAGACAAATAATTAAGGGACTGGAGCATCTTACAAGGAAAGGCTGAGGGAGTTGGGTCTGTTCTGCCTTGAGGAGAGATGACTGAGATGGGACCTCAGCAATGCCCATCAATACCTAAAAGGAGGTGTCAGAGGATGGACCAGGCTCTGCACGGTGGTGCCTAGCAATAGAACAGGGGGGCAGTGGGACAAGGGGCAATGGGCTGAAGCTGATGCACAGGAAGTTCCACCTGAATATGAGGAAGAATTTCTTTACTGTGTGGGTGACTGAGCACTGGAACAGATTGCCCAGAGAGGGTGTGGAGTCTCCCTCACTGGAGATATTCAAGAGCCATCTGGACACAATCTTGTGCCATGTGCTCTGGGATGACCCTGCCTGAGCAGGGAGGTTGGACCAGATGATCCACTGTGGTCTCTTAAGCCTTATCCATTCTGGGATTCTGTGATCACTACATTAGCAGAGCTTTTAGAGCTTTCACTTTGAGCAATATCTAAAGTGTGAGACAGAAACATCTTGTTCTGCATCCAATAATAAAATGTGAATTGCATGAGTAATTTGGCAGCAGCAGTTCTGTGTTTTCTAATTGGATTACTGATTCACCTAAGACTGCAATCAAATGTTCAGTGTTTGCAGCAAGCAGCAAAAAGTACTTGGAAATGCTCATGGAGGTTCAAAAGGGTATCAGGAATGATTAGTTAGCCTTAGGTAGTCTGAGAGAATGAACTCTTCAAGGAGTTTTAGAGAAAAAACTAAAGAAAAGTAAAAAATCCCAAGAAGTTAATGTACCTCAACATCAGTATAACACAAGAATGACAGAAAGTTGATAGTGCTTTTCTATCTGTGTAAAAAGGATACTGTTAAGTTTAAAATGTTGCAGATAAAGTAAAAGAGATAAGGAAATGTACAGTCCTCATTAATAGAAATGAGTGAAGGCTGGATTGGTGAACATTATTAATACAATTGCTGATTATAATCCATTCTATTATATTGCGGATTATAGTCCATTATAACGTTAATTTCAACTTTCAGTGTGAGAAAACAGGAGTTCTCATAGCAATTACTTCATTGTTTGCTAAGCCACCACTAAAGAAAGCCACTCCCAGGCATTTCATGAAATGAAAATGAAATGTGTTCAAACTATATAATAAGACACCAAATAAATAATCATTTTGTTAATATGTGTTTGTTGCTGTATTTTCCCAACCGTGAATTTTTATGGTTGATTCTATAAATGGGTGACAGTTGCAACATTTTATTGCCATCCAAATGTAGTTGATGATAGATGTTTCTGCCAGCCCCATGTAGCCAGTGCTAAAGTCTAATGGGGAACAGAAGCTGACAGTGGACTATTGTGGCCTGAATGAAGTCACACTGCCTGTGAGTGCTGCCATGCTGGACGTGTTGGAGCTCAAACAGGAACTGGAGTCAAAGGCAGCCAAGTGGTGCCACAATTGATACCACTAATGCATTTTTTAAATCCTTCTGGCAGCAGAGTGCAGACCACAGTTTGCTTCCACCTGGAGTGGTGGCCAGTACACCTGGAATCGCTTGCCCCAGGGGTGGAAACACAGCCCAACCGTCTGCCATGGGCTGATCCAGACTGTGCTGGAACAGGGTGGAGCTCCAGAACATCTGCAATATATTGATATTATTGTGTGGGGCAATACAGCAGAAGTTTTTGAGAAAGAAAAGAAAATAATCCAAATTCTTCTGACAGCTGCTCTTGCCATAAACCAAACTATGGTAAAAGGACCTGCATGGGAGATTGAGTTCTTGGGAATAAAACGGCAGGATGGGCACGGTAATGTCCTAATGTCTCCACCAGCTAACAAGAAGGAAACACAAGCTTTCCTAGGCCTTGTGGGGTTCTGGAGAATGAATATTACAGGTTTTAGTCAGCCTGTGGGCCCCCTCTATCAAGTGACCTGGAAGAAGAACCATTTTGAATGGGCCATGAGCAAGAAGAGGTTTCTGAGCAGATCAAACAGGAAACAGATCTTGGGCCTATACAGACAGGAGCAGCCATGCAAAATACACTCTACACCACAGCTGGGGAGCAGGGCCTCACCTGGAGCCTCTGGCAAAGGATTGCAGGAGAAACCCGAGGTCCCTCTGAGGAGCTGGAGTTACCAAGGATCAGAAGCCCACTGTACTCCAGCAGAAAAAGAGTTATCAGCCGCCTATGAGGGGGTTGGAGCAGCCTCAGAGTTGTTGGGACAGAAGTGTCTCCTCTTGGCACCACAGCTGGCTGTGCTACACTGGATGTTCAAAGGAGACATCACCTCAACACATCATGGAACCAGCACTACATGGAGTAAGTGGGTAGCATTGATCACACAGTGAGCCCAAATGGGAAAACCCAATTTCCCAGGAATCCTATAAGAGGTTATGGACTGGCCAGAAGCCAGAGATTTTGGAGCATTGTCTGAGAAGGTGACTCGTGTCCATGAAGGATCACCATATAGTTGTTATAAATGGTGAAAGATGGGGTTGACTTTTGTATATATGGGAAAAAAAGTTTACTGAATTAAGTGGTTATTTGTGCTTGTAAGTGTTGTACTATTTGGTTGCTAATTAATTCTTTAAGGTTCTGGGTTCCAATCACTCTTGTTATGTTAAGTATGTTCTGGTTATTATTATATTCCTATTGTTCTAAAGGTCCTGGTTGCAGTGGGCCTGGGTTTTCTATTATAAAGGTTCAATGGCTACAGCGAGGGACAGGGGGACAAGATGGCTGACATGGATAGGCAAGGAATTTCCAGAAAGTTCCCTGGAGGGTGTTGTCTCAGATTGGTGTCAATCAGGACAGGTGTCAATCAGGATGCCAGTCAAAGTGAGACCCCCTTCTGATCTCACAACTAGGCATGCTCCATGGGGAGGGTCCAGATCAGGCCACCCCAAATGGGTGGGTGGAGGGGCAGGCCAGGAACATTGGGACTGGTGGTTGGATAAATATGTCCAGGTCCCCTGATTGACATCTGGATGGGATAAAAGTTGCTGTAAGGGCCCTGGGAGGCCTCTGGCCAGATCAACCACACAGCCAGCACTGTCGGTTTTGTCTTGTGGGCGTCCCCAGTTGTTAATTGCTTTCTTTTAATAATAAATAGTTAAAACTTCGTACAGTGAAGCCTCGTTCTTCACAACTGGGTCCTTGTCTGGGATAGAAGCCTCACCTCGATGGACCTGGAGGGTCTTGGAAGAGAGGCGCGCCCCGCCAGAGTTTTGGCGGCTCGACCGGACACTTCTGGCCCCGCCAATGGACTGCAGGCCAACATCCTGAAGAACAAGAAGGGACCCACAACACAAACCAAAGGAGTAGAACAGAGGCACCTGGGGCTCTCCTCGATCAGTGGAGCAGCCCACAATCGGGTGCATACAGCCCGCAGTTGAAAAGGGGACAGTGGCAGTTGGGGGGACTGAGCGAGTGTGTGTGAATGAGACGTGGAGTGGACAGTCCGGATCCACAAAGTGAGTGTGGAGCCCTTCTAGCTGCGGTTCTGTCCCCCCGCGAGGAGATTGGTCAGAGAAGGGGTGAAGTGAGTGGAGGGGAGTGAAAGAGGGGTCCCCTGGGGAAATCTTCATGGGAGTCTTTAGCCCCGAGAGATGAGGGTGGGGATCGTGTGGCCTTGGGTGCCAAGGGGGGTGCGCAGGGAGCACCTAGCTCAACGGGAAGTGTTGGAGGTAGGGTTTCAAGTCTTGTACGGAAGAGGGAAGGGATTTAAGTCCAGACGGACGCCTGGGAGTGAGTGGCAGCAGGGAGGGATTCAAGTCTGGGATATGGATCCCTGGGGAGTGACTGGGAAAGGAGTACGGACCCCTGGGAGGGAGGAAAACAGAAAGGGAGTTAGTCCAAGACCCAAGATACTGGGGGTGCTTTGGACGGGGTCCGAGGTGGGCAAGGGGGGAGCCGGTCCTCGGGGCTGTCCACTCGGGGACCACATTCGGCTGGATGGTGTACCTGGAGGTTGTACACTGGGGAGGCCAGTGAGTTGAGATACACAGGAGAAAGGGGTTTTTACTTTGGAATTGTGGTGTGTGTGTAGGGACTACAGTGAAAGAGGCCAAGAACAAGAGGGTGAAGCGTGTTTGGGGGCTCTGGGGGTAATAAAGAATTTTTGTGGGAGTATGGATTTCTCCTCCCATGAGAAAAGACAAACTCATTCATGGGATTGTCTTTGCCCAATGACCTGGATGTACTTGGTGGGTAAAGCAGAAGGGTGGGGAGACCCTGTGTGTGCCTCAAGGAGGTTTAATCTTTGGATAAAAATAATCTCTGGTGTAAGTTGTACATTGTAGGAGGTAAAGTAGCAGGAATGACATGAACTGATGAGGATGAATTTTGTGAGGAGCAAGGAGAAGGTAATGATGACCTGAGCTGGGCTGCTGTCAGTGCCCAATGATCAAGTGTGCTGCTTCTCCTGTCCTGACCACCCATCCTGATGAAATGGAGCCCAAATCAGGGATCTGGAGGGGTGGAGGAAGCCCGTGAATGGGAAAATAACATTTATCTGTGAAAGGATGGGGGATAGTCATTAATGAAAATCTGTGTTTGGTATGGAGATAGTTTAGGGACATACTTTAAGTTGTATGTGTGGGTAAGAATGGAGTCCAGTAGTGAGAAATAGATACAATGGAACATAAATTATGTGGGACCTAAGTATGATTCAAATGGTGTGGAATAAGGAATGGAGATTGTATTGGGTCTGACTGAAACAGCATTCATTTTTCCTTAGCAGCCCTCACAGTCTTGTGCTTTGCACAGGTAGCTGGAGGGGTGTGGATAACACACCAGCGTTTTGGCTGCTGCTGAGCAGAGCTGGCACAGCATCAGTGCTGTCCCTTTAATATTCCTCCCAAGCCTCCCATCAAAGGGCTGGGAGTGGGCAAGATCCTGGGAGGGGGCACAACCAGGCTGGCTGACCCAAATTAACCAAAGGGATATTCCATACCATATGACGTCCGCTCAGATATAAGAGCTAAGTGAGGGGGGAGGAATGAGGAGCATTTGAGCATTTGTCACTTAACAGTGTTTACCTTCCAGAATGTGTTGAAGTCCTGCTTTCTGGGAAGTGGCTGAAGATCACTCGCTGGTGGGAAGTAGAGATTAATTTTTGTTTCCCTTTGCTTATGTATCCACGGACTTTTTTTTTTTTTTTTTTTTAATTAAATAGACGGCCTTATCCCAACCTTGTAGTTGTTTTCAATCTTATTTTTCTCTCTTCTGTCCCATTGGGGAATGATAGAGTGGCTTGGTAAGCACCTGGCATCCAGCCAAGGTCAAACCATTACAGTGTTGTTAAACTGCAGAGATAACATCCCCCGGGCCTGTGTTAGGACTTTTACTCTGTCATTGTTAATTTTGCTGGGAGCCGTGGCGGATGCAAACTGACGATACTAACCAGCCGTGAAAAGCAGAGCAGAGAGTTCACGCCAATTCCGCCTCCCAGACCATACAGTAGTTCCTGGTTGATACCACTTTTTTTTCCCCAGTCTCATCTCAAGTGAGAGTTCTCAGTGACAGCTCTGCTCACTAGGACGACAGCTGTCAGAGGGGCAGCAAAAATAGATTGGAATGACTAAATTTTTTTTAGAAATTCCCAGGAAGTGGTGAGCAGCCACTGACAGAAAAGTCTTGCAGATGTCTCAGAGCAAAAATCTTAAAATTGCAGCCCAAATCCCCACATACCTTTCAAAACTTTGGCCATATATACTTGGAGAGTTAATTCCACATCAAAATTAAAGATGTCAGTATTACGGAATCCTCAAGAAAGGTTCTCATGTGTATATACGCATGTATGTATTTCATAACAAATAATAGTTTATGATTCACAAATGTTTTATTCTTACGTCATTAATTGCCTTAAAGATGCTTTGCAACAAAATTGTTCAGAGGATACATTCTTATTCCCTTGGATTACATATTTTCATCTTTTCTGTCATCAGGAGTGTCTATAATTACAATCTTTTCACACAGATTGAAGCAATCTTGATAGATTTTATTTTTAGAATAGGCATTGTTTCTATAAAGAAAATGGGGTTATAATACCATGTTCAGGTGAGGTCGGTGTTATTGAAATTTAACTTGTCCAGCTGAGGGCAGGAGAATGAAGTAATGAAGTACAGGGCTTTCACCGAAGGAGTGGCAATGGCTATGCCATGCTTCAAACACTCCATTTGAAACTCAGATTTCCTGAAACGTTATCTCTAAGGAGAACTAGCCACCTGCACAGGTGGTCGCAATGCAGCATTTTATGCTCCAAAATCACTGACTTTATGTATTAGTCAAGTTCCCACTCCCTTCTACTGGGCTGCTGATATACTTTGGCATATTCTGTAGATCTTCACTGGAAGTGTTCATTTCCCTTTGCTGTAAAATAGGAAAATACTGTAAAAATTTTCTATTACCATAACATTCAAAAATAGAATCTAATTATTCTCCTCCATTTTCAGTCTTGGCTAGATTTTTTTTTTTGGCAACCAATTAAAACCCTCTAAAAAAGAATTAATTTTAAAAGCAAGAATCTTTGCTTTTGCTGCAAAAACTATTCTGTGTTATTTAAAGTACTGATAACAAATAATTCACATTATGTCCCATAACCTTTTTTTTCCTTTTTCCTTGGTTTCTAAGGCTTTTACAGACACACTGGACAGTCTCTAATAAGTTGGGAACCAACAGGTCAATTTTAGCAACATTAGACAATAATAGAAGTCTCACAGGTAAAATTATTCTGGTGGTTTTGTGAAAATATGTAAAATGGTAGGCAAAAGTAAGCTGAATTAATGACCTCACTGAGAGGAAAAAGCCTCACATGAACTCAACATTTTTTTTTTGTGTTGTTTGGCTTGGCTTTTCTGTGCATAAGAGCTACAGACACAACCAACAGCAGACAGCACAGATACCAAGCCAAGCCTCACTGTGTTTCTTTCTTCCCAGATGGCAGCGAGGGAATATGGGGGGGCTACTAAAAGTATCAGGGAATGAGATCATGATCAAAATAAGAGAAAAATTTGAATTATCACAGTGCAGGTACAGGTACAGGGATGCAAACCCATGCTAAATCAGGTTTTACTCATTCCACTGACCCCAGGGGAAAAAAAAAAAAGTTTTTCCTGTTAATACCTTTTGGACAAAGCTATGTCACATCCATTAAAATAACCAAATAAGTTTCTAAACAGCCTGTTGGTGACAGCCACCACTGAGTAAAAAAAGACTTAATTTCCTATCACAGTGGGCCAGATTCTCGGTCTGTGTGAACTGGCAGGATTAATATGAAATTAATTGAGTTGTGCTGACCTAATGCCAATTAGCCTACTGGTTTAGGATGCTAAAAATACTTCCAAGGAAATACATAAAATAAACAAAAAAATTAAGCAGGAATATATTTTGGGAAAATGGACGTAAAATTATGTCCAGGAGGTAAAATATTAACTATTTTAAGAGTATCAAAACTAAGTAGGATATTTACTCCTTTCTGTCCCAGAGCATTTCTCAGGTGTCTTTATCCTGTTGCAGTAAATTGTGTCTCTTTGGAGGGAAGACCTGGGCTGGGGCAAAAGCCTGATGGATCCAAGGAGGAGACTGGGACAGGAGGAGGGCTCAGTGATAGCATCAGGCACGGAATGGCGCTGGGAGAGCAGAACCTGGGAGTCCCTCTTGGTTGAAATGCGCAAGGTCACTGCAGCATCCTCCCTCCTGTGCCTGGAACAGACACCAAGGCCCAGGAATCCCACTGCCCCTCTGCTGAGACCTGATCTCTGTAAGAAGTACTGGCTAACTGGGAATACTGGGGCTAGGGGTAGCCAAGGAATGTCTTGGATCAATCCACATAATTTCATGTATTTTAGAAAATCAATTCCCCCGTGCTCCAGCTGCAGGTTAGTCCAGAAAATTTTGTTCAGCTGTATTATAATGATTAACCCACTCTGTGTTTTTATATACATTTTTAAATAATGCTACATGGAGCAAAACCTGCAGGAAATTTCGTTTTGAAAATAGCAGTGTAGGCTGTAATATTTTTTTTTCTGTTTTTTTACAGTCCTTATTATTTGGCACATACGTCAGATTTGCATTTTCCTGCAAAGTTACAATGTGGGCAATGGATAAATAAGTCTCCAGCTCTATTTAAGAAATGCCAGGAGGTGGCGTGTGCCTACCTAATTTCCTCCCTCAGACTCAAGCACAGAGTTTTGCACTGCAAGTGTCTGATCATATATATGCTTTTGCTTCCACTTGGACTTCTGCCACATTTTAGGTACATAGCAATTAGTGTTTACCAAATGAGAAAGTCTTCTCTAATTTGTTTGCTCATTGCTGTTCAGTGCATGTCCCAGTGGAGCATTTGTTACCTCTTCAGATTTTGCTTTTGTAACTTAATTTCCTTGTGGACTTTTGCCTTAGTGCTCATCAACACTTATCTTAGTTCCTCACAAAATGTACATGCTAATTTGCTTTTTCCAGCACCATTTTGAGATGAGTAGATACGACACTTTTACCTCATTTGAATTGAGGTACAGAGAGATTAAGTTTTGGGACACGGAGTTGGTGATGCAGAAAACTTGTTTTTTTTCTTCCTGGAGTGTTTGTCTAGAATAGCAATTGTGACTGCTCTACCAAGTGGCCACTTGCAGAAGCAATTACTGTCAATACCTCTCCACTAATTCCCAGTGTCTCCAGAGGTTTCCCCTCTAGTCCTGTCTCCTACGTCTAAAGTTCATGTTCTTTCTTAATCCCTCTGCACCACCATGAGTGGAGAGGAGTGGATGTTGTTGCTTCTTTCCTTGATAAATTGGAAAAAAAATGTAAGTAGTTGATGAGGGCAAGATAGGGTTTTTGGGTTATGGCAGAGGTGGGGAGACCCATTGTTCAGGGGAACTGAAGAAGTGGAGAGTACATGCAGACAAAGCCCCTGTGGCCTAATGTATCTCAGGGGGTTCCAGAAAAAACCAAACCAAACCAAACCAAACCAAACCAAACCAAACCAAACCAAACCAAACCAAACCAAACCAAACCAAACCAAACCAACAACAAAAAAACAACAACAAAACAAAACAAAACAAACAAAAAACAAACAAAAAAAAACCAACAAAAAACACCCAACAAAAACCAAAACAAAAAACCAAAACAAAAAACCCCAAACAAACAAACAAAAAAAGCAAACAAAAAACCCAAAAAACCCCAGCAAAAAAAAACCAAACCATGGGAGTTCCCCTGCATGCCTCACAGCCCCTTGGTCTTCTCAGCCCCTTCATGAATTTTTCATGGTTTTCTCATGGTTTTCTTCAGTCATCCCCAGCTTTCCTTTTCCCAACTTGCTGCCCTCGTCGTCACTGCCATCAAGCTGAAATTTGCCTGCAGAGCTGAAATACTGATTAAAAGCTGCTGCCACCAAAGACACAGAAAGTATTTCCCAGTCATCATTTAGCATCCTCTCCTCTCCTCTCCTCTCCTCTCCTCTCCTCTCCTCTCCTCTCCTCTCCTCTCCTCTCCTCTCCTCTCCTCTCCTCTCCTCTCCTCTCCTCTCCTCTCCTCTCCTCTCCTCTCCTCTCCTCTCCTCTCCTCTCCTCTCCTCTCCTCTCCTCTCCTCTCCTCTCCTCTCCTCTCCTCTCCTCTCCTCTCCTCTCCTCTCCTCTCCTCTCCTCTCCTCTCCTCTCCTCTCCTCTCCTCTCCTCTCCTCTCCTCTCCTCTCCTCTCCTCTCCTCTCCTCTCCTCTCCTCTCCTCTCCTCTCCTCTCCTCTCCTCTCCTCTCCTCTCCTCTCCTCTCCTCTCCTCTTTTTCATGTATTTAGTTATATCATATGTCAAGTTCATAAATAGAAAACTGTGCTAAAGGTGTTGCTTTGTCTAGTTCATGTTGGATGCAGCAGCCCTGGAGGAGGTCATGCCCTGACAGGACATCTGTGACTGTCAAAATCTGGAACTGGTTTCAGCTTTGCTCTCAGGTGTGCCAGCTGGTCCTGTGTGCTTACAGCCGAATTCTGTGAGCCACTTATCCTTCATTAAGGGTTCACATCAGGTGCCACCCTGAAGACAAAATTCCTTGGGGCCAAAGCTGATGAAAAAGTTGGCAGCCAGGCAGGCCAGCATTTCCACAGCTGGGTTACTGCTGTCTGTAAAGTGGCCTGATGCTGTCTATCATGCATGTTCTTTTTCTTTAAGCACTGGAATTTATTAATTTAGCCCAGAGTGATCTAGAACTTGCACAGCCAAGTGCCATATCGTGCCATGTACTTCTTAGTGCCCTGAAGCTTATTCCTGCTCTCTGGGAACAAATTCATGTGACTTTCCCAAGCTAATTGGGATGCCCAGTGAAAGAGCAAAGGACTGAACATGTATTTAAATATTATGGAATATGACTAAAAAAACCAAACCACACAGAAAATATAAACAGGACATAGTTTTAAAATGCAGTTTTTTGATGTTGCTGAACTCTAAAACCACTTCAAGAAATGCTGTTCAGAAAATCACTGACAGGGTTGATTTCTGACATTACTTTGCCTGACAGAAGAAAATTCAGTGAAGTAGACAAGATTTGTATACAATGTGAACGGACAAAATTCACCTCTGAGCTGTTAATCTGCTGTGACTTCAGCAGGAAATATTACCTATTGCTTGACCATATATTGTTCTTTCTCTTAGTATGATTTTTGACAGAAGAGATATGACATTTTTCCTGTATGTAACACATCTCAGGAAACTCTTTATAAAGTTTTAAATAGAAAAATATCTATAGCCCTTTCTAACCAATCCTGCCTCTGTGAATAGGTAATTACTGAGATTAAACAAGTGTCTCTGAATTGCTTATATATTCCAGTTGCTTCTATTTTCTGCTGGCTTTATGATTGGCCTTCTAAAGAAAGCATGAAAGAGATATTTGCTTTGCTTTTGGGATAGCCTGCAGAAGATATGACTTTCATTTCAGGAATAGCAACAATTTATTGTTTCTGAGGAATAAAAACTTTATTTTGCGATCCTGAACTGGTTTTTACTTCAAAGTTTCTGAAGCAAGAGAGCTTGTATGTATTTTTAATCTTCTAAATTCAAATTCTCATAGCATTGAAGAAAATAAAAACAGCAAACAAAAAATTCTAGTTGAGTTAAAATAATAATGTGACTCCTTTCTCCAAGAAAAGTATCATTGATGAAAGGAATTGCTGTGCCTGATCCTCAATCCTAGTTCTCAACTCTTGCAGCAATAACAGCAGTTAATTTTTTCTAGTCCTTTATATGGTACTGTTGGAGATGTTCAGTCCTTAATCTAAGATTGCAAATATGAATAAACCATGATCCAGCTGACAGATATTCTTTTGACTTTAGCAGAACAGTGATTACATTCACAAGTCTCTGCAGCATAAATGTGAATAAACTAAGCACAAACTAAGCACAAACCTTAGGTTTGCTTATTTCTATTTCTGAATTTTGCTGAATTCTAGTTACTGAATTTGCCAAGAAGAAATTGTTCATTTTCTTTGTGAACTTCGCGAACATTTGCTCTTTCTTTGTTTCATTCCTAAACCACAAAAAACCATGAAAAATGCTGCACAGTATTTGTAGTACTTGTATTTAATATACCCGAATATATAAATTTAATATACCTATGCCTGAAAGGAACTTAAATGAAGGATGGGGCAGGACTGTTTACAAGAGCATGTAGTGATGCGACAAGGGGAAATGGGTTCAATTTGAAAGAGAGTAGGTTTAGATTAGATATGAGGAAAAAAGTCTTTACTGAAACAGGTTGTCCAGGGAAATGGTGGCTGCCCCATCCCTAGAAGTGTCCAAGGCCAGGCTGGATGGGGCTTCAAGCAGCCTGGTCTAGTGGAAGGTGCCCCTGCCCATGACAAGGGGCTGGAACTTGATGGTCTTCAAGGTCCCCTTCCAATCCAAGCCTTTCTATGATTCTATGATAATGCCTTTTATCCAAAGAAGCTGAACAGATTTTATAAAATGGGCTCTGCAAGAATCTTTCCCCAACTACTTGCCTTCCAATCATTTATAGGATGCCTTGCACATGATAATAGTAATTTAAACTGTAAGTGGGTCAGTGAGTAAAAGACAGTTGCATCATGCTCTTTATCTGAATTTTTTTGTTTAGAAGTTCTCATTGTGTTTTTGTAGGAAGACCAGAAAATGGTGAATAACTCTTTGCTTCCTTTACAGAGTATTGTTTACACCATGTTGGTATGTGGAGAGGAAAGCAAATAGGTGTGGCCATTAGAAGCAGCATTTCTTGTTTGCAACAAGAATTAATTTTTTTAAGTGAAGACTTTATATGTAACATTTTGAATCTCCACAAGAACAAAATGAAGTAAATTAAATACCTACTTTTATCATAAAGGACTCCTAGAAGTAGTATATCCTGTTGTAACCATTGCAATATCCTGTAGATTTCTTAATTTATGGAAGTATAACTGGTTACTCTAATAGCAGTCATCTCTTTCCTCCCACTAACATGGTTTTGCTGTTCAGATAAATGCATAGATTTGGCTGATAAAAATGATGTGTAAATTTTACTGTGTGCTGCATTTTTACTCTGTGTGTTGTATGCATCACTGAAATGTGTGGTTCCAAGACAACATATACTTTAACACCAGGAATATAATGTGGCAAAAATTTCTGATGACAACTGTAGGACATCTGGAACTAAAAGGTTCCTCTTCAGGAGCTTATTAAATTTTTTCATAATGTTACAGAAAGGCCTGTTTAAAGTGCTTCTGTGTCCAAGACTCCGGAGTGATATTCTAATTTATCACATAATCACTCCCTTAGGGTTTGTGCACAATATAGCCCAGGTGAGATGCATCTGATTTTTCATTTGTTTGCCTTTTACTAACATTTATCAAATCTTCAGAACTTCAAAATAGTTCTGTAGACAGATCTGTCAGATTTTCCTCTTTCTCTCCCTCATTCCTTCCCTCCTTCCCTTTTCTGTGATGACATTCACTCTGCAGTTGGAAAGTAATTCCATCATGTGTTGCATTAGTATGACTAATCATGGATGACAGTACTATCTCCTTATGGTTTTTGAAAACAGAAAAGCTGATTTCACAAGGAATGAGGCTTGACAAAATGGAAGGTCTGTCTTACGCTTATCTGGTCTTTCATGTTATGGTTAATGGATTTTGTTATTTATATTCTAGATTAAAGGGAGAACACTGCTCATAGGAAGTGTTTCTTACTTAGACTTAATCTAAAATTTGCTTTGCTTGTAGTATGCTAATAATTTTAAAAAATCAGTCGTTTAAAACAAACCACAGCTATCAACATGTGTATTGGAGAGTAACCCACAGCTACAACAAAAAGTACTGTGCCCTGGTGTAATTCTCAGCCACTTCAGTAATTTCCTGACCGTCTTCAGCTGTCCTGCAACTACGAACACACTTACAAATACATCTAACCAGGTTTAGCCTCTACAGGCAGAGGATAAAGTGCTTGCTTGTCACTGCTCATAGTTGATGTGTGTCACCCACCAGATCTATTAACAGCATTTGCAGTTTAATCCATCTTCAGTATGATTTACACTGGCAGTTCTATTATCTCCAAATGCAGGAGCTCATTTTGGATAGCGTTCAAGAATTCATTGCTTTGAATGTTTGATCTGACTTCTGTCAGGGAATCTAAACATGTTCTGGTCCCAAACAAGTGGGTTGTGCTCTCAGGCATCATCCTACAGCTTCAGTGTTGCTCTTTTTGTATTTAAAAAAGGTACAGAGAACAGGCCTTAGTTTACAGCTAGTGCTTGGGTACTTGATTCTTAAGTGAAAGCTGAGTGAAACACATTTTTATTGTATTAACAATAAAATTTTTGATGGCAAGATTAAAAGCAAGCTGTGTACAGTGTTGTTTTCTGGTATTGTATAAAATGCAAAAGATTAGCCTGTCTGACATCTACTACTTTTAGACAGATGTTGGTCCTTAATTGCAAACTTCTGATGCAATTACTCAGTCACTTTCATGTTGACTCTACTTATTATGGCTCAGAAGGTACTTCAATATTCCCTGTACTCTTGTACTCTTTCAAAGGGCAGGTGGAAAGCATTGCTGTCACATAATCAAAGCCTTTTTGAAGGGAAGGTTTTATCTCTCTATTTGACCATTTTTAGAGGAACAGTCTTGCATAAACCCCTCTTCCCTCCCATCTATAGTGCTGTAGAAGCCATGTGCTCTAAGAGACTTAGTATTTCCTACCTCATCAGTCCCATTCCGCAGAGAAGTGGTCCATAAAATTACACCTTTCTGCTTGGCTGGAAACACACTGTCATTTTGCTCCCTCACGTAGAGCAAAACTTCACAAAGTAAAAGGAGGAATAAAAATAAATGAAGGAGCAGTTTGCTTTTTGTTGTTTTTTTTGCCCAGGAACTCTGTGTAGTGACAAGAAGCAACTTTACTTACTAGTCAGAAGAATGATAGAACCACAGAATGGTTTGGGTTGGATTGGACTGTAAAGATCATCTTGTTCCAGTCCCCCTGCCATGAGAGGCAGTATCCTGTATCTGAAGCAAGTTGGAATTGAAAAAAAAACCCCTAACAGTTGTTTGACATTTATCCTTGACTTCAACTTTCATTTTACTTCTCAAAGAAGATTAAGAAATTGTAGGACTCCAGCAACCTCTCACCTTCAGCCTCTTGGGCTTGTGTTAGGGAGTTTTAAAGTAGTTGTTCAAAGCAGATGGAAATGGTTGGGGTTTGTGGTTCCCTCATCTGAGGTTGCTTTTATTCTCTCATAGAGTTCATTAGGAATATATTTATGTGATTACCTGTCCAACCTGAAGAATATTTTCCCACAACTCTCTGTGTATTTGAAAGGCTTGACACATAACAATTCTGATGAGCAAAGCTTGAAAAGGTCCTTTCTTTAATTCTGAGAATAGATTACCATGAGATCATTAACTAAAATGTAGCTGGGTGAAACTATGGCAGGGACAAGGTAGGGGACAGGAGGTGGGGTAAAGGTTGGTGGAGAACTTGAGGACTAGGAATAATTTCTCTGTACTGCTTCCTGAATGTTATCTCAGGCACAGCATTTCCTCCCAGCTGTCTCCAGCTGTGATGGCTGTCTGGAAAGGTGACCTACTTACATTCCTATCCCATGCCTTGCTGAGGAATAACGCCCAACAGATCAGGAAACTGCTGTAAGAAATGAAAATCTTCGCTGAAAGCTCACACTGCTTGGGTGATGTAGTGTTAGATTTCCTGTGGTGATGAGTCTGGTGAGAAAAGAATTGAGGACAGTAACTGATGTCACCCAGGCTACTCTACTGTGACTTTGAATTCAAAATGACAAGCAGCTCAAAAAGGCTGCCCATTACACAGCTTTCCCCCAATGTGTGAAGTCTCCTTAAGTTTCAAGCTAATTCAGCAGAGTATGGAATGTGCCAACATATCCTCTATTATAGACTTATATGTTCATAAAATAAATTGTTATAGATGCATTGTTACACCTGCAGAAGTGAATGGAGCATATTGATGATAAAAGATACACAATTCCTCGTTTGTGGAATGAGGAATACTGACTCACCCTTCAGTGTTACATTAAGTGTTAGAGCACTTTGAATTATTCTGATAACTTCTGTCTCTGGAGGGAATCCAAGAAAGACGAGGCTGGGGTGAGAGGAACATAAAGGATGAAGGGAACGTCAGTACCATTCTTTTATCACCCACTTCTACTGATCCTGCAAAAGCCTGGTTTTGGCCCCATCAGCAGGTTTCAGGCACCAGGGAGGCTTAAGACCATTCTCCACAGTACTTCTTCCACCCTTCAGGGACTGCTGTTTGATGGGAGTTAGGGAAGGGGATGGACAGGAGTCAGGACACTGTGCCCTCAAGCTGTGAGGTACATTTAGAACTTGGAGATGAAAAGCAGGGAAGAGTCACCAGGCTTCGAATATTTGCATTTCACAGAATAAATCCCCAGTGTTTTGCCCATAAGGAAGAACTGAAATTTCAGAAATGTTTAAGGGATAACAGTAGCCCTCTTCCAGGCATAGATTCTGCCTTTGTTAGGGCTGACCCAGTTCTGTTCCTCCTTTAGTGAGACAGTATCTCACTAGAATAACAACATGTCTCAGTTCATACACGATGTCCCTTGCCATTGCTAAGATTCAGAATATAATTTAGTTATAAATATAGCTATTAATTTCTGGATCTCTAGGGATATGCAGAGACACTGATGCCTAGTTCTTGCGTTACTTTACAATGCATTTTACACAGTCAGATAGCAGAAACATTTTTACACGTTCTCTAGATTAGATTAATAAGTGTATTTGCAGGAAATAAACTTTATAACAGAACATTTTCTTGCAAATTTACCTTTCCTATTAAACTTGTTGGCTGGCTGAAAAATAGTTTGCATAAAGTATTCTTGTCATAAATATATGTATTCTCTGTGAGCAGGGACTCAGGACTCTGCCCCTGCCTTACTATGCTCTTAGGGGCATCAGTTCTCATGTTCCCCATATTTGGGATGGAACCAGTAATTGCAACATCCTGTATACAGAATATTCTCTTCCACTGATCCAAAGCACTTGTACTGGAGAAAGGTGTTCTGATAATATTGCAAACTGGCCATCCTGCTACCTGCTATCTTGGCTGCTATGACACATATAGCATTGGTGATCCAAGCACTAAAAATATATTAATTTGTGATGCTCATTTTCCTGCTTCTCCCAAACTATGAGGCTGGCTTAACTATCATAAGATTTAAGCAATGATAGCAAGAATTAGATTTTTCTTACTTGCTTCAGTTATTTGAGACTTACTGTTACATCTTATTTCAAGCTTTTATTCATGGCAATCAGAGACGGCTTCTTATGTGGAACATTTTTTCTAAAATCCACTAGCCAGGACTCTGCCACACAAAATTATAGAATCATGGAATGGTTTGGGTTGGAACGGACCTTAAAGATCATCTTCTTCCAACCTTCCTGCTGCGGGCAAGGGACAACTTCCACTAGACAAGGTTGCTCCAAGCCCCATCCAACCTGGCCTTGAACACTTCCAGGGATGGGACAGCCATGGCTTCTCTGGGCTACTGTGCCAGTGTCTCATCATCCTCACAGTAAAGAATTTCTTCCTAATATCCATTCTAAACCTACTTTCAGTTTGAATCCATTTCTCCTTGTCCTTTCACTACATGCTTTTGTAAATAGATTCTCTCCACCTTTCATGTAGGTTCCCTTCAAGTACTGGAAGACCACAATTAGGTCACCCTTAAACCTTTGCTTTTGCAGGTTGAAAAATCCCAATTCTTCCAGCGATTCCTCATAGGAGAGGTGCTGCAGCCCTCTGATGATCTTGGTGGCCTCTGGGGTCCCCAGAGCTGGGTGCCACGGGTGCAGCAGGGGGGCAGAATCCCTTTGCTGAGCAGAGGGGCAGAATCCCCTCCCTCTCCTGCTATCCAAAGTATTTTGGATGCAGCCCAAGACATGTTTGGGTTTCTGAGCTGTAGGTGCACATGGCTGGGTCATGTCCAGTCTCTCATCCACCAGCACCCCCAAGTCCTTCTTGGCAGGGCTGCTTGATCTGTCCGCTCATCAAATCCATCTCTCTCCAGTTTAGAGAGAAGAAGGTCATGGGGGTCAGTTGTGTCAAAGGCTTTACAGAAGTCCAGATAAGTGACATCTATAGCCCTTCCCTTGTCCATTGGTGTGATCACTCCATCATAGATGGCCACTGGGTTGGTCAGGCAGGACTTACTCTTGGTAAAGCTGTGCTGACTGTCCCAAATCATCTCCATTTTCCATGTACCTTAACATGGCTTCTGGGAGGGTCTGTTCCACGATCTTTCCAGGCACAGAGGTGAGGCTGACAGGTCAGTATCTCCCAGGGCACTCCTTTCTACCATTTTTAAAGATGGGTACAATGTTTTCCTTTCTCCACTCACCAGGATCTTCACCTGGCTGCCATGACTTTTCAAATATCATGAAGAGTGACTTGGCAACTACATGAGCCAATTCCCTCCGGACTTATTTCTGGTTTCACTTTCTCAATGATGTCTACCAGCTGCCAGCTGCTCTTCAGCATCCCACTGGGCATCACAAAAACTTTGGTGCCCTGAAAGGTCTCTTCACTGTCTTCCAGCTTTCACCTTTCCATCTTTGGCCCATATCTAGTCCATCATGGCTGTTTGTGAGAAGCATTGGGTCAGTCACTGAGAGGTTCATGTCCAAATGGATATGAGTGAGATCATGAATATTCAGGATAGGCTCCTTAAAGAATCCATTGAGTTCTAACAGCTTTTTTGAGAAAAAAGTTTGCTATGAGGTCTTCAGCCTCACTCACGATTCACTCCCTGAAGGAGCCCACCTTGAGCTTCACCTCTACATCCAACTTCAGCAGCAGGTTAGCTCTCCTGAAGCCCATGGTTGCGATCTTCCTTGCTGCCTTGCTTTTTCCTCACCTAATACTGAACTCCACAATCTCATGGTCGCTGCAGCCAAGGCTGCCCCCAGCAAGGCGTTCCCTGTTGTTGGCATGAGGGAGCAGCACGCCGTTCCTTATGGGATCCACTGTCTTAAAACTTCCATTTTTCTTGTGTAATAAAGAGAGTTAAATGCCTAAAATCCAACCTTCTATCTTCAAGTTCTGTAGTTGAAGAATTGCCTATAATGATTAGCTAAGCCAAGATGCTTATGGAGTATCATGTCATTAACAGAGGTTCAAATTTTCATCAGTGACAGCAAAACCATCTGCTGCTGAAGCTGTGGAACACTGCAGTTGAAAAGAAGGGTTCAGAGGTCACTTTGAATTTTTAACCATAACTGATGTGAAGTACAAGTGAAAATCGGCTGATGCACATTTCATGCTGCACAGATCTCTCAGTAAGAGTGGGTATGAATTCTGTTGGCTGCAACAGGGAAAAAAATCCTGTACTGCTCTTTCGAAGAAGTGGTTTGATTGTAACAACCATGTTGGAGGAAGATAGCACTTACCTCCCACCCTCTCTCCTCACCAGCACTCAGCAGAGAATAGAACTTCACTCTAAAATGGACGTGCAGCACCACCTCTCGTTGGGATTGTTTTCTGCAGTGTGATCCTTGCAAAGTTCCTCTCCTCCCTCCTCCCCACCCTCTTGATAAATGTAACAACAATCTGGGACAAGAAGCACAGTATTTTGCTTTCATGAATCTGGAAAAGTACAATTATTCTGCCTTCCTTGAAGGCTGCAGGATCAATGTGCTCACACAAGTCCTGTAAAGTGTTGCCATTTGCATCTGTCAGATTAGATAGAACTGTCCACTGTGGGCAGGCAGCCTTTGTGTGTTGGCATCCCAGGAGTACTCCAGATGTGCCAAGACCTCTGCCATGGTTTAACCCTGGCCAGCAACTAAGCCCCACACAGCCACCTGCTCCCTCCCAGCTGTATGGGGCAGAGAAGAGTGGAAGTGAGAAGACTCATGAGTTAAGGACAGTTTAATAGGTAAAGCAAAAGCTGAGCACAAAGCAAAGTGAAACAAGAAATTCATCCACCACTTCCCATGGGCAGGCAGGGGTCAGCTACCCCTAGGAATGTAGGATTCCCTTGTGCATAACCTGAGAAGACAAACACCATCACTCTGAACATCCCCTCTTCCTTCTTCCCCAGCTTTATGCTGAGCACAGCCGCATGTGGTCTGGAATATACCTGTGGTCAGTTGGTCACCTGTCCTGCCTGTGTCCCCTCCTGACTCCTTCTGCACTTGTTTCTGTGAGGAGCAGAAAAGGCCCTGGTTCTGTGTAAGCCCTGCTCAGCAATAACTAAAATATCCCAGTGTTATCAACACTATGTAAACTTTGTCCCAGCCAAATCAGTACCACATCTTAAATGAGACTAGGACTGGGAAACTGAGGCATTTCCCCTACTGAGAAGTAAAAATGCTCATTTAGGTGCTTTGCCAAGATGTAGCAGGGAAAAGAACCTCTTAAATTTGATCTGCTACCATCAAAAAAGAGATATGGTTAGCAGGCTTGTATGGAACTGCATTTTTCATAAAATTGAGTCATCCTGATGATGTTAACTCACTGTAATTTTAAATGATTTTTTTCCTTGAATTTCACTATTGTGGTAAAAAGATTGATCCTTGTTTCAGGCTGGATTTCTCCTTAACAAACATTAAAGGAATAAAAACTCTCTCAATAAAAAGGAGCTTTTCTTAGAAAACACTTAAAGCATATAAACAGTAAAAAACCCAACATGGATCCATGATAATCCAGACACCTACAAATATAAAAAATAAAAAAAGTCTAGAAAAATTTAGAAGTTTCTAGAGACTATGTGAAAATCTCTTGTAACTTTTGTCTATTTTTGTGTAATATTGTCAAGAAGTAGTTCTCTTTTAGCAGCAAAGGTGAACAAGTACCATCACAGACTGACTTGCATAAATCAGTATTTTTAGGCAACTTCATCTCTCACACACTTTCAAATTAGTGGTATTTAACAAAATTTAAAAAAAAACCCACAAAAAAGCCCTAAATGATGAGGCAGTATCTATAAATAAGTCAAAATGTGCAGAGTCTGAAGAAAATTGTTTCTCTGTATGGCTCATTTCTTTCACAAAGAAGCATGAGCTCAGAACTTTGATGACTGGATGCTTAACTACACAACCTCCTGGCTGACTAGAGCCTCATAATAACATTATTTTTCTGAGAAAGTCCTAGTGGCAAAGATTTTTTAGAGCACTGAACTCTATGCTGACTTTCTCTTATGGAACAGAATAAAAGAATATTTTCTCTTAGTACAGAGCCTGTTGTGGGACGAGGTCAATAGGTGCTTTTAGGTAGCATAAGTGGTAGGGTATAATGATATGATCATAATTTAATTCTGCTACCAAAACCTAAGACACTGCAGGAATTCAAAATTCTTTGCATGTTATCCATCACAATCCAATTTTGTGCAGAAAACATACCAAAGGGCCACAGACTGATTTACACTTTAGAGGAAAAGAGTGGTTTAGAATACATGTACCAAACTTTTGGTTGTGGTCTCAGAAAAATAAATCACTTTGTCATTTTTATTTTGTAGGCTATTAAAAATGTGATGACTAATTAGAATGAAAAAATGAAGCTTCATTATTGATTGAACTGAGCTGCATAATAATGCGCTATCAAAAGGATTTGGGAAGAAAAGATGCATTAAATTAGTAACACCAAACTTGAAAGTTTCTATAAAGTGCATATAAATAATTAATCTCAAAGATTATAAAAAATTAAAAATAACTCAAATCTTACAAACATGTGTGGTCCTTATGTAATCAAAAATCCCACAGAAACATGAAGTTTGCCTATGAAAGATAAGACTTCAGGGCTTAGGAAATGAGATCAGATGGAGGAAGGATGAGCATTTTATTAAAAGTGATCCAATCTGAAAAACCATTTCTCAAGTTGAAGCTGTAGTATAATCCTTCCTAATAGACATTATTATTTTCTAATCCTGTTTCTTGCACCTTATTCTTTGAAACAATAACAGGGCTTTACAAAGGAAGATGATGCCATAAAAGCTTGCCATACTAACTCCTCTAAGTTTGTCTCCTGTAGAATGGATCCATGCCCATTGTTTTATAATCTGTGTTTTGTTTGCATGAAGCAGAGAGATAGGAGGGGAGTAAGAATTGTTTAGTGATGCCGTGGTTTGAAATGCCAGGCACATACAACATAAACTCTCTCTGCTCTCCCCTGCCACAGCTGGGCAGAGGAGAGGGAAACAAAAGTTAACACAATGTCGAGGTTTGACTCTGGCTAAATGCCAGGGACCTATGACATCTGCTCTCTATGCTCTCTCCTGCCACAGCTATGCAGAGGAGAGAAAAAAACTAACATAAACACACTGGACTCATGAGTTGAGATAAAGACTGGTGGGAGGACGCATGGAGACAGGGCAAGAAGCAGGCTGCAAACTTAAAGTCGCAAAGTAATTTATTAAACTAACAGAGTTGGAGGATAAATCAGAGATAAAAATAAGCTCTTAAGATACCCTTTCTTCGCTCACCCCCTCTTCCCTCTTAAGGCACTGTTTCTCAGCTCACCCCCCTCCCTCCTTCCAACTAACCAACAGCTCTGGGGCAGGGTGTGGGGTTTTTTCTCTTAGTCAGTCCATCACCACAATTCTTCTGCTACAATTGCCATTTCTCTACTCACCCCCCTTCCTATTAAGACACCATTTCTCAGCTCACCTGCTCCCTCCCTCCTTCCAACCAACAGCTCCGGGGTGGGGGCAGGGTACAGGGGTTTCCTTTGGTCAGGGTCAGTCCATCAGGGAGAGGAGTCCTCTACTTAGCCATGGGGGTCCCTCCCACGAGAGACAGTCCTCTGGGAACTTCTTTGGCGTGGGTCCAATCTCACGAGCAGCACCCGCCCCTGATTGCTGCAGTCCAAGATTCCTCTGTCCAGGTTGCAGAATTCCAAGCCAAGGCCAGGTTGTTTCCATCCCGGGAGCAAGGCCTCTCTCTCTCCTGCAAGGCCTTTGCAACTCTCAGTCTCTGGGACTCCCACTGGATCACAGCTTCCTGCAGGCATCACCTGCTCCTCTGGCGTGGGCACCTCCCCACAGGCTGTGGGGGGTTCTCTGCACCCCCTGGACCCCATGGGCTGCAGGGGGACCACCTGCTTCCCCACAGTCTTCACCATGGCCAGCAGAAGGTTTTCAGCTCCGGCACCTTGAGCACCTCCTCCCCCACTTCTCCACTGACCTTGGTGCCTTCATGTTGTTTCCCTCACATATTTTCACCTCCTCCTCCTCCTCTGGCTAAAAAGAAGTGCGTGCTCACATTGTTTTGATTTCTTCTTAAATATGTTTTCACAGAGGCGTAACTAACATCTCTAATTGGGCCAGGCTTGGCCAGCAGCATGTCCATCATCTTCAGAGCCATCAGAGACTGGCTCTGCTGGACATGGTGGAAAAACTTCCAGAACCTTCACACAGAACACACAGGAGCCATCTTTGTGCCCCCCCTCCCAAAAAAAAAACAAACAAAAAAACCCAAACAAACAAAAAAAACCCCCCAACAAATTAGACCAAGCAAAACCACCAAAAGTGACTTTTCCTCTACTGCCCAGCCCCAGGAAGAGAGAAATTCACATTTGTCCAAAGGGGCTGAGGCACTGCTCACTTGGGTGTTTTGTGGGACAGGTAACTGCAGATGATTTATGTGCTTGAGAGACACCACAGACCCTACTACTCACTTATTTCTTGCTATGCTTTGTGCTCTGGTTCATGCCTTCAGCACTTAAATTAGAATTGTCTTCTGTTTTCCCAGAACAGCTCCAGCAAGTCCAGCAGAAGAAAAAGTTCAGTTGAAGGAAGAAAGCTTGAAGTGCAGAGGATAAACCTAGTTAGCAGAGAAAAAGGACTACAAGACCTGTGATTCTCCCCAACAATAGCAGCTTGCAGCTGGGCTTGAGACAGAGAAATCTGTCAACAGCTGCTATGTGAGCTTCAAACAAGTGTTGAAGTGTTCAGCTCCTCTTGAATCCCCTGCCACTGCTTCAATCTTCTTCGGTCATTCTCCTGCTTATTTATGGACTTGAAAATTTCCTGCTGAAAGGCCCATGTAATGAGATTCTGTCAGCTCTGTTCTGTTCCTTGTCCCTCAGATGAGGAAAATTCCATCCTCTGGAGGAACCAGTTACTAGAAAACCCTGAAATTAATGAATTATTTTTGATAAAAAAACCCCCAACACTCTCATGCATACATAGGACTGTATTAGAAGAAAGTATAGCTTTTAATTGTGTTATACATGCTATATGACAGCAAAAAAAAAAAAAAATTCTTATCATGTCTAGTTGTTGCAGACCTATGCACTCATCTTTAGTGCCAGTTTGCTGAGAGGAGAAGGAGGATGGAGTGTAACTGGTGTGCAACAAGATTATGCTCGGATGTGCACAGAGGAGAAGCAATGCTTACTCACTCCCCTAGCTGTACGTTTCTCTTGGTCCTTTTCCAGGTTGTTTTTCATCTGTTTGCCATAGGGGTAGAGGAGCACATTCTCACTGGCTCTTCTGAAAGCCTCCAGATCTAAGGCAGAAGCAATAGGATTCACAAAAAAACCCCAGGTAAGTTCAGTTCAAGCAAAAATCACAAGCATTTTTAAAAAAGGAATACTAAAATGATTTTTTTCATGGTTTTAGGTGATGATATAGAAATCTATGTGGCTATGGCCTTAAAAATCAGTAGAAGAGTCATCTAGTTATCATCTCATAAAACATGCTGTTCTTCATTAGTGCTTGAGTTTTTAGAAAAACCTGTGAAGACTTTTCTGCTTCAAAGTGCAAAATAAATTGGATTGTACGGAGCATCAGCAGTCTTCGGTAAAATTAAGCTTTCAGGGCAGCTTAATGGCAGAGAACATAATGGTATTTAAATTACTGGGCCATAAAGGACAGAACTATCAACAAGTGAACAAAAAACATAACCCATGAAGAAAACTCCCAGAGCAAAGTACAGTTATTTCATCCCATTAAGGGATTCAGCTCCTTCTCTAATTTTTGAAACAGATGGTATGACAAGATTGGCAATGCTCTGCAGCATGAGCATCATCTAACTCATTCAGAGCTGAGCTGAAAATAACAAAATGAAACTCAGCATGGAAAAAGACTCAAACTAACCCATGTGTGGGGAAAGAAATTCAAAACAAAGAGATGGAAACAGGAGGAAATCTGGAAAGCAAGGGTGCTAAAGAATGCTGAGGAATGGATGGCACACCGATGATGTCCACGTAACCAGGTGAGGGCTTTCAGCTACGCCAACTGTAATTGTTCAAACTGGAACATGACTGGGACATTGTTACTTGAACTTCTACATTTAGCTAATAAATTAGTGATTGCACAGCTTTTAATGATGAGATCTAATTGGAGCTTAAGTTTCTGTGCCTTTGCTAAAATTTTCCATACCTTCCTGATCTTCTCCATGCCAGAGATGAAGCACCATATTTTATGGTTCAGAAAGTTTGTAAATTCTGTGAGAGTTGCAGATTGCTCTTTTTTCTCAGCCCCCCGGGAAAGTCTGATCCACTTCCACAGTGTTGCCTTTGGAAACACCAGCACTGAGCGCTGCATGTTTGTGTATTTGTCATGAACAAATAAATATTCATCTGGTCCATCTGTGTGATCAGACAAAGTGACAAAACCCTCCTTTTCTGGTCAAAGTGTTTGGAGGAATTTGTGTCTTTCCTGATTAATTATTAAAAAAAAATTAGCAATACTTCAGCACTTACTGTATGTTACATTCCCTCAGTACATTCAGGTGTAACTGGTTATGTATAGTAGTTGAACATATCCTTTACTAATTTTCATGTAGGTGAAAAATGGAGCTAATTATACCTTAGGCAGAGATTTGATGGCTGTGAGTAATTCCAGTTTTTAAGTTTCAGGACTTGTGCGTTTTGTCCTTTTATTGTTTGCTTCCTTAACACGTGAGCCTCATATTGAGACTATGCAAAGTAAAACCAATGACGAGATGAAGGAAAGGTGTTTAAGCCAAGCAGCACCAGCCCACGGGAACTGCCAACCTTTACGAAATTTGTTCAGGACATTCACTAGATTTAATATTGTTTTGAAAGAAAGATTATAAACATACACAGTAAAGAATCTGAGTGAAAATTATTTCCCTTTTCAGTTCAAAATATAAGAATAACAATGATTATCTTGGGCCAGGGTTTAGATTTTCCATTAACACAGCAGTTACCAAGGAAAAGCTTTGCACTATGTTTGTAAAGAATCATTGTATGAGTAACAGATATTTGATGCTTCCTGAGTAATACCTCATGTTCCAAATTAAAAGTAGCCTTTTACAGAAAGTTTCTCTTTCTGACTTGATTTCAAGTCATTACAGTGACTCATTAAAATACATTGTTTCTGAAAACTCCCTAAAGCAGCAGAGGAAGTGTCATTCAGACAGATCATCACCCAAAAGGCACTACTTTGCAATTTATATGACTTCTATAACACAAATCTGGTTTGTTAGTTTTTTTTTTAAACTGACAATGTGTCCTGGACTTCAGGTTTTTTTGCAGCATTACAGGCAATTTTGAAGTGCTGGGAGTTGCTTTGGGTGCGTGGAGAGGGATGATCATGGGGATACATCCCACCATTGCCACTCAGGATATAAATTCCGCATGTCAGCGCAAAGGTTCACCAAGGGAACTTGTGTGTACAAATGTAAGAAACTGCCAGCAAACCCTGATGGTGAATTTAACAGAATGTAGCATATGTACAACACTGGTTGGCTGCACAGGTCCTTGATGGATAAATGCCTGTGCTGAGGCAGACAGCCTGGGCAAAGACATCAGAAAGTTGCAATGGTGCAATTGCAACAGCAGTACAGTGTGGAGAGGAACATCAGGTTAAATTTTACCTGGTGCTTGAGGAGACTTTGGTCCAGCTGTATCCCACTCAGGAGTATGCCCTTCTACCTTCCTAGAAAGGCTGGAGTCTTTTATCTCTCCTCCTCCTCCAGCTTTTAAGTACTCATTATATCCCCGGACATAGATCTAAATTAGTGTCCTGACCACAGTCCCAGGAGAATATTTCACATAGTGCAAATTGGACCATCTGAAGCGCTCCTGACACTGTTGGACCTCTGCTTGCAAAGGGGGATTGTTTCTGGCAGGTTTGCTTGACTGAATAAAAAGTTTGTTGTTTGAATTTTTTATTTCTCCTACTTTGAAAGTCTCTTTGTTGTTACACCACCGCCAAGTGAGTGATGCAATACCCTCAATAAACACAATGATGTCAGGACAGAGGGGAATTTCACACAGGGTGCCTGGACTGTTGTCTTTCCTCTTCTTGCTGACTGCCTGGCTGCTTTCTTCCTTCTCCCTCCTTTCCTCTCATTCCCCAACTCTCTTTCCTTCCCTCCTTTCCCTTATGAAAGGATAAATATTCCCTCTCCAGTCCTTTCTAAACTAAGGGGAGATATTGCATACTAAGTTACATTTAGTGTTTTGGCTCTAATCTAACCAAAATACAACCAAGGAGGGTTTTATCCTGCTCTGGAGATCTTTATGTGACTCCAGGGACTAATAATGAATATTCAGCAGCTCAATTATGTACTACGGAAACAGAGGTTGATAACCCAGGGGAAAGAGAAATAAAAGGCCTAATCAAAGGAAAGAGATAACTGGAAGATAAATGTGATAGGACCATGAAACAGAGAATTACAAAAGGCTCTTCCAGATTGCAGAGGTGTGGAGAAGAGAGATTTTCCCTGCAAAAGATAAAACACTGTGAAGAAGAGTCACAGAGATCAGGAAAAAGTGTTCCTTCTGTCACAGTTATGGACCTCCAACTAAATGATACCCCAACATTTGTCCCATTGGGATGGACAAGTCCAGCTGCTGCCCTGGTTTCTGGGTCTGGCTCATCCATCCAACCTAGGACAGCCATTTAGGAAGCAAGAGGAAGTGCTAATCCCTGAGCACTTCCTTTCACGCCCAGGCTGTCCCTGCATGGAGCGTGCCCTGAGCTGGTCCTGCCTCTGCTTTCCTGAGTGGCAAACAAGGAGCAGATCCCTGCTTGACAAACAGCTGAGCCTCTCCCAGCTGAAATGCCTCGTGCTCTCACATCCATGTTATCTGCAAGGAGAAGGAATATGCCCTGCCCCTCAAATCTGACCCCACAAATAACATATCTGACCCACTTTTTAAAGCTGTTGAGCTACATTAAATGGATTGTCCATAACAAAACCAGCAGCAATGAGTAAAAAGCTTTCCCAGCTGAAAAACAGGTCTGTTAATCCCCTTTCAGTTCTCTATGCTGTTCTGTAAGGTGTCTGATTTGAATTCTATTTCCTTAACACATTAATAACAGGACACGGCCCCAGATAATTACTCTTTCTTTGCTGTTGGAAATTAAACTGAAAGTATTTGAGCCTTCTGTGCCAGTGAAAGATTTCCTTGCTGGGTCTTGGGGGACTACACTGAAATTACTTTGAAGATTCTTTTTCCTTCGTTTGGAATTTGTGAATGATCAGCAGGTGGTTTTTCGGCTATCAACTAGGAGATGTACTTCAGCTGAATTATTTAGATGAGAGACCCAAATTGTGGTCTCAATTTCTCTTAAGCAAAAACTGTAAAGGTAAAAGCTGCTTTCAGATAGAAATATGACATTTCAGGCTTTGGGATTGAGCCCGAGTGGCCTTGCAACACACATTCACCAATCAGCTACACATCTGGGGAGCATGCCCCCCAGAGCCTCTCTGAATTTAGAAATTAAAAATCAAAATCCATTTACTCAAGTCCCCAAGCAAAGCAATTTGGACTTTGATTTCTTGTAGCATCTTTCAGCTGATTTATGCTATGATTAAAATTTTTGTTGCTGATGATGCATTATGCATGCAATAGCTGATGAAATAACATCACAGTAAAATCTAAAAATAGAGTCATTCAAGTATCCTTTAAAGAAAAGCTGACATGAATACAAGCTCACACATCAATGAAGCTGAGCTGCAAAGGCACATTCCTCTCGCCTGCACTTCATGCAGAATTGAAAGCCCAGGCAGATCTCTGTTGTGCACATTTCTACCATCTAAACCTCAGAGGTGATTTGATCTGATTTGGTTTAATTGAATGAGACAGGAAGAGTGGCGAGGTGTACACTGAGTTCTGTACCACACAGTTTGATAATTTTACCCATTTTGTCCTTTGCAGTTAATATGTTTTAGTCAGCTGGTCGTGACTGCTCCTCAGCAGACCTGTGGGTACCACTTCAAGCCAGGGGTAGCATTTCAAAACAGCTTTTATTTTCCCTCAAATAAGAGAATGAAACAACTCAACCTTATTCGTATCAACAGAGGAAAATGTCTTTCTCTCTTTCAAGCTATAAGCAGCTGTGGCCTAAACATCTGCTCTCTGCCTCAGTCATTTATTCTCTCCTTGATTTGAAAGTGTGCGTAGGAGGGTTCAGGACTTCAGGTTGATTCCTATAACCTGTTTATTGGTGTCCTAGCAGAAGGATCAGCTACCTTCTCGAGTCACTGGGGACCCTAAACCCTGTTGTTGTTTTCCCTTCCCTTGGAATGGACACCTCTGAGGAGGAGGGAACTTCATTCAGCCTCTTCTGGGGTGAAGAGGAAGGTAATGGCCATGGGTGTGGTCAGCTAAAAAAGCTGCACACGTTTTAATCTGTGTATTCACTGAGTGAACGTGCTCTGTGGGTGTGACACAGTTATGCAGAACATGATAGAGGACTCACTCATCACTTCAGTTGTGCCCCCTTCACGTAGCTTGAAAGGGGAGGAGAGATGTTAAAAAATTCTGGTAAAGGGATTCTTCAAGTTTAGGCACAGAATAACAGAGGTGAAACATACAGGATTACAACTAGACAAATCAATATTGTTTGGAAAGAGACGAGTGATGGAAAAATCAGTGTAACTTCTGGACTCTTCCCCTCCCAGAGCCCAAGTGATCTTCAAAGCATTTCCAGAGTGTGTTTTAAAGTTTGTCTCCAGTCTGACATTGCTTTCCTCTTCTCACAGTTAACCCTGAAGAATGCAGGTCTCCTTTTGAAGAATGCTTGGTGTGATTTATTATTTTGGCTTCAGTGTGAGAGTAACTGCTGTCAGCACATGGGGATCGACAGTGGGTTTTGGTTTTACAGACAGCAGTTATAAACAGCCCTGCCTATAGAGAGCAGGGAGTTGACCTTGCAAACATCGTATACTGCATTGAGTTCAGCTCGCTCCTTAGTGACGGGATTTATTTGTTTTACTTCTCTATCTTCAGCAGTGAGAGACTCTGACAGAATATCAATGCAATGGGTTATTTCTCAGACATTTCAAGACAGCCTTCCCCTGCAATCGAGATTTCTTCACTTTGAGACTTGTGAAAAGAGGATTTTTCTTACTTTTCTCTCTGCAGCACGTAGTTTCCCTTGCTGGATCATTTGAGGCACATTTGCAGCATTTAAGTAAGCTTTCAGTACTTCACACACAGAAAAAGTACAGGCTTTCATTAAGTGTTTGTAGGCCAATTAGCCTATTAACATTCAGGAACGCAGAGCTGACTTTAATTATTTCATTTGCAGTTGCTGTTTCCAGAGTGGTTTGTTTGGAATCACGCAGCCCTGGTAGGTAATGACTGTAGCACAGCTAGGGAGAGCAACAGTGAGGCAGACGTGCTTGCAGGCAAAGCTGCGAGCAACTGCTCTTCGTGCCATGCCTGATTCCGACCCTTTAAACCTGATCAAATGAGGGCTCCAGTGTCTGCTGGCACCTCCACGTTTAATATTATAAGCAGTGTTTAATGCATGCAGATTCGCCCTGCTGGTGGGGAGCTACGGTGGCTGCAGCAGCCTGTTATTTAATAGTATGTGACAGAACTGCTTCTCGTGCTCCCATTGTGTGGGTCTGTGCTTCCAGAGCTGAAAGCTCCAGGTTTATTCCCAGTTAATGACAGCAGTGCCTGCGCATATGCATTATTTACATAGAAACAAAATTAAAACTTTGACAGAGGAGAATATTTTAGGGAGATTGTTTCTGCTTTCAGGAAGCAGTGGGAAGCAGTGATGCCGTAACTGAGAGAATAACACAGCTAAATCCATCTTTGGTACACGCAGAAGTGACAATGCAATTTTGCCAAGGGTCGAAGTATTCTAGACCTGTTCCTAACTAATGAACTAGAGATCCATCTCCCATCAAATAAGGTGCTTCCACACTACGAAATTTTGAAAATTACATGAAATCCACCAAACATAACTCCATCCTGATAATTCTTGTAAAATTACTCACATCTATAGAAAAGATAAATCCATCAGCCAGAATGTCATTTATTTTTCTGTGAATCTGACAATTTAAATGTTATGCAGTTGAGATTGCAGTAAGTTGGATTGCTGGTTTTGTCCTAAATTTATAGAAGCCAGATGAAAGCTCCTTTCTAGCCTCAAAAAAGAGCAGTTCTTCCCCTGATGTGCATTCTTAAACATTGGAGAAAAATATTTCCTTTAAGGCAGCCAAGACAAGAATATCAAATATCTATTGGGAAAATAATTTGGGCTCCTGAAATATTAATAGAAATACAAATCCCTCTAGTATTAAACTCATATAAAATTTTTAGTAGTTTTAGAAGTAAAACTTATGGACCTATTTATTGGAAAGTCTAGTCTATTATTGGGAAGGTAAAAAAAATATTCATGCTTATATTATCTGCAAATGTGTTTTTATATTTTTGGGCCCAATTACTAAAGTACAGCTGTTTATGAAGATTTACATTGAAAATCTTTTTCTGCTCTACTTCCTTCTCAGAAAATGGATTTTTCAGAACAAATATTTTTGTAAGGTTATTTCAGGTAAGATGGCATTTCCACTCAGTTATGTGAGACCAGTTCCCCAGCAGTGCTTAGGGACATGACAACCAAAAATTGTTCGTAAACATACCTGACTCTCACTACTGCCCTATGTTCTGAATGTTTCTCTTGTTTCTCCCTTTCTTCATTCCTTGTACAAATCCTGGCTTTCTTATGATCCAAATTGATACAGTACTTCAGTTTATAAAATAAAACATTTTGAGTCCATTTTGATTTTACAGGTTAAATCCCAAACTACTGAGATCAGACAGAATTTTGCTATGTTTTTAAAAGATATACCACAGCTCAGCAACCTAATGATATAATCTATGGTCCACTTACATTTAAGGTGTTAAGATTGTGCTCCAACCTAATCCCACTTAAATGATCCTTGTCATGACTACTCCACCAATTTTGGCTATCTGAAAGAAAAAGAGAGTATAATTTGCTGTTTAAAGGCAAAATATTTGGACTGTTGGAGACACACCTGGAGAGCAGATTCTGATGCCAACCAGTCCCCAAGGGAGAGCAGTGTCCTCTGACTCCTTCCATAGGAGCCCTGAGGGTCTCACCTCAGGCAGGGGGACAGGCAGGGGAAGGCAATCCTTTCAGATAGTGTGTTTTGGTAGTTTAGGGGAATAAAATCCAGCACTTCATCCCACAAACTACAAATTCTTGGCAGTCAGGTCACAGAACCATGGCTTGGTGTGGTCCTGGTTAGACTCTTTACCTAGCTTTTAGTTTTTGGTGTAGCTCTAATAATATGTGAGATGCACAGAGGAAGAGAGTGGAGACCCCCATCCTGCATTAGGGCACAAAGGGTTTAACTAAAGCCACTCTGAAATTAGCCTGAGCCTGGGAGGTCATTTAGTATTGCAGAAACGCAGTTCCACCAGAAGGAAGGGAACACTTTCAAAGCTGATCTGGCCAAAAAGGTGAAGATCACTTGTGTATGGACATAATTAGCTCTTGCAAGCTCAGGAAAGCTCTTGTGTGTGTGATTACACAGTACCAGGTGCTTCAGAGTGGCCCTAAATAGGGACAAAGCTGCAGACCTAAGGTCTCTATGGGCAACTGGGCTCTGACACAGCGCTTAGATCAGTGTTTATGGAAAAAAAGGCAATCAGGTATGACAAAAAGTATCAAATTATGTTTATCATGGAAAAGGAGATAAATTCCCTTTTTTTTCTGAACAATGCTTCAGTTTCAGTGGATGCTCAGCACAAATGAGAATTACACTGGAGGGCAGAAGTCTGCTGCTGCTGGATCAATAAAGCCTCTCTGAGTTGGATAGCTGAATAATTAAGAAAGACAGTGCTTCCGTCAAGCCTCTTTTAACCATGAATTGCTTTGGTGCTATATTTACAGCTGTTACATAATCTTAAACGTTGCTTATGATATAATGAAGAAACCCAGCAGGTTGCCAGCTTAAATAATAATTCATGTATGTGTTAAAATGAGTTATCCATCCTTATTCATTTACATTGTTACAGTCCTGTGACTTGGGCAATCTTCATTTTTGTTAATTTACAGTTTTATAATAAATTTGGCCACAGTATGGAGCTAAATTATTTTTTAATACTGATGAAGATTGAATTATTTCTCAAAAGCAGAACAAAAAAATCAACAGATGTAAGAGATATATTTAAACTAATTCTCATCACATCGCAGCAGAAACAGGCACATGGCATGTGGATTCTTTTGCCTGTACCAACCATCTGATCTATGCCTGTGATCATTAATTTAGCACATGCCGAACTGTATTTTCAAATACATCTCAAAACAAATGAACACATTCTTCAGTTTTCAGATCCCAATCATTCTGCTGTGGGTAACCTTCATTTCAAGGCTATCTGGACCCTGACAGCCAGCAGGATTATTTATCAGTGAAATGTCTAATGGCCCAGTTCTGCAGATGTTGAAATTATTGCATGATGGTTGCATTTTGTCAGCAATCACAGAATGTCCAGGGTGGAATTGTCCCAAATTGTCCCCCAGCTGTCCCAAATTAAACTCTATTGTAAGTAGTAGGTGTTAGGACAAAGTGGGTCAGAAGATGCCCCTGCCAGTGGGACTGGTGAGCAGAAACTTAGGAATTGTTTTTGAATCTCCCACCAGCTGGACTTCTAGCAAGAACCCTGTAAAATTATAGCAAATGCATATTGGATTGGGACTTACACAGCTAAAAGCTGAGCTATAGCTTTGGTTTAAAATGCGTTATTCCAAAGAACTAGATAATAACCACTCCTGAACATTGTGAAACAGAGCAAATAAAATATGAACAAATGTACTAGTATGAGCTGTTCCCTTCGCATTAGCAAGATGGGTCTCAGGAGTCTGGTTACTTGTGTTAAAACGATGTGCAGTTTGCAACTTTTTTTGGAAAGGAAAATTGTGTCTTTCACATGCAAAAATTACATATTTTTACACTTATTCGAGGTCCTTGCAGAGGAGGTTTCCGAGTCATGCGGCTTTTTATTTCATTAGCAACAATATTACCACAATGAGTGATATTAAAACTACATGAACAGCACAAATATTTGAAACGTTATTGGCAGGAAAGACAGCAAACTTGCTGCTCCCTGGTGCCTGCTCTATGGCTTGAAAAAGCAGACTTTGCAGCTGCTGCTGAGGGAGATGCTGACATTTGTATAGAGGCATGCTAGCAGTTAGTGTTGGGCAGGTAAGGTGAGCATTTTTAGCAATATTAAATGCTATCCTGTCTTTGTAACTTCTCTGAGGTTCTAAGCTTGGATCTCTAATGAAACATAGCTCTTTGTCGTCTTTCTTTAGCTACCACTCAGCTTCTGAGATGGTGGCAAAAGAATCAACAAAACATGGAATCACAGAGACCAGTGGGATTTTCTAAGGGTTCTTAATGCACCTGTAGTCAATGGCATCATTGGTAGCTGAAAGGGAAAATAAAATCCCTGTTAACCCAACCACATATAATAGACCCGTATCCGTCTGTTTTCTAATATCTATACAAATGTAGTACTGTAGACCCCAGCAACTCAGACTTTAACAAGTTGACCTTCATAATGAAGGAAAGAAAAAAAGTCATTACTCCTGCCTTTAGAGAAAATTGATAAAATTGAGATAGCTATATTGAGATATATAAAGATGATAATGCAAATCTCACAAAAAGCAAGCAGTAAGTAGTAGATCATAAGAGGTTCAGGCTGTTTTAGAGAGCTGGTGAGATCTTCACAGTGGGTCTGTCCTATTGCTGGCAGAAGTGCAGCTTCTCCACGCCCCATCTGACTGATGTACAGAGACATCTGCCCCAACAGACACTGCTTGGGTGGGCTCTGGAGGGTGTGGGGAGTGAGAAAGATCCATGTGTTTGTCAACAAAGCTGGGAATTATTCCTCTAAGCAGCACTACAGTACAAAACATTCTAGGATCACCTATTACCTACCCCAGCTCTTCCTTTGGTGGCCTTTGTGAGGCCATCTCATGACCTCAGCCTTACAAAAGCACGAACCTCACAGTTTCTCCAAACTCTCATCTTTCCTCAGCCCAGGGGAGCTGCCATTTCCATTGCTCTCCCTCATCTCAGGTTTCCTGGCTCCTCATCAGAGTTGGAAAGGCACCATGTGAGGGGAACCATGTCAGGCACCTCCACCTGTACACAATGTGAACTTTTTAACAGACCATGCTTATAGCCAGGGTGGGCAGCCAGTGGTGAGGAGAAGCTCTCAGTGTGAGACTTTGAGACAGGGATGGATTGCTCTTGTGGCTGCTCTTCAGGAACATCACTGTCCCCATTTCCTCTGCCTCAGACTCACACAGAAGGCTTTGGTCTGCGCTCTGCAGCTCCACAGCCCACGTGCATCAGGTACAGAAGGGAAAGGGCTGCAGGAGAAGGATACTGCAGACCATCCACAGAGCTCCTCCTTCCCCTCAGCACAAGGCTGACTGAGCACTAAAGTGGGACAGGAGTGATCCCATTCTTCCCCAGGCTCTGCTCAGCCTCTGCCCCTGTTCATTCAGAGCAGTCTGAGAACAGCAGGCAGGGAGGTGGGCAGTAGCTGGGGGGGGAAGATTAAGAAATAGCAAACTGAGGTTTAAGAGCAGTTAAGAGAAAATGTGAGGTCTTTGATATTTTAAAGTACAGTTCACAAGGAACCCACAGAATTATAGTTTCCCCGGCAGATGCAGCACACCATAATCTTATACGAATACTATAGCCCTTCTGCAACCCAGAGATAATTTAGAAGGAAGGTATATTAAGTGTCCTGGCACTGCTTTTCTAACAGCTGTGAAAGCCTCTTTGCATCTCTTCAAAGAATTGCTGCTTATACAGGAAAACTGCCTAAGCTGCCTTTTGTTTTCAGGTGAGCTCTGCAGTGGAGAGGCTGTGCAGGATCAGGCTGTGAGGCAAACAACAAACACCACCTCCACATGGCTAGGCTGCAAACATGCTAATAAGTTAGTATATCCATATTCAAAATTCTGTGGTACCTAGTAGGATAAAGGCTGTAGACTGCAAGGATGTGACAGCTAAGATCTGTTAAGTTTTCAGTGCCAGTCCACATCTCTCCACTAACAGCCCTAAACATAAAAATCCCTTCCCTTCTGTGCATGCCATGCAGACTGACTGCTGGCCAGGTTTCATCCACAGTGGGCTGTAGCTCCAGGCACCAAGAACTTGCCTCACTTTTCAGAGAAATTATAACAGGAAAAGAAAATGAATAACAAGCAGTAGTGGAAAGGTCTGAGATGAGGAGAGTAATGCCAAGCTTTAACACAAATTACTGTGCTCTTAATTCCAAGTCAACAGGTTTTGTGTCAATGTATCAGCTGCTGCTCTGCTGGTTTTTCATGGCAGCTGCTACTTTAAGCCAAAATGGATTTTGAGGTGAGCCTGAGCTGCAGACAGGTTGATAGGCTTAAAACTTAAAAAATTATATTCATCTCACACATAAAAATAATTAAGTTAGAAAGGAATTTGGGGCAAGGAGAAGGATTTACTACAACAACACAGCCATCTAAAGAGTAAAGAAGGAGCCAACCTAGCTGCAAACTGGTAAGAAGAGGTAGGGAAGAAGTAACTGGAGATCTTTGAAGATTAGGAAGATAAACTGGGACATGCTCTAGGGAAGGAGGATGTGAGAAGGATTGGCAGACCCAGAGTAGCAAAACAGGATGGTAGCTGCAGCATTAGTCAAGCTTTAGGCAATACCAGGGATATCACCAGGTCTGGACAAAAAGGAGCAGGTCCCCAGCGAATTGTCAGCCACACACAGCTCCCCTCTCACAAAGTTCTTCACTTTGGTGCCACCAGTGCTGTCCCCAGAGCCAACAGCACCTGACTGAGACCCAGAGCAGTGTTTGCAGTAACTGCATTGCTGATGAAAGCCCGTTCTGAGCAAGCTAAACCACCTCAAAATGTCCAGACAAAACCGAATCTCTGGATCTGCTCACGTCTTCTTCCTGCGCTCCTGCTTTGGCACAAGGCAGTGTTTTTAACAGCAGGCTGCAGACAGCTTCCAGCCAGATTCTCCTAACGTAAGTGCTGTGTCTAAAGCAAGAGTAAATCATTTAATAAAGCTTCTTTCCAGAACCTGAATAAAAAAAGCTCTGTGGAATTCTTAGGTTGGCACTTAAGGGGCTTTCTCCATACACGCTCCCCAGTCTCTTAACAGACTCTGATGCCCTCATTTATTAATAGAAAATTACATTCTGACTTCACTGGGGCTTTCAGTTTTGGGGTTCTTTTTTGGTTGATTGGTTGGATTTCTTTTATTTGTTTGTTTGTTTATTTTCCTCCTGGTGAGGACAAAGAGCACTATGTTCCATAAAAAAGAAAGGAAAACAAATGCACTTCTTAACTATACACGAGAAAGGAGAACCTGCCCCCCACAGCACATCATTGCCAAGGGAGTTAATACTGCTGATTCATTTTCAGGGCTGTTTTACTGGTGTGGGAGTTACACAAGAAGAAAAACTAAACTAAAAAAACACCGAAAAAACCCTACCAACCAAACAAAAAAACAAAACAGAATTTTTCTGTTTACTCTTGGAAACTTTGTACATCATGCTGGTTTCTGTTTTGTTTTGTTTTTCTTTTCTTATGTGGATGATGATTCTACCATCCTCTCCTCATTTCAAAAGCAAACTCTTTAAAGATGCTCCGTGTAATGTGTTAAATAACACTTTGTTTCAGGCAGGTGTCTTTGAGTCTATCTACTTACTACTGGGCTTACTGAGAAAAGACTAATAGCCTCTTTCAGACCTTGAAACCACATAATTTCGGCCGTGGAACTTAATGTCTTATTAGGAGGAAACTGTATTGTCACTCTGGGAAAGAGAAAAGGTCCCTGTGCCGATCAGGGTTTGTCCAGTCCTTGTACTTGACTTCCCAAGGGCAGCCTCTAATCTGTTTTCAACAATCCCAATATTTTTTTTTGCCTTATCCACCTTGCTTTGGAAGCAATTTGAAATTTATGGATACGTTTGCCAGCCTCAGACTGAAGATTGTTTTCTTTGTTTTATTTGACTTTCTCTTAGGAAGAAAATCCCAGGGCAAAACCCTTACTACAACGCACACCCTGAGCTGTGAAGGTGACCTTTCTCTCTCATTTTTCTGGAGATTTTTTAAAACTCATGCAGAGTCATCAGATGCTTGTCTTGACTCATTTTTTCTTTTTTTTTTTCCGCAGTTAAAAAAAAAAAAAAAAGGAAACAAGTAATTTGTTTCTTTACTTTCCATTCTCTTGTATCACTTTATGGTATCCTCATGTATTGGAAGTCTTATGGCACTGAGACCCTGACCAGCACCCAAGATAGGAGCTGGATGTTGAAAATGTGCTAAAACAGGGTAGATTTTTAAAAAAACAAACCAGTAGTATTAAGTTCTGAGGGAGTGAAATGCATTTTTTCTTTGGGGATTTGCTATTGCGTTAAATAAGTCATTTGACTCTGAGCTTTTATGGTTAGATAATATTTTCTTTTTTTACTGATATCTTCTTTTAGGTAGCAGGTTTTCCTAAGAAACACTTTAATTAAAAAAAAAATAGAAAGCAAAGTCTCGTTTTATTGAATATGACAGGTCCACAGCACGTTGTCTAATAAAATCCAGACCTCTTGCAGAACATGTGAGCCCTGCCAGTCTCTGTCTCCCAGAGAATTTAATGAGGTCTCCAACTGTTTCTTGCACCAAAACACATCCCAACTCATTTCCTTCAGGCCAAACACTTTTACTGGTTTTCAGATTTTTTTCAGATTAAAAATACTCATCTGAGAAGCTTCCTTCAGTTTAAATCTGATAAAAACTGCTTTTGCTATGACAGACCATAATCCACAGCTAAGAAGCAGCCAGGCTCTGTGGGGCAAACAAACAAAACCCCTGATCATATTAGGTACAGAAATCTCCAGTTATGGCAGACATATGGATTGATCCTCTAATTACTTGTTTGGCTTTTTTAATGCTATTAAAAAAACAGAATGAAAGAAGCAGTGAAAAGAAAGATTTTTGAGATACTGCATAATTGTTACTGAAAAAAAATATTTAATGGAACCATTCAGTCTGTTTACCTTGTCTTGATCTATGGTCAAGTTTTTTTTAGTGTGATTGCTAAAAAAGAAAAAATTGTCTCACATTCCTTGAATGTCCTGCTGCGATGTCCAAGGAAAGTCCACAGGCCACTTCTGAGGCTAGAATCACCCAAAGTATCTCAACCAGGAGCTGGGAAGAAGGAAGGCTTTACCCTCTCCTCAATGTGTTGTGGAATGTGTCCCCCAGGTGATGCCATTGAGGAAGGTCACAGCTTCTTGCACACTTCTGTCGAGCTATTGTCTTTATGGTTTCATGGGTTGGAACAAATGAAACTTCACATAGAAAGCAGATGCAGCTTGAGTGAGAATGCCACAGACAGATACTTGCACTCAGGTGCAACACACCTGACTCCCAGGTTTGGCATAAATTCAAAACATTCCCTGCTCTGAAGTTCTCTCTTTGCAATGCAGAGCAGTTGAGCACAGACCTGCTGGCCAAGCTGTCCAAATACTGCAAACTTCTCATTGTTTTTTTCCTGTACCATTTGAAGGTTGGTTTATAGTCCCTGATGTCCATTCACGAACCCTCCTGGGAGCACTCCTGGGAGCAATCCACTGACACCCTGAGCCCTTGAGCTGTGTAATTAGGAATGGCACCTTGGGCTTTGAGAGCACTTGGAGGGAAGTTAATGGATTAAATCTGGCTATATAAAACTAGAAATATTTGTACAAACAGTGGTTTATCAAAAAGGGGAACAGCAGAAATGTTTTCAGAAGGAAAAGAAAGAGGTGACAAATCATATTTTCCAGTTATGGACGGCATTTGCACTGAATGTATCTTCATGAAGAAGTATTGGACTTACATCAAGCGAGTTTAATTGTGCCTTTGCCATGGCCCAGTATGTTTCTTTTTCATCCTTTCTTATTACTCCCTTGTTCAACACGATTGCTAGTTTTCAATATGCAGCACCCCAGTTGAGCTATTTGCATTCATTAACTTCTCAACCTGAATTTTGGATTTTGGGTTGACTTTACGGATTTGGTTTTATTCTTTCTTTTCTCTTTCTCTGCTAGATTATTTTCCTTCCTTCCCTCTCCCCCCATCCCATCCTTCTGTCTTCAACTAAAGAGAGTCAGATTTGGCTAAAAGGAGCACAAGTTTTAAAAAGTAATTTTCGGTGCAAATCAACCCTTCAGACGAATCTACTACTGCTTTTTAGCACATTTATTTCTTGGATGTTGCCAAGCAATTCTTTGCACTGCTGCACCTTCCCTAAGGGCTTCCCCTTGCAGTGCTCCCATATTTTTCTTTGCCTGATGATCCCATATTTGTCTACTGACTGCAGAAGAATAGCCTGAATTTTATACCACTGCATGGTTCTTCAGACCAATACAAAGTGATGCTTCTAATTGTATCTCAGTCCTAATGCTTCAATCATATTTCCTTGTCTGATAGTTGCTACAGCTCTATCTGCTCTTGCAGTTGAATGTCTCACTTCAGTGAGAGCTGCAGGGATATAATTGTCCTTGTCATCCTTTCTGACTTTGAATGCTTCACTGGCAATAAGGAGCTAAAATTGCATTTGGACTTCATGCAGATACTTAATGATCCTGGTCCTCCCAGTCAGACCCCTCTTTCCATTCACACATTCAGGTGCTTTTCTTTGTGAATTTTCTCACTTTTGTAAAGATGAAATCTCAATCATCTTTGCTGTAACTGCTGTACTGACACAGGACTCGATGCAAATCTCAGTTCAGCAGAGGGGTCCTGACTCATGCACTTAGGATAGATCTGTCTCACAGCTGGTAACAGGGAGCAACTACACCGCTTCTGGCAACTGAACTAGTTCAGGGCACCTCTTCCCTAAAAGCACCTCATCCCATGAGGAAGTGCCATGGCCTAACCCCAGGTGGGTACCTCCACTGAGCAAATCTCATCAGCCCTCTAAAATATTCCCCAGGTCTCTGAGATTTCTCCTTCTGTTTTCTATTGTTTTCCTGCCCCCTGATGTACAAGGTCAAGGTGCTGAAACTGGATATTCATGACTGTGATGACTTCTCGGGGCTGTTTCTTTACAGATAGGGAAGAGGAGGGTTTGCGTGGACAAGAGAGGAGAAGGAGACCGGTTATGAGAGGATAACTGTTCAAATCTAGTTCTCTGTTTGAAAAAACCCTCCACAAACAACAAAACCCCTCAAAGAACCTTTGGAAACCTGAAGGAGGAGACGTGAAGAGCAAGCAGACTATTTGCAAGTTTTCAATCTGTAGAAACACATTTATACTCTTTATGTTTGCCATTTCTGCACTGGAATTTCCTTCTGGCTGGTGCTGTTTGGAGTGATTTCAATCCATTGCAAAAATCCTTTATAATTATCCTGAGCTCGCATCTCACTTTTTCTTCATTTATAATGAATCATTCCTCTTCCAGGGGAAAAAAAATAAAATTTCCTGCTGTCCTGTAACAATCTTCTTCTTATCACTTTCTGTGTGCCCTTCGCTGTTGGAGTCTCCATTTTTTGTTTCATTCACAAATCAATGGGAGAAACTTGCACATGGAAATTTAGCACTTACTCCTCATAGCAAGATGCTGTCCTTGGAGTCAAATTCCAGGCCAGAGTGAGTGTTAAGAGATATCGTGGCCAAATGCCAAGGACCTATGACATCAGCTCTCTCTGCTCTCCCCTGCTGCAGCTGGGCAGAGGAGAGGGAAACAAAAGTTAACGCACACACACAAAGGGCTCATGAGTTGAGATAAGGAACTGGGAGAAGATGCACTGAGGGCAAAGCAGGCTGAAAACTTAAAGTTGCAAAGTGATTTATTGCCTAAGCTAATAGAGTAAAAGAAATTTAATGAGAAGTAAAAGTAAGCTTTTAAGACACCGTTTCTCTGCTCACCGCCCCCCTTTTCCCACCAGCAGCACAGAGGGACATGGTATGGGGTTTTGGTCAGTCCATCACTGAGATTTCTCTTCTGCTGCTCAGGGAGAGGAGTCCTCTGTGTAGCCATGGGGTCCTTCCCATGGGAGAAGGTTCTCTGTGAACTTCTTTGGTGAACTTCTGCAAAATCTTATGAGCGGCAGCCCACCCGAATCTGCTGCAGCATGAGTCCCTCCCACGGGCAGACAGTCCTCCCAAAACTGCTGCAATGTGGGCCCCTCACCCATGGTGTGCAGACCTCCAAGGCCAGGTTGTTCCATCTCAGGATCAAGGCCTCTCTCCTCTGGGACTCCCACTGGATCACAGCTTCCTGCAGGCATCACCTGTTCCTCTGGCGCTGGCACCTCCCCACAGGCTGTGGGGGTTCTCTGCATCCCCCTGGACTCCATGGGCTGCAGGGGGACCACCTGCTCCCCCCATGGTCTTCACTACGGCTGGCAGAGGGTTTTCAGCTCTGGTGCCTGGAGCATCTCCTTGCCCACCTTCTCCACTGACCTTGGTGCCTCCATGTTGTTTCCCTCACATATTTTTACCTCTTCCTCCTCTGGCTAAAAAGAAGTGTGTGCTCACATTGTTTTGATTTCTTCTTAAATATGTTTTCACAGAGGCGTAACTAACATCTCTAATTGGGCCAGGCTTGGCCAGCAGCATGTCCATCATCTTCAGAGCCATCAGAGATTGGCTCTGCTGGACATGGTGGAAAAACTTCCAGAACCTTCACACAGGACACCCAGGAGCCATCTTTGTACCCCACCCTACTCACTAGCAAAAACAGGACCAAGCAAAACTAACACAATGTTGAACAGGGATAGAAAAATGTAGTTATTCTGTTTTTGTAGTTTGTGAATAAAAAGACCTTTTTGAGTTGTCTTCTTTGTTGGTAACATCAGAGGAGATGACCCCAGCGCCAGTACATCTGGATTACTGCATTAATTCCTGCTGAATGCAGGATCACAGCAAATCTGAAAACTTTTTGGTGTACAGTAAGAGATAGTTTCCTTATCTAGAAAATCGCGTCCACCAGAAAATGGCATGGCATGGCAAATCTGTATCAGAACTGAGCAGCATCCCTCTTGTTTCCTTTCAGCAGTGAAGAACATGGAAATGAGGAAGCTGAAAGTTCAAACAAGCCACAGAAATGCAAAATTTCTCATCCAAGGAGAAGGAAGCCAATTTAAGATAATGAGACTGGAATAAATAGTGGGGGTTTTTTTCCCCACAATTTGTTTTCTCTTTATAATTTTGCAGGTGAATAAACTTATTTTTAAATGTGTACATGAATTCCTGCCTAATCACATAGAGCTGGCTCTTCAGAAAGAGCAATATAAGTAGCAGGAGACTGAGGATGGGGCTCTGGGGGACATCACCATGGAATAGTCAGACTGTTGTGGTGTCCAGGGCCAGGACCAGCGTGACAGGCACTGAGAAGCCTTACTGCCACAGTTTGAACCTGGTGCCATTCTGCCTCTTGGCTTCTTGGTGTTCTCTTGGCTTTCAGCAGATCCCAAGCCTGCTCTGGGCTTCCTGGGCTCTCACCTTGAGAATATTTACTGTCTAGTGAAACAAGAAGTAGTAGAGAGTTATGAAACTCTAGAGAACCAAGTACAAAGAAGCAAATAAGAAATTTCAGATTTCTGTTATCGGTTGCTCAGTACGGGAACTGTGGCCTGTTATCTACAGCTCTGAGCACCAGATATTGCAGATGAGTTACTTCTGGATATTTTTTGCAGCTGAATTGAGTAAAATTAGCAAACAGCCCCTCCCGAGTTGCTTTGGATGAAGAGGTTTTTTGGTTTGGGTTTTTTTAGAGAGAGAGAGAGAGAGAGACATATGCTTTTTAAACTGAAAGAAAATCTGCCTTTCTGCCTGAGGGTGTCAGCAGATATTTGAAATTCTCCTGGAAAAAAAAAAAAGCCTGTGAGTCTTTCTTAAAAACAATATGCACTTACTGCTGTCTTTTGAAGGAAAGAACATTTCTGCATCAGCAAGTGTTTATCAACTGCGTTAAAATATTTGGCTGGGAGATCTGAAAGAACAGAAGGTTTCCTGAAGTCTTGTACCACCTTAATCTGCATTTTCTGACTACCAGTAGTCCCCACTGGACTTAAAACTTGCACACTCACTTTACTGATACTTGCACATGGTTTCTACCATCAGTGGTAGTCTCCAGCAGCCCAGGCTGTATGTGAAATTTGAATATTATGGATTGTCTCTTTGGATGCCTTTGTTCTTGAAAAGCTTCTGTTCTGAAAGATGATGTGATGGCAGTGGCCAGACATTCAGGGGCTGAGCTTTCCAGGCTCGCTGAGCTTGCACCAGGAATTTGCAATATATCCTGTTCTGACCATCTCTTCATGGTGAGAACTGTTCTTGGTCACAGCTGGTGTGTGGCCGTTCCTTCATGATCAGTGTGTAACATTTATGAGCTCCGTGACTCTGGTGGGACTCCTGGCTCAGCTGTTGAAGTCAAAAGGTCAACACATACCTTTGTTTCATCTGTGGTGTGCATGATGGGCTGGGATTTCAAAAGAGACTCACACATCAAAGTACAACTGAGAGCAAAGGCTGTGCTTTCCAAGGGAGGTAGCGAGGTTTGAGTAGTCAGGTATCTCCCCTTGTGCTTGGGTAGGGAACTACACAACCTGCTCAATGGATTATTTTAGCATATGGATCACCCCTCCTGAGGCTCCTTTAAGGCTTTGCCATGAGTCTTGCTCAAAGGCAGCCATATCTCAGTGGGAGAGCTGCTGGATGCACTCCATTACTCGGGCAGAAATACCTCACACTGGAGATGGTGCTGCTCAAACACCCCTGGGACCTCCCCACCCAGCAGGTACTGATACATCACTCCTGTGGCCACTGCTATAAACAGGGAGTCTGGCCTCTCTCCCAGGCCCTCTTTGCAGCACTTGGAATTGATCCTCACACCTCAGCTTCACATGAGAGTGAGTGACTTGCCCCTTTCCCTGGTGAATGGATTTTGAACACGATCATCCTCTTTGGTTCACTAATTTCGACCTGTGCACACTGACAGAAAGAAAAACAGTGACTTTAACTGATATATAGAATCACAGAATCACAGGATGGTTTGGGCTGGAAGGGACCTTAAAGAATCTTAAAGCCTGAACTTTAAAGATTCCAACCTCCCTGCCATGCACAAGGACACCTCCCACTAGATCAGGTTACTCAAAGCGCCATCCAGCCTGGCCTTGAGCACTTCTAGGCATGGGGCGTCCACAGCTTCTCTGGGCAACCTGTTTCAGTGCCTTGGCACCCTCACAGTAAAGAATCTCTGCTCCTTCTTCTCCAACACTTCCTAATATCTAACTTAAATTTCCCCTCTTCATTTTGACCCCATAATTTCTCCTGTCACTGCAGTTCCTGATGAAGAGTCCCTCTCTGGCTTCCCTGTAGGCTCTTTCAGATACTAGAAGATTGCTGTGAGTTTTCCATGGAACCTCCTCTTCTCCAGGCTGAGCAGCCCCAACTTTCTCAGCCTGTCTTCAGGGGGAGGTACTTCAGTCCTTAACTTTGTGGCCTCCTCTGGACTTGCTCCAACAGTTCCATGTCCTTCTTATGCTGAGGGCACCAGAACTGGGCACAGTTCTCCAGGTGGGATCTCACAAGAGCAGAGCAGAGGGGAAGAATCACCTTGACCTTCTGCCCATGGTGCTTTTGCTGCAGCCCAGGACTCATTTGTCTTTCTGGGCTGTGAGTGCTCGCTGATGGCTCATGGTGAGTTTTTCATCAGCCATCAGCCCAAATCTTTCTCCACAGGGCTGCTCTCAAACACTCTTCTGCCCAACTTATATTCACAATCCAGATGTGAATATAAGTCCATATTGTATTCTCCACATTTATTTCATATCCTCAGTAGGATACTGTTAATTTAGACTTTAGTTGAGGAGATTTGCTGTATGGCTTAGAGTATTCAGTAACAAAGAGTTATGTGCAGGGCAATTTCTCCCTTGCATTTTTTTTTTACTCAGCAATCCACTGTCAGCTTTCAAATCCATCGATTCTTTCAAGACACCAACAAATCTGCTGAAAACTTTATCTGCATCCAAAAGCCATTTCAGTTAGATGTGCTTTGAGAACTTTGAAAGAAGGATGGACAAAATTGGCTGCAATTCCTGTAGAAAATCCGAAATACCTTGTGTGCAAATACTTTGATTCATGGCACTTAACACTGTGAGAAATTGAGCATCCTTAGGCTCATGATAGTTTTTTTGCCACTGTTGTGCTTTCACAGGTTTTGTAATGGCAGTAGCTGTCACATTTTTTCTATGAACAAATTTCGTATATGAGTAAGTGATATGATTTTAATCTGAATGTTTCTATTTTCCCAACTGCACTTAATATCCCTCTTTCAGAGTAATAAGCTTATTTCTTCTCCCACAAAGTGTGCCATTCTACTTGGAAATGGGGTATGACTTCATACAGAAATAATTTCTACTTACATCAAGGTTCAAATTGATTTGTTGTGTTAAAGTCATGGTATCCAATTTTGTATATTTATTCTACAGATGCCTTGCTTAAATTCATGTAAAATTTTTCTTAAGATGCTCTTTCTCATCTTCTTCTAGTCAAATGCATAATGAAAATGGAAATAGTGCATCAGGTATATGGTCATAGTTTATTTTTCATGCTCAAGTGCTAGGATTGGTTCCCAGAATGTAGCTCAGCTGCTTCCAGAAATAGTTCTGTAAAATCACACTGAAGCCGCAAATCCCAAAGTGAAATCTGAGAGAAGCTAAACAAAATTAGACCAAAAAGAGGTTTCCACACACCTCTGTGAATCTAGCTCCTTTCATTTCAGACAACAATCATTGATATTTTATCCTATTTTTCATATATTTTTATATTCAATACATATTGCTTTTATTATTTGCTAGACATTTTCATTCACAGCAAAGAAGTTCAGCTGGATATTAAAGAGCGTTTCCTCTCTTCCTTCTCCCCAAAACCTTTTATTTGGGAGTAGCAGGGTAAATTTCTATTCTGAATCTATATTGAGGTGTTGAGCTCCTCTCTAGACAACTGTGAACAGAGTCACGTATTTAGAACATGAATCCCCTCAGAGAGAAAATCCTATACCTTATTATTCCTGTGCACCTGCTGTACTGCAGCAGAGCACATTCTGGTGCCAGTCTGGGCTTTCTGATGTAGAAAAGCTGGAAGAGCAAAAATATGAAAAAACCACTAATTGCTGGGTGGGGGTGGTGGTTTTGGTCACCTTTAGCCTCTCGTGGCTCTTTCTGACCAGTCATTCTCAGTCTTTCCCAGTCAGCTGGCCTCCTTGAAAGATCTGCAGGTGAGGAATACCAGAGTGCATGTTCAGTTGGGGCAGTGAAGATGGAGGGACACCGAGAGGGCAGTGAAGGCAGGACTGCACAGAATGGGATGCTTTAATGTGTTAGAAACCACTCCAGGTGAATAATTATCAGCTGTAACTGTTGGTAGCATTCTTACTGTAGTTCCTGTATCTGTGAATATGGCATTTATTTAACAATGAAGATATATTTGATATTAATCAGCTGCAGCTTTCCATAACAACAAGCAGGAAAAGCTGACAGGCTCTCGCAGCAGGTGAAATCATTTTTATGCTTAGTTCATGGGGACAGAGCGGGGACTTGTATTTGGCCATCACTAATAGGACATCTAACATGAGGCAATTCCATCAGAAGAACTTGGAAACAGAAGAGAAAGTCAACATGTGAAGCATGAAGCATAAATAGCAGGATGTGCAGTAACTGTTCTTCGGTGTTGCTAAGTGATATGCCAGGCGTGGGCAAGAGCGATGCCATCCTGGGAGCGCTCCAAGTTGCCAGCCCTTAATGGAATAATCTTCTGTCCAAGATGCCCAAAAGGTAAAATTCATTTGAGTTTGAGGGGAGAGCACTGGAGAGTGCATTAGGCTGAAGAGAAATAACAGCTTTTGAAGTGTACATCCATTAATAAAACATGTGACATAAGCTTGAAAGGCCCAGGTTGGGTCATTTCCAAAGGCACAGGTGAAGTTTGTCTCACTTCTCACCTTCGAAATTTCTCTATGTCTTCTTCCCTTCAGACAATTTTCTATTTAATCCCCAAACACAGCACAGAAGCCCCTGCATCTGGTGGCTTGAACCTTGAAAACACAGAGCAAGTTTCCATGATGCTTTGACATCCCCAAGGAAACTGTGGACAGGAGAAACTCCATGAGGTTCCTGACACTTTTTCAACATTTAATTCGTATCTTCTGGATGAAAATCTGCTATAAAAAATGAAATACCTTGCTAGCTCTGGGAATAGAGGGAATTAGGAGGAGTGTGCACTTGACAAATGCACACCTGCATGAAGGATATTCATAAGGAAGCTTCTCAAAGTGAATGTGAAAAAGGCTGTTCATTATTTTCCATGGACAGTATCTTTCCTACTGATGGATTTTAAAAGTGTGGAGGTGTATTTTTGATCTCTTCAGTCCCAATTAGTTTCCTGGCCTCATCCCAGCTGCACGTAAGGATAGAGTAGGACTCTCACTTCCCTGAGAGTTGTGGTGCATTAACCCTGGTCACAGACAAACACCTCCTCAGCTGCTTGTTCCCCAATTCATATTGATTAGAGAAATTAGGATTAAAATGCTCATGGGTCAAGGTGATGACAGGGAGATCACTTGCCAATTACCCTTGCAGGCAAACCAGATTGGAGGAAAATTAATTTGTTGTCCCTGCTGCTGACACGGGCACAGCCCACACACAGGACATGCCTGCAGTAGCTACCTGGCACCCCAAAATGTGAGTAATCTGCACTTATCTCGCGGGCTTGGTCTGACTTTTAAAGCTTCTGTTGAAACTGCACTGGGAATCAGGTGCTGACCCCTCCAAAGCTCTCAGTTCTTGCCAGGGAGAAGCAGCAAGGTCCTCTTTTCTGTGAAATAACTCAAGGTCCAAAGTAGAATCACATAACTGTTTTCCTGCATCATCAGGAAATTCCCAATTGCTTCCTTCTTCCTTTAGTGAGAAACTGCTGAACCTGGAAGACTGAATATGCAAAAGAAACTGACACCCAAGGGGTTAAACAGGCATTAACTTCTGGCCATCAGCAAAAATTTATGTACAAATAATTCATTCCTGTTGGATTTTATCATCAAGTAACTGTACAGGAACAGAGTAACACCAGTAACCTCCCCAGACTAATTTGTTTGCATGTTTTCTCTGTTCAAAGGGCTTTTCTTCCACAAAGGAAGGATATTTTCAGGATACACATATAGGAAGTTCTCTAGGTACTATATAAAACAGAAAATCCCAGTCCCAAATGCTCCCTTATTTACCAATCTCTTATTTCTAATTTGACTTCAGCATGAGATTACTGATGAGCATCAGCTCAGTAAGACTGTGAACATTCACATTTTTTTCCCATTGTCAGTTTGACAGGTTTAAAAAAAAAAAGAAAAAAAGAAAAAGGTGTTGGGTACTTTCACTTGTGCATGACAGAGAAAATAATAATTAAAAAGCACAGCCTGCAGTGAAAGGAAGGCTGGAATTCAGTCATAGCGACAAGGAACTGTATATGAATTTTACATTTATGGGGCCTGTGCAGTTTGTGGACAGGGGGGTTGAGTGTTTGAGAGCACTCTCAGCAAGTTTGCCAAACTACCCCGAGTTGTGTGGTCCATTTGACACACTGCAGGGAAGGAGTGCTGTCCAGAGGGATCTTAGCAGGCTCAAGAAATGTCCCCATCTTCCCATAAAAACAACGTGGACCTGTTGGAGCAAGTCCAGAGGAGGCCATGAAGGTGCTCAGAGGGCCAGAACACCTCTCCTGTGAATTCAGGATGACAGAGTCGGGGGCTGTTCAGCCTGGAGAAGAGAACACCCTGGGGACACCTTCTAGCAGCTTTCCACTTCTGCAGTGCAAAGGTCTGTGATGTGGGTACTCAACATGGACAATGGACACAAATACAAGGTAAGGACAGTTTTGTTCCCGGATCAGATACAGCTCTTTGTAGTTATTTTTACTGCAGATTAAAACAAGGCATAGATTGCTGGCTTTTAATGTGCCAGAGTCATTTGGGTGAGAGCTTTTAAGTGCGGGATGGTTCATTGATCTCATATTTATTCTGGTTTTGTGGTTACCTTTGCTTGTCTTCCTATTTATGCTTTCTTATTATATAATCTGAGAATATGGCAAAGCAGACTGGCGCTAGCTGCCTTTTTCCAGTTCAGGCTGTCAAATGCTATTCTGTTCATGTGACTTGTTGCCACAGTTGCCGCAATTTAGCTTTTTAATGTTAATTCATGTTCTTTGAGCCATAGATGTTTGTGTGATCCCTTTAGCAAGAGGTTAATTGGTTGTATTTTGTTCCCCTCAAAAGAAAAAAAATGAAAGAAGGGGGGGATGAAGTTTCACAATGGTGACCAAATTTAGCTCAATTTTTAGATGGCTAAATTCCCCTGATGTGGAACAAAATTTGACTGCTGTGGTACGATGTCTCAAAGCTCCTGGCATTAGTAAGAATGCAGAAGTTCTGCTCTGAATTCTAAGCAGGCAGAGCCAATCCTGCTTCCCTGCACGAGCTCTATAGCAATTTTTTCCTTCTTCCCTACCTCCCACAGCTGATTTCTCACAGATATTAAACTATCCACAGCCCCAACAAAATACTTCAATTTTCTGCTAAGAAGCCGATGCTTGCCAGCTCACATTTGTTATGTAGTAATGGCATTCTAGAGCGAACTGAAAATGGCATTCTGCAAAATTGAGGTTTTTTGCTTTCCATCCCCATTTTCTCTTTCAGTAAGAGTGATCGTGGAGAAACTCCACTGTGTTTTGCCATCATGTTGTCACATGAATGACACCTGTGTTGGATCTGTTCATCAAGGCATGGAGAATGTAGTAATAAAAGTGCCAGTCAGCCTGTTTTCTCACTTAACAGACCATATGGTAGAAGGTGGATTTTTAGATCTTGAACATTGGTGTAAATCTGAACTTCTGTTGATGTGGGACTATTGAAACCCAGATCAGAATTATACCTCTGGAAAAAAAGAGTTCTTGCAAAGCTGAATGTTGTGACAGTTCATTGATATCCCTGGGCCATTCCTAGTTTGTGGGGTAGTCCCATCTGCTCCAGGCCAAGTGGTCATGGAGATGTGTGGGATCAGTGGGATCATCCTCCCACCCTTTACTGTGGTGCAATGCAGAACACTGAGTGATCATCCAGCTCCCTGGGTTTGTATTCTCTCTGGGCTCCTGAGCTGTGGGAACACAACTGGCAGGGTTTGTATTCCCATCTGGTGGCCTGTTTATTGTTGCTGAACGTGTATAAGCAGCAAAAGTCACAATCCACTGTGGGGTAATACACACTTCATGTCCTTCAAGTTAAAAACCAGCAGTAAGGATCTGGAATACGCTTAGGGCCACAATTAAATCTACCCTCATAATTAATAGTTCCAAGAACTGAGAAAAGCATTCAATACTAAATGAGAGGGAGGAGTGCAATTGTTATTCTGTATTGTGTCTAAGGCTTTCAGAAGAGCACAGCCACAGAGATCAGCTTTCTCCATACTCAGATGAATTTCCATGGTGTTTGTTTGCAGCCTTCCCTGGCAGAAGGCAGCAGTGTTTTCCCTGTGAAGCCATTTGGTTCAAATCCAAACGACGGCATTTCTCAGAACAAAGCATGAATCCATTTACTTTCTCGAGGCCACACAGACCATGCTCATTTCTACGGCATCTTGCTGACAATCGAGCGATATCTTAACAAACCCTTTAGTGAGGACTGTGATCACAATTAAAGTAAGCCAACTTTTTATTTTCCCACAGCCATAATTTGAAAAAAAAATGTAGTTCTTGGTTGTTTCATTTTAGTCTTGCCTGCTGTGAAACACATCACAAAACCTCTTAAAACTTAAAAGAAAAGCTTTTGTGATGTTCAGTATCTCTGTACTTATGTGGAGAGTTAATGAAACATTTCATAACAACGAAGATTCCCAGGACAACATTTAGTGCCAAGATTAAGGAGAATATTTCTATTATCTATAAGAATATAAAGAGGTATAAATTGTCACAATCTCAACTAGTGCACATGAAAGAAAGGGAGAGAAAAGGTGGTGGTAACTGCTCTGTGCTCTGTCACCCTCTCTGTTGATGGCTGGATTGCGGGCAGTCAGTAAATGATTCAATTTCAGTGCGTTTGTTTCAGTTCCTCTGGACATCCTCAAAACCACCAGGGCTTCACCAAGTCAAGGGTTGTACAACACACAGCAAAGCACGTTTCCTCACCTTGGTTGTATTTTCAGAATCTCAGAATCAGAATGGGTAAGGCTGGAAGGGCCACTGTGGGTCATCTGGTCCAACCTCCCTGCTCAAACAGGGTCATCCTGGAGCACGTGGAATAGGATTGTGTCCAGATGGTTCTGGAATATCTCCAGTCAGGGAGGCTCCACAGCCACTCTGGGCAACCTGTTCCAGTGCACGGTTACCCAAATATTAAAGAAGTTCCATTCCCATCTTGTCAGACAAAATTCTACCTTCTGCTGGAGTTAACCACAACATATCAGACTGAAGACCAAATTATTTAATTAACTTAGTCCATAGTAATTAGTATTCATTCCTGGAAATATATAGTGAATGATGGTGAATGCTGCAGGGGAACCCTACTCGATTTAGGAGGTTTATTTCAAATCAGGATCAAGGCTGATTAAAGATATATTAATGACACCTAATTAAGAAACAATCAGTCAGCTGTACATTCCAGATCAGTTTTAGCAATGCAACAGCTAAAGCACAGTTCTAGACAACTGCAAAATGTGTGAAAATCTGACCACCCTACTATAGATAGCCAAAATGTTTCTTTCAGCAGAGCTGAACCAGGGCCTGCCCATGGATGTTTCAGCCTCATTTCTCTCCTCACCGCTACACATCTTTCGTACGATTTCACTGTACTACACAGGCATTGTGCAAAGATTCCCTGGAAAAGGTTGCCCAGAGAAGCTGTGGCTGCCCCATCCCTGGAAATGTTCAAGGCTGAGTTGGATGGGGCTCTGAGCAACCTGATCTAGTGGGAGGTGTCCCTCCCCATGGCAGGGGAGTTGGAACTAAGTAATCTTTAAGGTCCCTTCCAACTAAAAGTACTCGTGATTCCATGATTCACTGCTGTGAGGTTTGTACTTGTGATAATGGGACAAAATAGTACATAATACAGCAAAACCAAAATCAGTTTTCTCCAAGCCTGAAACCCTTCCTCAACTTTAGTGTTGTACACAATACAGTATTATTTTATTATATAATATATAATTATATAATACAATACTAAATTAGTATACTATGTACCAGACAGCCCCTTCCTGGTCAAGGGATATGTGTTTCCAACTCACCTCATGATTATAGCTAATATTTAGTCATTAATGTGACAATATCAGGTGCCTCCCATTTGGGAATTTCCCAGATGAATTGATAGCTGTTGCAGAGAATACAGTAAATAATGTACACAGTGTAATGTACATTGTGGAGCCTGGTGAGTACTCAGGATTATGGATTTGGAAAAAAAAACATTTTTTTTCCAGTCCTGACTTCTTTCTTTTTGAACTTAGAATGAACACGAATAAACAATAAGAAATGGATTATTCTGATGGATTTGAGAAATCAGAAGTTAAGGATAGCACAAGATTTGTAGATGAATTATGTGGTACTCTTATTTCTCCTCCTGTTTCACATCTTCTGACAACAGAAGAGAAGAAAAATCCCAAATCCTGGAATAAAAGCAGATTCCTGTCCCCAGCAGACAGCAGGGTTTCAGAAGCTGCAGAAAATTCCACAGGTTCTCCAAAAGAATTTCAAGTGCATAGAAAATATAAAAATATTCATGCTTAACAGTGTAATAATCTGGACTGGAGAAAAAAAAGTAATGGAAATCAGGTACCTCTGATATTTGTCATATTGCCACGGAACAACTGCAATTTGGTAAAAACAGAGATGACAGATATCAGTATTTTCCTGAGGAGACTGAACTGTACCAGGACATAAAAATACTGGCAAAGCTAGTGAGCAATTCACATAAAAATGCAAAGTGCAAGAGGAAAAGACTCAAAGATGCTCATTCTGTCAAGCAGAACAATGAAAATGCATACAAAAATACATTCATTAATTTAGCCAAGGGTCCTTAGGAACTAAACTTCTGTGGGAAATGCTAGAAGAAGTTATCCATCTGCATCTTATTCTACAAATTTGTGTATTTGCTGGTGGAAAGGAGCGGCTTTGCAGAGAACACTTCACCTTTTATCTGCAGACACACTTTCATCTTTGCTGACAGCAACATTAAGTTACTACAGAGCTTTGCTGGCCATATCTTTGAAAGGCATGCTGAAAAGAACGTCCCTGGATTATTCAATTTTTCTCACAGTGGTTTTTATTGTGGTTAAATTTTGTACCATTGTCCCTGAAGAAATGCTCTGGAAAGGAAAACGTAATGAGTATGAAAGAGCTGCTCTAAAGAGCAACTACTGTTATAAGCTCCATAACTCTTGGGCAATTTATAATCTTTCCTGGTGGTCAAAAGAAAGGAACAACCACAGGTTGAAAATGGAACTAGAGAATTTTACCTTTAATCTTTCTGACTTTGTAAAGGAAAAAGTGAGGGTTTAAAAAATGCCTTTTCTTCTTCACTTTCTTCTGTCATTCGTAAAAAATAGGTTTTGTCAGCAAAAGAATGGCACCATTTAGGATGGCAGCAGAGAAGCGAAGAAATACAAAGGGTGACAAAAAAGATAAAAGTATTAGAGAAAAAAAATATAAGTGGGGACATGGAGGAAGCTGAATTTATATCGTCTATTCCGATGAAGATTCAAGAAGGGTAGTTTATCTATAGCTTCAGACTAGCAATAAATATATAAAAAAAGAACTTAGTGCCTGATGCGATAAACAGTGGCCTGAAACTATTCATAGTTTCAGTGGCCTGAAACTATTAATAACATTAATAGTTTTTTTTTAATGACAAAAAATAATCAAGGAGAGTGGCTGAAACAGTGTCCTTACCAGGAATCTGACCTGCATAAGCTGAGATCTTACCCTTAACAATACTGTCATAGATTTGAAATACAGGACTGATAGTAAATTGATTGGTATTAAATCCAGGAGACCAGCATTTTAACTTTTCTTGAGAACAGTAATGAAAGTATTTCTTTCTCAAAGGGTCTTCAGATCACTGAGACTTATTATAAATTCCCAGATATTTTAAAATGAGTAATAACAATATCTAAATGTCGTAGATCAAGATCCTGTATTATGTAGGTTATGTTATAAGTTTTTAAAAATATTTTCATTTCCCTTTTGCCCCTGAATGGGACTTTTTTCAAGGCTCACAGACAATATGCCAGCTCCCCACTCCCAGGACACACTGGTGTCTCAGGAACTGCCATAAAGCACATGAAAGTAGTGAAGAAAATCCCTTGCTGTGTGTCAAAATGCATCAAAATAATTAATATCACACAATGCACTGTTTCTTCAAAGGCGTAATCCTGCACTAAGAAAACAAATATCAGCACCATCTCATTATTTCTACTGGAGCAGCATCTGAAAGCAGCTGAATCAGAAGGGTGCAGGATGGAGAGGTGCTGAGGCAGAGATGAAGACAGAGAGAAACATCGAGTGGGAGGAAGTGCTTTCCAATGGATACCCAGAATTACAGCACTCAGAGGGCCTTGTCACTGGAGTTTGCAAGAGACAGGAATTACAGACTCTTAGGTGGGATAAAAGGAAGTCTTTGATAGAACATTTTAGGTCTTGAAAACAATGTTCACTCCCTAGGGGCCTTACAGGAGACTGGGTGGAGAAGCTGAGACGGACTCAGAAGAATGAATGAGAAATTATTCAAAGCAGACAAAAGGGACAATGCTCTGTCATTTCCAGGCACAACCTGTGCCTTGTGTATCCCAGCATCACTGCCACCTGTCATATTTAGCATTGCTTAGAACCTTAAGTCTTCCTCTAAGTCCTTGCTGGGAATGTGCCTTTTTTCACTGAAGCTGTTAAGAAGTGCAAATAAGTGAGAACTAACTCCAGCACCAATTTATGGATCATGGTTTCCCCAAGGGAGGACCTGTTGCGGTATGGGAAAAACCCACCAATTAAGGTGGTCCCATTTAAAGCAATCTCATTTAAGAAAATCTCATTGAAGGCTGGAGCAGCACCAATTAAGGTAATCCCATTGAAGGCAACGCACCACAATCGACGAGGAGAATAAGCAATACAGGATCAATGTGATCAATACAAGCTTTATTCCAAAATATTTCTCTAAGTTCTCAGACTTAAGTACATCTTTCAGCAGCTTGCAAGTTTTACATGTCATTATGGCATTGGTTAGTAAGACTACTTGCCACACTATTATTGGTTAGTTGCATACAGCTACATTGCTTGTCCCCTCCCAGCTCGTGGTCCCTTAATCTTGATGTTCTGCATTCCTTTGACCACAATTCCTCTTTCATAAATTTGGTACTTCCCAAAACGACCAAGGATACTGTCCTTGCAGTTTGCCCTCAAGGTTTCGCTTGCACAATGCCTACTCTGTACTCTGTGGCAGATTCTGCAAAAGCAGAGCATCCAGCATCTCATGGTCTTGCTCCTCAAGCCATTTTTCCACAAGGACCAAATTGCAGGGATGTGTTCCATGCAGGTTTTATTGCACTGTTGATCCTATATGTGAACACCAGCAGATCTTTCTGGGATTCTTGCAATTTGATAGAAATAAAAGATGCCAGGGACTTCTTTTAGTGTTTTCCAGTGAATTGAGATTGTTCTGTGTTATCTTCATAAACTTCAGCCTGGGCAAACATTGAAGTATATGTTCAGTGACATCAGAAGTGGAAAACTGTGATGAATCCATTTTGAAAGCAGCATTTAGATTGCAGAATGATGGATACCTCGACTTTTCACACCTCTTTCCCTCCCCCAGATCTCAGTCACAGAGCATTTCAGAAGGTGGGGTCAAGGTTCTCCCTAGGACAGAAGCTGAATTCTGCAACTGATAACACCTTCCCAAAAGCTGAATTTTGCCCTTTGTTGAAGGTTAATTATAGTCTTCCCTTTCTTCCTTTGCACACCGCAGGGCTTTGGTGAGCTCCAGTGATCTCTGCATGGCACTGGCAGGGCTCTGCCTCAAGTCCTGTCACACACAGGACTTACAGGACACAAGGTTTTCCAAAACAAACCCTAATGCTTCGCAGGCACACAGAGAACAGGTCGATAACCTCAGTATGAGCCATGGGTACCAATAATGCAATATCCGTGACTAAAAATCTGACCTGCAGGCACAGGAATCAGAACTAAATATGTTGATGTCCCCCCCCAAGTCAGAGATGAATCTGAAATATCAGATTATTGTGTTTTAGACCCATTCAGGCCCTTGGTGGCACATGCTCTGAAGGATTTAATTTTATCTGTACAAGCTAAGTCAGAGAGATGCTCTGGGAAGTGAAGATGACCAAGAGACAGGCCCAGATGAGCGTTGCTGCCAGACAGGAAGAGGGAAGCTGCTCTTAAAATGTTATTTCAGACATATTAAAAACCCCCAAAGTTAATAAATTGCACTTCTAAGAAAGACTTGGGAATTAGTTAAAGGCAAAATTGAGGGTTTTTTTCCTGAACTTGGGTTATTTTTTGGTAACTTTTCTCACTTAAGCTATCAGCAGAACTTTATTTGGGGCTTTTAAAACCACAAGATCTTGCATTTGAGCTAAAGAACAAGTTTTCTCCACTGAAGTTTTTATTGAACTAATTCATCTTTCATGTGTACCAGCCTCCAGAGGGGAAATAAAATGTATAAACTTTTTCTCTGATAAAAATGACAACGCTCAGAACTGATTTGGTTGATGATTTCTCTCTCCTAGCAGATTGTAGGCTATATTATTTCTAAGACTTGATATTTGTCAGTTAGAAGAAAGTTTTTCTTTCTTGTAGGGAATAAAATGCTGTGGACTGAAAAGCAAAGAAGAAGCACAGTCCCACACTGTGCAATGTGGATCTTTGAAGCTGCATTAACAAAAATCTCTGTTCACAAATTTGAACGAGGAGTCTCCAAATGGGTATGGAAATTGCTTGTCTTAAATGGTGGAAAATTATTACAGAGTATTAGTTGGAAAATTTAGGAGCACACCACTGGGAAGCAGGTTTTTTTTTTTCTCCTTCATTTTAAATTGGAAACAGGCACACCTAATATTAATACTGTCTGTTTGCAATTTGTAGTGATTTCAGGGATCAGGAATGATCCAGAGCAGTTGCAAAAGGAGGGCTGTCTAATAACCTGAAAGCTGAGTCTGTCCAAAAATGTGAAATAAAGACTTTGTGACAAAACAGTGTGGATATTGTGCTGAGTGTTCCACAGTCATCTACGGTTTGCCTGTAAGAGGGAGCATATGGTGGATTGCATTAGCCATGCACTCGCTTGGGCACTTGTTTTTGTGTTGCAAATGCTAAATTTATAGAAAGTTACATAATTTTATGAAGATAAACAATTCCTACTGAAGATTGCCAACATTTTGCACATGACAGGAGAGATAAGCCAAGCAGCAAGGGTAGAAATTAGTCCTTCTTCTGGCATATGGTGTGTGCCTGGGTAGAATTTCCTGAATAATCCATCAATTACCTCTACCTGTCAAGCAGTCAGTGAAGAAGCTCATTCCGTAAAGGTGAATAACTAAAAGGTTTTTAACCACTGTAAAAATCACATCTGTTATCATTTCATACAGTGGTTTTTATCTGAAGAGGAAAAAACTTGCTAAATCATAAAAAAAATGGCTGTGGTCTGACCTGTAACATCTTTGTTATATGTAAATGAAGAAACTTTCATTTGTTTATTTTGTATTCTTTGGATATTGCTATAATTTCACGCCAAATTTGGATTTTTTTTCCTGAGTGTTTCTAAAGCTCACAAAAACTGGTACAACTATGAGCCAAAATGTGTCAAATTTCCTGTAGTTTATTCGAATAGTTGCATGTATAGATTTCAGTCACTACGATGTTTTCTCTTATGAGGATCTATTCTGGGATTCCTGTTGTTTTTAGTTTACATACTTCTGCCAGATGACTCATTTCACAATCTAACTTGTGTTTCCATTTTTACTCCGGCGATACTCATCCTAATTTTCTTCTGTACTCCTAATCAAAGAATGATTTCATTTAATCATGAAGACTAGCCTGCAAGAGAATTTCTTGCAGCTAAATTTAACTATCTACAAACTTCTGCAGGGGATGAAGAGAGTGAGTGGGCTTGGGAAATTGATTTAGTTGGTGTATAGTGCCAGCCTTTTGCCGCATAACAAGCAATTTTGACCTCCTGGTTCAGCCATGCTTTTATAGATGTTTTATTTTTTCACTTCTTTCCCTTTCTTCAGAAGGTAGATATTTAAACTCATGTGCTGTAACACATTTCACTGACTGAAAAGTGCAGCACATCAATAAATAGGATGCTGCATTCCTTGACAGCCTGAGGTAGACCTGAAGGTCTTGCCAGCTCCATCTCAGCCAATGTGTTGTGCAGAGTCTGGGATGGGCTGAAGGGATGGCCAGGAATTGTTCATGTTTGATCAGCACCGTGGGGTCTGTTCCAGCTGCCTCTCACCAGCACTGCCTGCGCCTGGTTCTGGCACGACCCCACCATGGACCTGAGTCAAAGGGCATCTCACTCCATGCCACCCTCTTTTTCTTCTGGTGGTGGTGGAGAGTTTATCCATATGGGTGATAGGGGGCTGTGCTGCTTGGCCTTAGGGTAAATGGATGAGCAATGGCTTGTTTTATTTGTTCCTGCCTATGCAGAAACTGGTATCTGCTTTGTGCATATCTAGATTACAGAGGGAGAAAATCCTCAAGTCAGTTACACCCCTTCTTCTGAATGATGGTGCCATAAAAGCAGGATTTCATTGCCCACTCCTCTCTGCTGAATGAATCCATGAAGAGCACTGAAACCAGCTTTGAGGCTGTTCTGCATCTTTAAAAATATAAAAAAAGAATTTTAGCATCATTTATAGATGATCACAGAACTCTGCAAAGGTCCTCAAGACATTATTCAACATTTCTTGTAATTTACATATGAAGACATCTCCACCATCATCTGTGCTGTTACAGCATCGAATAGCAGCATCTCATCCTTGGTTCATTGCTGCAGCCTGGGAAAGAGACCCACAAGTTTCCCAAAACTCAGCTGCATACACAGTTCCCATACCCCATGGAAGTCTGTTGATAAGATTTATCCTACTGAGAAAATAGGTCTAACAGTAAGTATGTCAGGGAGAAATAACCAAGAGAGCAAAGATGTACAATTAACTGCACAAATTAACTGCTCAGACATATGAGGAGTAGCAAACATCAAGATAAGGTGTTCTCAAGAGATGCTGGGACAGAGCAGGAAAGAACAGATACATTCATTCTGTTGCAGAGAAGACTAGTGTCAGAGAGAGGGAAATTCTGGAAGTGTCTGTGAAACACAGATCTGGGTGTTCCAGATTGAGTGAGAAATGGAATGTATTGCCTGGGAGCGGGAAAGAAATATTATCTTAAATTGTAGTAAGGGACATTTAGATTAGCCTTTAGGAGAAATACTGTGTAGGATGGTTAAACTCACCAAACGGTTTTAGGATGAGATAACAAATCTCATCCATCTGTCACAAGTGATGTCAGCCTCATAAAACTGCCAGTTGCGTGGCAGGGGACTACATGGCTTCTTGATTTCTGAACTTCTGTGACTCTATGGTTCTATGATTCTTCAGGGTGCTTTTAGACGATTTGTTCAGTGATTCTCCTGTGGGTGAAGGTGGAAGTGGCAAACTTGGCTCAACTCTTATCCTGGAGCTGTTCTGAACACTGCTTTACAAAACTAGAATCAAATCCAGTGGGGCTTACACAAAAGCAGTGCCAGCATTGAAAGGTCAAAACAGGAACTCAGACTACTGTAGCGACATGCAAAGCAGAGTGGTTTGGAAAGGCAGAAGAATGTTAGAGCAAAGCTTCTTAAACTTTCACTTATAACCACCTCCAATACTAGGACATATCACTGGCTTCCTGTGATCATTTATTTTAAGTCCTGCTGCACACAGAAATCGAAGAAACATGATTGCCACTGACATATAAATCAATAGCAGAGAGCAGAGCCATGTCAGAGAGCAGCTGGTAATATGGTTAAAACAAGATTTGGATCAAGCTGCTCACAGGATGCAAAGGCCAGCAAGTAGAGCAGATGCAAGCTGCAAAAAGCAGCTTAGAGACGTTGCTCTTTTCACAGCCTTAAAACAAAGCTCCTTGGCAAAACATCCCTTCAGTCACATCTGATTCTGCTCTGAGGTCAGAGGAAAATGACAGGGGTGATTATCAGAAGCCTGCAAGATTCAAGGATGAGCTGCAGTGACAAAAGGGGAAGAATTAATTGTGGATCCATCTCAAGCAGACTCAGAAATGAGATCTTATTTAAGGAGCCTGTTTTTTACCATGCCAGAGGTAAAGGATAGCAAGGCAGAGAGAAGATACACATATTTTAGCAGTGGTTTACAGGAAGGCTTAGACCTGAAATCTCAATGTTTCTGGACAGATGTGTATGGGATTGGACAAAATGAGAGTGGTCACTATATTATATGGCTCTGTCTGAATGTTTCTCCTTCATGGGTCTAGGCAGAAATATCAAAAGTTATGTAACCCTCGCAGGGAGGCTGTTCTTTTCACCGGCATGGTCACACAGGCAAGGGGCTGCTTCAGTCAAAAACCAGAGACTACTCACAACAGTATGATAATAGCATATTTTAGAGTGAAAGGAGATCCCATATATCTTATATTTAGTTAAATACATGATAACAAAAAAAAGTTAATTGTTATCAAGCTTGCAAATGGAGAGATCAACTTTCAAACACTTCATTGCCATAATGCCATGACTCTATCAGAATATGCAACAGACACATCTAGTGAGCTGTTTTCCTTTGAGTCTTTATTTATCCCATTCCAATCGCTGACATGGAAAGCTCCTCTATTCTTATTGTCTGAGCAAGTCAGGGGAGACACAGCAAGGGGAGGGCAGTCTCTTCCATGGCAAAAAAGGATGTGTTTGTAGGGTTAGCTCTGAACATAGCTGGTGCCCAGGCCAGACAGGTGGAACATTGGAAGGGCAGGTGTGCCTCAAGACTACAGCTTGTCTTCAGAGAGCTGGTGGGATCCACTGCTGTCTCATGGCAAAGCTCACAGAACTCTCTGGGCTCTGTGGTTCATTGTTGGGATCTTTTCATCTTGGAAACGAAGGCACAACTGGGGTGAAAAGCCAGTGTGCCTTTTTTTGGTCTGCATTGTGTGTTGTCCATGTCCAGGCAGACAGGGCAGGTAAGTGCAGGTGGATGGGAATCATCTGCAATGTGCCTTGTTTATGGTGAAGGACAGGGTGGAGGAAAGGTCAATCCCCCCCTTACCAGAAAGCTTTCAGTCTCCTTTTTATTGCCTGAACCATGCAAAGCCATCACAGAGGGCATCTCTTGTCAGGATCACATAGTGATGCCCAGCATTCCAACAATGTTCATAAGAGTTGTGGCTGCTGCAAGAAACTCAGCTGATACGGGATTCAGACAATTGCAGCTCTCAGGAATCCTTCTTAGACCCCATGAAAGGAGCTGCATCCAATGCATATTCTGCATAGCATCCGTAGCATTTTCCAGCTGTTTGCCACTGTCAGATTTGGAAATGTCCCACTGTGCTGTGCCTCCTGTGCAGCGCTGGCAGGACCAGCCATGGCCCTGCTGCCCAAAGCTCCCAGGCCCTGCCAAGGGGGACAGAAGGATGACACGCTCTTCTTGAGCGTTCTTCTGACAAAGGCTCTGGTGGTACTCAGTACCGCTGTTTCCATCCTGGCATGACTCACTCTTAGTTAAAACATTATGATTCATGGAAGGGTTTTAACTCCATGATTCATTCAGGTCCACTTTTTTTTATTACTGCCCAAAACAATATATAATCAGAAGGTGACTTGTCTTATCCAAAAAAACCTAAAACTGAGCCAAAGTTAACAGTTCTTCCAAGTGAAAATTAAGGCCCTTCTTTTTCAGAGGTAAGCAACAACAAGGAAAGATTAGAAACACCAAAGCTTGGAATATTCACAAAGCAAATTCATTCCAGCCTAAGCAGATTCATGAATAAATGTTTTTTATTATCAATGTATTTAAACTGAAAAGAGTTGTCAATTCTCCCTGTTCTTAATGTTCCTTCTATACAAGATGTTTTGCTTTGCAGTTTCCACAGCTTTCCTTCTTAGAAATGTATAGCATATATGTCTGCAATATTAAACAAATCAGAAGTAGGAGCACTGAAGGGAACAGCTTTCTGGTCTTTCAGTCTGTTTCTGAAGATTTTCACGCTCTCATTTGTGCTGAATGCTTGATCAATTCTTTGTACCCTTCTATTGAAAAGGCAAAAAACTTTACCATGAAAGAAAGAACGGGATAAGGCAGAGGGTGGCAGAACTGTTTTTATATGGTGGAAACAGAAAACAATATTCATCTGCACAGACATTAGCAATAGATTGGACTGTAAGCTATAATAGTTCTTTGGCAAAAGTACAGAGATAACCAATTTCAATACATCGTAGATATGGCACTTATTGTGAGAACTGCTGGCAATTCCAGAGAGCTGGTTTCTATCCTTGATGCTAAAGTGCCCAAAGCCTGGTCCCGTATGAATAAGCATTTTGTGTACTTCAAAAAGCGTACAGTTGAATTGGACACATGTAAACCCATTCTCTGATTCTTGGAAATGCAAATAACATCATTGCCTTTGCTGTAAATCATTAGCCACTAGGAAAGGACTAGGGCCAAAATAATTCTTGGGTTCCATGTTCTTGACTGCATGGAGTATGCCAAGAATCAATCTGACCTTTCTTTTTGGCAATAAAGAAATCATGGCCATGTGGGATTTGAGGGATCACAAAGGCAATGAATTTGTGTCCATCTTCTAATCAACTGATTTGTGTGTGTGACCAAATAACCTCACTAATGCTTCCCTAATGCTCTGCAGCCATAGGCTTCCTCTGCAGAAATCCCTCAGCTGCAGCTCTTTGGGTTCTTGTGGAGGAAAGGGTCACTGTGATGGATGGGCTTTACAGAGGTTCATTTGTGGTTTGGAATGACATGGATTAGTTCCAAGCTGGGGGCCTTGGCTCCCAGCGCTGAGGAATCTATTTCAGCTCCCATTACAGTCATTCTGCTGCAGCCTCAGCAGGGACCTCCTGCCTGTGCATGTGTGCCTGGAGTGAACCCTAAATCAAATCCAGATATCCATTTGACTGCTTCAGTGGGTTGGAGCTCCAGGAAAGGAATGAGGTGCCTGAAACCATTGAATGTAGCATGCACTCCCAATTTTCATTTGGGGCAAGAACAGTCATGGTCAATCAGCTAAAGAAAAATTAAAAGTCACTTTGATGTCCTTTTGCAGAAGTAACGAGGATAAACTTGCTTTTATACAAAATTTGTACAAGTGAACCACAAAAATGGGGACTCACTGACTCATCTTTCAGCAAAGAACAGGGTACAGCAACAGCAACATCTCTCCTTATGTAAGCTGGGGTTGGCTTGCAGCCAAACACCGAAGTGTAGGGATGTACTTAAAGCTAAGTCAGCTCTATCCAGAGCTGAGCCCGGGCTCAGTTAGGGCTGAGCAAATTAGGAGAGAAGAAACTGGAAACTGGCAGCAAAGCACAGTTACATTTTGCCAAGCACAGTACATGGCATTAATGTGAATGTGCTGCCTCTTACAAAACCTGTACACATAAGGGTCTGTCATAAAGCAGAATGAGTTTCTTCCAAGACCCTTGAGAAAGAAGCCAAAAATATAATAAAATTTCAATTTCTGATACAGACAATCGTGAACTTCCAAGAAATCAATTAGATGCACTGATTGTGCAATCAGATCTCTGTCCATAAGGATCTCTATCAGACTAGTATGCCACAGTCATAGAGTGTGCACCAACGTCTTGAGCTTTCTGTTTTCATATTCCAAGAAAATGTAATATGGTGGCTGACGCAAACACCATCTAATGAATATCTCTGCTACGTTATTTTTTTAGAATTCAGTTAGAATCTTTGCTGTGCATGTAAATTTGTGAAAATTAATGAATTTAAAAAGGTATGATACAAAATTCACTTTCAGGTAAAAAACTTGATATAATATAGCCCTTTAAAATAGCCCTTAAATATCACAGGTACTGGTATATTGTAGCATCCACATCAGGAATAGGACCAAATTTCCCTGTCTGTGATATCCCTACTGTATTCAGATCTGAAAATCAATGAACAAGGCTCTTAGCTTTCTACAGGCAGGTGTATTCAGAGCTGACTACATGCCTGACACCTGCATCCCACTAATCAAAAAATATTCCTGACAGGATGGAAGTGTCTCCTATTGTCCTCTTTGCTACAAGAAGGCTGGAGCAGAGCCAAGGAAAATATTGGGGTGGCCTGCTGAAAATTTATTACAAATAACAGGTGTCAAAATGTGGCATGGAGATAATAATCTGAATCCAGGGGAGAGACATGAGTGTGCTCTTTGTGGTTGTCCACACCCAAGTCAGCCAGGAGGTGAGACTGAGCCCTGCTCCAATTCCCCCTGGTGCCAGTGTAAAACCAGCTGTTTGTTTGTTTTTTTTTATTTTTCATCCATGGATGGACTTAGTTATTATATTGAGCTCAAATTACCACAAATTTGGAGTAGTAATTGTCTTTCTTACCTGCTACCTCACCTTTGGCTCCCTCCACATTTTCTAAGCTGGGAAAACTTCTGAGCATCGGAAGTTGAGCAAACTTCAGCACAGAGTCTGAGAAAGAAAAATACTGAGCATGGGGATCTTAAAAACTCCCTGTCAGTATAATCTGTTAGCATGTTGTTGATTTAGTTCTGATTAGTTGTTCTGATTATCAGGAAGACTGCTGGGCAGAGGTGTCCTCATGGAGAGAAAGGCAGACTCAGGATCCATAGATGGCCTGCTGAGGGTGGGTGGAAGAACCTGAGCTCTTTGAAGGGCTATTTGGTATTTTCAGCACTTAATGATCTTTATTTTTGTGATAATATTAGGCTGCCCTGGACTCTTTTAACTGCACCTGCTATCATCTCTCAGGTTTGTTTTTTTTCTTTTCACTTTCCCTCAAATTGCATTGAAAGCACTAAAGAAAACAGTCCACTGTCAGATAGTTCTCTCCTTGAGCAGATTTCTGTTATCACTGTAATGAGACAGTTTTCCCAGGACCAGGGGAGAGTGGCTTTCCTCCACTCGAGAGACAGCACAGGTCTGGGTTTGCTAATACGTGAACGATGTGTTGGCAGGTGGCTCAAAGACTGTCTGAGAGCAGCAATCTCAGCAGGGTAGGGGTGTGCAGTGTCACCCACTGACTGTCACAAACACGGCAGGGGAGCTCTGTTAGGGAGGCAGCACTGCTTCATTCCCATGTTTGATGCTACAGGTAAAGGTTCTTGATGGACTCATCTTTTAATTTAATTTATAACCAAGCTGGCAGGTACTGTGACAACAGAAAAAATGGAATAGATGTACACAAGGCATCTTTTTGAGCTCAAAAGTGCATGTAACTGCTGCATTGCTTTGCCTCTGCTCCTTTGTTTTAATCAGGTGTTCCGTGGTTTTGGGAATGCTTTTTATGCACATTAGGGCGAAGGTATGCAGCTGTGAATTCAATGAGATGGGAGTATTCAGGATTGATAACTGAATATGCAGGTGACATTTACAGGCTCTGACACCCAATTTAACAAATACTTGCCCAAGTTAAATTTGCAATCCTATACTTAAACAATATTATAATTGTGCCTTCTAAAGGCATGTAAGTTGTTTATAGATTCATCTGACTTTTTATTTTTTTTTTTAAAGTAAAACAGTATTTTTCATCTCCTTTAATTCAGCTGGAAAATGGATTGAGCAAATCTTGTATAACTTTAAAAAAAAGGGAAAGACTGGTTGCTTGTAAACAATCATAAAACCTTCATCCTTTAGGTGAGCTTTGCTTCCTTTTCAAGTGTTGTGCAAATGGAACAGAGTTGCAGATTCAGATTAATATCTTCACAATGAATTGTACATGCCTGATTTAGTGGGAGTATTTTGTAGGGCAAAGATATGAGAATGCAAAGGTATGGAATGAAATTTGCAACCTTAACTACACCTGTAACGATCGCAGTACTCTCTAGAATCACCATGGCAACCCATGGATGCCACAGAGCTACAAACCCCACAACTGCAGTTACACTTGCAAGAGCTATTGTTTCTCTTGTATTTAATTTCTGTGTGTTTCAGTCAATCTCTGGAGCTAAGTAGGTCAAACCATGCTCCACATGCTCTAGGTTGCCCAATCATCGAGCTCTGTTTTGGATGAAGAGAGTCTGAGAGAGAGGCACATGCCAGATTTTTCTGCTTATTGCACTCTGGGCAAGTGTTTTACACATAACTGGGCATCAAATATGCATTGTTGCATATTTAAAAGTCCAAATTTTCCTCTAGTGTATCTTTGTGTTTCTAAAACATCATCAGGATGATCATTCTTAAATACCCAGCTCCCATACAAATCTTCCAGGCCAGGCACTTAAGTCACATAAAAACTGTGCCCATTGCTAGCCATTAATATTACAACCAGACAAATTTTTGCATTTGTTTTCTAAACTTATATTTAGAGAGGCTGTCCTTTGAAGAGAAGGGTGGATTACTGATTTGGCTGGGAAGGGGTCACAGTTGCTAGTCTGAGATGCGCTGAGTTGAATTCAGATATGGGATAACCCTTCTAAATCAGAAAGAATTAATTGTTCCCACTGAGTTCTCTCCATAACTGCTAGGAGAAGCCTAAACAAGGGAGTAACACTGGTGTCTTGATTTGTAGAGTGCTAAAGCTGAGATACACTTCACTTATAGGTCTGATAGCATAGACTGTTGGGTTCATATGATCCAGATTGAAAAACATCTCCATGGTTTATGTCACCAGGAATCCCTGAAGGAAAGATGTTGTGATCAGAAAATGCAGCTTTCTGGCATAATTTTCTGCTTTCTTCTGCTTCTGGAGAAGAAGTCATGGATCTTTGCTTCACATGATGTCTAATGGGCACCAAATACCTGTCTGTGGGGATGCATTCATTCTATTCCAGCTTTGATAAGCACTTATACAATTGACAAAAAATGTCAGGGATGGAGCTGAATGCTTTCAGCCTTTTAATAATCTTTACAGTTTGGCTTCCTAACAGCCAGTTATGTAATCTATTATAATGAGAAGTATTAGTCCAAATATCTATTTAAGGACCACTTAATCTCTTTAATTTGTATTCACGAGTGATAAAACAGACAGACTGGGTTCTTCCCATATATTTTTCCTTGGCATGGCTGTTAATCTGAGTTTCAGCACAGATCCAAAAGGAAGCTGTCTGGTTGTCCCTTCTCCCCTCCCCAGCAAGCCCCAAGTCCTGGAGAAGCAACAATTATCCAGTGCATGACAGTGGATGGATAATTGGGGCAGCACCTTTCATACTTCCTACTGGCATTTTTGTTATCTTGCTGAAGCAGACTATGCAATGGATTCAGTAGCCAGAGGACCTGAATCTGTCTTGTCAGCAGGGGATAAATGTGTGGCAGTGACAGCTTTTTGTGACGGTGATTAAGGCTGTCTGGCTGTCAGAGCGCATTTACATTGGTTGGTGTGACTACACAGGTCCAGAAAAGAGTGTGGCATCTTGTTTTGTCCTCAGAGGCAGTTCAACTCAAGTGCTACTGGGCCTGTTTGGTAAAACATACATTTCAGTTTATTCCTGTGTTACATAGATTACTAGGAAGCTTTTCTTTGCAATGGCTTTGTCAGGGAGGAAATGCAATTTAGGTCTGTAAGAGTATTTCCGCCCATTGTCAGATCACAAAGCTTGCTTGTTGTTAACATCATGTCTTGTACATCCTGAGTGTTTTCCTGCCTTCAAATGAATTTGTAATGTACTGAGATAACTTTCTGTTTCTCTGCAATGTGCTGAACTAGTTCAGCAATGTCATCTGTGGGAAAGAAATGCCTTCCAGGCCCTCACCCTCCCCAGCCTTCACCCTTTAGCATTTTTGCTTCCCTGGAGGTAGCACCAGGCTATCCACAGTTTCTGTTTCCATCACTGGAGACTGCAAATGAGGAACATCTTATGTGGCCCCAAGACTAACTGAAGACAACTGTGCACACTGCTGGTTTCTCCAGAGCTCAGTTAGAAACCTGGGAAGGACTTCAGCTCCTAACTAATGAATTTAGATGCCTAAATTCACATGTCCATGTGAGTCAGACATTTCAGGTCCCATTACAGTCACTGGAGACCGAAGGCTTTATCCATCTCTCTTACTCTGTGTCAGAAAATGGTGTGGGGTTGGTGGATTTAGGGCTAACCTGTGCCCTTCTGAACCAACACCTGCAGTCATGTGGGATCTGCTGGGCATCTCAAATGACCCCAGCCCCTGCTGTAGCCACTGAATTACATCTCTAGAAGGGGACACTTAAATTAAGACATCCAAGTGTTGGAGTTGAAGCCCTTTACCTGGAGCATTAATGATCACCGTTCACACTGGATTCTGGAAGCAAACGGGAAACTTCTCAGGTTTGCACTGAAGTTTGAAGAAGTCGCTGCAGATCCATTAATGGCTTTTGGAATGTGTCCTTAAAGAAAAGACATGTTTTATGGTGTGATTCATGAAAATAGCTTTAGCTTTATTTTTTCTTTTCACTTTATTAAATGTACCTAGCTTACAGAGGAGAGAAACTAATGGTGTTTCTTTTAATTAGCAGTGATGTCAACTGCTCTGAGAATCTTACTTTATTCTTTCCTTCCCACCTTATCACATTTTTCCACTCGATACAGCACATACAAATGAGTACACAATGTGCTGGTTCTTTTTCTTTACTAAAATGTGGTGGAAGTGACTGAAAACAAAATACACAGAACTATCCAGTCTGACCTCAACACATAGCAAAGTTCTGAGAATTTTACTAATGATCCTTTCAGGAAAGGAAATTGGTCTCTCTCTAGGAAGGATGATCCAGCTGATCAATAAAGGTGAGCAGCTAACTCACTCATTGCCCTGTCTGCTTGCAGCAGGTGGATGGATAAACATTTATGATGACTTAATAATCAGGATAAGATGCTGATTTTTACTAGCAATAATAAATTTTCTTTAATAGCAAATAATTACTTTTTAATTAGATAAGCACTTCAAATTAAAAAGAAATTAATGGCTACAGCTATGGGGAAAAAATACATCCATTGTACTCATTTATCATCCACACACTGTTCTTGCAAAACACTGAACAGGTCCTTATGATTTTTTTTTCTACACCTTTTTTATTGATCCAATGCACCGAGGTAAGCATCTAGGCCATTCTGCCGAAGAGGCTAAGGTTTTCAAGGCTGGAACAAGGATGCCAGTTTAAAATTTATTTTTGGCTGGGATTTTTTAAGTACCTTGGTGAAAATTTTTTAAAACGTCATTGAATTGCTCACTGAAAATTCACCTTGACACTTCAGAGCAGACTACCCCAAAACTGTCACTGAACTTTAAAATGTCACAATACCAGAATTATATGCTCTAAAAATAGAGAAATGGCTTAAAGAGGAATTAAACTGACTTAGACAAGTTTAATTAATCACTATGGTTTGGGAAAAAAAGTAACATGCTTTTCTGTTGAAGTGCAGAGACAGCTCAGACAGAACTTGGGTTGCACAGAGACATTATCAGAAGACGTCAGTGTGCTAAGCAAGGGCAAGCCCTGTTCTTTTCAGCTGCTGCTTTTGGAAGGCATGACAAGCATTTCAGTACAGCCCATGTGATCTCAGCCTTCTGAGAGCCACTAGCAGCAAAGACCTCCTTGGCTCAGTGGATTGAATCCACGTTCTGGCATGTCCTCATCATGTTCATACACTTGTCTACCTTCAACAGTGTGATCAAAGACAAGAGCAGACAGGTGACCTGGGACAGGAGAGAAAGGAGAAGAAGGTCTTTGGCCAAGTTGTTGTGTGTTAATTGGTTAGAAGGTGAGACTGGTGGCATTCATGAGGCAGAAATGAACAAGGGACAAAGTGGTTTGTCACCACCCCCACATCCTGCTGCTCCTGGCTGTGCTCTGATGGACCCCGGACCTGAATCTTGTGTGGGGCTGTAGGTTAGGGACAGTGTCACTCTGAAGCCAGGGGTCTGTGCCCTGCTGCTGAAGGCACAGTCTCTGCCTGTGCATGGTCTCCTGGTTTGTGTCCCTCCTGGACCAGCCCCACTCCCACTGCTCCCTGGCATTGGGGAATGTCAACACATCTCTCATTTACTCCTTGGGATACCTGAGGAGTCAGGAGCTCATCCACCTCTGCCCTCAGCACTGCCAAGAAATTGGGTGTTTTGGAGTGGGGTCAGAGATTCCTGGAGGGAGCCACAAGCTCACAAGCCTCTTCCCTGGACAGCTCTCCAGATCCCCAAACACGCAGAGCCCTGCTTAGCTGTGCCTCAGTTTAGGCTAATTTGGAATACACAGACCAACTGTGGCATCATGTAATGAGCCCCAAAGCACTGAGAGCCATCTTTTCCTCCTAAACTGATTGCATTTCCCCTGTCAATTCCAGCACAGTGGTGAAGTGCATGCAGGTGGCTCCATTCCACTGGGAATACCAAGGTGTTCTGCTAACTCACCCTCTGCAAAAGAGCTGTTCACACCGGCATCTCTTTTTTCCAAAGAAGAAGTAAAGACCCTGATCCACCCCTATTTATATAAATAAAGCCAGTCAAGAGCAGTGAAGCTACTTCTGCAGCAGAGGTGGCTCAGCCAGACCCTTCCCCCATGGATTATAGGATTCACTCAGCCCTGCACGGATCTTGCCACCAGTGGCAGGAGCAGGTTCAGACCCCTCTGCTCTCCAATCTGCCAGGTGATACAGCCACACCCTGAGCACTTCAGCTGATCAAATGACTTGGGCAAGGTTGTGTGTGTAGCCTGTGTGAGCAAGGACTTGCACAAGCTCTTTGCCAGGCTGAGGCTCTCAGCCAAATCACAATCCCATCCTCCCCTTCCTAGGGTCAGGCAGAGATGCTCAGCTCAGAGTATATTCTCCTAGCTGATCAGTCATCCTTTGAAAGCCAGAATTCCTAATGGGAAAACCGATAGCCCCTCAAGTCTGTCAGGGCAGTTGAGTGCTACTGTAATAAGGTAGGGTATATTCAATGTAAGGATAATGGGTAAAGTGGGATTTATAACAAAGCCATAACTCAATAGAAGGGGGTTCAGATGATATCATGAATCACAGCCGTGAGATGTGACTGATTGATGAGATCATTAGAAAGCTGAGATTGAATTACAGGTCTGGTAATTTATCACTCGACAGCCTCAGCATTTTCTATGATATTTGAGGAACACTTACACATTTTTCTGCACTGTTTTTTTCAGGTCCCTAATTATAAATAAGGTGCTGGAGATGCTTTTAATCAGTGGGCAGTCTAGTGCCACTGTCTTTCACTGTAATCAGAGTTGCCAGCATACAGTGAACTTCCCTTTTGAATTATTCAGGACATAGATCATTGCAGAATTACAACACAGCTTTTTTTTTCTCGGTGTTCAACATAGCAGTGGAAAATTCCAGTGTAATAAGGCTGGAACGTAAATTTCTTTCATAGTTAACATTTTATTGTACTAATTAAGAAGCAAAACAGAAAAAGACTCTACATTCTATGTTATTACTAATCGTATTTCATATTAATTAGTAAACACAGACCAGTTAGTCTGAGGCGTGAAATTTTTCAACACCTGTTTTTTCAGCTGGCTTAGTAGATTATACTTCCTTCTTTGTGCATGTTATCTGGCTCATTTCTTGGATATATGTTGTATATGCATTTAAGCTGTCTGGAGCCATAACAGTTTGATAAAGTAACAAAGCATTTGTTTTCTAGATGACGAAAATTAACAGCCATAGGCAGACTGGCAAAATTAATGGACTCCAGTTAATTTTCTAACTCTGACAGCTACTGACCCAGAGCATTATACAGGAAAATGTCCAGGGTGGCCAACATCTTTGAAAGCAGTCTCTGCAGTCTGTGGGAATGGTAAGCAAATTGCGAATCCACCTGGGTGATATTTCTGGACCTGGCTCTAAGAAAATGTAAAACAGAGATGCCACTTCATGTCTGATCAATTTGACACTCTCCTCCCTGTAATGGCTGGAGGACAGGGACGTTCTGTCTTGCCTCTTCCTTGCTTCCTCCCCCACGTCTCACTGCCAAAATCTCTGCAGAACACATTCTCTGTACAATCATCTTCCCTGCCTCTGGCACCCCAGCTTTCACAGTTTTTACAAGAGGGTTAAGACTGCTGGAGTTGCAGATCTCTATCTTTGACTGATGTTTTAATCCCTTGTAATGATCTTTTTCATGTAGCAGAATGTAGAGAGTGATCTGATTCCCTTAGACTTCTCTGCAAAAGAAGAAAATTACCCATTTTAATTGATTGTAGGGGTTTTATTTGGGTTTTTTTGTTTGGTTTTATTTGTTTCTAAATTTGCCTGGTACTGTCTGGCAGAACTGATGGGCAAGCAGCATTCCCAGTTTCACCTAAGAAATGTATTTAGTCTGAATTAGGCTGGAATGGGCAGCAATGTTCAGAATTTTCTGTGAATCGGAACTTCCAAAATCTCACACCTGACACACCTGATTATAGTGTTTACAAAACAAAAGCTTTTCCTTGCGGCTGCACTGAAAAATTGACATTCTTGACAGGTCTCCCTGTGCAGCTGCAAAGATGCTGCCAGGAATGATAATGTCACTGTGGGGTGGGCAGGAGGCTCAGGAGCTGTGATCCACTCACACCCTGCCCTGTGCTGTTCCTCTGGGTACAGCCAGGGTACAAATGCCCCCCTCCACCTCAGGGACTCAGCCATCCTCAAAATCTGGGACATCTCTGTGAGTCAGCAGATTCCCCTTGTCCTGCTGAAGAGCTGGGTGACAGTTCTTTACTTGGAGCTCTGAAACTTCTTTTAATCATCTCCCACTGCATGGCAAAAGGATGAGCTGCAACAGAGGCAGTATCTGCCTGCAAGCCAACAAATCCTTGCAAATTTACTTCCAGAGATGCCAGCTTGTGCCTTACATGGTCAGCAGTTCTGTGCATATTCATTTCTCCCCAGTGTAAAACTTGTCTCTCAGCCAGAATTGTGTAAAAAATATTATTCTGTTCTGTCAGTGATGTAAATTGGCATCATCAATGCACCTGTTTCAGGTGGGCTGGTCCCTGTGAGGGTCCATCATGGCTCTGTTGCTGCAGTCCCTCCTATGTTTTCATTAATATAGCAGTTATTTTAATATTCTGCATGAGTCATATTCATAAATGGTTAGTATCAGGCTTGTGGAAGGAATATCACTCAAAACTTGCCCCACTTGGGTTTCTTCAGGACATTTCTGCTACTCTTGTTCAGTTTACATCAGTATTTCACAAATATTAATGACTTAGTCTGTGTAAACCTTTCTGAAATATTAAGACACAATTCCCTCTGGCAGTGAAAAAGCACAGAGAACTGCAGGTAAAGGAATACAAGGTAATTTTGGGATACCCAGTGGCATGACTGATCCCTGTTTTTCAGAGGTTGTGCTTTGCCCCTCTCTCTGTCTCTGAGGAGCATAGTTCCCACTGACACAAAACCTGCTCTGAGTTTCCAGTTAAGCTGCAGTTAAGCTGCAATTAATTCACTGCCTCCCAAAACATTGCCTCGGCAAAATACCTCTTCCTATGCCACTGTAAAGACATGTAGGGCAAATCCAGCTCGCTGGGGCAGTTTCCAGCTTCCTCACCACTGTTCCCTTGTCTACAAATCTGAAATTGCTTCTCCCCATCCTCCCTCCACCAAAGGAGGGGATGTTGACAGCAAATCCCTCCTGCGGGCTCAGGGTCCTGCAGAGAGGGGATCCCTGCATTAAAGCCCATCCAGTGCACGTGTCAGCACAGTGGGGATTGATTTACAGCCATGGAGAGCAGCCTCTCTTCTATTTTTTCCCAGACTCACACATTGGTTTCATTAATGAGTGCATGGTTTGTGCATGAATGAGTTCACAAGAGACCTGGCACTGCTGAACAGATGGTGATGCTGTCCCCGGTGAGGCAAGGGCCACACCTGCCCCAGGAGAGCCAGGCATCCTTGCTTGCTCAGGAACCATGCTTTTCTATCGATGTGCTGGGGAAATGAACCATGTAATATCTAACCACAGCTGAAACAGAAAAATCTGAAATAAGAAGCCTCTCTAAAACACTCCACATTTATTCCAGGGACATGGTGGGAAGGGCAGTTTTCCAGCTTTGGAGTTAAATTATTTGCTGTGCTCTATCCCATCTCCAAAGCTGAAGGGGTTTCAGCAGTGCTCAAGTTACAGACAGGGTGCTCCAAGGCAGCTGCTGGGAGGGTTTCAGTTTTGGTGAGCACAGCTCCTGCCATCTGTGATGTTTTCAGCTGGGTTAACACAGGGCTGTGTTACAGATAACACCAGCTGAGCACAGAGCTGTCCCAGCAAGACCAAAGCCTTAATTTCCTCATCCCTACTCAGGGAGTGGCAGACAACCTTCCTTCCCAACATTAATTGCTTACTTTGAAAGGCAGGTAAAGGTGAGAGCAGGAATCCAGGCTGAGCTGAAAAATGAAGCACTTTTTTTCTTTCTGTTAGCTCAGGCTGCCTTTTCACTTTAAGTGAGGTATTTGTAAATAAAGTTGATCTCTGGATTCAGATCACAGCTCCTCAGAATAGCTCCCACAGAGTGGGACCTCTCCAGTATCCTCTGCATGGTAGGAAAAAAATGCCAGAAAGGTGACTGCAGAAACCTCAGCATGGCTGTAGCCCACTGCTGCCCAGAGGGTTGATTTTTTTAAAAAGTAAAGTATTTTTACTTAAAAATATTTTTAACGACAAATAAACATGAACGTTGTTTCATGATGTAGAAACCTCTGTGGTGCTTACCAGGTTGTTCCAGTTGTAAATCACCTGAACTATTAAAACATGATGAAGGTCTGATTTCCTCAGCAGAAATGGATGTTGACCTCTCTGCCGTCCTTCACAACATATTTTAAGACTCTCCAGGTTACTGGTGTTCAAGACCTCTTTATGCAGGAAAGAATTCTCTTCAGAATTTGTCTAGAGCTTGTTTTAAAAAGTTTGGAGAAAATGCCATTGTCACTATTATTTGCTTCGCAACACAAATTTCTCAACATTCAGATCTCTGTAAATACCTCTGCCTAAATAGATGTTAAGAATTTCAAGAAATTGTTCAGAAATTTTATCTCTTTTATATTTTAGAGTGAGGTTTCTAATAGCAACCTAATGGAGCTTGAATTTTTTTTTCTTCTCACAAATAAGTCCATCCTTTATTAAAAGTGTTTGGTATAATTACTTCTTGTCTATGCTTCCTTTGCCTGCTTTATTTCCAGATGCATTTGCAGCTTTGGGCATTTTTGTAAGGTTTTAGTGCAGTTTCTTTCTAAATGTGTTTTATTTTTCTCCCAAAGTGGAAAAACTGCAAATACAAATCCACTTGGAGGAACAAAAGCAAGGATGTATAGCAAGAGAGATTTGATTGTAAATGTTATGTCATATCAGGTCATGTGATATGATTTTGAAGCACACATCTTTTTCAGAACAATGTACAAACTTCAGAGAAATTCAGAGAATTTGGCGGTAGGGAAAAAGTACCTTCACTAATTTGATGGCTTTAATAAGATCCAACAATATTATGCCGCTAAAAAACGCACAAAAAATGAAAACAAACCCAACACCCCTCACCCACAAAAAACTCCACAAAACAAAAAATCCCCCCCAAATCACTCAACAACCAAAACACCCACAAAAAAAACAAACAAAAAAACTAAAACAAAACTAACCAACCAACCAACAAAAAACCAAACAAAAAAATGCAAACCCAAAAAAAACCCCAAACCCAAAAGACCCACACCAAAACCAAGAAAAAAACAAATGCTGATACTATGTCAGAAACTTGAAAGAAACTACCTGGAGCATGTGTTCTGAAGCTCAAAGCCCAGGTTTCAACACCAAGAAAGCAGAAGACTAACATGGGCTTGATGGTGACTACCTAGATATGACAATTAGAGATCTGGAAAACATGACTTAGAAGGTGTCTTGGTTTGAAAGACAGGTGTCTTGCTTAGGAAGGTGGGAGCCTCCCTTAGAATGGATAATGTGACCCCCTTACCTCTGAATTATTATAACTTTGGAATCAAGGGCTTTCAGACAAAGATATGGGAGAAGGAATAACAGTTTTACGCTAATATTTAGAGCAAGGCAATAATACAGAAACAACGGTTCAGATAGATGAAGTTGGAATACAACCTGCACCCTGTAAGGGTGGTGCTAGCAGTCCAGTTAATGATGGTGGCTGCAGTCCCGTTGGAGTGATGGATGTAGTCTTGTTGAAATGGTGATCTTGTGGAAATATCTCGTCGACCTCTGGAGGTTCAGTGGTGGCTCTCAAGCTCTTCTCTTCTGGGAATCCAGTGGAAAAGGTAGTCCAATGTTCCAGAGTCTCTCTCTTATATGCAGGTAGGAATGTTCAGTTCCTCCCCTCTGGGCAGGGCATCTCACAAAGGGCTGATGTAATCTTTCGAGTCACTCCCGGAGCCTGTGATGGCTCATTAGCAGAGATAGCCCCAATGGTGTTATCAGGGCTGGGTCACTTCCACAGACCTTGATGGCTCATTAGCAGAGATAGCCCTGATGGTGTTATCAGGGTTGAGTCGTGCTGAACGTAAAGAACACTGCCCCACCTGTTTTAACAGTTTATGGAGCTGGTAATAGAATACATACTTTTGGTTACACCTTCCATGTAACCTAGGACAGAAGGAATAATTGAATAAATAACAGCTACCTGGCCTTGAAAGGGGAATGGTGGCTGGACACTCTATAACTGTTTTCAAGTGTATAAGAGGCCAGCCTGAAGAATAGGCAACAATCTGCTTGCTGCCATGACTGGGATTTACAGAAGGAGCTCTATGTTTCCTATTGGATTTAAACCCCAAACAAGGGAAATTTCCAGGGTTTAAGATTAGACACTCTTTAAAACTTTGTAACAGTGCAATAAGTGAATCACAAAGTAGAAAAGAGTTTGTCTAAAGGGTTCAGGTGTCTCAATCATTGGATGTTTTTTGGGGAAAAAAATGACAAATGTTTCTTGATTTATATATAATTACATATAATTAACCCTAAGTCGAAGCAAGACGATGGGTAAATTACATCTTTCATCTTTTAGGATTCAGAGCAGAAGTGAGAGATTAATACTATTTGGGTTTTAATGGGTATTTTTGTGCTGGGCTTTTAAGTATAAGGTAGGAAGGAGACACTTTCTGAATCATTCTGACAAGCTGTATATTGCAAAGAGGACTGCGAGTACAAAGGAGATAAGCAAACTGAGCAAGCAGTTCATCACACACAGGAGCTGCAGCCAGTTTGGATATCATCAGCAGAAGCAATTTACCACTAGAAAATGGCTGCGTTGTAGTATTTTGCAGAAATATACTTTTGTGGAGCAGTTCCCTGACTCCCAAATGAATGCGTTTTCCTAACCTTTAATGCTCTGTCCTGATTCCTTCAGAATAGAAGAAATTTTTTTCCACCTAAAAGTAACTGATTTCAAATATATATATGTATAATTAATTAAAATGGAAGAAATTGTGATTGGAGCAAAGTATTTTATGTTTCTCTGAAGAAAATATTTTTATTAGTTCTAAATACGAAATTTAGAGAAAGAAGATTTGGATTCCGCCTCAGAAGAAAAATAATTATCAGAATCATTTAACATCCTCTGGAACGGGTCTTCTACTTTCTTTCAAACGTCAATAAAAATGATCCTAGGTTTTCAGTAAGATTCGACCTTGTTTAAATATTCATTTTGGGAATCCTTCTTAGTTTTGGAGAGTATATATACTTAAGAGGAACTGTCCATGTTCAGTCTATAGTTGCAACGTTTTTGTTTTGTTTCCTTTTTGCTATGATTCAGTTTACCTTCAGTTTTTCTGAAGGCAAATTATGGGCTCTATAGTAATATCACTGAAATATGGCTTATAACAAAACTTACAGTAAGACAGAGATATGGTGGATGTTCCCTATCCCCTGAAAAGCACAAAATATTTGAGCAAAGGCAGTTTTATTTGAAGTATTAGAGTACTCAGAATATTTAATTTCTTTTTAGGGAGTTAGCTCATAAAATATTAATATTTTTCCCTTTCCACTCAAATAAGGATGGATTTTTAAAATAATAATGAGATATAATTTCAAACTCATTACTTCTTTCTTTTTCAGAAATGCCTGTCTCAATTTTTTTTTTTTTTTAAGCATACATTTATTAGTCTTAAAGTTTATCTAAAGTTTGCAAACATAGCATCACAGTGATATTAATTGACTGTGCATTTGGATCTGGAAGAGCTGTGTAGAAGTGGCCATTTACTTTCTTTTTATTTAAAACTCTCTGTTGTAAATTCATTGTTTGTTTCTTGTTAGTGCTGAAATAAGCTTTGAAAGAAAAAAGGCTTAGGATGATATTCAGAAAAGATAATGTATTAAAGACATTGCCATCTACAGCAACCTAAAAATAAATTGCCAACAAAAGCTTGAACTAGTCAGTTTTATGAAAACTGAAAAATATAAAGGCTTGGAATTCAAGTATATCTTTGAAAAATAAAGGCAATCTGTCTGCTCTGCTTTGCCCTGTTGGTTGGATTTGGCCATGAATAGTGTATTACTGTGAATTAATCAGTCTTTTCTGCAGTCTGCTGATTTCAATGAAGATTAATCTCCTCCCTCTCCAAACCTCATCCTGTAATTACTCTGATGTCCACTGTTGGTCTGAACCTGCTGTGGACACTGAGAAATACCCAAAGCAATGCAGTGGTTGGATTGTACCTCACTGCAGCAGGCTGCAGTGATGCCCACAGTAAATACCCTGTGGTTGAAATATGAGGCAAACCCATGACATTCCCTTGACAGCTAAACCCAAACTTCCAATTCAGAGATACCTTATTAAAATGCAATGTCTTTATTTTCTTCCAAATAGCCTGAACTGAGACCATGAACCACCCTTACATGTTTGCTGCTGCATGGATGTCCATCCCCTGTCCCCAGAGATGGCTGAGGGGCTGTGCACGTTCCTACAGGGACATTTCACATGGGCTCCAGTGTGCTCAGCACAGCCTGGAGCAGCCTGAGGGACCTCACTCTCACACCATTCCTCAAACATTTGTTTGCCACCTTGCTGGAGAGGTTTATCTCTTGTGAGCCTGATTTTATCATTTCCCCCCTTCAAATCCTGATTAAAGCTCTTTCGATCAGCCCTGCTCACTTGTGCACTAATTTCCTTTTCCCCCCTTGGTGTGCTGCTTCTGTTGCCAGTGGGTCTGGTGTGATGTAGATAAAAGACAAGACCCATGACAAAAAAAAGCCAAATTCTGCTGGTGGCACTAGGCTCAGAGCCAGGAACTGGTGTGCTGGCTCTTCCTGCAGGCACTGGGGTGGAAGAGTGTTCCCTCTGAGCTCTGTGAGGCTGCAGAGCTGAGACAGGAGAGGACTTCTGCCTGCTGGACCTCATCCCTCCCTGGCAGAGCTGGCAGAGCTACAGTGCCCTTCTTGGCTGCCAAGTGCCACAGTGCTCCTGGTTCCAGCACTTCCTAACCATAAAAGGATTCTTTTATGGGGCCAGGGGTTTGGCCACTGCCCCTCCTGGCCCTGCACAGGTCTCCTGGTGCTGTGTTGTGAGCTGTGGGCTCCTGCTGAGCCTGTCCACTCCCCTGAGGTTCCTTTGTTCAGGGATTCCCTGAGTGCATCACTCTGGGGTGCTGTACTGCCCATGATGCCAGCACTGGAGCTGCTGCCTGGGCAGCTGCTATTGGAGTCATTGAAGCCTCCAAGAATACTAAGCCCTGTGTCCTTTTTGTTTCTTCCCATTGTCTGAAGGTCTCCTTTGCTTCTTCCAGATCCAGCACTCTGTAGTGGAAACACATTAAAACATTGCATCCTTCTACTCAGCACAACAGACTTCACAGTTTTGCAAAATATGCAGGAATGTGCTGTCAGTTCCTAACGTAATTAATGTGTTTTCTGCATTACAAACATGCTGTTTTACTGAGCTATCAAGAAGAAATGAATCTCTCAGACATAAATATATTACTTCGATGGTGGCGTTATGAGCTTTGTAAGTACTGAAAAAGAGGCAAAAAAATTTTTTTTCTTGATCAGGTTTCTTATGAAAATAAATCCAAGCTTAACCTTTCTTACTGTAATTGGTGAAATGGAGCTGGAGCTGGGAGGATCACAAGTTTCCAGACAAGCATGCAAAAGAAATATTGATTAGCTAAGTAGCTCAGATCAATATTCCTCACCCTTGCTTAGCAAATGTCTTCAGTCTGAGATAGAATTTTTATTACAATATTTATTACAAAACAAAACTGAGACACATTAATGGTAGAGTCTGTGTGTGTGCTTATCTGTCCTTGGAAGAGTGGCAGAAATCCTTGATCTAAAGACATCAATGGAACAAGATTTTCCTTCTTCACACCATAAAGAAATCTTCCATGCACATTTGAAGTTTCAGGGAGGTTTTAACCACTACTTTAAATAATTTTCACTGTTTATTTGTAATGAATAGGTAGTCACTCTAGAGCTCTATCTTACAGAGACAGAGCACTCCAATTTCATTGCCAAGCTGCTGCCATCCTCTAACTTAGCCCTGATCTCTAGGTTTAAGTCCTTAGAAGAGTGGAAATTCTGTGCTGCTTTTAACCCATGACAGATGTGTGTAACCTGCTGCTGGGCTGTGCATGGTAGAGACTTTAGACAATGTCATCCTACCCTAAGCAAACACCAGAAGTATGATGTCAGAGAACCCAAAAAACAAGAATATTGCATGATTAAGAGGGATATCTCCTCTGTTGAAGAAAATTTGTCTAACATTTGTTTTTCTTTGGAAAGCTTTGTATTTCTCTTGCCCAGCCACCATTAAAATTGCCCTTGTGGGACTCTGACAAAAAATATTTCAGACATATGTGCAGGTAATTAAAATAAAATCAATAATTTGGTGATTTCCAAATCCTAATTAATGAGATAATTTTCATTGTACCAAGCTCAGTTCAACAAAACAATTAACAGTGTGAGAGCTCTTTATGAGGTTTTGTCTAAAAAGATGGATTCATGTGTGTGCTTAAAGATGTTTATGTGCTCATGCATTTGTTTTCTGTGTGGGCCCTACTTCCTGAGGTTGTGGGCAAAACGAAGAAAGCAGTTTCTTGGTTTTGTCATGTTATGACTTGAAAGCTGAACAAGGCTATTCAGGGAAGGGAGAAAGGGATGTAGCAGGCAGTTGAAAAAAACTCTTTTTTATCACAGTATTTGATGGGAAAAACACATTTTATGAGACTTTCCCCACTGCTGATCCAGAGCATTGTTAGCAGGAGTAGGCTGAACTGCGCAGGCATCACAATCTGGATTTAATTATTCAGCTGATTAAGTTTTTCAAGCCCTTTATGAGAAGAAGCTGATATGGAACCTGGAAAAACCGTTCAGAGATTGGCCTCAACAATCGAAGGTAGTGTCTTGTCATTCATCCCAGAGCCCTTTATCAATTGAATATGGAAATGACTTCATCCACCACCAAAACAGAGCCCCTGTCTTGCTGGCATGAGCAGAGAGGCTGTTAGCAGAGGACAGGTCATGGAGCAGCAGGCCTGACATGAGGGGTGAGGAGGAGTTTGAATTCCAGGTGCCCTGTGAGGCAGGAGCTGCCTGGGCTGGAAGGGAAACCAATAGTAACATAATTAGTACAGCAGAGCTGTATAAGTGGTTTGCAGTTCAAGGTTTGTACTGTGCGAGTTCATCTTCTTTGACTGTGTCCAAGATAATGAGATTGGCCTGATGCCTAGAGCCAACAACTGTCCTGAGTATAAATTTCCCAGCCTCATCTCCTGGGGCCCATCTAGCTCGATCCTGCAAGTTCTGCTGAAGTTCCAATTCTGAGTCTGGCTCCAGCCTTTCACCTTCCAGGTCTAATCTCTTTTGTCACATCTGGGAACTTCAGAGGTGCTACAGGCACCGAGCAAGGGCAAATTGCCAACAATTTTGCAATTGCCTCTTGCAGAGCCGACTGTTCTACCCACAGACACAGGCAGTCCAGAAACAGAGAGAAATCATTGGACTGTTGTCTTGGAAGCTCCCATTGACAGCTGTGACAGAAACACCAAGGTATGACAGACAGGGAAGGGTGGGTCCAGGCTGAATGCAGAGGACACCGTGCAGGTTCAGTCATGCAGAGATCCCTGGGATAGCCTCACCTGTCAGATGAAGAACAGTTCTACAGGCACAGAGCCAGATGTCCACACTGCAGCAGGTCAGAAGCACGATGGCTGTCGTGGCTCTTGCGTCCATAGCAATGTGCTGCTGCCACCTACCAGGTTATCTCCTCTCATGTCCTATCAACCCAGCAGCAGAAAACCTCCCAAAAAGGCAGTGCAGCAACACCAAAGAATTCTTGTCTGCAAAGAGAACACAGAGGAATGGTGTTCAGTGCTCCCTGTGTTTAGTACAGAGGTGAGGGTGATGCCTTAATAATTTCTAGTTTTTAATTCTTTACATATCTGTAACTTGGTGTAGATCTGTGCTTCTCACAAAAGGCTAAAAGCCTCCATTCCCAGCGTTGTTAGCTGAAACAATTGCCTCTGAATAGAGATCCAAGGACACAGTTGTTGTCCTAGGGCCTGAAAATATGTACACAACAGTGGATTGGGGGGAGCAGGCCTGGGGTGGTTAACATCATCACCTAAGGGGGTGATTGGAGAATTAGGGCCAATATGCTAATGGGACAGAACTTATAAAAGGTGAAGGGCTCATGACCCAACATCCATTTTGGGTGTAGTTCGAGGGGGCTTTGCTTGCCTGAATGTATGTTTGAAGGTCTTGAATAAATTTGTCTGCTTTTTATTCTCCCAACTTTGTCTTGGCCTCTGTTTCAGGCATCAGTGGCAGTACTCACTGCAATCCCAAATCCAAGGAAAGTCTCCCTTGATCTTATTGAGAGGTTTCTAGCATGCAATCCACAGAGATCCAGACCCTCAGCAGATGCACTGCTCAGCAGTGCAGAACAGTGGTAGTGGTGAGACAACCAACAGCTGTCCAGTGTGAAGTGCATAAACAGTCCCTAAAAGAGGGACATGAGCCCACTGCCCACTCAGCAGAGTTACCCACCTCCTGTGGTCTGGTGCAGCGACTCAGCTTCAACAGAGGCTTGGCAGTATGATTATCCACTTCATACAACCTGGTGGTTAAATATGTGGGAAATGTGCAATGAATGCTCTTTGCTAAGGAGTGATTCTGTCTAGGAAGCTGCTGGGTGAATGCCATAAACACCAAGCTTTATTCAGGAGATGGGTGAAGGCAACAGCAGTGTGAGTCCTGCTCAGTAATTTCTGCTCAGGAGAAAAGTAAATGTACAAGCTCCATGAAGGGAGCATGTTCAGATTTCTTTGGTTGGTGTTGCCTTGTGATAAGCAGAATTTCCTCTCAGCCATTTCTACGTGGCTCCTTTGTCAATCCTTGGGGGCCTCTGTTAGCTGAATAAAATAACTGACTCCATCATCTTGCTTCATTCAGTTGAGATAAATATTGCTCTTCTTATTGTTTCAAATCAATTGGTTCCCCAGCAGAAGAAACTCAAGATTTGATTCTCATTAAATGTTATTCTATTTGTCATTGACACAATCCTGAACAAATAATTTAACTTCTTTATGTTTGTGTTTCCCATATGTTCTTTCATTTTCTTCTCAAGGACTTGTTAAGGCTGGGACATCCCCTTCTCCCTGGGCTGACTAGGATGCAAATAATCTCATACTGGAGAAAATAAATTTAGGTAAAAGAAGAAGAAACAGTTCCAGAAAAGTCTGTGAAGGAAAAAGTGTGTTTCAAGGGAAGGAGTCCCTTCTTCCCATTCCCAAGCATAAGAGAATGGGAGAAAACATACTTAAAAGAAAATAGATAATACTCCAGTATTGTAGCCAACTTTTAAGTCACCCCCACTCACTCAGTATTCACCCCAAATAGTCAGTACTGGCAACTCTTAGCAGAAGAACACAGACAATAGCTTACCATATTAATGGGCTGTTTTGGTCCAATTTGACAAAGTTCAGAGTCCCATGGGAAAAAGAGTCCCTAAGTTAAAAAGCTACTGATGAATTACAAGAGTTTCAACAGAAGACTGTAAGGGAGAAACAGTGAATAAATAAAAGCAGGAAAAGCCTTCACTTGGCACAATAATCTCTCCTTCACTGTTTTTTGGGTTTTTTTTAATGTTTGTGTGAATGAGTACATTGCCTATACTTCTTTAATTGTTTGCATTTTGGAGAGCCCTTTGTTCTAGAGAGGTGTCACTAAGAGTGCTTATTCCATTTTTCTTCTGCTTTTTAATTAAAAAAAATTGCAAACGCAAAACATAGCTGGGTGATTTATGATGAAAAAGACTTCATTTGAAAAGGTTTTGGTAATGAGGGCTTGGAAGATGCATTTGGTAGTTAAACTTCAATGTACTTTTTTCCATCTATCCTGACCAATTTTTATTTGCTGATGCAAAAACCAATGTAGACTTATGACTCATCTGTTAAAATTATTTTCAATCACTGCATTGTTTTTTATTCACAGGAAGTTCGCAGTTTACTTTTTATCAAAAGAGGAAAAAATAATTCACTCTTAAATATTTATCATACCACAAATTTAGAAGCAGAAAATGGTGAAAAAGCATCTCTAAAATCAACCATTGTGCTGGCATTTAGTCTGTGTTGGAGGTCCTAGCTCTTCTGAGAACAAAACAAACTCGTCTGGCTGCAGGCATCAGAAGAAGGCAGCAATCTGCATATGGAGTAGCTGGGAGCATCTAACCAGCACCACTGGTAATTGTGGCCCCAGTTTAGGCTGAACCAGTCCTGCTGGGTGCCTTGACCCTTCCTCTCTAGTTCTGGTCAGTGTGGGAGTGCAGGAAAGTTGGAATTCTTCCTTCTGGAAGAGCAAGAAGGAGCCTGCTGCTGGTGAGGTTTGGCAGAAGGACAAATGGGTTGACAGATTTTGGCAGCCTGCTTTGGGAAATGGGTCCATCATCCTCGGGGAAATTCAAATTCAAATGTCTCACAGCCAGAAGAGATGTGTGGGTGAGCTGGGGATGAATATGGATTGTGTGGAGACAGAGAGAGAAAAATACTCTGGGCACTCTGGTTTTCAAAAGACATGTTATTGGTCACCCAGAATTTATTTTCCCTTCTTCAAAGCTGCAGTGGATTTGAACTTTGAGCTGCTAGATGACAATGTGAAGGAAAAGAACTACTTGGGCTGCTAGAACAAGCTCTTTGGTGGGGACCTGGTGGGAACAGGGATCCCTGTCTCAGGATGCCGTGGGTGCCAGAAGTTTGGATGCAGTGTCTGGGCAACTTCATGGAGTCCAGATTTAATGGAGTCTGTCAACAGCAAAGGCAACTTTCCAAGCAGTCTGTGAGTTATTTGGAGACTGGCAGAGCACCCTGGAGAGGAATCAGTGCATGCCTGCTTTTTTCTTCTGCTCCTTCCTTTGTATCCTTGATCCCTGATCCTGGCTGGAGACAGGACACTCTGTCAGATAATCTGACCCCAAATAACCTGGTCTAACACAAGCAGCCTGTCTCATACTCTGACGATTCAATTGTGCAATGACATAATGTCTTTAGCACACAGTAAGCCACCAAAAGTCAGAATTATAAGTCTCAGCATGTTGCCACATGCAGGGGTGGCTCTGGCCCCAGTGACAGTACAACTCACCCCACTGGAACTTCATAAGCCTCACAAAATCCTTCCTTGCTTTCTGCCATAGCAGTGCCAAAACACACCAAAGGTTTAGAAGAACATTTTGTATAAAACAGCAACAGCAGATGCAATTCTTGGTGAAGATAATACTAACAGGTTGAGAATATTTAGTAGTTATGTGTGGGGAGGTAAAAAAAGGATCCACATTCTTCTAAAGGACTTTTCATATTCATCCTACACACCCTTTTTTGAGCTCATTTGTTGTCACATTTCCATCTTCTGTGAGCTTCGATGGAGTCAGCAAAATTCCCAAGTAAAGATTTACAACAACTTCATACAGCAAGTGGCAAATGTCCATATACCTACATATTAATGTATCCTTAGGGAAGGCTCTAACACATTGCAGAGATCTTGTGTGTCTGTGTTCCAGCACAACGACCCTCAGAGAGGATTTTTCCAGCTGGACTGGGCACAAGAAAGGTTTTCAGGATGAAGTTAAAAGGTCTGTTATAGGTAATGACAATATTCTCAGCTTTCCAGTCCTTTACAAATAAATAGTCTTGTCTTGTTAGTTGAATCTTTCCAAAGGGTAATATTTTCTGTTCTTTCTTTAAATGTTATCATTCTTTTAATCCTACATGCAGACAGACTCATGCTTACTACATTATTTTCTTGAGACCCCCACCAGCTAAAAAGCCTTGGAGCTGTCAGTAACCACACGAGGCTGTAAATAGGTTTCAGGCCAGAGCCAGAACCTCACCCTACAGTCCTGCATAGTGTGGACATGTCGTCTGGGGCAGCACTAAGGGAGGCTTTGCTTCATTGTTTCATGGCATGAATGTGACTGTGAAAAAGTAATGTATTTTGGCCTAATTCTGTCACCATATAATTATTAAAAGAAGTGCATTGCCAATACTACATTGCTCATAAGGACAGCATAACCTTTGTGCATCTGCTTTTGTTTGTTTAATAATATCTTTGTGACTTGCTTGCTCTTTTTCACAGACAGGTTACAATGTGTGGTTGCAGCGCAGCACAGCAGAGACTGGTGAAAATTTAATATGACAGAGAAATCATTGTTCTGTCTGAAATACTTCTTACTGGAATATAAAATGCATCTTACACTTTGTGTAAGAAATTTCTATTGGGGTCGTGCCTAAGGCAGAGAAAAGAATTTTTTTGTTGCTCATCTGAACATTAAAAAAAGGGGGATGAGCAAAGTAATTTTGGATTTTTTGAGAAAAAAGAATTAAGAATATGATTTTGGAGTTGACAAGATTTTTTTTGAGCAAACCCACTCTTTGTTTCCTTTCTGTGTCACAAGGCGAAGATTGATCTCAAGGGAAAGGTATCATTTTGATTTGGGTTTTGTTATCCTTTTCAAGTTGCTTATTCACTTTTGAAACAAAAAGCCATTTTGAGAAGTAAAAACGCCAACGTGCAATATTGTGTTATCTCCACGAAAGGATCACTTCTTTCTTTTTCATCAGTCTGTCCCCTCAGCTAGTGAATAGAGTCAGTCCTCACAGCTGTATTGCTCAGTCATGACAAAAACTCTTTGCCAGAAGATGTTTCCAGGTTCTATTTGCAGTGCAATTATCAACAGCTTTAACGTTGCTCTGATTTGTAAACTTTATTGTTTTTCTACAAATTCATTACAGAATTATTTGTGAAAGCAGGAAATGTGTCTTATTACTTCCTAATCATTTTAGCTATAAACTGTCTGGATGTTTTCCAGCTAATATATCAAATGCTCTTTCTCTGAAAGGGTCCTACCAAAATTTGGGCACACATAATGGTAGATAATTAATTATATTAATCACAGCTAGTAATTTCAGATGGCTGTCTGAACCTCACACATACTAATGCATCAATTTAAAAAGATGCCAAGCTCTATTGCTGGGATCTAATAGGAGATAAGTCATCTATGATATCACTTACACTTCTGAGTATAAATTATGTAGGCCAGTAATTTCATAAACACAAAATTTTAATGACGTTCCCTGAGCAGTAATATCCTTCTAGAATTACTTTGTGTGTGTCGGTTTTTTAAATTTTTTTTTTTTTAGTATACATGTGTAAACTGCTGTCCAGGGAATTCAGCAAGGCAAACAAACTTCCAGGGACCTGCCAGGCTGTGTGACTTGGTGAAAACGGGGGACAGGAGCAGAAGAGGTGACACATTGCTCACCTGTGAGTTGGGCACAAGCCGTGCGTAGCCCCTGTCAAACCATAGTGCCTCTCTCACCCTGGATCAAGGCAGTGTGATATTGGATGGGATCTGACTTGGCCCTCTCAGAAATGCCACTGCACTTTACACAAATTCTTATCTTGAAGCAATTTTCTCTCCCAAACATTCTGCACCTTTGATACCAGTGCCTGGGAAAATGTCATTAAAGTGTTGTCCCAAACCGAGTGGAGGAATGACAGACCTCCACTGTCCACAGACCTCCACATTCAAAGTTTAATCTGTCGCCTCTTTCTGTACTCAAGGAAGTCAAATCTGAAGCCATGTAATCATTCCCCCAAGAGCATGTTATTTATTCACAGCCATTAGACTCTCCTGCTCAAAAAAGACATATAAAGAGGACAGCAATTAGATCTGAAGAGAAATGAACATGAATAATATGTTAATTTAGCGACTTATTTTTTGGGTGTAGAACACAGAAAGACAGAGTCTCACTTTCTCCATTGAACTTGCTATGATAGCTTAATTAATGACTATTTTAACTGATATTTAACTTTACAGACTGATTTGGCGTATTCAAAGGCTGAGCTGGGCTGCTGTCTCAGGTAACTCACATTTCTTTCTCAAGCTGCTCCTGAATGTACACAATCATTGCCAGCACAAATACTATTATAAAAACTTCATCTCTAAATTCACTTTCCATGGACAATAAAAAGCAATTACTTGCATATTTGCAGAAAGGAGAATGAAACTTGCATAAGCACAGATGAAACAAGTTAATTTCAAATTCTTATGGGAAATTTACTGATAATTTGCTCTGTTATTCACCAAGGCCTTCATGAAAAGCAGAGAGAAACAATGTGAATCATCTAGCAATGTTTTGCTATTGCTTTTCATATATGCATTTTAAATGAAGAGAGACCTGATTGTAAATAAACATCCCCAGAGTATTAACAGCTATCTGCAAGTGGTCTAACTACTTAACAAGTCAAATAGTGATTTCAGAGGATGCATTTGGTACAGTAGGTGGGATAGAAAATGAAAATAAATATCAAATTTACTGTGATTTGGCAGGTGACTGGGAACTCATTAAATTGCTGTAATACAATTACTTGTGATCCCCTGGCCTTTCCTGAATTCTCAGCCTCCTCACTAGAATTTTACTCCAGGAGCAATTATTTTTCCAGTTCTGAGCTATGAAAAGTTGTGGATAGATTTTTTTTATGTGCGTGCTTTTTTGTTTGTTTGGGGATTTTTTCTTGTTTACTATAAACCTGAAAATTTTAGACTCGCTTGAGAATTCACAGGCATAATGAGATTAATGTGTGTTAAATGAATTCTCAGTCTCAGAGAAATCTGAGCTGTGGGGTATTCAGCGCCCTATGGATAACTGATGAGAAGAGCTCAGATGAGAACATTTCCAAGACAGATGAGGACAGGAAGGTGATGGTGGCAAAAACAGAAGAAGGAGTGGGGATGACAGGTACTCAGATGGAGGTAAATTTAGTGAAAAAATTACATTATTGGCTTGTTCCTTTCCCAAAACCAAAGTAGAAACAATTGCATTGTTTGGTTTGGATGTCCAAACTGTGCAAAATGCCAAGTCAGTCTGTCTTCCTAGTGAAGCAATTTCTTTTTTTCAGCAGTTTTTCCTCTGTGAAAATCTTTTTTTCAGCAGTTTTTCCTCTGTCCCCTCAGTGTGTTTGGCTGCTTACTGCCTGGACATTGACATACTCTCCAGTTTGTGTGGGCAAGACAAATGATGTCTGGTGATGAGGCGTGGATTAACTCTACAACTACAGGAAAGTGGTAAAGTGGGTATGTTTATTCCAGCACTGGGACACATGGGGAATATTTTCCTCAAAGCATACGCACCCCAATAATGCTCTGTCCGGTTTATATTGAGTTACAAGTTACATATGCATAAAGTTACACAATGCCTTCATACATATTCATTATCTATTTCTGCTTTGTATTATAATGAGTCCAAAGTTCATTTAAATACACTTGCGCCTGTGCAGTGCTGCCTGGTGGTCCTGCGCAGGGGTCTTGAGATGAAGTAAAGAAGTCTTCCTCAGGTTGAACTCTTCACTCTGCTTCCCTGCATAGTCCCTGGGTCCCTGGTCCAGGTCCAAACCTTGAAGCTGGCTTGGGCTGGTTTCAGGATCCAGAGGTAAAATATCTGGTCACAGTTCCTTCTCTTCATCAATACTTTGGCATCTTCTTTATATCCTTCCTCTTTGCTTGGCAAGCACAAAAATATTGAGCAAGCTCTATGCATTGTTTTAGTAAGCAGCCCCGAGTAAATCATTATCTTCCTCCTAGTCCCTAAAGCACAAGCTATATACCTTGTTTTAAAAAACTCCTTCTAGTAAATCACTTAGCTCCCCTAAATCAGTGAGATCTGGGTTTATGCTGAGAAAGTGTGTGCCCTGCATGCCCTGCGTGCCCTGTGTGCCCTGTGGCACCACATTTCCCACACACTGCTGACCCTGTGCAGACAGCAGAGCCCTCAGGAGCTGCCACAGCACAGGAGCAGACGAGAGTGGGCTTTGGCACCAGCAATGGGAGATGAGGAGAGGGAATACCCCTGGGGCAGGGTTTCCTGCCATGAGATTGTAGAGGCCTCTGATAGCGCTTGGTGCAGAGCTCTCACCACTATGATCTGCCTCAGGACCATATCAGTGTGGTAAGAGGTGTTTTTCAACAATCACATCGTTATCCAGGTCACAGAAACAGCAGGCAAAAAGAGCAAATGGCATGTATAGAGAGAGCAGGCCATTTCTTGAAGGTGTAATCTTTCAGTGAGTACTCACCTGCTTTGTCTGTAGTCAATTTTAATCAGCAAGACATCTTCCTTCCTCTTCTGCACAGAAGGCAGCTCCCTTTTGTTTCCTGCCTCAGAACATCTTAACTTCTGCCTTGTCCCTTCCATGAAATTTCATGGAAGAGCTTTGGACAGCTGTGCTGAGCACTCCTTAGTGTGTGTAGCTGCTTTGTGCTGAAAAACCTGGCTGTGAGAGAAAGGTTGTCTTCCTATTTAGCACTTACATTTTTTGTCCACCTGAAAAGGTTTGTTTTCTTGATTTAATCACAGCCTACTGAAATTCATGGAAAATCTCATGTTGCTTCAAGAGGCTGCAGGTTATGGTGTAAATTTTATCCTTGATTTTATTTAGGTCAAGAATTCACCCTTAGGGTCTGAACTAGTTTGGAGTCACTCCGATTTTGCCCTGAGGAGTTTCAGTTCTGAGATGAGTGGTTTGTTTTGAAAGTGGTATTTTTTTACTTTATGCTTGTGTACCTCCAACCAGGAGAGGAGATCCTGTTAGTGAGGGCTATTACAGAATGTGCAATCAGCTGATGAGGGGCTGATCCTTAACAATGTTCTCCTCCTCTACCTCCACATAACAACACCTGGTGGGAGGAAACAGTGTTCCAGGAAAATGCATCCTGATCTGGCAGCTGATGACAATTATGTTAGGAGAAATGCCTACAGTCTCTCCTGATTAGGGAAATCATTCTTTTCATCTGAATTAAAGCACCTTTTAAAGGTTTCCATCTGAGGTCTGCAACTGTCTTACTGCTGAGTTCATGTGATAAGGTAATGTCACTTGGTGATTAAACCTTACCCAGCCCTTGAAAGTTGTACCTTAAAGTCACAAAACCGCAGTGGAACTTTGAACGTATCTCTTGTCCAGTCTATTTTATAATATTCATTGCTTTAGGCAAAAGGGAAGCTAAATTAGCTAGTGTGAAACACTCTGAATTCCTCAGGTAGGACTGAAAACTAAAGTTATAAAGCTGCTCCACTAGTCTTCAACAGAAAAGCAATAAATACTTTATAAAATGCATATCTAGATCTCATACCACAGTAAGTAGATTTGAAAGAGTTTTTCAGAATGACCACTTGAGATCCGTCAGTATGACTCTCCATTCTTGGGCTATTTGAGAGCCACAAAGTTGCTGAACTTTAGAAGGTATGTGTCAAAAGTGGATTTTGGTGCCTCTTTTTATTAATAAAACCTGTCTTCCACTGCCTTTTATATTGTCTATTTCCACACATCCTTCCAAAATATATCACCAGCTTCCTCAAGGAGCTGTCACTGATCTCAATACTATTTTTTTCTATCCTCTCCTAAGGAAATGAGGCAGGATTTTATTGCATCCAGTCTGTTTCTTACTTCTTCAAATTCATGTATGTGTCCATTTGGTAATAATTTTTTTTCTTCAGTTTGAAGGGTCTTTTTCTCAATAGATGTATGCTCTGATTCAGGTGAATGCATGCTAGAAAGTAGACCCAGATTGCATTTCTTTACATTCTTTAAGGTGTTTTCAATAATTTATTTAAATCTTCATATACAGTCTGCCAGGAAATACATGGAAAGAGATCTTATTTATGGTCTTGGGTAGAAGATATTATGAGTGGAAACCTGGGAGTCTTGGGTAGAAGCTATTACTGGTGGAAAACTGGGAGCAGCCTTCTGTAGGGATGTGAGAGGCAGAGATATTTGGGTTGATCCCATCTGCCCTCCTGTACAAATAGCCAGATCCACAGCTGGTTTGTCCTGATATGTCTACCTCATTTAAAAAAAACCCACAGACAAAACACTGTGTCACAAAAGAAGCAGCCCCTAAAGAAGGAACACTCTTAAAGCTCAGCATAAATATTTCAGGATTAACAAATTCCTTTAATAGGGAAGCAAATGTAGAGTGACCTTATTCTAGTCAAAAGCTTGAAACCAAAACGACTTCTGGGCACCAGTGCATTTAATGAACGTGTTGCTAAACCTCAAGGGCCTCACTTTTTTAAAGAAGCATCATTTCACACTCCTGTGCTGTCCAGTTGGGGTTTTGTAACTGCTGACATACCCACATAGCCTTTAGCTGAATCACACTTGCTTTTCCTCAATGCCATTCAAGTCCAGCAAGATGCCATACACAATTAGCCACTTCTGCATCCCTGGTTTCTGCAGGCTGGGAGACAGCGGGAGGAGGATCACTGTGTTTTTTGTTTGTGCCTAAAGGCAGGGAAGTGACCTGAAAGAGAGGTGGACTGGGGAAGGGGTGAGCAGGAATGGGCTCTGTTGAGGAGGGTGCTTGCAAAAGCTTCCAAGGAGATGCAAGGAGTCAGGCACTGGCTCTGAGATGGAGCAGAATGCTTGGAGGGAAAACGGGCTGAAATACTAGCTGAATATATATATACCTTCTCCAGTGGCCATTAATTGAAACGAGATAAATATATTCCCATGAAAAATATCCAGTTCCACCGGAAATTAATGTCAACTGGTTGTCAAATTTACACTGATGTCTGTGAAAACCTGCCTTTAAAAAATGTCTGAGTGAACAAACTTCTTCAATCAATTACTCCTACTTACAGACAGAATGTACTCATGATATTTCCTTGTTCTCTGTGCTACAGAAAAAGCCTCTGGATAGCAATTGGAAGGATGCTCCAAACAAAGGCTAATCCAACCTCCTCTGTTAGTGCCTTTCACATAATGAGGCTATCTCAGACAGCCTCCACATTAGCTCACCTATGAACAAGGCAATAAGAGTGTTTTTAAAATTATAAGTTATTTAAATAACTTGGTTAATCTGTGAAGGATGCAGTTATAGCTTCTCATGAGCAAAGCCCATCTGTCAGCTCTTGCCCTCTCTTCTCACTCCAGACAAAAAAGTGAGAATGTATTTGGGGAACAGAGCAGTAACTGCTGGGTCCTTGAGTGACTGTTCAGACAATCTTCTTGTTTAGATATTCTGACCTTGTCTGATGCAGTTTTAGAACAATCCAGTGATGGAGAGACAGCAGCAGCCTTTGCCACTCTGTATCACCATCCTCATACGTGGCATTCTGTAGCTAAAGCCAGTCCTTCTTACAAATTATTACTGATTTCCTCTTGTTCTTTCAGAGAGAAAATGAAATACAAATTTTTTGTATACTTTCCCATAATCTCATTTTTTCTGATTCTCTCATAGGTCATGCTTATCACATTGATTCCTATACTGTTTTGTTTTTTTTTTTTTAATAATATCTTGCACTGTCTCAAATTTTTCAGAAATATTTGTAACATGTGGTGCCTAGAGCCAGTCACTAATTTCTCGCTCAGACTCCGCTACTACTAATTGTAGTGGAATAATTATGACTGATTTTTTCAATACATTATACATGGAAGATAATTTCAAAACAGAAATTGCTTTTGTAGCAGGAATCAACATTAGTATTACAGAATGATCTGAATTGGAAGAGACCTTCAAAGATCGCCTAGTTCCAATCCCTCCTGTCAGGGACATCTTTCTCTAGATCAAGTTGCTCAAAGTCCCATTCAACATGACCTAGAACCATTCTGATGGTGGGACACCCACAATTTTCCTGAACAACCTGTTCCAGTGTTCCAACATCCTCACTGTAAAAAAATTTCTTCCTTATGTCCGATCTAAACCTGTCCTCTTTCAGTTAAAAACCTTTGCCCTTTGTCCCATCACTACAGGCCTACAGGTAAAAATCTCTCTTGATCTTTCTTGTATGCCCCCTTTGTATATTGAAAGGCCAAACTAGAAATTGAATTGAAAGGAGGAGCTTTCTCTCCTCCAGGCTGGGCAAAACCAATTCTCTCAGCCTGTCTTCACCAGAGAGGTGCTCCAGCCCTCTGAGCATCTTCATGGCCCCCTCTGAACGTGCTCCAGCAGGTCCATGTCCTTCTTATGTTGGAGATCCTACAGATGGACACAGCACTCCAGGGGGGCTCTCACAAGCATGGAGAAGAGAGGCAGAAACACCTCCCCTGACCTGCTGGCCTTGCTTTGTTTCATGCAGCCCAGGACATGGTTGGGTTTCTGGGCTGTGAGTGCACCTTGCAATGTGTGTCTAATTTTGCATCCACCAGCATCCCCAAGTCCTTCTCTGCAGGGTTGATCTCAATCCCTTCATCTTCCAGTCTGGTTTTGGATTGCTCCATCCCAGGTGCAGCACCTGGCACTTGGCCTTGTTGAACTTCATGAGCTTTGCACAGTCACACTCCTCAGGCCTGTCCAGGTCCCTCTGGATGCCATCCCCTCCCTCAAGTGACTCCACTGGACCACTCAGCTTGGTGGTCTGTAAGTTGCTGAGGGTGCACTCAATCCCACTCACTCTGACACTGATGAATATATTAAATAGTACTGGTCCCAGTATGTACTTTTGAGGGACAGCACTTGTTATTGGGTGATGAATATACTGTTGTGTTGAGCACACCTAATTTACTGAAAAATTCCTTAGTCTATTATTTCTTATTCTATACTGGATTCTTATCCTCTTGTTAAAAACATCAGATTTAATAATCCAACTTCACTTAACTAATATTTGAACACTGAAAATTAAACTTTCTTCTTCTTCTTTTATTATTTTATATTCTTTTCAAATAAGGAATACACTGACATTTCATTTTGGGTTTGTTCTTTTTTGTTGTTGTTGTTGTTTTTTTTTTTTTTTTAAAACTCCTGATCTGTTTGTTCAATTTATCCTGATTTCCTTTTTTTTATTCCATGGCAGCAGTGTGCGATTGTGCTGTTTAGCCTTTCTGACTGTAATTTTCCTGATTACTTCAGGGAGGAGAAGGGCAAATCAGGCTGCTACTGAATAGATTAAATGTGTGTTGGTAATGTTACTCTTCTAAAAGGATTATGACATCCAGTCATCTTTTATGTACATGGCTATAATGTAAAGTTTTATCATTTGACTTTTATCACCTCACAGATTATCTCATGTCTACAGTATCTTACCCCACCTCTGAGGACATGGCAATTTATCTGCTGATGAAAATTTTGTCAGGAGAATAAGTGAACAATTTTTGTGTCTTGATACCACAGATTTCAACTGTTACTGATTTATCATACTCAGATGCCTTGATGAAATGCTGTAGCCAAGATTTGGTTTAAGGTATTTATATAACATATAGATGGTGGCAATAATTCTGCACTGAGCTATGCTTTTAACAACCACAATCAGTTATTCCTTCTGACATAGGAAAGATATAAAACATCAGCTGAAGTCTGATGATTTATGAAACATCCTGACTCATTTGATACATTAACACTGCAGAAATTTTGGAACAAATTACCTTACTCACAATGAAAATTAGTAATATTTATCTCTCTTTTCATCCTGAAATATTTGAAGGCATTTCTTAGACATTTGGTAGCCAACATAGACAAGTGACATAAAACTCATCTGTATTCCCTCAGAAGTAAATGAGGGAATCTCAGGAAGACAGAGTTACATTAAAGCTGACAATTAGCAATTGTCACAGGAGCTATACACAAAAAAACGCACTATCCCAGCTCAGCTGCTAACGTTCTGCTTTACTTCAAGCAAGTTTTCCAACATATCTGCCCTAACATTCCTATTTACAAAATACCTAATGTAGAAAGCCATGTAGAGACCCTGGAGGGCTGCCAGCAAAACCAGAGCTTATGGCTCTCTTGCTGTCTGTATGTAAACAGTATGTCTGCGTCGGTATGGGTTAAGGCTATATCATTAAGGCACAGCTTGTTGGATTTAATATTTCCTCAGCACTGTACAAATATGAACTCATTATCTTCATCTCGCAAATCGGGTGGCTGATTGTACCATCTCACTTTCACAAGTCAGGAAACTAAGGTGGGAGGCAAAGCAAACTAATTAAGCTACCATATGATACAATGCAAGGTGGCATCAGCATCTTTGCCCTTGGGTTTCTAGATGATCAATGAAGAGTAGGGTGTGATTTATGTCATCCTAAAGTCGATACCTGTGTTTGGTTAAATGACTCACTCTGCTTCACCGACTCTATGGATTTGTTTTCTATTAACTGTAATAGGAGCACAAGAAACTTGTTCAGATGTCAATGCTTACATTGCTGGATAGCTAATTTAGTTAGGTAAGTTTTGGGAAGCTAAGAAATGCAAACCCTGTGCCGAAAGCCACAGTGAAATGCAAATAACCCACACTGGAACAGCTCCCCAGGGAAGTGATCACAGCACCAAGCCTGACAGAGTGCAAGGAGCATTTGGGCAATGCTCTCAGGCACATGATGTGATTCGTGGGTCTGTCCTGTGCAGGGCCAAGAGTTGGACTCGATGATCTTTGTGAGTCCCTTCCAACTCAGGGTATTCCATGATTCTAGGATACTTTTTGAACCCCCATTAAGCCTGTGAAAACCAGACTGCTCTAAACCTTTTGTTAGAATCAAGCTACCAGCAAAGCATGCATAAAATTGCCTTTCTCCCTGCCATGAATAGCTGTCCCTTCCCTCTGAGAATGACCTGTAGTCACAAACCCCAGAAACAATTCCTCTGTCATGAGTGTCACCTCTCTGCCTGCAGTACATGTGAGAGAATGCAGTGAGACCATGGGGCAAATCCAGCAGCCTGCTACCTAAGGCTGCCAGATGGAAGCTGACTGCATGAATGATGGAAAAGCATAACTAGGATGGCATATTTGGTTCTTTACTATGGATTCCAGGTTTCAGGGATGTGACTGCTTCTTTTCATTGACTGCACAAAGAAACGGTGTGTGACAGTCTGCATCCTGCACTGCTTTCATAAACATCTTTGTGGTCATAAAGGGTTTCAGGAGTCTTAGGAGACTGAACAATGAAGGTGACTTCAACTATTGTTTGGTCATATTGATAATTATTCTGGTGTTTGGATTAAAAAAAATGTATTCCAAAACCATGCCTTTAGAGAGAGAGCATCTTAGAGACCAATAAACATGTGAACGGATAGCTCTTCATTAGAAAACAGAAAAAGAAATAGAAACTCAGGAGATAAAGTAGTTCAGTTTCTTTTCATAAAATATATTTCTTTTTTACAAAGAAAAAGGGGTTATGTTTTAAAATGCTGTCCATTTCTAAGGTGCAATGCAGGTGGATTTTGGGGAGCCATGTGAAATGCTTTCAAGGTTTCCTAGGGAGCATATGGTTAATTAAAAAACAAACCCAGCAAACAATGACACAAACAGAATACCAGTGACTAGCACTTATCCCATCCATCAGACACATGCTGGAGCATAAACATGGGGGTATATTAGCAGTTATTGATGCCATCTGGTCTTTTTTCTATTGTGATTTTGTAACAGTTTCTGCATTTTAACAGAGCCACATTGGAGGGAATTGCTAGTGAGAAGTAACAGCCGTCCAAGCACAGGAAATTTAAACAGTTAATGATGCAGAAAATGCATGAGAAATGAGGTTGGAAGTTTGGCATCCCTGCTCATAAACAAAAGGTAACAGCAACCACAAGAGCAACAAACAACACATCTGTCGATTTAAGCACCGAAGTTTTTCCACCTAGGAAAAGAAATTACCATCTAGAGATTAGAAACTGTGTAAACCACCATGACCCAGAAGCACATTTAAGAGGAAAGGCAATTTATCTAAACTTTCAGCTCTTCCGAGATTTCTGCAGGAGCAGGGAAGATGCAGAGAGTGTGTTTGCTGAGGGCTGAGGGGTGAGGAGCTGTACACAGCAAGTACATCTGCAAAATGAGCTGTCTGAAGTGGCTGGTAGGACAAGGGGCAATGGCTTCAAAGCGCAGGAGGGTAGGTTTAAATTGGAAATTGAGAAGAAATTCTTTACTGTGGTGGTAGTGAGGCATGGGCACAGGTTGCCCAGAGAAGCTGTGGCTGTCCCATCCCTGGAAGTGCTCAAGGCCAGGCTGGATGAGGCTCTGAGCAACCTGATCTACTGGAAGGTGTCCCTGCCCATGGCAGTGGGGTCAGATTAGATGGTCTTTTAAGTCCCTTCCAACCCAAACCATTCCATGATTCTGTGATTCCATGACATTTTTTGTGTGTTCTACAAGGCTTGATCGTAAGATGCAGGAAGCTGAACTTGTAAATCCATGCACAATTTTTGTGCCTAATAAACATGTTTTTGATAGGATTTAATGCATATTGTTAACACTAAACCTGGGAAGAAATGTGGAATAGAGCTATCTGTGCCTGGAGAAATATTGTTATTGAGTTGAAAATATGAATGCTCTATGTTATTTCAGGATGACAATATTTTTCTTCTTATTTAAAGAACAATATTAAAACAAAACTATAAAAAAAATCCATCTAACTGATCAGCTATAGCAACCAGCAGTGAGAGCTCTTCAGATTTGTTTTTAGCTGGTGGTTAATGTATGAATCTGTGATATGAAAATCTACACTCACACCAAAGACCTTCCCAGGTTGTCCTAGGCTCTCCTGTTACAGCTGTCTCATCCTAAATAGTAGTGGAGTATTAATTGAAATAGCCATTTGGTCTGATTTTCCTGTATCTGAAGACATTGTGAGACTCTGACTAGAATTTCTATCTTGATTCTAAAGAATGTCTTCTGGCCAAAATTCAAAGAAACATTTGTAGTCAAATAAAAAGTTGCAGTAAATGGCAATTTTACAATAATGAAAAATAACACATTACCAGTGCATTTGAAAACAGGACTGTGTAGTACCCGACTTGGATGGCTAACATTTGTGCAGTGATGAGAACAGCACAGAACTCGGGAACCCTGCAGCATCTCTGCCAGATTTCCTGAGCAGTCTTGCATGAGTCACTCAATCCTTTGTGCTTTGCTTTTATCCCCTCTGCCATGCAGGATTCCTGCTATTCTTTCTCAGTCATATGGCAAACGGCAAAATCATTCTGGGAGGGTGTTGGATGATGATATTTACTGTAGTTAAATACTATGAAAGAAAGCTTTTGTCTCTTTTTAAGTGCTCTGTAAACTTTGGTTGCTCTGAAAGTTTTGATGCTTCTGTTGTTCTTCACCAGCTTATCACAAGATAGCCTCATCATGTCCAAAGAATTTATCTTTTAATTATTTTCTCATTATTTCTATGCATATTCCTTCCTAAACAACACATGAGAAGGAGAAAAAAAATAAACACCTGCTGTTCCTGTCTATGTTCTGCAGCTAAAGAAAATGAGTCATTAGTTCAGTGGCAGCTCCCAGCCCACTTACAGAATCTGTGAATGCTGACCTTACCCTATTGGGTTTTAGGAAAATATCCAGCCACAGAGGGTAAGATAAATAACACAGATTTCATTAAAGGGAAAGACTTAGGTTCATTTCTGCTGTTAGCAAAGATGGGAGTGTTTATAGATCATGTAAGGGTGTTTACACATCATTACAGATCACTTGCTTTTCACTCATATAATTGTAACAGTGTTTCAGTGCAGAGCTCTACATAAGGAATTTTATCCAAATTACAATAAATTTGCTTTTATCAGTGATTTTATATGGACCCTGTGAAAACATGTCCTGGGTTGTCATGTCCCCAGTCCATGGAGACCACAAAATTGTGGTCACTGGTGACAAAGAGGATTGGTGGGAGCCTTTACCTTGTGAACACAAAGGGCTGTGGACAGAGGGGCTCCTGCACATTTATCACCTCCTTGCTGGTCAAGCCAGGACAGCCCTGAGCGCAGCCACATAAACCTGGGATTCCTCAGTGCCCAGCAGAATCACATCTGCATAGGGGTGATCAGGCACATCAGGGCAATTAAATCCTTGACAGCAGTCTCTTTATGAGAAAAGCACTCTGGGATGAATATCCTGAAGCCTTTTACATCCCCAGTGGCTTAAAAGTTATTATTTGTAGGTGAGATATTGGTGTCTTGGTCTTCCTCCTGGTTAACCAATCTCAGAATCAGATTTTCCTTTTTCTGCATCTTTTATTATTTGGTTGGTTGGCATTTTTTGTTTGGTTGATTGGTTTTGGAATTTTTTTTTATTTTAAAGAATGACCAAGAATTACCTGGACGCAAATCCTACCGTAGCTCTAGAAGCAGACAGTGAGCACTACAGCCAATGCTGTGCCTGACCTTTTGTTAAAAAGCTGGACCAAAGCCCACTAAAGCCAAGAAAACCTTGCACCAGTTTGCTTCAAGCTTTGAAGAAAAAGTGACCCACAGAAATAGGCAAAACTGTGAAACTGCACTTATTCAAAGCACAAAAACGGAGGAAGTGAAGCAAACACGCTAATTTCCACTTAATCATTTCACAGTATGTCATTATACTGTGAAATCCAGCACAGCAGAGTGTCAGCACCAAAGAAATAAACTCTTGCCATGCCACCCTCTTTCCTGAATTTTAAGAAGGGCTCAGCACACCTGTCTGCCCAGAAGAGCTGCAATTAGTGCTGAGTGACTGTTTCTGTAGCTGAGTGGATGAGGTAGACACCAGCACTCGCTCAGCACAGTCACTAAAAGTCTGCACCATTCACAAACTGCAGATTTGTTCACCCTTAACATTCTTTTCATATCACTCCACTGAGAGTTTGACTGTAACAGCAAAAATACTTTGCAATTTTAAAAGACGTCTCCCCACAGTGCTTCAGTCCTCCACAGACACAAATTAATTCAACTTCACAGAGCTCCTGGCTTAAGACCTTATTCTGTGAGTTAAACGGAGGGGAAAATGTTTTCTGTTAGTTATTAAAAAAAAAAAAAAAAAGAAAAAAAAGGGCAGGTTTGGAACCCTGGAGACTCAGTGACACAGGACAATGTGATACTTCAAACAGCAAAAATTGCAGAAGCCATCTGTAGCATAAAATGCAGCTTGCTGCCCATGCTTGTATCTGCTGGGAGTCACCCAGCTCTGTACATAGATAAGATTCTTGCTTACATTGAAATTGTGTGGGAAAATGACTATAAGTATGCTTTTCCAATTGCTTCATCTATTTCTCTGTTATCTCCGCTTGTTTTCTGTTACTATGAGCACTATTGAGCCTGTTCAGATGTGGAATGGTTAGGGAGGTTTGATCCTTTTTCTTTTATTCCAAAATGTTTTCTTTGATCTTCAGAATTTTCTTTTCAGTCCTTATTCCTACTGAGTGCAATGAGTCAAGCTGACAGTGGCTTCTTTTAGAAAAATGGTCTGGCAAAATTCATTAAGGACAACTAGTTCTCTCCTACAGCTGCAAGATATTCTTTGAAGGTCCAGGTACCTAACTGTTGTGGTACCTAACTGTGTATCATCAGCTGAGATGTGCATGCTGGGTATGCTTATATTCTACAACAGTAGGTCAGAATTTCATTTTAAACCACCACTGCGAGGGATTGAGGCAAAGCCATATGTAAGAACCATAAAATAGCCCAGGTAGGAAGAGGCATTGAAACATCGCCTGGTCCAACCTTTCATGGAAAAGGGAGCCTAGGTGAGATCATCTAGCACACCATACATCTTGAAAACCTCCAGTGATGTGTACTCAACCACATCCCTGGAGAGGTTGTTCTGGTGATTGATTGATCTCACTGTAAAATATTTACTTCTTCTGTTGAGATTAAACCTCTCTTTGTGCAACTTGTCCTCACTGCTCTTTGTGACTCCTCGTGAAGAGAAAGCCTCCATACTTTTTCTAGGAGCAATACTGTGATGATGTCATCCCTGAGCCAGGTCTTTTCCAGGGGGAAAAGACCTAACTCCTTCAGTCTTTTCTCACTGACCAGGGTCTCCAGCCCTCTGATTATCTTCATGGCCTGCCTTTGAACCACCTCCAGTCTGTCCATGTCTTTTGTGAATTGTGGGGACAAGTGCTGGATGCTCCAGGCCTGACAAGGACATCTTTATCCCTGTGGATGCAGCGCAGGACCTCATTACCTTAATTTGCCTTAATTTACCTTAATTCATTTACCTTCACTTACCTTCCTTGCTGCAGCAGCTTCCCTGCTGACACATCTTCAGTCACTTGTCCACCAGGAGCCCTTTCACCAAGGCTGCTTCCCATCCACACAGAGCTCAGCCTGGAGAGGGCCCTTTGTTTAAGCCATCCCAGGGGCAGGAATCTTCACTTGTGTTCATTAAACTTCATACAGTTTTCACTAATTACCTCTTCCAGCCTGTCCAGGTCTCTCTGTGAGATGGCTCTTCTTTCTGATGTGTCCTCTTCACCACCCAGCTTGGTGTCAACAGAAAACTTGATGGGAGCACTTTCATTCTTGCCATCCCAATCATTTGGGAAGGTGTTGTGAAGTGTGGAGCAGAGTGCCAGTCCCTGGGGACCCACTTGTGACAGGCTGCCAGCCTGAATAAAAAACATTGATCCCCACCCCTGGTAGAACTTTCCTGCCCACCTAACAGACCATCTTAAGTCTGAGTCCTGCCAGTTTGTCTAGAAGAAAACTGTGGGAGTCAGTGTGAAATGCTTTGCTGTCCATGGTAAAACAGACACTGGTTACCCCATGTCAACAGGAGATAAAATTTTGTTGGGGAAGGTGACCACGTTACTATGGAATAACTTTTCTTTGGCAAATCTGAGGTGGCTGATCATGCTGCACTGGGATGGACTCAACGAAAGCAGCCATGGTGGAATTCATCTCACTTTAAGTGTTGTTAAAGTCAGGTTAAAATTGTTCCTGCTGCTGAAGATCTTTTCTCCATGTGGTTCTATGTGAACAGTTATTTTTGTCTTTCTTTATGTGGATGACAATAAAAGCTATATTCTCCCCCTTCCAGGGATAACAGAACTAGAGGGTTTATAAGTGGAAGATGCTGTAGGAATGGTATTTTCCTATTAGAGGAAAATTGTAAGAATATGGTTTCTTTAATGACTTTTTGGATGAAGTTTTAAAGCAAAAATTCTAAGTATTATTTAGAAAAAAACAAAATAACATCCTTTGGTTTACAGTGTAAAAAGTTATGAAAGTCTGTGGGCGGAAAATCTTTCATTATTCAAAGAGTGGAGGGAAATACCTCATTTTTTTAAAGCTACTCATATATGTTACTTTTTAATAAGCATGAATTTAACATAACCAGAATAAATGCAGAGAGCTGGACAAATCCAGGCAGAAAATGACATGTCATTATCTCAATGTGACCAGCCCAAAAATAAGAACATTACATTTCTCTTGGGTACTCACAAGAAGTATGGAAATCTTCATCCTTCCACCAAACTTTTTAATCTTCTTTTGTCTACACATAAAAGCTGACGATTTTTCTGAACTCCCAAAGCAAGTCAACACAACAGCTGAGTTAGAGCACAGCTTCCAGAACCCTGGTCTAATTGCTCAGCTAGGAATGCAAAGTGTCTCTGAATAAGTTATTATTTTAATAGCAAAATCCTCTTAATGGGTCTGGGATATTTTTTTGTTCTTAAATAATATAAACAACATTTCCATTCTCTGTTTTCTGGAACATCCCAAGTCTTTGGTCTCTTTCTGATCAAAATAAGTCAATTCATATTATTTTTAAAAATTGCTGCTGACTTCTGTCACAAAGACTTATAAATTAAATCAGCAAAAAATATACTCAGACAAAATTTATTTTACAAAACCATTTAAAGCTCTGTCAGCATTGATGGATTACACATTCAGGATGTCAAAAGGAATTGCTACTATACAACAGACTTCAGAATTCCTAAGCTTTAGAAGGGTAACCATTGCAGCAAGTGCAGTCACCCACCCAGTGAGGTGAGGTCTCAGACTCCAGGAGTTAATCTTGGGCAGTGTTCTTACCCACGGGGAGAGTCAGGAGGGATGGGAGATTATTCAGTCAATAAAAGTGGGCATGTGTGCTTATTTCACTACAAAAGGACAAAATAAATCAGTGAAAGCTGTAAAGGCAAGATGGTAAGAAGTCAAGAAATACAAGGAGTCCATAATGGGGAGAATTAAATCCTGACTTGAATGACATTGTCAATGGCTCAGTCAGGAGCTGGAGGTACTGTGCTTTACAGGAGATGCTTGTTGATGTTTTCTTATGCTATAAAATATAAAATCAATGTTGTTTTTGTTGTGCATGATATAAAATCAATGTTGTTATTTGTTTACAAAATTGGAACAATAACCAAAAAATGTACTCTTGAGAGGCTTTAAAGTGACTGTGCCCTCATCAATTAGACAAATCCTTCTTACCAAACTTTCACTCTCAGGACTCAGAACTGGTCTCCATGTAAAGGCCAATGCTGCACTCCTTCCAAAAGGAACACAGGAAACTCGAACAGCTGAAATAATGTGTGATTAAAGTTGCTGCTCCTCAAGCACTGCTTCCATGCAATCTGATGTCCCTTATTCTGCTCATCTCAGTAGCCAGGCCTCTCTCACTGACTGAGGAATTCTGATTGAGTCTTGGGCAATACAGGTTCATATTCAATGAATTAAAAAAGCACAGAACCACATTTTAAGTGGTGTGGGGCTAGCTTGTCCCAAAGGGACATTCAGAAGACACTGTGCATTAGGAGACACAATTTGGTACCCACGTATCTGGTGCAGAGGAGGTACATCCTTCTCTGGGGTTTCCAGGGTCACTGATTTGCTTTGCAAAAGGGACCAAAGAAACAGACAAAATATTGAATTTCTTTTCTCTCCATCTTACACGGTATACTCTGTCCCTGCATATGTTTGCACTGAATTGTCCTTTTATTCTTGTATTTACAGGATGACCGCATATTTTACTTGGATTTTCCTGAAAATGTGTTTGCTACTCCCCTCTTACTCAGGACTGTCTAAGGGCACCTGCAGCAAACTTAAGATGATCATATGGACAGTTACAAAATAGTTAAAGGAAAATTACTCAATACTGCTGTCAATACATTTGAAAATATAGTTTCTTTGTAGTTTGGCTAATATCAACTTGTTAATTTTTTCCCCGAAAGACATACATAGTACTGTATACCCTTACAAATCCCTTCCCTTAACTGCTACAGGTTTCCTGAGAAGTTTTTCTGGGGTTCAGTTTTGCTCCTGAAGAACATTTGCCACAGAAAGATAAAGCTACCTTATGCTGGCACAAGTAGTCCCTCCTGGACTCTTCCATCTGCCCAGGTTTCAGAGAACAGATGCTAAGATGAATTTCAGACCTGAGATGTGCAACTGAATGAAAGAATGGCTTGTGGCAGCAGCAGCTTCCAAATTAAGAAGAAAATGCTTTAAAAATGGGAAGAAAAATAACCCTTAAGCCCAGATACTGTACTGGAAAGTGCACTGGAAACAGAATGATGGGCAGATAATTACTCTGTAAAAAGTCTCTTACAAAGGCAAAAGAAGAGGACATTACCACACAAGGGAATGATATCTCACCTGATAATGGCTCGTGGTTATGTTGGACAAATTAATATATTGAAATGAAACATTTCCAAAAGGAAAAAATACTTAAAGCAGAACTGAATTTTTTAGTTGGAAAATCATTGCAAGGTTAAAATGTTGGGATCCAATTAAGGGCTGGAAATATTTTGATAACAATCCTTGCAGACTTGAAATAGCAGGTTGTTTCTTCACCTAATAACCAGCTCTGTGTATCACATATGAAATCTTTAGGCAATGGATCTTCCAGACTGGAAATTCTTTAAAGCTAACTTTTTAGAATAAAATCTTAGTCTTCCACCATAATTTAAAACAGATTCCTAAAGGGTGGTAAATCATTAATTTATTAGCCCTTAGTATAAGTCCTAGAGCATCCCAACGTGGAGCAGCAAGATTTGTCTGAAAACTTGCAGAAGTCAATGGATCCTCACACTTCAAATCAAGTTCCATGGTGGTTTGGTTTTTTGTTTTGTTTTTGGGTTTTTTCCCCAAGTCTTGAAATACTAATGAAAGTAACCAACAATATTATAATGGAGCTTCTTTTGATTTAAATTTATAATCAGCAAGCTTAATTAGCCACTTGTCAAAGTCAATTGTTATTTACTTAACATGTTATTTACTTAACATAATTACTCAATTACATCAAAATCAGGTCTTGAATAACCTGATTCAAATTTTTTTAATGCTTTTTACTTTCATTAATGAGTTAATGAGTGAATTTCATCCTTTCATTAATGAGTTCATGGCTGATTTTTTTTCTTCAAACATTTCTACTACTTAGCATTAGTAGTATATTAAATGTGTTAAATTGGAAGTATGGGAAATGGAGATTAAAACATAGAAAATATAAACAATTTCAGAAAAAACATTTAAGACTAAAGCATTAAAAATTCATGAGTCCTTGATCCTCTAGTTATAACAAATATTTGACTGTCATCATGGAATAGATTAATTCTATAGTGTTAAGAAAATTTCCACATGTGGCGTCGTGGACCATTGGCTATCTAATGTGAATGTCAGATTGTTTTATTGCTTAAACATTGTGGACTTGATCCACAGCTCACAGAAACTCATTGAAAGACTTTTATTGATGGTTGTGAGATTTGGGTTGAACACAGTATTTCCACAATTTGGGTTTTTTCCCCTCCTCTTAGTGAAGCTCCAGGCCGGTCAGAGCCAGTGCAAAGTTCATCTGTCAGAAAGCACAACTTTCCCAATGCACAGAAGTAATATTTCTCTCCTTGAAGAGAAAAAAATACAGTAAGGAAGAGGACAGGGCAGTTGTTGGATGTCGGAGGAGGGCCAAGAAGATGCTTGGAGGGCTGGAATACCTCTCTTATGAAGGCAGGCTGAGAGAGATAGCCTGGAGTAGAGGAGACTCCAGGGAGATCTTATTGTAGTTTTTCAGTACTCAAAGAGGGCTTATAAAGAGGAAGAGTGATTTCTTACCTGAGCAGATAGTGACAAGACAAAGAGTAATGGTTTCGAATTAAAAGAGAAGAGATTTAGATTAGATGTTAGGAATAAATTCTTTTCTCAGAGGGTGGTGAGGCCCTGGTACAGTTTGCCCGTGGAAGCTGTGGATGTCCCACCTCTGGAAGTGTTTGAGGCTGGGCTGGATGGGGCTCTGAGCAACCTGCTCTAGAGGGTGGACCATGGCAGGAGGCTGGAACCAGGTGATCTTTAAGGTCCCTTCAAACTCAAATCATTCTGATTCTATGATTCTATGGCATCTCTAGGCTCCCAGAGACTGAATTCAGGTCTCTGCTATGCCTCAGTCTTGCTATGTAACCTTAGCCAAATCATTCATTGTCATATTAGCATATCAGTTGTTTCTTCTTTTAAACTTTCAAAGTCGTGAAACCAAGGCAGGAAAACCTTCTCAAACGTGCTTAGGTTACAGGTTGCCAAAAATGTTCAAGGTTACTCCCATCTGGGGTTGGTAGCAACAGTCTCAATTTTCAAGAACAGAAAATAGAACATTGACTATAGACCATCTCCAGCTGGAATGGCATCTCATTATGTTTTGAATTGGTACAGGGAAAATAATTATGCTGCAGCTCTGTGAGGGGAGTATTTAGGACCTGTGGTGGAGATTCAGTGAGTTGGTGAAATCAGCGATGTAATTTCTTTGATCAACTCTATGTACCTGCTTTAAGATGAAAAATACACCCTGTAAAGACTTTGAATAAGAGCTTAAAGTGATTTGGTCAGGTGTGGATGCCTGCTCTGGAAGCATCCACATTTAATCAGAAGAACTGAATTTCTAAGATGCCCTAATATTGTGCTGGAACCGGAACTTGGGAAAGGGTATTTTACTATATTTATTCGTGTGGAACCCTTGTTTTCCAAACAGAAAACAGGCATCTCAATGCCTCAGATGCTCAGAAGTACCCATATCCCTCATAAACTGCATTTCATTAATTTCAGAGTAGGTGGTGATTACACAGGGCCTGTTTTGCTTGCCTTTGTAATGCTCAGCAGAAACAAGGATTTAACTTGCTACAGCTCAGGTAGGATGAGCAGAAAGCATTTCCGTGTAGGGCCCGTGCCAATGGGGTGTGAGAAGCAACCAGAAAGCAGCCTGGAGCTCAGATCTCCACTCTGTAACAGCACTCAGCTGTGAAACACAAAGCAGCATTACCTGGCTTGACACAAAGAAAATTAATGAAATTCATGCACATCCATCCATCCATTGCTGGTCAAGCTGAGAGGATCAACCTGTCTCGGTTCACTCTTTGCATAAGTCCAAAGTGCAGAAACATTTGACTGATGATGGCTGAGTGAGAAATATTCACAGCAGTATTTTTGCAGTGCACAGTGATATCCTCTAATGATTTATCAATGTTATCTTCTCAAGGACTTGTGAAGAGAACCAGGAAGACTTTAGGTGAAGAGTCAGGGCAATTGTTATCTAGGATTAAGAAGTCTGTTCAAAAGTGCTTTAATTTACCATTCAACACAACAAAAACATTCAAATAAACTTGAGTTCAAAGACCCAAAAATCAGATCTTTTCTGAGTGAGTGAAACTTAGGAGTGAGGCATGATTTTTTTATTGACCACTCAGGAGATTTTTTTCAGACAACATCTCCTCATCCAGGAGCCTTGCCCCTTGGTTATGTGGAAGCATGAACATGAACAGATAAAATCCAGTGCTGTAAGAAAATAATTGGAAAAAGCTGATTTTTCAAATTGACTTCTGTGACCAGGTTCTGCTTCAGATATAGTTCACATACTTAAAATAGTATAAGTACTGGCAAAATTATGCAGACTCTGCTTTAGAGGAAATAACACAGCAAACAGATCAGGGCTGCAGAAACTTTAAAGAGAGGTATGGCACAATTATTAGATCTGATATAGAAATCTTTTTCTGGCTATTAAATAATAAAGAGCATTTTGTTACATGGCACATGTTCAGGTCACCTTCTCTCCTTCATTTGACCCTTTCAGCAGCAACCCGTTCAGAGCTGGCCAGTACAGCCTTACTTGGGAAATGCCATCCACCATTTCCTCTGGACCAGCAAGGAGAAGCTGTGTCCCAGCAGACAAGCTGAAATCCAGCAGGCCAGCAGCATTCTTTAACTCATTGATAACATAATCACACTAAGCCCTTCCAAGGCTTATTTATTGCTGATTATTATTCTGTCTTTTCCTGTGCTTTCACCTCACATGCCGTTCACTCCTGGTTGCCATGGGGATGCTACACAGTATTAGTCTAACTTTAGATTAGCCTTATAACCTTGCATACTTTAAAATTCTTTGGGTTTCTTAGCAACTCGACTGAGTATCTGGATCTCTCAGCTATTTTCCTAGACAGGGAGAGAATGAGTCTGCCATACTCAGTGCCTGTTAATCTGTGACAAGGGAGAGGATGATGCCTTGCCCACCTGTGGAAATCCACATCCTTTTCCATAGATCTATTGATGTTCACTGAAGTTACTTGAACATTAAGGGAGTTCTCACACAAAAAGTGCTTCCATACTGTAATCCTGAAGGATTTGCACTGCAGTAGAATTTTTTTTTTTTAGTTGGAACAAAAGAAGAAGATGGAGAGAATATAAATAAATGAAATGTTAAGAATTTTGGGGGGGAAAAAAAAAAAGACAACCAAAAACAAAACCTTGAAAAAATGGAGGATGGATAAAAAGATAACATGTATATCCATTCTTGTACCAAAGCAATATTGTGTGACTGAACCCCAAAAAATCTTTCAGTTACTAATTATCTAACAAAGAAACCTGCAGAAGTTGTTAGATAGGACACTGAATTGTAAACTATCCTTGATACAACTACATAGCAGAAAAGAGAAGAATCAGTTCATTGGTAAATGTCACTGAGAATGGTGAAACTCAGAGTGTAATTTTCTCTAAAAGAAAATTGGAAAAAACAAGTTATGACCGGAGCAGCTGTCAAAAGCACAGAGGAGTTGCCCTAGATATGGGATTGCTCTGTGTTTTCTGTCCTTTTATCAGAATCTGAGTTTGCTAAAGAAAAATGTTATACTGTTTAATATTTCAATTATTAGTCTGCATGTCTTGGGAAAGCAAGTATGGGATGACATTAAATTTCAGTTCACTGTGCATAATGTGAAGAGAATTATCTCATTTCTTTACATGGACACTGAAATGCTCCTAGTGAAACCAGCGAGAGTTTTAGTGAAAAGTCTAGATTAAAGAAACGGATGAATGAAGCTGAGTGGGATCGTAATTGATAATACCAAACCTGAATATTGAGCAATATATCACAGAATCATAGAAGGGTTTGGGTAGGCAGGGACCTTAAAGTTCATCTTGTTCCAAGCCCCTCCCATGGTCAGGAACACCTTCCACTAGACCAGAAGCTCCGCCCAACCTGGCCTTGAACACTTCCAGGGATGGAGCATTCACAGCTTCTCTGGACAACATGTTCCAGTCTTTTGACACTCTCTCAGTAAAGAATTTCTTCCTAACATTTATTCCAAACCTGCTCTCTTTCAGTTAGAAACAATTTCCTCTTGTGCTATCACTCCATGCCTTTGTCAAAAGTCCCTCTCCTTCTTTCTTGGAGCCCCTTAGGTACTGGAAAGTGTTCTACGTTTTCCCTGGAGCGTTCAGCCTTCCCTGGCTGAACATACCCAACTCTCTTAATCTGTCTTTACAGGAAAGGTGCCCCAACAGGTCCAGGTCCTTTTTATATTGAGGGCCCCAGAGATGGACACAGCATTCCCTGTAGGGTCTCACAAAAAGAGAGAGGGAGAATCACCTCCCTTGACCTGCTGCCCACATTGCTTTTGCTGCAGCCCAGGACATGTTTGGCTTTCTGGGCTGCAAGAACACATAAATGGGTCATTTTGAGTTTTTCGTCCACCAACATCCCCACACCCTTCTCCTCAGGACTGCTCTCAGTCCGCTCTCCTCCCAGTCTGTATTTGTGCTTAGGATTGCCCTGACGCAGGTGCAGGACCTTGCACTTGGCCTTGTTGAACTTCCTGATGTTCACATGATCCCACCTCCTAAGTGTGTCAGGGCTCCTCTGGATGGCATCCCTTTCCTCCAGTGTCGACTGCACCACACATCTGTTGGATAAGTGTATCCATACAGAAAGATAATTATTCTTCCTCCTATTTCACTGATTTCCAGAGTGAAGCTCAGGGCTAATTTTCCTTCAAGTTATGTTACAGGAATGCAGACCAAAAAAAAAAAAAAAAATGGAAGTCAAAGTAAAGTCTGTATTAGCCAGAAGGAACTGTGCTTATATAATTAACTGGTAATCCATCTGAGACATGTGAGAAATTATAGTTATACCTCCAAACAGCAAAATTTCATTTGTTTTTCTTATAAATCAAAGCACAGGGGAATGATTATCAACAGGTTGATTCAAATGCAATATTATTCACTTCTGCTTGAAATAAATTTGAATGTTACCAGACAAGACTCTGATCTTATCTAAGCCCTCCTGCAACTGAGAGTGCTGTTAGTATGACCCCAGCTGGCTTAAGCTCAATTTTGTTTGATGATTGTCTCTGCATCTCAGAGACTGAAAACATCCATGTGTTCAAACAGTTTGTGTTGATCTGTAAAACCTTAGACAAAGCAGAGAAAGTAGAGCAAAGCCAAGGCAGGATAGTTTAATATCTGGGCTGTTAAATATTCAGTACTGAGCCCCTGTCAGCTCTAGTGCTGCAGGATGATGACTATTAGAACTGGTGAAAATTCAGAGCAAGCCCATGGAAATCATTACAAATAGATGAACAGCATAACAGGAAGTGGAGCATGTCCTGCTTGTTCTGCAGCTGTGTGGGGCCGAATTTTACAATGCCAGAGATGGCCATTGTCCATTTTAGAATCTTTTGTTCAAATGGATTAGGCCAAGGCAGATAAACATCACTTCAGAAAACAGCCTTCCTTAGTAATATTTCCCTTTTGTTATAAGTGAAATAAATGAAAGTACAGTTCCCTGAACTGTATTCCCACTGTCAGGAGCACAACCAGCTATTTATCTTCCCAGGAGACCACCTCGTTTTTGCTGACTGCCATTCTATTTATATAGAGTCTGCTTGGTAAACGAAAGATTTATTCATTTCTCAGGAAAGGGTCGGCACATCTCCTGGGCACAAATTCCATCTGCTGTCAGATCCATTATATGTGTTAATAGTCAAAGACAGATGGGGGATGATTTTCTTCAGGAAACCAAGTCTGCCTCAGTAGAGGAGAAAAGAATAGTTTAGTCCAGGAGAATTAGTGACTTGTTTCAGATCTCTTTTGAAGGATTCTAGTTGCTAGATGGACTTTGTTTTGTAATAGTTTTAGCTTGGAGTGTATTTCAGGTTTTGATTCACATCCTGCAAGTCATGACTCTGTATAGACAGAACTCCTTGTCCAGTTACAAAAGGTTCTGGTGGAGGAGTGCAGCAGCTTGGATTTCCTTACAAACTGAAAATATACCCAACAAGATGGGCAAATGCTGTAGCCCTCAGTGCCTGGCGCTCCCCAGAGCCTGAAGTTCTCTGCTGTCAGTTCTCCAGCCTGAGGTCAGCTCTGGTAAGCTGTTGTGGTGCCACAGCTGCAGTGGGCACAGCACAGATGTGCTGGGGGGCTGCTGCTGGGGAAAGGAGCTCAGGCCATCCTGGCTGATGTGCTGGAGCAGCACTGTGGTGCAGCATCACAAATAAAGACAGACTCTGGTTTGATCCATTCATTGCACTGGCTGTAAATTTTAATGAGAGTTCCTGCTATATCCTAATGTGAGCAGCCTTGCTTTGAGCTTGTTTACCTTAAGTGGAGTCATTAAAGGCAATGTCTTCGTGCAGTGGAAAATGATGTGGAGATGCCAGCACCACCTTTAGTCCAGGAAGCTGTAGAAACTAAGCAGCCTGTCTCTATGTCTGAAGTGATTTGTTCTGCTGAAAGACAAACTCTGTTGCTTTGTCTGTACCACCACACTGCTCTGACTTGCTCTCAGACCTGAGCCAGTGTTTCCTGTACTGCTTTTATAGGCCTTAGTCTTCTGGGATAATATCTTTTATTAGCAGCCACCTTGATGACAATCCTTATACCTGTCTTTGTCTTGAGCTGTAACAAATTTTTGTCCAACTGCACCTGCATCTCTGCAGTTGCAGTAATTTAGAGCAAGGATTCACATTGCTCTTGGTCTTGAGAGGCATCAGCTTTAGGCAGCATCGAGTGAGGGGGCAGAGGATTTAGCATTTCAGCAGGCACAGCCTCAGTCAGAGGTGTGTGTGCTCACACACAACACACACACAAACCGTGCCACACTCATGTGAATCCAGAGGAGGCTCCTTTCTGACACAGTGGCTGCACTCCACTACTGTCACATTCTGAAATTCCTATTAAAATTCTTCACAAATCAGTCTCAATCAAATTTACAGTACATTTCTTATTAGGATGCCATTATATTTTTCTTATTTTGTTTTGGATGTCACATCCATTGCACTCTTCACTGTCCTCTGTAAACACTTTGTTCTTGCAGACAGGTCAGAACCCCTTAATTGGATACAATTTTCAATCATTCATTCAGACTTCCTTGAAATCATTCCACTTACCTTGGTATCAAATTCCATGTATGCCCTTACCATATATTAATGCTTAACAAGTAATGTCAAGCTTCTCAGCATTTATAAATATATATTGCTTTATTTGCTTTAGTCCACTACATCATTGATATTTATCTTCACATCCCAATGCTTGACTTCTATTTTATTCTTTATACTGGTAGATCTAAGCTACATTTTCCTTTGTTGTGGTGATGCCAGTTTAAAACACGACACTTCACATTTAATTTGTTTTTTCTACACATGATCATGAAGACATTAGGGGAAAATGCCTGATCTGTAATGCCAGCCTGTTTTCTGGGAATGGTGTTTTGATTTTGGGTAGAATTTTTGACAGCTGATGGGTCCAAAAGAATTTGTATTGTTACACAAGGTTGATTGCTTCTGAACCATAGCTGATTGTTGGAATCAGGTCCAGTATGGTCTTGAAACCGAATCTCTAATCTTTATCATACATACAGATTAATTATTTCAGTGAGACAGGTTGATGTTGCTAATGGCAAGACTATATATTTTTCTTGTCATGTGTACCTTAGAAATAGACACAAAACTTCATTATCATAAGAACATAAAAAACTTTGGGGTGGAAGGGTACTGAAGAATAATTTTCCTCCAACCCATGGGCAGGGATGCCTTCCACTGCACCAGGTTGCTCAAAGCCCCATCCAGCCTGGCCTTGAGCACTGCCAGGGATGGGGCAGCCACAGCTTCTCTGGGCAACCTGTGCCAGTGCCTCACCACTCTCACAATAAAGAATTTTTTTCTTAATAATGATGCTGTGAATACGTGATCTGTCCCTTGCACACACTTTGCTTTTTAAGTACTAACAACACCTAACCCACAGAGAGCAGCTGAAGTTCTTGGTAGTGTTTTTTCCTTAGTCACTGGGTCAGGTATATATAATGTGTATTTTCTAAAAAACATCAATATTAAATCTCGAATGCCTGTAGCCTATCCAAAGTCAAAGCATCAGCCATTTTGAAAGTCAGTAAAAATGAACTTTACAACTGCCTTTATCTCTGTTTTGACCTCCAAATCACTGATGTGCTAACAAGAAACGTGGAGACTTTTTGGAAGTGTTTATACAACACTAAATCACTTAACATAATGGGTCAATATGGATCAATACTGGAAAACAGTGTAAGTATCACTGCAAATAAAAGACAAAAGAAATCCCAAACTCATTCAGAAGATAAATGAGAGGTTGTCAGGATTAATTTATTTTTTAATTTTTTCTTTATATTTCTTTTTTCAGAGTATATCCAGAACATTTCATTGCTACAAGTCAGGAGAACAGTGGAGGGCAATTGTGAGAATTGCTATTAATCTCCAAACAGGGCAATTGTGAGAATTGTTACTAGTCTCCAAACAGGACATAAAAGAGCTATGTTTAAGGCTTCAAGACTAACAGTTACCTCCTTGTGGATGTAATATACAGAAATGGCATAAAATTTTCATTTCATTCCCATGAATGATTTAACTTCTGTCTCACCTTCTTCAGCTAAGTTTGAGGAGTTCTTAGTACTCCCTATGAACTGCAAAATGAAAAATGAGAAATTAAAACTGCTTGTCTGAAGTCTTACAGACATGTAACGAAGCTGAGAGCACATCGGTGTTCTCCTGTTCCAACTGAAACATCTCATTGTAGGTGATCATATCAGCACTGAGTTGCCTAAATATGAGCTTCCAGTCAGTGTCCTTTGGGATTCTGTAGGCTGTCCCAGCTCCAAGAAAACGCAGATCACCTGCAGGTCTTAAGGAAGATCTAATTCCCATGTGGGTGTCTTGGCTGTCTGGGAGTGGCTCAGATGTCACTCAGTGTTTATTGCTTGACAAAAAAACAAAAAAAAAAAACCAAAGAAGGGGACCAGTACGTGCCTGTCTGTGGTCTAGAGCCCAGGTTCTCATGAAGATCCAGGCCCTAAAGCTGGTGGAGCCTAGGAAGCTGTTGAGGTCAGCTCCAGGTGGGCGTTTGGTGCAGGGGGGTGTCTGCTGGCAGCTGGAATGCCGGAGTGCGCCAGGCACATCCATGGGGAGATGGCAGATCCATTAGTGAATCTATAGGAGATTTCCTCCACACATGCCTGAGCCTTGGATGGCAGTGCTCCGTGGTCCTCGTTCGGTTGGAGGTGTGGGCTTGTTGATAACATGGGTAATGACTTGTTCTGAGGCAGATCTACAGAGCCTGAGTCTTTTCCAGCTTCTGTTTCTATGAGCTAATACCTCAGGTTTAGTATTTGTGCACTGAGTTATATGGCACAGCTCCAAATCTCATTGCCTGCAGCAGAAAAACAACTCAAATCGGAGATTTCACTTCAGCGCTCTTGTGTACTTTCTATTCTTGAACAGCTCTGGATGCATCAAGGAGTGTGTGTACTCCGCAACTAAAATCTTATTTAACAGAAGGGAGAATGTATAATTTAGGTTTTCCCTTGCTTTTTTTTTTTTGGCCTAGGTGGACAATCTACTTTTCTTTGCTTACCTTTTTGTTCCCGCTGGAAATCAAAACTGTTTTAAAAGACCCAGTCTGCTAAACCAGGCCAATTTCCTCCCCAGAAATGTTAATTAAATGGCGTCACAGTTTATTTCAGCCTATTGCACTGAGTTCTGACCAGAATTTCTGAGCAACATAGCACCAGTCCTTGCAGCCAGCACCTTGTTCAGACATTGGATGTTGGGCTACTTGGTCCAAACTCCATCTTCTCCACAGTGTCCCTCAGTCTGCGCTAAGGAAGGTACCCCTGGTGCCCCTGGCTGAGGAAGCAAGGCAGACACACCTTGGGCAGATCAGAGCTCCATGTCCCCTCACCAGTGCAGGGACCAGATGCCACACTGTTCACAGTGACTTCCCAGACAACCATGACCTCATCACTTTCTCCATCTTTTTTTCCACATTTCTCCCTTTCCCCCTCAGGTTAATAGCCCACTGTTGTGTTCCTCTTTCCTCTGGGGCTTGGCTTTCCTGATTTAACACTCCTATGACAAACTTAGCCTTCACAGGTCTCTGCTGGTAAGCCAGTGCACTAATTTTATTAACTTTTGGTATTTTTAATTCACTAAACTTCCTAATACTCATTTCGTACGTTTTACCTCCTAAGTTCTCCCTTAGTGCTTTATTGGCTTACCTCCACTTTGGCTTAGGCCACCTGCTTTTCCTCCTCCATTGCTTGCAGTGAAGAACAATTTGTCACACTTTTACCTTGCAGGATTAACCTCAGGCCAAGTCTGTCTATCTGCATGCATGCTTTAACTTCATTTTCATATCTGTTGCAGTTTCTTCCTTTAGAAATAATTAGGGAGAAAATAAGTAAAGAAGAGAGAATTGATGCTATGTTTAACCAAGAAATCTACTGGTGTGTAAAAATAATTGATAATAGCACAGATTCACAAATTAGATTTAATTGCCACTATGAATCTATAGTTTCTGCTTGTGCTTTCCTTAATAAGATGGGTTTTTTCCTTAATAAGGTTTTTTGGTTTTGTTTTTTGGTTTTTTTTTTTCTTTTTTTTTCTTTTTGGGTTTTTTTTTTATGTTAACCATTTCAATTTGTTGAACTTTGCAGCCCCTATGACAACACAGATGTTTCCTTTTCCAGTTCTGCCATCAGACCTTACACTGGCCAACTCACATTGAGACCATTGATCACCAATGAGATTTCCAGCTCTGGCTTCAGTTTGGTTTGCTGTCACTGGGACTTCACCCAGCTTGATGCTCAGGTGCTGGCAGAGGAAGTTGTAAATCCAGGTCACCTTATTTCTATGTGCCGTGTTGCCTCCTGTTGAATATCAGTATTTCAGGATGCTTACTGGCCCTGTTTGCCTTGATGTCTGTGACCAATCCTTTTGGGAGGATTTTCAGAGCTGTAAGGAGGCTTTGCAAAGACTGATAGGGATCTTGATGTTGGGCAGGACACTCCCCACTAGAGACAATGAAGACAGAAAGCCTGGTTCCTCTGAGCCCAGGGTGAGGTGGCTGGTTTGAATCAGGGGCAGAAGGTCAGAGCTGTAGTCATGTTCTTTGTGGTTAATCTGTGTGTGCTGAGGAGAGCCTGTGGCAGTGTTTGCACTTAGAGATGAATGTGCCCAGGAACGTTCCTGGGAACTGAAGCCAACTGGTATGCCTTTAATAAACCCTCTCAGCCTCCAAAGCAGAGTGGCTCCACACACATCATGTCCTGGGAATAGCCCCTGGACTGTTTTTACATGCAGGCAGCATTCTGGAGCTTTTGGGAGACTGTTAATAACAGGCTGAAATTGCACCAGAGACTGTTCAAACAGTCCCACAGTGAAGCAGGTCCGCCCTTATGTTGCCTCTGCCTCCCAGGCCGGTGCTACCTCCTCAGGAGGAGGAGCCTAGCCTGGGCGGGCTTTGGGGTATGAGCTTCTGGGTCCGTGGGTGTAAGGCGTGGCCAGAGCTCAGGATCAGCCCATCCTTCCTGAACCTTCTTGTCGGTTATGTATATAATTGGATAATTTTAATTGTACTCCTCACTCCTTTGTTATTATTGGTTACTGTATGTTTGTTCCCTCCCTTTCCCCTCTTCCCTATTGGTCAGCCCCTTCTGTATTTAACCGGCTGCACCCTGCAGTTGATGCTCCTTTTTCCCTGCACCCCTCATGGGTGTGAGCTCCTTTTTCCTTGCACCCCCTGGGGGTGTAGGGGAATCGGTAGCCAGCTGCTCCTTTCTCCTTGCACCCCCTGTGGGTGGAGGCGAGCGGGCATCCCTCGTGGGTGCAGGGGAATCGGGCAGCCCCTTCCCTTGCTCTCCCTTCCCAGCTACTGACAATCCTTTTACCCTCAATAAAGGAGAGCTTGGGGAGGAGAACAACTCCCACCAGCCTTTTGCCTCCCCGCGTCTGCTTTACCATCGACGATGACGCGTGCTCTAACAAGAACATCACAGTACATTCTATCACATTTCCATGACCAAGAACATTCCCTGGCTCTGTCTAATTTACTGGTATAATCAGGCTGCCCATGCAGCCTGTGCAGCAAAGGCGTCCTCCTGCAGCACAAAGCACTCTGAGTGCACATAGAACCTGTGCCAAGGCATGGTTGGAAATGGATCCACGAGAGCCAGAGCTTAAGAGGTGCAACCTGGCCATTGAACTCCCTTGGATTTTGTGCTTGACATGTAATGCAGGCATTGCTCTTTGATTGAAAACTTTTTCCTTGGTAGTGAGCAAAGTAAACAGTCACTAGTCATAAATCTGGGACACATTCTCAGCATTATGTAGGAATTGGGAGATTTCTTTCAGCACCTTGGAGCACTTAAAAAGTAGGAGGCTGTCACAGTACTGCATATATTTAAAAAAACTCAGGTTCAAACTAACAGGGAGAACTCTATCAGGCTAGTGGTAAAGAAACAACCTTGCAGAGCTACACATGCCATTAAATAAATGAGTTCTCTGGGTATTATCTTGTCAGTGAATCTTGGTCTGTTAAAAATATTGTTACTTCTGTGATTTGTGAATCCTAAGTGGCTCAGTTCTGAGTTATATAAATAATACATTAATCCAGGTCTGTGGGAGTTAAATGACATCAAAAGCAGTAAAGAACATTGAACTCAACTTTACTACTGTAAAGGCAAACATATTTGTAATTGAAAGAAGACCTTCTGCAGAAAGGAGCTGTTGAGCTCGGTGATCTGATAACAGCAGAACTTTAGCATGAAATTCTCTGTGACCAACAGAGAGCAGCTTGTGAAAATACAGTTCATTCTTCAATTTATTTTGTTCAGCTTCTTTTTCTGTCAATACATCCCCCAGGCTAAATCTTTGCTGACAACAATAAAGTCCCACCAAAAAAATTCCTGCAGACTCTCCTTGCCCTGCTGCCACCCACGTAGCAACCTGCTATGTTCTGGGGAAAACACTGAAATTTTGATTACAGTCATTGCTCAGTTTACACTACAATGATATCAACACCAAGCAGGAGCTGAAAGCAGGTCTGCAGCAGAGAAATCATCAGAGAATTGGTCTCTCAAAAGTCTGAAAGGCATTAGAGAGATGCTGGAATTTTGTGGTCAAGCAAAAATTTGGTTTTGTGGGAATATTTGGCTTCACAGAAAGGACAACAGAAAATAAAACTTTCAGAAATGTTCCACAGAAAGTTTGTTTGCAACCTCATTAAGAAAACATGAGGATAAGGATATCAAAACATTCAACTGTCATCATTGAGGAGGAAGAATGACAAACACAACTGCTATGAGAAGGAAAGAAATTGTTTTAACAGCATTGCCATAATTTAATTTGTGGGAGCATGAATTTGTCCCTACCAAATAAAACTAAACATAGGGTCAGAAAGATACCTAATAGTAAAAAGAATTATAACAAATACCATGTTTCTCCATTCCTATATATCTCTGTTTTGTCATTGTTGTGTATTTGCTTTTGTCTCAGGTTACATGACTGAGTTTAGGCACCAAACTGTTGTAAATAGCAGTAGAAGAACTGGTAGTTCCCACCTAGGACCCAGGACCCCTTCTCTCAAAGGATTAATCACCAATGCATTCAAAAGCACCTGCATGTCTGTAAAAATCTGCTAACAGCATGAAACAGGGCTGTTTCTTAGGACCCATGAAGGTACCTGCTCAGTTCTGGGCACTACTGAGATATAAAAACACCCATAATACTTAGTTAAACTGGAAATAAAATACAGGTTTGTGAGAATTAGGTCCAGGGTGACTCCATTATTAGGACATAGATCCACTATTTCTCTCTAATCTGTGCTTAGCAGTCATATAATAACACATTCTCCAGCAAAGGACAATGACTCTGCAATTAGCAGGCTTAGAATTTTATATCCCCCATTCATAGATCAGCTCCTGTATGGAAAAATAAAGTGGATCTCTCAAAGGATGGCATTTTGGCTATTGATATTACTGTTAACATCCAGCATTGACAGCCCCAGAAATCAGGAAAACAGATTATTCTGCCTCACTGGATTCAGCTGAGCAAAGAACTGTTAATTTGGGAGACACTGGACTGGGATGGAGCAGTTCTGGATCCCATCTAGATCTGCCTCAAAATTTTCATGTGAGCACGGGCAAATCAATTAACTCTGTATGGTTTTAAATACTCACAATCCTCTCTTCATTTCCTTATCTCATGACTCTGCTGGCTCTCTGGGCTAGGACTCCCACCAGAAGCTTGCAGCAGGCTCAGCTCAGCGTGGCTCTGCTGGAAACGTGATCACCATCAGACTCAGGAGACAGGTGAAACAATCCCAGCTGAGGAGCCCAGGGGCCGGAAGGGAATGTCTGCATTTCTCCTCCTGCTTCTGGCTCAGCAAGGCTCACACTTTCATATATGCACATTTCTCAGGGGTGCCAAGGAGCACCCAGAGGAGTGGTGATTAGCAAGTGCCACTAAAACATGCCCATAGCCGAAAACTCCATCTTCCAGCAGTCACTGACCGTAAGGAACACAATTTTCAGGGGCTGCCTGATCTCATTCTTGATCTCATGTTGGAAAGGCCTGAGGAGGGGGTCACTAATACCTGTTCTCTCATCCCAGAGAGGTCCTATTAGAGGCTGAGAGAGTATGCTGGCTAATCAGAGCTCAATCTACATTGGTCTTTCCTTCCACCTGATCTCCCTCTCCCTGCAAACATCAGCCATTATTTCCGTGCCAATTTATGTGACAATATATAATATCATAACAGCAGCATGCACAGCTTTGTCTGAGTTGTGAAACAGCAGCTCACAAGAGTTCACAATATCGTCAGTCAGTCTTCACAAGGGCTGACGGGCAGAGCAAGATCTGCAAAGGGATGTGTTATGATTTCATCCCAGCTGGGAGCTGAGCACTTCTGGTTCTGCTCTTGTACTTCCCGGAATGTGCTGGGTTATAACTGGAATTGTATGCAAAGAAATAGAGCCGACACAAAGGCAACACAAAGCTGAATAAACACAGCCGTGGACTGCACAGAATGGCCAGACAGGGCTTCCTCTTGGCTTTGATTTATAATGAGCAGAAAAGCAGTGACCTGAGCAATTATCCATCTCTTTGACTGCACTGTGCTCTTTCTGCCACAGTGGTTTTTTGCTAGAAGACACATAGTTATTTTTACATTTGCCTTTTTTTATAGAGGCAGAGTCTTGCTATTTCTGCTGTGATGGACTAAGCAGACAGCTGTGCCTTCCAGTAAAGCTGGCAACTATGACTTGCAAATATTTCTATTTATGCAGTTAAGCTGCACATTTCAAGGCTGAGCAATGCAAATTTCTTGTGTTTCTTTCTACAGCTCCTACTGGGATTTGAGGCAATCCAAGACATGAGAGATATCCAGGGCAGAACTGAGGAGGACTGTGAGGTTTTAAGATAATCCTAAATATTTTAGGATACTCATGTGTTGGGTGTTTTTAATAGGCAGGGCAGTGAAATGTGCACAATCCAGCATTAGCTTAGCAGAGCCAACAGAAGCAGCGTTTGTATGACAGCTCACCATCGCTCTAAGTGATTCGTTTAGATGTGTAAACAAGTAGCTAGTAACCAATCTACTGCTTAGATATAGAGAAGTAGAAGATGTATATAAGTAGCCTTCTGATCTGTAATAAACGGCTTTCACCGATCACATTGGTCTGCGTGTGATTGACCCGTGCCCCCGCTACATAATGGTGACCCCGAGGTGCCCGAATTAGTTCGTAACGAACTGCTACGTGCGCACGGGGTGCGGGGACGGCAGTCGTATTTCCCTGCAAGCCCCGGCAGGATGACCCCTTTTCAGGCCTGAACTTTCCCTGCAGTCCCGTGCAGGATGAATTATTAAGACGGAGCTCCGCGAAACGTCAAGACGACGTGGAATCTCACCGATAAGAGGTGAGCGGCTGCAGGGGGAGATGGGGCGGGACCACCATGAACGGGACGCGGTCCTAAACCTCCTCCAACTAATTCTCTCTAAGAGAGAGCAGAAATTTGATGCCTCGACTTTGAAAAGCTTTCTTAGCTGGGTGTGGGAGCAGGACTTGATATCGGGTGCTTCGGTAGCTTTTGAGATCAGCACCTGGGAGGCAATCGGAACAGCACTCTGGAATACTATAGCTGCAGGGGAGAAGGGAGTGAAGGAGGCTACAAAGTATGCTCCTCTTTGGAAGACCATAATTGATGTTTTGCGTGTTATGAAAGCGGAGAAACAGGCGGCTGCCGCTGCAGCGTCAACTCTCGACCCACCCCCTGCAGAGGCCCCACAGGCTTTTCCCATCAATAACTTGTTTTCGACCCAGCTGGACATTCCCTCGCGAGTGCCGGTTCTCCCCCCCCCGATCTCGCCGCCCCCCTTCATCTTGTTCGCCCCTCCCAACGGCGACAGGGGTGGAGGTTGATGCTCCCCTCCCCCCGTCACCACCACCACCGGTGGCTGCGCCACTCCCACCACCAGAGGTGCCCAGGGCCGAGGCCAGGGTCTCTCATAGAGACTCCAACTCCCGATCCTCCAACTCCCGATCCAACTCCCGACCCTCCAACTCCCGATCCTCCTCTCAAGGCCCTGATGATGTCAGAGGCGAGGAGGGGGAGGGAGCACCCCCTCCTAGAGCGGAGATCAAGGCTGATCCTCTGACTCCTCCGACTCCTCCCGATCTGTCTGCTGTGATTCAAGATCTAACAAAGACCCTACAGGCAATAACCTTAGATCAATCTCCTAAGGACCCTTCACCCGTAAACAGTCCGTATGTCTTCTCAAGCCCCCAACTGTCCCTGCGAAGTGCCCCCCTTGGATCGCAGCCAACGACTGCCGTACCGGCAGCTTCCCCTGGCTATTCAGCCAACAAGTGTCGTGCCAGCGGCTCCCCCCGCGCCTCAACCAGAAGCCATCGTGCCAGTAGCTCCCCCCCCGCCACCCTCATCACCGGAGGCTGCCAAGGCCAAGGACGCAGCCTCGTAGAGGCTGATCCCCAATCCCCCTCTCAAGGGGAGGTCGAGGCTGGTCCATTGACCTCTACTGATTTTTTTTAATTGTCATCCGAGATTTAGCAGAAACCTTGCAAGCGATACCTCTTAGTCTACCTGCTAGAGCTGCTTCACCCGTGAACAAATCGTACACCTTCTCTGACTTTCTCCCCTACTTGAAGATCTACTTTGAAGTTAACATCTCTCCCCCCGGGAGCTGCGCGGTGCTCACAGCTTCGACCCCCAACAACCTGTGCTGACAGCTCCCCCACTGCGGCTGCTTTACTGACCGTGCGACCTGTCCAGTTACCCTGGCAGAGCCATCTCGGGAAGCAGCACAGAAGAAACAGCAGTTACCTGCCGCTTCCAGTCTTCGAAGTGCCTTTTTAATTAGTGTATCTGAGTTGTATTTTGAATTTGTTTCCAACTTTTCAAAATCAGACAGCAGTAATGATAACAGCTTGGTTAAATGAGAGGGTTTAGAAAGTGTTTTATGTGTATCTTTTATGCTCTGAAAGTCTTGTGTAGATTGTTAAGTTACTCGACTTTTCCCTGCACATCTTATCTTATTCCACAGAATTGGAATGTGAACTATGACATTCTGCCTTAAATCATGGCAGCAAGCCCCTCTCGCTTTCTCACTGTGTATGTTTCCTTTAAGGACTTTTACAAGCTTTCTGTTGAAGTTCTAACATTATCCAACTCTGATAAAACTTGTTTTTTCCCACAGGAAAAAATTTATCTTGTTTTCTACCTAGCTTGGCACCACTCCTGCTGTTTGGCCTTCAGATTCCTTGAGCTGCCTGGAGCAACCCAAATACTAAAACATAATTAAACACAGCACAGTTATATCCCATACAAAATTAGCAAAGTCCAAAGTGAAATTTTCAGGTTGTTTCCTCAAAGCATCATTTATACTTATATGTTGATGCATCAACTCGGTGGTTTTTTTTTGGTTTTTTAGTCTTACTCAGCATACATTCACATTGGACAAGACGCATAGCTACAGCAATTAACTTTAAATCCTGCTAGGCCTGACTCCCTATTTGTTATCTGCAGAAACTTTTAAGAATCGACTATAATTAGATCATAGTTTTCTACTGTAAAAAGTGTAGTGCTAGCTTTACCTGTTTGCATACACAGCTTTAATAAAACAGTTTAAATGTGACTGTTTTGCCATAAATACATGTGACAACATTTCCAGCTAGTACAGCTGTTCAGAGATGCAAATGTGCGTGTTCTTCCTTGTCACCTATAGCTTGCACATGAACTTAACATCAGAGTAGTTTAAGTCCTTGATGTCGTCTTTACATCTCAGACCTATTGTATTTATATTTACAGACAGTTGTCTTACCATCTGCGAATTAAGCAGGTTTTAGATGCAATTTTCCAAGATGTACACTATCATCCCTGTGAGTAAAGCTGCACCTCGAAAACATCTTAGTAAACTTACACTTATCTCAGAGGAGTACAGACTGTTAAACAGGCATTTTCAACACGACTATAAATCTGCCACACTTTAAATTTCTTTCCAGTTAATCCTACCCTCTAAAGTTCTATGTTGCTGCTATTTCATTTACAACTCAGTTATTTTTCTTGATATTATTTGCTGATGTTTAACTGCTGTATGATGAGTTTTCAGTAGTTTCTTATACGGGAGAGGTCAAAATAGGTTGAGTTCTGCTGTATCTGAAACTCTCAAAGTGTACCCTTAACCTTATATCTAGTTTAGTAGATTTAGAGTTAAACGCTTGCAGAGGCATCCAGAGTGACTACTTCTCTAATTCAAAAGATTTGTTTTTTCTTTCCACAGGTATGCTGCAGCAAATGTACTAAGAATGTTGTTTGAGTCTTTTATGTATTCTGAGTTTATAAGTCAGACCTGTCAACTTTAAGTTGATCAAAATTTATGTAAAGTCTGTTGATTTTCAGTTCGATTAAGAAGTTAAATTTTAGTAACCTCTGAAAGAAAGAAAAGAGAAGACAGACGCTTGTGGTCTAGCGAAGAAAATTTCTATGTTTGTGAGTGGTAGTGTTGTTCAGTGAATTTGTAACAGCTGGCAGAGGCGTGTAACTTGCTGCCTCAAAGCCAGAACTGGCAGAGTAGCATCCTGAGGCCAATTCTGTAAAGTATTTTGTGGCCTAAGAGTCAGTGGGAACTTTAGCAAAATCAAGTCAGCTTTTGTTTCCTTGTGCGTGTGTGTGAATTGTCTGTGTTAATTTGTATTTTGCCGGCATGTAAATCTAGGTAGAGGCGCCTATGAGATAAAACTTATTTTTTAAGTGCTTAACATTAATTTCTCTTCACTTTCAATTATTGACTTTAAGCTCTGTTAGATTTATCTTAGTTTTAAGCAAAGTTAAAGTTCTGTCAAAACAAGCAAAACAAGACAACACAAAGCAAAACAGAACAAAGAAAACATTAAAAAAAAAGAAAAAAAAAAAAAGAGGGGGAAACAGGGAAAAGAGTTCTTTACAGTTCTTTTTCTTTACAGTTCCCTTGCTATAGAGATAAGATAAAGTCAACTGAAATGTTCATGATAAAGAATTGGTAAGACAAGTGAAGATGCAATTTGTCAAATCCTTAATTTCATCACAAATCCTATGGTTCTGAATGTTCTACATTAGTCAATCAAGATGACTATAACAACTTTTGCAGCTTTATCTTCTGTAGGTAACAGAGAAGAATGAACATCAATTTCAAATCATGAATATTATTAATTGTAAGATGCTTAGTGCTTCTCTCTTGTTTTCATTTTGCTTTACTGTCACATATGCATAGATGTGTAGAAAACATAATCTCACTTTTTCAGAACAGTTATTGTTACTGTATTAACAATTCTAGATGTGTTGTTAATGTAATAATATGAATTTACTAAGCTTTTATAGAGAACATTATCCAGAAGATATTATTTGATGCTATACATATATATTTCTTTGTTCATAGCTATTTGTAGTTTGTTTATGGTACCATTGATTATTTAGTTAAAACTAAATTGACAATGATAAATTTTCACATAACCCTGTGTAGTTATCTGTAAGAAGTGTATTGTTTTAAAAAAAAACTGATATTAATAGAGACTTCTTTGTCAGATGGTTTAGAGACACCCTCTCAGTCAAGGCCTAGGCTCTGGCCAAGCCCTGGCCCGAAGCTGATCGGGTACTGAATCTTTAATCCCAGATGTTTCTACCCTAAAACTGCAATTGAGTCATTTTGACTCACCAATTCGGCTTGATAAGAACTGGAACCCCTTTCAGGTAAACTTGAAAGCCTTGCCCGGGAAAGGTCTTCAGGTATCGCCTGTAAAATGGGACTCTCCAGTGATTGTAGACTCTGGGTAGTAGCTAATAGCTAAATGGTTAATAATCTGTGTACTTTTGAAGTACTGCTTTCTTTCTCTTATGTATTGCACCTGTAGTTGCACCTGTTGCCTCTATCACCTTCGCTCATAATGCAAAACCCGCAATTGAGTGTGTAATAACACGTAATACCAAAGCTCAGGTAACCTGTTAACCTAGAGAAGAGAGTATGCATGTGTTCTATCACCAACAGTTTCAAAGCAATTACCTACTCACCTGATCAGAATCAAGAACCAGAGTTCAGAAGAAACCATGGACTCTTTAATCAAGATTTGAGCTTGACAGAGACTTTAGAGCAACGGTGTATATTGTTTTCACAGTTTCAATTAACTAAAGTAGTACTTGCTAGAGAAATTATTTTAAGTAACCGTATAGTAACGAGTTAAAGTAGAAAGGTTGCTCAAAGCTGAAGAATCATTGAGGAGCTCAAGAATTTGTGTAAGACAGTGTTGTTGTTGCTTTTGATAATAATAACTTTCAAAATGTTGTTTTGCTGTGCTTTGCAATGCTGCTCTATGCTAATTCACAGAGTGATAGAAAAATACACCAATCAAGCCTGGCTTGTGCAAAAAGAAAACGGGGGATATGTTGGGTGTTTTTAATAGGCAGGGCAGTGAAATGTGCACAATCCAGCATTAGCTTAGCAGAGCCAACAGAAGCAGCGTTTGTATGACAGCTCACCATCGCTCTAAGTGATTCGTTTAGATGTGTAAACAAGTAGCTAGTAACCAATCTACTGCTTAGATATAGAGAAGTAGAAGATGTATATAAGTAGCCTTCTGATCTGTAATAAACGGCTTTCACCGATCACATTGGTCTGCGTGTGATTGACCCGTGCCCCCGCTACAACACTCATGGACAGGAGAGCTGCTTGTTCTGTCTGTAGTACAGAACTCCTAATAGACAAATATTCTTCCTGTCCTTCCAAAAATATGAAAAAAAATCATCAGTATCTGATTTGTCTCTAATTTTAGTTGTGAATGTATGAGCATTTATCTTAGACACTGTAGGCACTAGACACGCAAATTGAAGGTTAATTTTTGATAGTATTCTAAGCACACTTGTGTGCCACTGAACAGTGCTTGCATACATGAGAAATGCAAATCCCATCATCCAATTAAACCATGCACTTTGTTAGGTCTCACCTCATCGATGTCAACAGTAATTATGCTTATTTATGCCCACGCTGAATTGGGTTTGTAAAATCATAAGGTAAAACCCAGATATTACACAAGCAAGATTCCCATGGACAACAGCTTGGCATTTACTTTAAAAGATTTCAGGGTTTGGCCTGTAGAAAAAGAAAAGAGCTAAGTGATCCCTCACTCTTATTATATGATGTGGCTTTCCACAGTTCCATGGTTTCATTTATTCTTCTTTGCTCCAGATTTTGTGATGGAGTTTCCACTATTCCCCTACTGTTTATTCACTCCCTACTCACCCTCATTGACAGGGAGAGTTCCCTGGTAGTCAGTTTTGATATTCTTTCACTTGGTTTCCTTACATCATTTCCACTCAGCTTTAACATCTTACTGAACACAGATTTTTAAAAATTTCTGCACCAGAGTAGATGCAAAAGGGGGTTTAAAGATGTTAGTATGAATATAGGATTCCAAATATAAATAAAGGGTCTTGAATTTTTTTTTTTTATTTCAAAAGATGTATACTGATAAACATTGATTAAAAAAATCTCAATTCCCACGTATTTCAGACCTCATCAAATAGAAATTGATGATTGGCATTGTCTGCAACTCTGCCTAACTGCTAATGAGCCTGCTTCTGTCAGGACTCATCTGTGCCATTCTCCATTGCAAGCAGCACACGTAGAAATCATCCTTCTAAAAGCTGATGTGGTGGTGAAGAGCAATGCTACTGAGGTACAGCAACTCAACTTTCAGTCTTTACCTAAAAGCTTTATTTAAGAATTCCAGCAGGCCCAGAAACCTGTGCCTAGCAATTAGGAACAGCTTTCACCTGAGGCACTTGCCTCACCTCAAGCACTGTGTGCAGTTTTGGGAGCCACAAGATAAGAAATTAATATTAATGTGAGCCATTAGAAAGTATCCAGAGGGGGGCTATGAAGATGGTTAAGGGTCTGGAGCAGAAGTCAGGGGAGGAGCAGCTGAGGTCACTTGGTCTGTACAGCCTGGAGGAGACTGAGGGGAGACCTCACTGTGGTCTTCAGCATCCTCATGGGGGCAAGTGGAGGGGCAGACACTGGTCTCTTCACTCTGGTGACAGTGACAGAGCCCGAGGGAATGGCCTGAAGCTGTGCCAGAGGAGGTTTAGGTTGGATATTAGGAAAAAGTTCTTCCCCCAGAGGCGTTTGGGCCCTGGAACAGCTCCCAGGGAAGTGTTCACAGTACCAAGCCTGACAGAGTTCAGGAAATGTTTGGACAACACTCTCAGGCCCATGGTGTGATCCTTGGAGATAGCCTTGTGCAGGGCCAGGAGTTGGACCTGACAATCCTTGTGAGTCCCTTCCAACTCAGAATATTCTGTGATTCAAATTGTAATTGCTTTGCATTTTTAGTGACACTTCCTCGGGAGCCTATACAAGTTCCTTTGTACATGTTGAGCCTTAAAAGCATTTTTGTCTCATTTAGAGACCAGTAATATAAAGATTAAACTGACCTCTATGAAACTGATGTTAATTTCTTATCTGTATACAAACTGTGTGCAAAACAAACAAAAAAATCTTTTGGGATGTTTGCATGGAGATGGTGTTACTACCAAGCACTTTCACTGTCTTGCAAAAATTTTTCTGATTTACAGAACCACAGAATCAAATAAATTGGAAAACACCTCTGAGATCATCAAGCGATTCCCTTGACTGAACACCACATTGTCAAATGGACCATGACACTGAGTGCCATGTCCAGGTGTTTCTTGAACACATCCAGGGATGGTGACTCCACCACTTCCCTCAACAGTCAGTTTCAATGCTTGATAACTCTTTCCATGAAGAAATTTTTCCTAGTATCCAATCTAAACCTTCCCTGGTGCAACGTGAGGGTTAGGGTGAGGCCATTTTCTCTTGTCCTATCACTTGTTACCTGGGAGAAGAGACTGACCCCACGTGGATACAGCTTCTTTTCAGGGAGCTGTAGAGAGTGATAAGGTCTCCCCTGAGCCTCCTTTTCTCCAGGATAAACACCCCCAGCTCCCTCAGCTGCTCCTCATTGGACTTGTGCTCCTGACCCTTCCCCAGCTCTGTTGCCCTGCTCTGGATGCATTCCAGCCTCTCAAGGTCTTCATTGTCATGGAGGGACCAAAACTGGACACAGCACTTGAGATGGGGTGTCACCAGTGCCCAGCACAGGGGGACAATCGCTGCCCACACTATTGCTGACACAGGCCAGGTGCCATTGGCCTTCTTGGCCACCTGGGCACTCCTGGCTCATGCTCAGGCAGCTTTGAACCAGCACCACCAGGTCCTTTTCCAAAGACAGCATTCCAGCCACTCTGCCCCAGCCTGGAGCACTGCAGGGGTTGTTTTGACTCAAGTTCAGGAGCTGGCACTTGGCCTTGTTGAACCTCACACCGTTGGTCTTGACCAACAGATTTTCTTTGTGGGACTCGATAAAACATATAAACAGTTTTAAGAGAATCTTGATTTCTTTATGTTCCTGCCTGACTCCTCTTCATGATCAAAAAATCTTAAAGCAAATGCATGATGATGGCCAAAAAAAGAAACTATGCAAACTGTTTGGTTTGATTTCCTCAGGAAAAAAAAAATCTATGCCAAAAAAAGAGAAAAGTAAAAAGTAGCCACTTGCATCATGTTAAGTGGATGGCACCACAAAAATGAAATTTACAGAGATACAAGTAAAAAGAAGTGTTTCCTTGATTTTAAGGGAAAGTATAAGCCAGCATGTATGAAACATAGAACATTACAGGAAACAATGAGCAAGTTTGGTACAATTTTAAGAAAAACTTAGCTTCATATACACGAAATGAGATTGTTTTGCTAATAAAAAGCATTGATGTGCTTTCAAAAAATGCAATGTTGCTTGTCAACGTAGAGATTTTGCTTTGATCATTGAAAAATACAAGCAGAATTTCATCTCTGCACTGCAAGAATATACCAGAGAATCAAAAAATAAACAAAGTACTTTGCTGAAAAAGGAACTGAAAAGCCTGACAGTACATGTGCTACCTGTGCCTGTAATTCCTATGATTATTGAACAATCAGTCAGTTTCTTTTTCTTAAATTTTTGGGCAAGAATGAACTGGTATTCTTACTGATCTCTTGGGTAAATTAATTAATTTTACCTTACTGAAGACAATAGAGACAAAACCTGGAAACCACAAAAGCAATCCTCCCCTGCAGGATCACAAGGGTGATGTGGCCACTGATGACTGATTCTGGAAGAAAGAACAGGAGTTATACACAGCTCAGTATTCTTGTAATTGCTTAACAATTTCACAGATTTATTTAGAACTCTGATTATTGAAATATGCATAAAAATAAGGGAAAGTTTAAATTTTATTTCCATACAAGACTGAAAATTGGATCTCAGTGTAAGTAATTGCCTAATGCCCAAGTGCAAAAGTCTAAATAACTATTCCAGTGCTCTAAAAAAGAAAATAAATTATTAAATACAATTTCTCTTCTGAACTATAATTTATATTACATATAAAATGAAAACTAGAGAATGTTTTAATCATGTAGGTTTGAGATTTTGTAAATGTATACAATTTGGAGAAAAATATAAGATGTGAGTGTTATATTGACAAATATTGGCCTGCAGTGATAGTTACATAGTGCATCCAAATATAAATTTATTTTATCTTTGGATTCCAGTAAGAATTACTGTTGAGTTCAACCAATCTGAAGATATGGAAAAATAATTGAAAAATTATTTTTTTATAATTATTGCAAAATATGAAGAACTGTCAGATAATATAAATATGTTGTTCTATTTGAATTACCACCCTCTCTCTTCCTGCTCCCAAATCCTTTCACTTAACACAGTTTGGACTCACCTGGTGAGTAAAAACTCATTTACTTTAGGGCTGTATCTGAACTTCAGGCTTTGGGGATATTTATGTCAAACATTGGTTTGGATGTCACTGCTTTCAGCTGAGAATAAGGAACTCTGGCAATAGAATTAATGTAAAGCATATTTGGCTCATTGGGGGAAGCATGAATAATAGATCTGTTATCAATTAGCTGGTTTAATGAACTGCTCCATATGTCAAGGAACTGAAGAGTTTTCTATATCTGTACATCTCTGCATCTACCCTCATGTTCAGGCTCAGGGTCCAGGGTATTTTTAAGCTGGCTTTTTCTCTTCCCTTCATCCAACCTCTCAGAAATTCTGCATTTTTAAAATTAAGGATAAAGCATAGTTCTTTAGAATGCCAAAGGACATGGAGATTTTGTTTTAAATGCTTTGAGAGGAGTTAATTTTTAGTAGGAGCCTAAGGCCTTGGAAAAATGTCAGTAATTTCTGAAGACATAGGAGTCATTGACAAAAATCTCAAGTACTGTTTTAATTCTAGGGTATTTACATTTAAAAATGAGGAAATGAGGTACTGAGGGACTGAAGCTGTGAAGCCTAATGAAACAAAAAAAAATCAGTAAAGGACTGGCTATTTGGGGGAGAAATAATTTCAGAGGGTGAAAACTGAATCTTTAATAATAAAATTAAAATTGGGATAATTACATACAGTCTCAATTCATCATGGCAAACCAAGTATTTGGAGGAGGTCTGAAATATCTCCTTTAGGTGGCAGAATATTTTCACAAAATACATCAGAGCTGAAACAACACTTCATGGATCTGGAGCAGTGGCAGCAATCTGCAATAGGATTGAGTTTGTTGGTACACTGTGCAGAACCAGTGCTGTGACCAAGGACATAATAAATGAGTAATAGTGAGCACATCTTTTAAACTATGTTCATGGGTTTGATATCTGCTCTTATTAATAAACTGAGACTGAAAGGAAACATTATTTCTTTCCACAGCTCCCTGCTGGGTTGTTGTACTGGAGGTAGAGCCAAATTCCTCCAGGTGCACAGTGATGGGCACAAGAGGCAAGGCAAGAAATTGCATTTTTCATTAGGTATAAGGAAAAAGGAATCTCCATAAAGGCAGTGCTCAGACACTGAAATGGTGCTGACCAGAGAGACTGGTCATTTCCATTTCTGGAGACTCTGGGCCCATATAGGCTTCCTGAAAACAGCTTTCTTTTCCATCTTTTGTGAACTTCCCAAAAACGGTTGGTGGTTTTCCAGAGAAATTAAGATTTCAGATTGGAAACAACTGGAATAGACTGGAAGAGATTGGCCTTTCAGTTCTGTACCATAGCTTGTAGCTGCTTCTGTCTAGATAACACAGCTACAAAAGGCTGATTGCTTCTGAAATAATGTAGTTGTTAACTGTGAAGTATTTGGGCAACAAGCTCCTAAAGGCAATGGAAAAATTATCTTTTATACTATCGATAACACATGAATTCTACAGAGGCACACCCAGAAGGAAGTTGTATACAGGTTTGTTTTTGTTACTCCATAAAGAAATTGTTAAAGCATTTCTGTTTTCCACAGCTTCCAGTGGTGGCACGTGTGTTCACGGACTCTGATTCAAAAATGCCTCCCTCGCTGTGCTCACACTGTGCTGCTGGTGGGAGCTGGAGGTACAGAAGGCTTCAGCCACTCTGACCTTCCACAAATTCTCCAGCTCTTGTCCAGACAAATCTCACACCCCCAGATGGCTGAAAATTTTGTTTTGAGTTAATGATGAATGTTTTCAGAAGGAGAAAAAGTGCTTTCTAGCTGTGCGTGTCATAGGATCCTGAGAGAATTTGTGAGCTGGATGTTTAAAAATGTTCATGGGAACTTGTTCATCCAGTCCGAGCAGACTTCTGCAACTTACAAAAAATATAACAATATTTGAAAATAAAGTCTGAACTGACAAATTTTGCACTTAGTTTTCTCAAGCAGGACTATGATTTTACTGGTGGAAATCCCTCCTCTTTGGTTAACTGTATCTGCCAGTCTGACACCTCTGATTATTTTTTAGGATGTTACTGCTGCCTCCCTCCCTCCGTCTCTGCTCTTCCTTCCCATAATAAGAAGGGGAGTGCAAAGGCTATAGGGCCAAGAACTGCATTACTGAGACAACTCTGGCAATCAGTGTGATCTCTGTTACTGGAAGAGAAGCATAAAGCCTTTCTGGTATGTGTTTGAAAGCTGGTACTAGAAAAGAAATCACCGTTTTTTTTACATTTCCCATCATACTTAAAGGCAAATTCCTTTTGATAGGCAACCTTATTAAAAAGAAAGTGTTCTCTCTTCTGCTCTTAAGAAACCACTTTTTTTTCCTTCTATTTTTTTTTTTCCCTGGCATTAAGGTTTTTCATAAGACTGATCCAACATATTAAAGATTAAGATGGATGACGGCACATCTTGATTAAAAACCTTTCTATGCAACAGTACAGTCTTACCCTTGTGCTCAAGACACTGAGAATGAACCAATCAGCTGCCAAGTGGAAGCATCATCAACTTGTGGAGGTCAGAGCCACCTCTGAATGTATTTGAAATATGCTGCCGAAAACAACTTCGGGGAATTTTACTGGAAGCCATAAGTCTTTTATAAAGCTCCAGCTAAAACATGTCCTTTCCTTGCCCTTTTGCTTGACTGATAGACCCAGTTCAGTGTGATATGAATGTTTAGTACATCTGCTCTCTAACACTCTCTAACAAAAAAAAAAGTTGATGGGTTTCTTGATTTCATGGTATTTTATGCTCTTAAATGTGTGACAGTAATGAAACAGTTATTTGAGATGAAGACACTAGAAGAAATGTCAAATATTATCATGTTGAGTCTGCTGAGACAAAATACATTTAAATTTTTTTTCCTCAGTAATTTTCATCTAACCTTGTTTAGCTCATAGTCACAGATTTAACAGTCCTCAATTAACACATCCTGCATTTGTTGCTATTGAACTTGATCCAATTTCTATTACACTATTACCATAGATCATCTCATTTTATGAAACTCTTAACTTTACTGTGTTGACAACATCTCTCATTTTGACCTTCTCAGCATTACCTACTCTGTACTGTTTACTAAATTATAAATGAAGATGTGGAGGAACTCAGGGATGTTGTTGATTCTGTGTTCAGACTCCCTTTATCCTGGTGCTTCAACATGATCCTTTATCACCTTCCTTTAAGTTCTCAATAGATAGAACATTTAGATCTCCCTCTTTTCCAATGTAACTAAATCTTATGATAATACATTAAAAGGTTTTTTTACAGAAGCTACAGCCATTCCAAGTGATACATATAATTTTATTAATATTTTAGATATTCTCTATGAGTTCCCTGGAAATTCTGAAGTGGGTGTGCTCTGTTACAAGGGCAGAATACCAATGTGGTGTTTCCTCACCTAACTTAGGATTCTGGGATCTCCCTACAGTCAATACATTGGCAGGGGATATAAATAAAATTAACAAATCCTCCTTCAGGGCTAACCAAATAGATCTCTGCTTCTATCAAGGGAGCCTCTGTTGGTTTAGATGCCTACTGTTAGAGATTCAAATTTAATATGATGATTCCCATCACAGATTCCCTGAGAAAAAACCTTATTTATTTAGTATTTCATAATATAAAACTCATCTAGATTTAAATGTTATTGGCACTCTCTGATGAAAAAAAACCAACCTACTCCCCACAACATATGCATTGTACAGACCACTAATTCAACTGTTTTTTCCCTGGCTTGTTTGTTCAGACAGGGGAGATTTAGACCATAAGAACATGAGAATGTAACAGCTTATATTTAAACAGGGCACTGATTGAGAGAAAGAGCAGTGATCTGCTTGATCCAGTTAGCAGCATTTCGTGTTAGGTATTTTGGGTATTGTAAAGAGGTTAATTGCATAAATCAGAGTGGCAACACTTCAGGGGTATGCAAGAATTTATAGTTCTTTTTAAAAAGATCAACAGAGAGTTCTGTTGCCTTGACTGTGACAAGGTGCTTGGATCCTCAGCTGTCAGAAGGGGCCTCATTCTGTGTCTTTGCTGTCCGTTCTCTGTCTGGAATCAGAAAAGTCCCAGAAGTGGCACTTGGATTTGAGGAGGATTCCCAGCAGACGTAGCTCCTATTAGGTCACTGTGTTCTTGGCCTTGGTGAAAACAGGACATTTGGGAAAGCACAGACTGGAGGAGGCAGGGATGTGCAAAACACCAGCAGGATCTGCTCCCTGAGATAGTCACAGAGGCAGGAGGGCTGTAGCCTGTAGCTCTCCCTCTGGGCATCTTCAAATAAAGAGCTGGAACGAGTCTGCAGGTAAGGGAGAAACTTTGAAAAAGCAAAATAGTAGAAACTGTAGAAAAGTTGCGGGATGCAGCCCAAAAAGAAAATTTTCTTTGCATAACACACATGCCTCATCTGCATTCTGCCATCTGTGTGGAAACCTGGCAGACGGAAGTTTTGGTAAACTAAGGATATGTGCTGGCTTTGGGCTGAAGCTCAGGACTAATCTCTGCATTGTAACTGCCACGTCAAGAGGATTTTGTACCTGATTACAAGCATTTCCAGACTTGGAGTCTTCAGATCCCCACAGACACAATCAATTAACTGCCATGTGATTAAAAAAATCTTCATGGTAGGCAAAAGTCTCTTCTGAGCAGGTCTGAGTGTCTCAATTCTGACATATGACCACTTTGGAGGCGGAAAGTTTTTTAATGTTAAGTCTTTATTAATAAAGTTGTTCTACCTGAATAGTAAAGGTCTCCAATTTACATCCTAAGCACATTAGCAAGCATTCATTTGTTGCTCACAATTACATTGACTGATGTGATTGCCATGTGAAGTGCTGCAGTTTTATGATGATGATTTGCAATAAGTAAACTCCAAGTGCTTCCCAATCCCAAGATTAAAATCTGCTCTTTTATGAAACAATAATTCCACTACACTTGCCCCATCTCTTTAAGGAACTGTAGACCAATACAAAAAAATTAACACACAAGGCACTTGAAGAGTTTCTACACAATACAAAACCTGTTGGAGTAATCCTGTCAATAACTTCAGTAGAAGTCCGGAGTTCTGTTATTTTGCTCTCAAATATTGATTAAAATCCTTACATTACTTTTGTTTGCAATCTGAAAAGTGGAAGAAAAATTGTTGGTTGTCTTTTGCTTCTGGTATATGTAATTATATGTATTAAATTATGCTCTCTGTCCCAGAGGCACCATTTTTTCATGTTTAAGACCATGGCAGTCTGGATAAGGGACAGGGAATGAATGCATGGGATGAGCAACTCAGAGAATTTCTGAATCTTTTTGTGTTTGTCCAACATGATATTTGAAAATATTCAGACACCATTAACTTCAAAAGGCACCCCGCATTGGGATCTCAGTCTGTTACTAGTATTTCTGGTTTTATATCAAATGGCATCCTGAACCAGGATCCAACTCAGTTGCTAATATCTTTTCTGCACAAACTCATGTAACATTGCAGCTGGGCTAGAAGCTTCCTAGGTAAAATACTGTCACTGAAATTACAAGTGATGAATCAAACTTTAATGCAGTAATTATCTAACCAAATGTAACATTTAGGACTTGCACTTTACATTAAGTATTATGAAAACCTTTAATTTAGAATTATTTAGTACGAAAACAGAATGATTCATAGATGACAAAAAATAGACAAGTTAGTCAAACGTAGAGATGATTGAAAGAAACTAGAAAAATTCAAATAAGCTATTTTAGCAATCAAGAAAATGCTGGATTTAACCAACTGTTGATAAATGGAAAGTAATACATAATATGGTAAAAAAATTGAGCTAGTTACACAATTGAACAATTGTGTACACAATTGTACAATTTAGTACACTAAATTGGCAGGAGAATTCAGTAGAGATCTTTGTTTTGCTTTCAATTTCAGGTTCAGAAAAAAAATCAAATAAAATGAAAGATTCAAATGAAAGCAAAAAATGAGAATATCATTACTTTGCTACATAATAAGTGATCTCATTTTGAATGGAGTATGTTGTTTTTCATCTGGTCTTAAAGAGGGTAACGCAGTACAGCTAGAGGACTTGAGAAGTGTTGACAAAGGTCCAATAACCTGGAATAAAAATTAAACTAAAGAAGACATGAAAACAACAGGGTTGTTTAGTATGGAATGGAAATAAGGAAATTGAATAATAGGAAGAAATGTACACATATTGTATAATCTGGAAAAGGTCAGCCAAGGAATTCTGTTCCCCTTTTTTCATAACAAACAAATGTGAGGACATTAAAAAAAGTCGAAATGTGATGAACTGAAAATTGCAAAGAGGGAATTAGTGCTGTTTCGTACCGTAATTATCTGATAGAATCCTTTGCTTCAGGAAGCAGTTTTAGGCTGCAAGTAAAGAGGATTTCGAGCAGGACTGGTAACAATTTTGTTTATAAAAACCATCATTCACTACAATTACGGCACAGACTTAGAGGGATGTAAATCTCTTACTTCCAGCCCTAAACTAATCTTTGAATGGTAATCTGATCTTTGGGTTATTATGCCATACATTCAGCTGTTGCAAGTTTCTCATAAACTTCCCCAAACTTGTGTACTTTGACACAAGGTATCAGAGCAGTGCAATACAAGTCAGTATGGCATTTCTCATGCTTTTAATACCAGTAATGTCTAGTGAATCTGGAAACCAAATCTAGGAAATAAGTAGGGTTTTTCATTACAGTTCTCAGCAAAGCCAATTCTTTACACTGAGTTTATAAACATTTAGATAGCAAAGTGTCCCAGTGTCCCTATCTAGTTTCTGAAGTATTCAGAATAGTGTTGTGTTTTCATTTTAGCTTAGTCTACACCATCTACATCCAATCTGCAGCTGCTCAGCCATTCAAAACAAAAACTTTGCTTTATTGTTCAGGATATGTAGTGAATTCTGGTATATATAGACATATCTTATATATATCCTTGAACACATTTAATTTTAACCCAGCAACAGCCAATATAAGCAGAATCCCATATATAATGACAATTTTCAGTCCTTTCCCGCAAATACATTTTCTTACAGTATGAAACTAATTAGAATCTGTATCTTTGCCATCTTAGTGTCTTGTCTCTGGGCCTGTTTCCTTAGGAGGTGTGCTCCAGTCCTCTGATATCTTTGTGACCATCCGGACACATTCCAGCAGGTCCATGTTCTTTTTATGCTGTGAATCCCAGAGAAGGATGTAGGACTCCAGGTGGGGTGTCATAAGAGCAGAATATAAGGGGAGGATATATATTATATATTCCTCAACCTGCTGTCCGTGTGGCTTTTGAAGCAGCCCAGGACACAGTTGGCTTCCTGGGCTGCAAGAACACGCTGCCAGATCATGTTGACCTATTATCTAATGGCTTTTCATAATTATGTTTTCCATATCCTCAGGCTGAATTAAATAATAGTTCTTACTGGAATCCAGTGATGGCATAAGTGCATGTTTGGGTACACTATGTTGCTATCACTACAGTGTAAAATCTATTGATACAATGCTCATTTCTTATATTTTTGTCAATTTTGCATTCATTTGCAAAATCTCAAGCCTATGTGATTAAAACAGATGGATTATCCAATGTACTCTTACAAGGCATTTTAGAGAGGACCCTGATAGCAAAGACTTGCAGTCTCAAGAGTACCTGAATTTGACTTGCAGATCCAAGTCAGCAGAAGGATTGAAGTCCCTCCAAGTCTGTGTGCTGTAAGGGACTGGTCTCTTCAGATAACTCTTCATTTGTTTAGGAAATAATTAAAGAACAAATTCTTTTTGTCATTCTGTTCAGTTACCAGCTTTTCGCTTTGTTTGTTTTATAAATAAACTAAAATTGTGTTTGCCTTATGTTTTGGAAAGTCCAATCCATATTTACCCACCAGCACAGAGGATTAGCAGCTGTATTGCTGGAGTAGAGTTGAATTAGACAATCATTGATCCATGTGGTTGACTTACAATAGAAATTAATAGGAACATTTTCCTGAATCAAATTATTTCTTGATAAGACTGCTCAGTCAATAAGTGACTCTTGCAATATCATTCTGTAATGACAAACATAACATTCACTTTTCCTTAATCCCCTGCATGTCAGCCCATAGCAGACATCCTTGAAATATCTCACATAGTGATAAGTGTAATTTGTTTCACTTTAGGATTAAAACGCTGCTTCTTTGAAGTGGAGGTCTAGTCTGTCTAGTCAACTTGCTAAAGTGACAACATAGGTTTTAATGAGATGACTCAGTGAGTTCCAGATTGTGTTCATTGCATTGCTAAATAAATGTCCCTGTGCAAGTGGGATGTGTTACAACTCACACATTGGTGCCTTGCAGTGTTGCTGCTGGAGATGGCCAGCTAGCTGTGGGAATTTTCTTATGCAGGAAGCTTTCTTGTTATAGCTCAAGTGTATAAATATGAAATCTGTTTCTTTGCCAAGGGTATCATGGGGTGCGTCATGAAAAACATTGCCAGAAGGTTGAGGGAGGTGATTCTGCCTCTCTACTCTGACCTATTGAGTCCTCACCTGGACTGATGTGTCCAGTTCTGGGCTCCTCAGTATAAGGCAGATGTGGAGCTCCTGGACCGGGTCCAGCTTAGGGACTGGAGCATCTCTCTTATGAGGAAAGGCTGAGGGAACGTGGCCTGTTCATCCTTGAAAAGAGGTGACAGAGAGGGGACCTCATCAATGCCTATCAGTATCTAAAGGGAGGTATCAGAGGATGGATCAGGCTCTGCTCGGTGGTGCCCAGCAACAGGACAGGAGGCAAAGGCAGAAACTGATGCCCAGGAAGTTCCACCTGAACATGAGGAAGAACTTTTTCACTGTGCAGTGACTGTGCACTGGAACAGATTGCCCAGAGAAGGTGTGGAGTCTCCTCACTGGAGGTACTCAAGAAACGTCTGGACATCATCCTGTGCCATGCTATGTGCCTGAGCAGGGAGTTTGGGACACACAACCCACTGTGCTCTCTTCCAACCTGTCTTGTTCTGTGATTCTGTGGTTCCTACTGAAGACTATTCCTTCAGGACCTAGCTATAAATTTTCCCAGCCCTTCCTTCCTTTGTTGTTGGTTAGAAAATGAGGCATGTCTAAACCAAATGCATCCATAGGCTCTCTGGATTCAGGTCACCTCTGATAATCATACAGTGCTAAGTTTATTAAAGCAGGGGTAACCTCACTGTTCGGTTAGACATTAGGTCTTGGCATTAAGTAAAAGTAATAGTAAAGATGATTCATGATAGCAGAATCTGCACCTGAAAGGACAGTCAAAAGCTAAAGGGCCAGTCAGATGTTCATTTTATTCAGTATTGGGTTAAAGCCAAGGTACCCATCTGCTGGCCTGACAAAGAGTCATCTGAGTTTTGCTGCATTCCAGGACCTAAGGTCTGAGATGTTGCCCAGAGGGTGCCACAGCTTGTCAAGAACACAGGCTTCTATCCACTGCTACTCTTTCCGTGGGCATGAATGACATTGCAAGCCAAAATCTAGGCAGAATCAAGGAAGGCTATAAAGCCCTGGGGCTGTAACTGAAAAATAGTGCCCAAATTATCTTTTCTTCCATTTCACCAGTTAGAGGAAAGGATGCAGCCAGGAAGAGACATACAGTGGAAATCAATGTCTGACTTTGTGACTGGTGCAGTCAGGAGTGTTTTAACTTTGATGACAAAGGGACATTCTTTGATGACTGTAGCCTGTTAGGGAGGAATGGGATCCACCTGCTCAGAAGAGACAGGAAATCTTTGGCAGCAGGCAGGCCAGCTTTGTGAGGTGAGCTTTAAAATGAAGGACTTGGAGGGCAGGGTCCAAACTGAAAATGCCCACCCATCACATCCAACTGGGAATGAGCCAGGCCAACCAGAGAAGCAACAAAGATTCCTTAGCTGCTTCCCCAAATGAGAATCAGAAGGCCAAGCACCTCAAGCATATGCACAGCTGTGGTGGATCCTCTTGCACCCCTCCTGACAAACCTTCATGCTTGATTACCTCTCTGAAATACCTTTATACCAATGCACACAGTGTGAGGGATGAGCAGGAAGAATTGGAGGTCTGTGTGCAGTAGCACGACCATGATTTATTGCAGTTACAGAGACACGGTGGGATAGATCACAGGGAATGCTGGAATGCTGCCATTGATGGCTATGTAATAGCAATAAGGCCATGGGTTCAATCCCTGTATGGGCCATTCACTTAAGAGCTGGACTTGATGATCCTTGTGGGTCTCTTTCAGCTCAGAATATTCTGTAGTTCAGTGATTCTGTGATCTGTGAGGTGGTGGAGTTGTTCCTCATGTGAGAGAGAAACTGGAATATATTGAAGTCAGGGGGAGGATGGATAATAAGTTGAGAGTCTATGGGAAAGATTAAGGGACAGGCTAACATGAACAAAACTGTTATGGGTTTTTACGACAGGCTACCTGATCAGGAAAAGGATGAGGCCTTCTACAGAGAGCTGGGAACAGCCACGGTCACAGGCCCCAGACCCATGGGGGATTCCAGCACCCTGATATCTGCAGGGCACACACAGTCCAGGAGGCTCCTGCAGAGCATCAGTAATAGCTTTTTGTCACAGGTGGTGGAGGAGCCAATGAGGAGAGGAAAAAATTCTTTACTCTGGGAGTGGCAGAGCACTGGAAAAGACTGCCCAGAGAGGTTGTGGATTCTCCTTCTCTGAGGACACTCAAAACCTACCTGGATGTGATCCTGTGCAAGCTGCTTGAGCAGGGAATTGGGGTAGATGATCTCTAGATCTAACCCCAACCATTGTGTGATTCTGTGGTGTTGTAAGCACAATTGCCCTATTAATCTAAGTATGGTAGAATCTAGGCCACTTGTCTTCCTTTAAAAAAAAATAAAATTCCAAAATCACAGAAGTTCGCTTAGTTTTTTCGGTTGGCTTCAGGTCTGTAATGATAAAGATTACCCAGATGGAAGTAAATAATTGTTTCTATGACAACTGAGCCAGACAAGTAACTCATTCTCTTAGAGCTCTAATGGTGCCAAATGCAAGACTATTGAAAACAACTTGTTTTAATAAAATAAGATTCTGTGATTTTGAGTATACATTAAAATCAGATTTGCAAACTGCATTTCTGGCCTGCTCTGCTACTTTTTGCCATTTTTAGGATATTTTTTTCCTTAAATAATAACCACAATGTAGAGACTGTCTACTGTCTGCCTTAAGTAAATATCTTTCATTTAGATTGAATATTTTCTGTTGCTTCATTTTGACATTTCCATTCATGCACTAACAACTGCTCCTTATATTCAATTTTCCTTGCACATAGTTCAACCCCCTTGTTATGTATTTGTGGAGCTATTTATTGCTTAGTAAAACTCTAGTCTTTGTGATTTCACTCTAAAACATCACTGATTATTGATTCTGTATTTTAAAGTGCTCACAGTTTGGATTCTGTGGTTAGTACTCATTGCAGGTGTGCTGCTTAAACCACAACAATGAAGCTTTTTTGATGCTGGTCAGCTCTGTTTGTGTATCCTACAGGAAAATTTAAATTATGAATACCTGAAGAATACAGTCATTCTAACACTCCCGTCACTGTTTCTCTTCTATAAAATAACTTTTTGATGAGTAAGGAGAAGGGTGCCCAGATCTTTTAACATTAGATAGGTAAATTGGAATGCTGAGAAGAGTCACTAATGGTTATAAAGAAGAGAATGGAATGATACTGAAGTGTACTTCACTTTAAATTTTCACTCAATTGAAGTGAGAGAATCAAACATACTCTTCTTTATGAAAACATCTTTCAATTTCATTCATTCCAGATTCTTCTTGAGGGGAAATAAATGAGCCTATTGTATTTCCAATACTTCTTTTTTATGTAAGAGAATACTTAGTCCATGGAGGGTCCTATGCTTATGAACTTGTAGGACAAAGAAAACAGATTTGTGTTATTTGGCTGCAAGATGAAACTCTACTGCTTTACGTTGCTGGAAAGAAAAATTCTATTACCAAACCCCCCAGAGAATATAAGAAAAAGTATAATGCCTTTAAAAGAAATATTTTATGTTTCACACTCAGAAAAGATCTGTACTATCATAATTTGCAATATCATGACATGAAAAATGAAACCTGTTGCAAAACCAAGAGGATGACATGATGAAAGTTGGGTAGATTGATCAGTTGTTAAGAACAGTCAATTTTTAATAGGATTTGAGCATAACAAGCTTATAGGTACAAATATTTAGGCATCTTTAGCAAAGATTTTTTTCAGTGAAAGAAAAAGCCATAATTGTCTCCAAAATACAAAAAAAAAAAACCCCTGCCATAATGAATTGAAAATAAATAGTTTCTTTACAAAGTTTCTGAAAAAATTCTTCCTGTATCCACATACAACTAACTCACTTGCTTTTTCAAATTCAGATTATTTTATTCACAACCCTTTTACAGAAGCTTTTACCTACTTGCTTTGCCTATTGTTTATCTTGGCCATATCAGTGATAATACAGTGCTGTAAAGTAGAAAAATTCTTCCTGAAAAGACTGCAGAACTAGCAGTGGTGAAAAGAAAAGTTTCATCCTCACAAACTTCAGGCAAGCGCGACTCAAGGAGCCAACGTTTCCCTAATTCCTGATTTATTGAAGGTGTACAAGTTTCTCCTAATAAGACAAAGGTTTTTTTTTTTAGTTGGTGTGTTCATATTGCATCTTAAAAGGGAAAAGAACTTCTCTCTTATTCTTTGACACTTAGATTTTAGAGGAAAATTCCTTAGGAAAACATACTGATTTTTGCAGTAAGCGTTTTTTGTTTATTCTACATTTCTTGCTTAGCTTTGAAGACCAACACAAGGGAGATCTGTTACCCTCTTCCTGTATAGAGAAGGTCACTTTTGAAACCCTGACATTATGAAAAATTGCTTTAATCCAGACATTTCGTTTCTGTAAAACACAGTTTGGAGAACTGAAAGCATCATCTGTCTGTCCAGCTACCACATAAAGAAAGGGAAACAAGTACCAACTACATCTAGAGCAGCTCACTTGTCTAAAGGCATTGCAGAAGTTATGCTTCAAACTCACAGCTGAACATGAAAATATGACATTTAATAGCCCAATACAAGAATCTTATTAAGCATTTCACTCCAAGCCCCTGTAGTCAATACAGAGAGCTTGTCAAATTAAACAGGGAAGATCAGAACACAATTTCCATGTGAACACTGAAGATCCATGTGAATCAACACACCTGAAACAACATTAATTCCATTTACTCAGTCTGTGTCTGCTAGAACAGAAGCCTAAACAGCAATGACAACTATATCAACACTGGAAATACACTAAGTAGGATGAGATTAATCCCTTTTTTGATGCAATCTGTTAGATGATTGCTGGGATTTGTATCTAAACTGCAAATGCAATAACAATAATAGGGGAAAAAACAATATAAATAATGAGTATTAGACAAGGTAAATAGCTATTGAATCAGGTTATCCAACAATTTTGCTAGTACAGGAGAATTTTTTATAGCCTACTCATTTGTTGGGTTTTTAAAAAAAATTATTATCAATGATGCTTTTGTATCATCAGTTAAGATACTAGCTCAGGATTTAATGATCTCCTTGTTATGATTCCTGATGGGTGCTAGAATGGGTGAAAATGACAGAATATAGATCCAATCTGTAATAAACTGAATCTTATGCATACCCATGGGTATCATACACATTGAATTTCACCATCTGCACTTCAGTTCTTTGTTTATTTCTACATTTTCTGGGTTTGATGGGGCTGTTGTGGGTTGGGTTTTGCTTGTTTGCCATCCTTTTTTGTTTGCTCTGCCCTTAAATAGTTACAGAAGAGCAGAGATTGAACAGATACTATTTCAACAAGAATCAGTTCACTGAAATTTTACCCCAGAGTGACTGATGATTTTGGGTTTTTTTGTGTTTTGTTTTTTTGGTTTTTTTGGTTTTTTTTTCCTGCTGTGAAATATACTAATTAACAACCTACTTCATAAAAATGTTACACTTCTAGGTGTGCTTCCACATCTTCAAAGGAATAGAATCAAGAGCAAAATTGGTAGAGAAATACCTGAATGCAGGTTTGGATTTTTTTTCCCTTCAATGTTATTTTGTCTATATTTCTTCAGTCTTACAACAAGTGTTACATCTCAGCCAACATATTTGAGGTTTGTGAGCTATTACCGAAAAAGAGAAGGAAGAGTGAATAGTGACAGCATCCAAAATAAAGTGAGTAGTGACAGCATCCAAAATAAAGAAATCACAGGTGTTTTACATGATTAGTGCAAGTAACTATAAAATTTTCCGGTGTAGCATATCTACCTATGCTGAAATAGCTCCTACTTCTTCCGGATGACCTTGTTCAGCAGCCAGATAATACCTCCCTGCCCATCCACCCACCCACTCCCTCTTCTCAGCATGACAGGGGACAAAACAGGAGTAAAAGCTCATGGGTTAAGATACAGAGAGGAAGAGCAGTTGTCACTTACCATCACAGACAAACCGACTTGACTTGGGGAAAGTCAAGTGTATAGTTTTGGGACCCACAATGCAAGAAGAAGAAGAAGAAGAAGAAATAAATAAATAAATAAATAAATAATAAATAATAAATAAAGCTGTTTGAGAGTGTCCAAAAGGGTGTGTGAAGATGCTGAAGGGTCTGGAGGGGAAGTCAGAGGAGGAGCAGCTGAGGTCACTTGATCTGTTCAGCCTAGAGAAGATGACCCTGAGGGGAGTCCTCATTATGCACTTCAGCATCCTCATGGTGGGAAGCAAAGGGACAGAGATTGATCTCTTCTCTGTGGTGCCCAGTGATAGGACCTGAGGGAATGGCCTGAAGCTGAGTCAGGGGAGGTTTGGGTTGGATATCAGGAAAAGATTCTTCACCCAGAGGGTGATTGAACTCTGAAACAGGCTCCCCAGGGAAGTGATCACTGCACCAAGCCTGACAGAGTTCTGGTTTTTGGACAATGCTCTCAGGCACATGGTGGGATTTTTAAGGTGTCCTGTGCAGGGCCAGAAGTGGGACTGATGATTTTAGTGGGTCCCTTCCAACGCAGGATATTCTGTGATCCTATGAAAAGTAATTTAACTTATTGTCATTTAAAATGGAATCAAGTAGTGAGAAACAAAGGCAAAATTAAAATGCTTTCCCCTCTCCTCCCCCATCTCCCTCCCCTAGGTCATGCCTTTCCCTGGGCTGCAGCCCTTCAGGGGCAGCTGCTCCCGCTGGGGTTTCCATGGCCCTAAATCCCACCATCCTAAGGACAATCAGCTCAAGTTGCTCATTTCCTACACAGCCATCAGCTCCTTGGTGCCATTCCTGAGCTCTGTGTGCTGTACACTGTTCCCTGGCTGTACAGCTGTGCAAGGGCTCTAGGACATGGCCAACGCCTGCAGGACAGACAGAAGTCTCAAAAAAACCCAAACCCAGCCCAAATCTGTGTTCTTTGTCAGCTGGGACATGAGAGGAGCTGGACTGAGAGAGAATCAGGGTGTCTGACTGAGGCTGCATTCAAAGCAGATTTTCATGATGTATTCAATGTCAGTTTAATAATTTCAGAGACTCAAAAAAAAATTCTTAATGAGAAGGGGATGATGATAAAGAGAATCTGCTGGTCTGCGTGGGTTTGGGGGTGGGGTTTGTATGCCATTCTTTTGTATGAAAAAGGTGTTTCAGGCTTCCAGGAATATTTTGCACCTCCATCTTTATTCCCATGTGGATCTTAAACCTCATATGTGGATTAAAATAGCACCTTTCACATAAAATAATCTCCTATCTGTTGCATGGGACTGTAAGTACAGGTTTAGGGCAGCATCTGTTTCTGTGACTATGTAACTCTAAATATTCTGTGAAGTTCGACTAACCTTGTCCAGTTTGCTCTGGAAGCCCTCTCTGCCCATTCCATTCCTCCAGCTGTGCCTTTTCTTGTGTCATTTCTGAAACCATATCACTTTGATGGCCAGTACTACACTCCACAGCAGGCTGGAATCAAACTGCAGCCTAGGGAGAGCTGCATAAAGAGGAAACATTTTGCATTTTTATTTCCTAAATAAATCTGCGCTGTTTGGACAAAATAGTCCTGAGACTTTGAGACACCCTGAGATTTCTTCTAGGGCTGCCCTTGCACACCTATTATCTGACCAACAGTCTGGTCTCTGATCTCAAAAAAACCCACAAAATGATCTTTTTTTAGCTTGCAAACCAGCCTGTCTAGCCACCATGGCCCATTGCTGCATGCCACATTTCCTATAGCCTATTGTATTGAGATTTCTTAGCTGTAATTCCTTTCTAACATTCTCTTTCTTGCTTTGAGACTCTTGTCTTCATTGATTTCCATTTATTTCATTAATCTCTCAGGAATTTATTTTTGTCCTTTGTGTTTGTAACATCTTTTAGTTTGGGAAATCCTTCAAAATGCAATTTAATGTCTTTGCTTTTTATCCAATCAAATAAAGTCATTTTATCCAAAATAGTACGGCATAAAGTGACTAAAAATATTTTCTGTGGCACTCTGAGGACTTACATTAATTGCTAGTGTGCACTGTAAGGATCACATTTTACACACTCTTGCACCCAGTTTGTGAAGATGTTCTTGATCCCCCTTGAAATGTTCATCTTCTGTTACACTGCATCTGATCACTTCAAATTATCTGTGACAGTGATGAGATGTGTTATCTTAGCAAAGAGGCAATAAGTACTTCCAGATAATATTAATTTTTTCATTATATAGATTGATTTGGAATAGGTTGGAATCTTTATCTCCAGGTAGGTTACTGTGTACAGCTTGCTGTAAAACTGTTCAATTCAAGCAAGATGCAATATAAAAATGAAATGTCATAAATAAAATATCAGCAGTGGGGAAAACCAGAAGAAAATTTCCATTCACTATCTATACAGCTGTCTTCTACTCAGAGAGAGAGGGGAGGAGAAGCAGAACATGAAAGTCAAGCGCATTTTGAAATAAATGTTTCTGTTCTGTTTACTGAAAATACCACTAATATTAACTGAAAAATGCTGTCGTCTCTACTTTATTTTATTTAATTCCATCTACCTGTGATTCTAAGAGAACTCTAAGCTAGCTAATTGTTTCATTAGTGTAAATTTCAGTCTGAATTCATAAATGCAAATATTTTCAATTTCTGCTTTAATAGCTCATATTTCAAGCAACAGATGTATTCAGGATCACAATCTACTCAGAGTTACTGGGTAAACATGGAAGAAATGCCGTGTTCATCCTGAGATTTTTCTTTGTCACATTATTTGTTGATTTTTATTCAGAATGACACTTGAACTATTCCTACAGCCCCCTTTAGAGGTAGGTATTCTCACCAGAAACCTTCTTAGACCTTCTTGGTGTGCACAAAGCCACCAGCTATGCTTGAAATGGGATGTCACCATGCTTTGGAGAGCCTCTACAACCGTCAGGAGTCTTCATGTTTTCTCATTGCCATATTCTCACCAAAGAAATGTCGTATGTAGCTACAAAGATTACCTGCTCAAGCGCTCTTCCTGTCACAAGCTGTAACACCAATTTGAATATATTTCTCCAGCAGGTCAACATTTTTGCTAAGGGATTAGGAGGTAAATGCATGCTCAGTGTGATATACATGTATATGGGTATTAACCCACGTGTTCTTATTTGGAGGAAAGTTGCAAATTTGAATTTCCAAGATTTCTGCCATGCATCGTAAGAATCTGCAGCAATTTCCAATGTCTGAGCTACTCTTGGTCATTTGCAGCTCTCAGTCACATAGGGAAGTCAGGATTGTCTCATTTTCTCTTTTGATGTTGATATTCACCTTCTAAGAAATAAAGGCCATGGCATGCTTGCTTGTTTCTTAAAAATCCCCAAACAAGCAAATAAAAAAGCCCCCAACTTATCAAACAAGATTCCCTGAACAACATGAAACAACCTTACTTGATGTGAAAAAATCCACTTCGTTTTGTCAAGTCTGAGTTAAATCACCTTTTAACCAAAGGCTTCTTTATCACCCTCTGAATACAATTCCATAATTCAAACCATTTTCCAGATGATGTGTCTGTAGAAAATGACACAGGTGTCTGGAACCATTTCTTCCTAGCAAGCACAGAAAACAACATTAACATTCTATTTAGTGCACACATTATTCCATGTAATCAACAAGATGATTTAAAAGTTGGCTCTGAAAAGCAAAAGCCTGGATAGAAAAATACATTTACATTGAGAACCCAATGTTTTGGCCCTTATTTGTGTGAACAGACTTTTGCAGCTCTTAGGAAAAAAAAAAAATTGGATTTTTCCCATTCATCTCGCAAAGGATCCCTAGATAAGTTATCATAATATCTTTTCATGCATTTATAACCACTGCATTTAGCATCATCTATGTCTAAGAGTTCTATTAAAAGTGGCTTCCTGATGGTGGAATTCATTTTTACGGAAGCACAAGTTCAATCACACCCTTACTGAAGCATTGCAGTAAAATAAGATTAATGCTGCTGAAGTCAATGCTGATATTCTATAACCAAGTTATGTAAACAGAATATTGTTGTACATTAGTACATCTAATGTATCTATACCATGTGCCCACATACTTGGATGCCTATATCATCTGTGGGTTTATATTGCTGCATTAGAATAGAGAAAGGTAAAATGGCAAAATATTGCCAAGAACAAAAGGGATAAAGATGTGCATCATGAAGGACCGTGTTTCAGAGACAAATTTTCACACCTTCAGTAGACCTGAGAGAGCAGCCAGGAGCTGAAAGCAGAACCCCTGCCCAGTGACCATAATTCAGCTCCAAATGACTTCCATTAACCAAATCCCAAAGGGCTGTTAATAAAATAGCTTAGTTTTGTAGATAAGCAAATAAAAAAAATAATGTTAAATGCAACTAAAAGCAAAAAGGTTGAAAGTATATTTTTTATTATCACTGTCCAGATCTTATACGCTAGATTTGGGATTTTCAGTCTGAAGATCCATCTGATGGTAGAGATTGGCATCAAAGGGCTTGAAGAAAGATAGCTGAAGAAAACAGACCTATTTTCAGCCAATTCAAAGTAGCTGACAGGATCCTACTTCTTTAATGGATTAGTTGTTATGAGTACAGAAGCTGTAGGAAAAACCTAAACTTACTGTTTTATACAATATGTGTTGGCTTTGCATTTTGTTCCAAATATTTTGGTCTCTCCATATTCTTACCACGAAAAGGGTGAGGAAAGATAGGACATCATGTAACCTGAGTCTCATTTGCTAAACCTTCCACTGCACACTGATATATATTTGTTACCTGTGTTGATGGGAAAGTACACAAGGAGGGGATAGGCTTTATTTCTAACCTTGTCATATATCCACAACAGTCTTTCAAGATCTTTTTGTTTTCAGGTCTTAGAACTTCTTTTCCCAGTATATTGAAATTGAAATTTGAAAATAGCCAAAGAAATATTTGCATCAGCTTTTATTCTTTAACCATAAACTTTATGAACATTATATTCAAGTACAATGCTGATCTTGCCCTGTAGAGTTATTAATAACAGCAGAATGTTCTTTTGCTTGGTTTTTCTGTGCATATTTCTGCCTTCTGTTGAAGGTACTGTTTATATAATGAGCTCAAACTCAATCAGCATCTTGTGAATAGTATAAGGAACATTTTATTTGGTGTGTTGACATTTCACATTTTCTTTATTACCCTTTGTAAAATCTCTTTATCACAACAGTGAAATCTCTTTTGAATGTTAAAGGGTTCTTTTTTCTTTCAATATTTGTTATGCTGAAGAGGCAATGTCTTCTGTTTCTAGGCAGGCTACTTATTTTTTGAGATGGCATGACATGAACCATTAATTATATCTATATTTACAGCACTCTGAAATGGTCTCCGAGACCTTTGTGTAGCTCTGTGTTCATATGTCACCACAATATGAATCTTTCAAATAGATGACTGCCAACAGGCATTTGTCTAACCCATTTTTAAAACCCCTTAGTGAAGCATATTCCACAAATTCCATCCCTATATTTCATCTGTCTTAGAATCAGAAGTATTTTTCTCGTATGTATGGTGTCTCTTGCTAAAATAGTGATCCAAATAGGAGGCTTACAAGAAGGCTGGAGAGGGACTTTTCACAAGGGCATGTAGTGATAGGACAAGTAGCAATGGCTTTAAGCTGAAGGTGGGTAGGTTTAGATTGGATAATAGGAAGAAATTCTGTACTGTGAGGGTGGTGAGAAACTGATACAGGTTGCCCAAGGAGTTGTGAATATTCCATCCACGGAAGTGTTCGAGGCCAGGTTGGATGGGCCTTGGAGCAGCCTGGTCCAGTGGAAGGTGTCCCTCTCCATGGCAGTGGGGTTGGAACAGGATGATTTTTAAGGTCCATTCAAACCCAAACCACTCTGTGATTCTATGATTTTATGGAATATTTATGGTCCTCCTCTCCGGAATACATAGAATAATTTATCACTGTCCTACTTATACTAGAAGATGGCTGATCCTTCTGCTTCTTCAAGCCCCAGATTTCCTGTTAACTTTTTAATTAAAGTGAAGTATGTCCTGTGGATGAAAGGCAGATAGAAAGGGAGGTCAGCTCTGGTTGCTGAAACTTGGAGAAGGGTTTTAAAACAGGATGTTTTGATCTAAAGTAGATATGTGTGGACATGAAAAATTCAAAGGTAAATAAGAGAAAATGATTCTTTAATTGACACAGTAGAAACTAAGGAAAAAAAGGACATATTCATTTTATTCACCGTCACTCATCCAAGCTAAAGCCCGTGTCAGATTTCCAAATCTTTACCCATTTGAGGAGACTCATTTCTTATGTTCTGGTTATATTTTTGTGTATTCAGAAATCTAGAATAGAAATCCAGTAGGTTAGAACTGCTGAAAATGTTTGAGTGATTAAGACAGGAAGAGAATATTGTGGTTGTCACAGGGGAAATCTTGTGCAGGACATCAAACTGAAATCCAAGTGAATCAAACTCTTTAAGAGAAACTGGTGATATTCTCCAGAAAATAGGACTTGAAATTATTAAAACCATCAAACTGTCACTCACTCGGGGACTTTTGGACAAAGAAATCTGTCCATCCAATCCTTGGAATACACTGAGATCTTCTGTATTTGGTGAGATTTTTTGTTGTTTTGTTTTGTTTTGTTTTGTTTTGTTTTGTTTTGAGTAGGGAAATTTAAAATAGCAAATCTGTAGAGGTTTTATGAGATTTTTTTCTAATAAAGAAGGAATAATGATTGGAGAAAGAAAAATTTAGTATAGCCAGTGAAATGACAGGTTTTGCAATCCTGAGACCGTAAAAAAGAACAATAAAAAAGATAAAAGAGTAGAGTGCAAGACAGTGCCCTTCAGTCAGAGAATTGGCATATTAGGGCTTATGGGAGGCCAATGCACACAGAAAGTGTTGAAGAAAAATGGCAGAAATGGCAGTTCCTTAAAAGAGAGATATTAACGAGGATAATCAGGTTTGGGCAATGTGATTAGGGAAGTTGCACAGAATTCAAAGAAGGAAAATCAAAGGAATGATCAGAGATTTTAAAAAAGGCATTTAACCTTAAAGATAAGGGGGTTGAACAAAATACAATGTTAAAAAAATGGAGAGCTGTAATAAATGTCTTGGGAAAATAGTAGTATCCTTATGAATTTAACCTTTAAGAAACAGAAGGATAGATACAGCCTGCCTTGGGCGAAGGAAGGTGGGTGGTTTCAGCTCTGCAGCTCTGCGTCACTTTTCCCTTTCCTGGAAAAACAGGCCCAGGTCTGCTAACCTTCCCTCAAAAAACATACCTCTCTTTCCTTTTCTCCACGAGGCTTCCAAGTGCTACAACTGGGGCCTCATAAACACGGAGTTAAGGAGAATATTTACCCCTTCTTTTCTTCACATGCGGCACACCCGTTAACACCACACCAACATGAGCTCAGCCTTTCTGCATCAGTGTGACTTCATTGACTCACGCCAAATTTGCAATGTAAAGTCTTGTACACAGTTTAATTTTATTCCACCGGGAGGCCATCCTAATATTTCATCACTATGTGCTTGATTCCAGCATGTCTTAATTGAAATGCCACACACAGAAACAAAGTTCAGCACCTTCCAGTAAAATACTCCAGAAGTGCGTTTCACCAATCATTTCTGCAAATGCAATTATTTTATTTAGAATCTTTTTCCCAAGCTGTTTCATAGGAATATTAAGGGAGACAGTGTCAAACCCTTAAAAATTAAAATTTATAAGTTAACTGCAGTACAAATTAAATAGATTATCTGCACCTCCTTTGTCTTCCTCCCACAACAACAAATTAAAGAGGTTTGATTTGACTTGTTTTGAAAACTCCATGCTGGCTGTTTTTTTCCACATTATTATTATTATAGTTTATATAATAACGATGTGTTAAAGGTGTCCCTCCTCAGTTCTCCCTGTCACCCATCCCTTATGTGGTACCAAAGATACCAACAAAAGACGAGGTGACTTCGCCAGGTACCCCTGTAAGTACTGCAGAGTGAATTTCAGATGAACTGCTGAGCTGTTTATTCCTTAAATAGCCCTAAATTCTTTTTCTCTGTTTCTTCTTCTTTATTGAACCTTTTCCTGACTTTGGGTCATATGCCACTTTTGTAATGATGCCTTTCGGAGAAAGCAAGCTCCACTGTAGCCTATTGTGCATCACTAGCTTTTTGCCAGGATTTTCTTTCCCATCTGGTAATGAACTCCTGTTTTCCTTGCTGTTTCTGTTTTTGTTTTAGGTTTTTCTTTCTTTTGCCTCAGAAGTATTGATACAAGTTTTTCTTTCCTTCACCAAGAATAACTTTGTATATTTTTCTGGATTTTTTTTTCCTCTTCTCACAATATGTTATCAATTTATGTTCATTCTTAGTCATTTGTACAGTTTTCTAATCCTTTGCTTTCAAAACTCTTAAAGGCTCTTAATTCAACTACAACCACTATGCTTTGCTTCCTCCCTGTCCTTTGCATTAGGGGAGTTTATTTCTATATATGTGATACAATTCCTATCAGATCACCTGCCTGCTTTGAATTGGACTGTGTTCTCCAGACATCCTACCTACCTCATTGCATACCAAGCAAAGAAGATCCTTCCAGACCCTTTTCACACATTCTTTAAAGTAGTGAATTTTATTCTTCACAGTCATTTCCTCTTAAATTACCACTCACCTTTGGCTCTTCGGTCAGTTCCCCATAATTAGGTGGGAAAAAAAGCCGAAACAGTTATTCTTCTAGTTGATTCTATAGCTCCAGAGGGGGGAAAAAAAACCACAAAACCCACCCAAAACCAGTACACTTCAAAATTTGATTCAACTGCTGTAAAATTTTCCTAAAGAAGGCTGAAGTTCTCCATCACTACCAGATGTGGTCTTTTGGATGCCTCTGTTTGTTGTTCAAACACCTCTGAATTAAGCAGCCTAGAATATACATTGTGCCAAAAGGCCTTTTATTCTCCCACAGGTCTTGCTTTTTATATATGTTGTACAGACCTGACTGTATATTCTTACTTTCATGAACACATGGTTTGCTTTCTCAGTGATATTCAGGTTCATGATGGTTTTTTGCACAACAATTGTGTCTGTAGCCTGAAAGAGGGGCAGCTGTGTTTGCCAGAGCCCAGCTAACTGCTGAGATTATAAGGCTTTGTGTGACTTTGGAAGGTGACAGTGGCTGGGTACCAGCCTGGGGAAGGAGATGCCTAGGGTCTGACCTCTCTCGAGAACTTGTGCATATTTTGCATTAAAGAGTTATTGAAAATAAAACAATAAACCAGTGATAATTATCTTCATAGCAATATGAAAGCCCAGGATTCATACTGGGGGCTAACATCCGCTGCCAGGGCATCTCAACAGTTCTGGGCTTGTTTTAACTACTCTTTTATCTTATCCTGAGAAAACCTGAGTCATTCCTGGAACTGCAAAGGGATCTGATGTTCTCATGCCTTACTGAGGATCCCACCAGTTACCTTAGGCCAAATTTGTAGCCCCTAACTCTAAAATACCTGCATTTTTCACTCCAGCATTCACATTACAGTCAGTTTTGTCAAAGCTCTTATCTGCGTGAGATATTACTCAGAGCTTGTGTCAGGGCATGTGAGAAAGGAGAGAAAAAATGAGATGTTTTCCTATTTTAGTAGTGTTGTTACTGATCCCTCAGGCTCTTCCACTTGCATACAATGCCTCGTATTCATCTGGGATGAAACTGTTCTCTTAATTTCAGGTCTAACATCTGCTCTTCCTTGACTGAAGACCTGCTCACTGTCTAGACAACAGTTTTGTTGCCTTGTGAGACGTAAGATGAGATAAGGCTGCCCTTTACTTACACTACAGGGAAGCTGTTTCACCCTGCTTCTAGCAACAATTATATTTGGGACAGATTGGACTCTTCTGTGTTGAAAAGCAAAACCTTTTCCTTTTCCAAGCCAAAGAGTATGGAAGTGACATTCATAACATTCACATGTTTACAACAGTCTCATTATTCTAGATACTGTCTCAGAAGATTAAAAAAAACCCAGAATGCTGGTTTAAAGATTAAATCAGGAAGCAATTTTAGAGTCCCTCTAAGGTCATGCTTTGAATTTTAATTCCTACAAAAGGAAAATGGATCAGACCTGAGGCTTTTCAGTCTTGTGACTGGAAGGGAACGCATTTTAAAAGAATGAAGGTAAAGCATTTCTGAACAGCTATGATTCAGGCATGGTAAGGAAATGCCATAAATTTGATAGTATTTATGATGTTTCATATGATATTAGTAAATCTGGCGGAAGGTTTTTATTTTTTGGCAGGAACAGTAATGGTTGTAAGCAATTCAGGTTTATAGTACAGCAATGTGTTTTAGAGAAATAGGAAAGAGACTGTAAATTGCCCTGTGTGAATGTTGGTGCATTTGGATTAGGAAGAATGAATTGGGCAGTTTAGGCTTCATAGGGAGATGCCAAGCCATCCCTTCCAGCAATTGCTCCTATATTCCTCCTATTAGATGGCTGACACGACATCAGAAAGGCCTTGGGACTGTCAGTTTAGTAAAACGCTGTTTATTCACATCCTGGACTTCTGCACCCCCAGTTTTCAACATGGTCATGCAAAGGAAGGAATTTAGGGACAAAAATAAAAGATAAGGTGGAGAGTTAATGACAGAGACCATATTCAAATGAGTGAGAGTTTTGACACTGAAAAAAATTTAATAATTCATTTCAATGTAGATGATAGTGAGAAGAGACTGAGTTACAGCCTTGGTTACAATATTAAGTTCTGTGAAAGCAGGGAGGGGTCAGATGCTTGTGGAACAAATAGCAAGTTGTTCAAACTCAAGTTACAGGCAATGGAAAAGAAAGGAATAGCTGTGACTAGGCCAGATGAGTCTCTCAAGACACTGTTGAGTGGAGCAGCAGTGCAGTTTGAGCTGCTTCCCAGAGCAGGAGCAGGGTCCTTGGGGAATTCTGTTCCACTCACCATTGCTACCTCTGGTCTGATCAGAAAGCAGCAGCACCAGTGTTTGTAGATGGAATCATAGTCATGGGAAGATTTGGGTTGGAAAGGACCTTAAAGATCATACAGTTCTGACCCTCCTGCCATGGGCAGCACTAGACCTTCCACTAGACCAGGTTGCTCAGAGCTCCATCCAACCTGGTCTTGAACACTTCCAGGGATGGGGCACCTACAACTTCTCTGGGCAACCTGTTTCAGTAAAGAAATAGTAAAGAATATTAGAGAACTTCTCATAGTAAAGAATTTCTTCCTAAGAGCTAATCTAAATCCACCCTCCTTTATGTTAAAGCCCTTCTCCCTTGTCCTGCCACTGCATTCCTTTGTGACAAACCCCTCTTCATCATCCTTTTAGCTTCCTTTAGGTACTGGCCCTCTGCAACAGGATCTCCCTGAAGTCTTCTCTCCTCCAGGCTGAGCAGTGGGCTGAGGTTTCTTGATGTATCCATAAATTGTGACTCAGTCAGAAGCAGTGGAGAGTTTCCTCCTCCCACACCCACAGAGAGTAGCCAAGCTCTGAGCTGACCCTTAGTGTGCAGTTCCTGCTGAAGGCACTCCCTGCAAGGCCAGACCAACACCTGGGCTGCTTCTCGCTTTCTCCACCCCACTGCTTTGCCTCTCTGGCACCAGAGCCTGCAGTGCCCTGTGCTGGGCAGGCACACAGCAGCAGCTCCAGGGCTGAGCCATGTCTGCCCAGATGGGGATGTGCTCCAGCTGACCCACCTTGATCCAAACCAAGCATTTCCAAAACTATGGGGCTATATGCAGCGCCTAAGTGGAGTTCCAGTTTAACACATCTTGAACAGGCCTCACCCTCAGGGGTCTAATTTTGTTGAAAAATGAAAACCAGCTTTTTCTATAACTACTTTTCTTGAACCTGCAGTGCTCAGTGCACCCAAAATAATTTATAATAATTGTTGGAAATATTTACTGCGGGCTTGTGAATCCTTAAGCATGTTTTACCTTCCCAGTGATGGAGGTGCTGTCTTGTACTTCTCTCTGTCACCACATTAGTGTTGTTTAGCTGAATTATATTCAGTACAAACATGAATGACAGCCTTTAGCTATGTGAAAACAGACTGTCATCCAGAAAGTTTTCTTTGCTCTGAGCCAGATTTTAAAACTACTTACAGAGTGTATTTTCTGATTCACTTGAGTGGCTTCACAGTTATACCCTTGGTGAGACTTAATTTTCATAAACATCTCCAAGAATAGTAAATTATTCATTATCAAGACCTTTTCATTAGGCAGCTGACATATTATCAGGTCTTCTCTCTGCTCTGATGAGAGATAAATAGAAGTTTATTACACCAGGAATGAGAATAGTTGTTTGGCACCTAAATTCCATTTAATTCTATAAATACTAAGCATCATTCATAACCTATTATTAGAAACCTGAGTTCGAGATTCAGGGCTATATGTTCAGCTCGAGTGATTTTCAGTTTCTTTCCCAGCTTTAGTCATGATAGCAACTGTTAATTCTACCTAAATGAACAGTATTAAAACAAACCAAAACAAATTATATCAGAACAAAACATGACTGTTCTTTCTCCATGAACTATTGTAAATCAGGAAAAATTTACTAAAAGCACCAGGGTTGCCATCATCTGAATCAGTCCACATGTATTCCAGGTATTGCCTTCCTGGAAATGGGTAGTCAGGGTGAAAGTGTGTAACATTCAGCAGCACAGAATATGATATTCATTAGTAAGAGGTTGATTTGTCAGGTGAACTTAAGAAGTTGAGAGAAATAAAACAATCTAAGAACAAACTTAATGCCTCTAAAATTAAAAAATCTTGCTTTTCCTCTTTTAAATAAAAGAAAAATCCAAATAATCAGTTTTGAACGAACTTAAAGGATGTCTTAATTTTTAATCTTTTTTTAATATACTTTTAAAAATTAAACCAAGCTGCATTTTAAAAATACATACTATTTCAAAATAAAAAGTCAAACTGTTTCCACCAAAATATGGAGAAATACATTTTAGAAAAAGAAATACCATTTCCAATAAAAAAATCTGCCCAATTTGAATAGAATTCATATTCATTCTCTGTTATTCCAAAGCTGCCTTTTTCAGCAAATATGCTATTCCTGACAAAAAAATCCAACAACCTCTATTCTTGTTCTCCTGCTTCAAATTTCTGTCAAAATTAATGATCATATCCCACATTTTGGTGCCCTCCCCAGATTATGGGCCTTCCCTAATGAGCTGATCTGATTTATACCAGGCTGATGATCAACAGCTTGGGGCAGAATATACCAGAAATCCCTTGGGAGTTTTCAAATTGTCAGACAGATGAAGAAGACTGCTTGTAGGTTGTGTTTATGACTCCTATATTATTTTTAAGAGCTGTCACTTACAAGCCCTCAAAGTCATTATGTCTCTTCCATGTTTTTCTTTACAAAGAAATGTAAGTAATTATTGCTTTACAAATATGTATCTGCTATAGCATCTCATATTAAAATATTGTTTGTGCATTTTCAATACTCATCTCTTTGCCCTCTCATATTTCTTTCTTTCAGCAAGTGCTGGTTTCCCCTGAAAGTAATATCTTCGGGGGGGGGGGGGGGATATTTTCAGTATCTTCTGTAGATTATGGGCCCATTTCATTAAAAAATAATTGCATAAACCAGCCAAATGTTCTGAAACACTGATAAACTTTGGAGTTTCTAAGAATGGAGAGAAAGATTAACCATCCAAATGTTACTTTACATATTATATTTCTTTGAATAATCTTTCCGTACTAATAATAATTTTTTAAAAAACCCTAAAAACCAATATACAAACCCAAGTTCCCCAAAATAACAAAGTTATTTGGCCCAGGTTAATCCAGAAGTTTTAGCTTCGTTCACTTCATTTGATGATTTGAATGTGAATGAGACCCGAGAATAGCTTTGCTGAGCAAGGCTTCCGGATTGAAGTTCAAAAGATTTTCAGCCTTTAAGGGACAGACATTCAAATACAGCAAAAGGTGGAAAATAGACATCCAACTTAATTTCCAGAAGCGGGACTTCTGAGCACCTCTGATCTCATAGGATGGATTAAGGTAAAGACCTCAGAGAACCTGATCCTCATTGTAAACTTCTCTTTCAAAAATCAGACGTATATTCTTGCCATACTTTCAACATTAAAAAGCAATAACCATTCTCCTAAACAAAAGTAATTTGAAAGTCATTTGACACCTGCAGTTTCCATCTTGTGGTTAGCAGAGCTGCTGAAAGCAATTTCAGTGGATTCTGGAAAACACACAAAGAGCATTTCAAAGCCCATGGCCCAATTAGTGCCCTCACCAGGATATCCAAGTAAGAACACCAACAGACTGTATCTTGTCTTTGAATCAGATCTCAAATACCTGCTTATATCAGCCAAAACAAGAAAATAATTTTAGATTAAAAAATGGAAGTTTAATATTCTCCTTTCAGTGACAAGAAAATACTGCATTAATCATACTCAGCTGATGTTCTCTATGTGAACAGAAAAAGAAGAGATTTGAAAATCTAGTCTGTACTAGTTGAGAAATTACATTCATAAACTGATAAATCTTAATGTGTTATCCTGGTACCATTCACTGACTTGCCATTGCAAAAACGCGGGTGTAAGTCAGGGAATATGCACTGGGGTTGGACATGCCTGTGGCTGGACTGTGTCTAAATTCTGTTGCTGTTGCTCTGGATTTTCTGAGGGGTTTGTGTGTGTGTGTGTGTGTGTGTGTGCATGTGTGTTTGTTTGTTTCATTTTTGGGCAGTTTCTGGTTTTGTTATGTTGTTGTCTTGGAAGGTGAGAGATGTTTTTTCTAATTCATTATTTTCAGTTAGATATAGATCCTTAAAAACAGTTGGCTACAGTAAGGACTGATATAATTCTGGATGGTATTTATTTTAAAATGTTTGGCAATTCTCAAAATAGACTGGCAGTAATTCAGTTCCAAAAGATTTATAATACCTTGAAATTCTGTTTAGTCAAGGAGACTTCAAAATACATGTTTGTTAGAACTGCAGCAAGAGTACAGCTTACTAAATGAAATAAACACGACTTAACGAAGGCTCTCAAATGTTGGTGAAATGTTCAGGTCTTTATAGAAGTGTCAAATTTTGAATATTACTGGCAGACCAGCTTTGTACTTCTGAAGTTTAAACAATGACTACAATAAAATTTTCATTATTTTGTAGACTGACAGAATTCCGCAAATATTTTCTGCTGATTAAGCCTATTTTCTCTGACACTTGTACCAGAAATCTTTTATGCACTCAAGAGGCTCTTGAAATGTTATTTCTAGTTGGAAATTGAGATTAAAAATGTCACTCAACAGCAGCAACAACAGAAGCTATTGCATCATCTGGATGGTACAGATTATTGCTAATGGAATACAGCAGGCAAACTTTCATAGTGTGATCAGTGCATTTTATGTGGTGGAAATGAAAAACAACACTGCTCTTGTTCAATAGCTATTCTTTTGGAAAGACTCGTCTGTTTATGAAGCGGAAAATTGCCAAGTAGAAATACCAGCGAGTAGATGACTTTTAAAGTTTTATTCCACACATTTTTACAGACTCATCAGACTCAAAAGTGTCCTTTTACACAGAAGAGAAACATGATTGTCTTCAGTGCTCAAATTACTGGTCTTTGCTGAGCAGCAAGGGAGCAGGTATGGCCATCGGTCACTCAGCTGGCAACTTGACAACTGGACAACACAAATGCCACTTTCCGGCCCTTCCATCAAGAAGATCAAGATGGTCCGTGATCTTTTTGTCTATGTTTTCCCCAGTGACAGCAATGATTAGAGAGCCATGTTTCTAAGGTTGATTGGATATGATTCTATTGCCACTACAATATAATAGACCCAACACATGCACAGCAAGCCTGAAACTAATGCTGTGCAGGGCTGTTGGGTCTTGCCAAAGTCAGTTGATGGAAAAAGGGGAGAAATAAAGGAGACAGATTAAAAACCACACTGTTCAAAAGGTTAATTTCAATACTCACTCTAGACCTTACACAAAAAATATTTCAAAGTCAGACAATGAATATTTTTCCCATTTTGTTGACCTTGTGCTAGTTTGTACAGCTGCTGAAAATCCTTCAGAGGTAACTCAGAGTGTGTTTTAGACATGGTTATGCTCTCTGATGCTTGAACACACAGGAATGTTCCTCACCTTCGTACCTGTGTTTTCAGATGCTGAGGTGCAGCTTTGTTATTCTTTCCTTGCTAACATTTTTTTCCTGAAGCACAGAGAGCTCCTCACTGAGAGCTCAAGCATTCACATCCCACAAGGAGGAGGAACCTCTGGGGCCAAGGAAGTGCTTTCCCTGCAGTGACAGTGGACAATTTTGCTCCATAGTGGGACTCAGCTCACAAAATATTTTAGTTCTTTGAATTCCTCCCTGTCTAAGCAGCTGGAGATGCTGTGGATTCTCTGAAGTATCTAAAGCATTGACAGGGCTGGCAGCTGTGATGCCAAATGCATGAGAGACCAGCGCCTTTCTGGGGATGTGGTAGGAAACCAAATGGGATAACACAGGGCTCCTAAAATGAAAGCAGAATCTCCTATTTTAATTTCTAAGTCACTCTCTGGTTTTCTGAACTGGAACTATTCATCCTGAACCCTTCTTTCATTCCTGCTTCATCCATTTACAGGTATGCATTTTTAGATGTATCAACTTTAGTACAGCTAAGGTCCAGGGGGGGTCTATCATGCCAGGTATTATCAGTCAGAGTTGTTAATATTCAAAGTTTTTGAATATTTTATATAATATTTTATATTTATTTATATAATATTTTATATATAATGTTTGGATGCTGTGCTAGTCTGTGACTTATTTTGGGATCTTTAAGTCTCTTTTTTCTTCTCAGTAAGAACTCAGAGGAAACTGTGATTACTTAGTTCTGCTCAAAAGAGTTTAACTTAATTTTTTTAAGTCTTCAGCACAGCTTAGGTGTAATTTTTGTCCCACCAGAGGTAAACAGCACTACCTTAGCTCAGCTGGTTAGAGCATGGTGCTCATAATGCCAAGATTGCACTTTCAATCCCAGTATGGGTAATTTGCTTAAAAGTTGGACTTGATGATCTTGGTGGGGCCCTTTCAAGTCAGAATGATCTGTGATTCTCTCTTCTCCTATGTGAAAGTGCCACAGGGACATTTTTCTGTTTCTCTGGTTGAAGAGGAATTATATCTCTCACATTATATGATTGTCACTGTGGTTTCTTTGCTCTTTGACTGTGCATTTAATATGTGAACTTTCTGTATTTCTTATCTTTTAATTCTTCATTATATTCTGGTTCCAGCTGGTTGTGATTAACATCAAAAGAAGAGAAGATGACAGAGAATGTCTAAGTGAGGGTAACAGATTTCTAAACTGTAGCAAAGTACTGGTTCCAGTTTCTTTTTAATGAATAAAATAATAAAAAAATTCAATATCTTTTTTCTTCTTCTTTCTGCATATTTAACCTTTAAAATTCAAAATGCCCTGTAAAGGAAACAGAATAATAATCCATAAAATACCAGAAAAGCTAGTTTCAGATACTTGTCACAGCCTTGCGTCAAATGAATTTCTTGTCTGATTGTATGCACTCTCGGAAACCTACCTACAGCCCCCCTAAGACCAACATCACACAGGCTGCAAAAAAAATCCATATCCTACTGATATGGATTAACAATACCACTAGAAACAGAGTGTGGAAAATGTCTTTCTTGATGTTGGCTAAATTGTTGCATCCTGTGAATAAAACCACTCCTGTCTTACAGTGGCAGGAAAATAAGATTGGATCCTCAAAGATCTCAGAAAGAAACTTTCTATTGGTTTGCAGAAGGCCCAGAAGAGTTGTGTTTCCATAGTAACCACACATGTTTTCTGTGGGTTTTAAGCCATTCCTCCCTTGCCTCATGACTCACTCATATCTGCTCACATGTGCCCGGGTACCAGGACACAGCATCCCGAGCTCTAGAGATAGAAGATATGGCATTCAGACAAACTGGGATTATTCTTGTCCTGCTCCTAACAAATCTGCAAGCCATCGATGGCCTTGCAGCCTGGCAATCAGAGACCCTGGCCCTTGCAGAATGCTTCCAACAGAGGAAGTGGACATCAGCAAGAGAAAGACCTCGTAAAGGCAGCCACAGATGTTGGATGAGGCACTGAAATGACTGAGGGCTTTTCCCTTCATGGAGAGGGAATACGAAAATCAACCCCTCACAGCTTAAATAATAAAAAATAAAATAAAATCATTGGCACAGAAGAAAACTTGGAAAACAAAATTTCAGATTGCACTTTCAAGAAAGGCAGGATTTGGTCTTTTGGGATATTTTTAATTTATGTACTTGCTTTAAAAAGCACATAGCCTGTAAAGGTGTTAATTCAATATAACACATTCTGTCTCATGAGATTTATTTAAGTGAAAATGTCATGCTGGTTACATTCAAAATAAGATTTAATTATAACTTCTATTTTTTTTAAAATTAGTTGGATCACTTTGATGTTGTCTCAACTACAGATCTCTGTAAAATATGTTGTTAGAGTTCTGTATTTTTGATTGTCACAGGCCATTAGGGCCTATCCATATGTGCAAACCTACCTCCTTATCACTGCACAGAGAAAAGATGTGTGCAGTAAAGCTAAAGAGAGAATTCAGCCATGACCCTGGGATACTTTGAATTTCAAAATGAAGAGTATTTGTGCTCTGGCCCAAAAGGGACGGTAAGATTATGATCATGGAAAAAAACCTCTGGTGTCTCCTCATACCTGACCCACCTGATACCCAAAAGAAATAAGATTGTTTTTCCCCTGAAAAATTCATACTATTTAGGCAGCAGAAGCAGGGAGCTGATGAAGACTGACAGGGGATAGCTCAGACTTCAGGCATTCAAGGACAAATCTCTCCATTCAGGAATAGCCACCCTTCATTCCCCATGCAATTAATGGAAAGAAGATGGCAATTCATCCATCATAAAATGTAAGTCCGGGTGTGCCTATTTTATGGTGAAATGCATCAAAAGTTTTTGTTACCTTGCTGTGGCTGGCGTGAACTTTGCAATAAATCATAGGAGAGAAAGGACTTTGCAAATTTGCCATGCATTCGGTTTTGTTTTAATTTTATCTCATATACCTAGGATGTAAAATAAACTGAAAGTATTTGCTCTCTATCTTGGTCAGTGGAAAAGAGAGATGAACACAAGTATTCTTCTTGTACAAGAGATTTTCTGTTTGGTATTGCCAACCGACTGGAAAAGCAGAATGGTATTCACTTCCCTTACTTTTGCTTGCTCTTATTAGATCCATCAGAGAGATGATAATTATTTTTTAATGACAAGGAGAAAAAGTTTTACCTGTGATTTCAGAAGGAAATATTGTGAAAGAGGAATGAAGAAAAAATGCAATAAACCGAACAAAAAGACCCAAAACATCCACAAATCTATCATCTTTCCTCATCAGGAGATCAAGAGACTCCTGCTTTTTGTCCTGTATGTGTCTGATTAATGTCCCACTTTCCTGCAATGCAAGATGCAGATGATGGTGGCTTTTTTTTTTTTTTCTGTACAAGATGAACTTGTGCAAACAAATAACTTTAGTGCACAGGTTTGGGGAAGACCGTCAAGGACCTTGAATCCTGTCCACACAGCTACAATTACTCAAGATCCTTGCAATTCTGGTTACAGGAAATTGTTTTCTAAGCTCAAGATGAGAACCAGGAACATGTGAGTGAGGCAGCACTAAGGGGACATCAGAAAGCTTCTCCCTGTCAATGGCGCACCAAACTGTTCTGCCCAGGGGACTTTTTCCTGTGGCAGCTAATCTCTGACATTCCAGAAGAAAACTAATTTTCTCTGTCTCCCAAAAGCAAAGTTAGACAACAAGCAAGAAAATAATATTTCTTTCCACTGCCTACAGGCAAGAGTAGAGCTGGGAAGTACTCAGAGAACTAATTAAATACTGCTATGAACAGAGTGTAACAAACTCACCATGTTTTGTCTGCTTTCATCCCCCTTTTTAGAAAGCCAAACAAATTATCTTAACCTGATAATGTATGGTTTAATTTCAAGGTCCTATCTCATCCTTTTCCTATCTTACAATCTCCCCTTGAACAAATCACACTCCAAGTTTCCACGATTTAATCTCTTCTAGTGAATTAAATCAAGTTCATAATCCCCATGACTATCTGGGACCTTCTTACAGAACTTCTCTTGCTGTTAGAGTTCCTCTAATTTTCAGTTTAGAAAGTTTTATTGCTAGAACATAGTTCTCCAACTTTATTTCTTCCTAGTATTAGCCCCCGAATTTAAGCATCTCCCTGTCAGTCATATTTTTTCCAGCTTCCCCAAACTGTGCTCTTTTAATAAATTGAAAATAGATTCCTAATTTCCATAATGATTTCTCCCTGTTCAATTTTTTTTTAATTTTATTTTTTATTTTTATTATAGGTGAGAAAAAGTGCAGCTTTAAAGGTGACAGATAAGCTTTAGACAACCCTACCTTACGGAATTAATTGAACCCTGGATGGTTCAATGATGCCAGAATAATGATGCCAGAATAAATGAAATAAATGATTATTCTGCCATCACATGATGGCAGAATAAATGAAATAAGTGATTATTCTGCCATTGCATGATGCCAGAATAAATGAAAGATTTGATGGCTGCACGCAGATTTAAACTTGGAAGTATTTTAGCCTGTGCTCTCTGTAAACCCATACAAAAGAATTATTTCAGCAAGACTCATCTGAAGTTTTTCTGCTAGGAAACACATTCTAGAGAGACAGAAATATTGATGGATTCTAACAATAAATTCTAGTGACATCCCATAGGGCTGTGTGGCTGTGCCAGGTGTCAGCCAGCCTTCAGTCATGCTCTTACCTGGCCTCTATGGATTACCATGTAAGAGCTGAAGTTGCTGAGGTTGATCACTTTTGGTTACTTTTGCCATTTATTTAAGCTGCTTCTTCCTTTGTTAGCCCCTGAAAAAGAAGAGGGAATTAGCTATAGCAGTTGTGGCTGCCCATGTGCATCTTTAGATTTGAAGCTTTTGAATATGTCCCACAATTTCCAGCCCATGTTCGCTGTTTTGAGACAGCTTAGCTGAAAGGAGTGTTAAGAGCTGATGCTTTGACACCTTGATGCAACAGATTACAAAGATGGCTGCTGTCAGCTAAACAGGGAAATTATTGCAATTTAATATTAGTTAGATGAGAGGAAAGTTTGGCATTACAAATGCAAATTATCCTTTTCAACAGAGCATATGGAGAGAGACTTTCAGGTCTCTTCCTTACTCCACACATAAAAACCCCAGAAGTTTATTCGCCACCAAAATCCACCACTGATGTCCAAAATGCTGCATGTTATAGAGTACGTGTTCATTCTGTGCTGAGGTAATACAGTCAGGAGCACATGCCCAGTGTATTTCAGGCTTCAACAGGACAGAAGAGAAGCTCTCCACAAGAACTCTTTACTGTGTTTGGAAATTGTCTTCTGCATTTTGTGTACCTTTGCATTTCCCCCCCGAAATTTTAATAGATAGTTTTTAGTGACACCAAGCAAGTATTTATAGAAGATTTGTCAAACCCTTCTGTTTCACTAGAATAACTTTCTGCTCCCTATCCCATTCACAGGCCGCTGGTGGCAAAAATACTTACAGAGAAGAGAGTTTAAAGGTGAACAGGTTTTCTGTTTAGGTCAAAGCAACAAAAGAAATCTCTAAGGCTCTGCTAGTAGCTCCCACTTTCACGATCTTTCGCTTTTCTTTTGGCCGCTAATGGCCACATTTGACATAGAGGATGGTGCATGCAGTGAGTAAGGCATTTTAAGGAAAAATGCCCAACCCTCTACTTTTGCCCCTGAGTTGCTGAGAACAACTCAGCTGACTAAAATACTTCTAAAACTATCCAATTCACACTCCAATTTATCTGTCTTTGTAATGAAATTGGTGCATATGGCAACAATATTGTGTATCTTAGCTGCTCAGGAAGATAGTCTGACCCATCTTTGCTCAAGGAAGTTTCTCCCAACGAAACCTATTGTAACAACAACAGCCTTGCCCAGTGGCTTCACACAGTTTTTACCAAATTGTTCCTTCTCCCACAGGCTATTATTCTGCTCCACCTGCATGGAAGAGAAAGTGCTGCTCTACCTATTAGTGAAGAAAAGGCCATGGGGTGGGTAACACCTCCCTGTGGAAGTCTGAAGGCTGGCAGCAAAGAAAGACAGTTTCCTGTTGTTTCCAGAAATGCCACGAACCCAGAGGGTTACCATTCACACTGGAAGAGCGAGAATGAGTAACTGAAATAAAAGAAACAAGGGAGATTTCACCAACAGAAACTGCAGGGGAATAGTCTCTGTGTCAAAAATTAGTTGAAATAAAGGTGATTGTCCACTTGCAGTGTAGCACCAATAATGGTAGCATTCCTGGAACATCTTTCATTGCAAATTACCGAGCAGAACTATTATGCAAGTGAGAGCTAAATTCTGCAGAAATGTGTATTTGTGATCTGCTATATTTCCTATCTAGGGAAAGCTTTTTTAAATGAAAAAATCTGAATGTTGCAGGTGGTAGTTGGGGGCTGTTTCCTGTTGTCAAGAAATGCATTTCTATTATGAAAGCTCCCAATGATTTTTTAAAAATATTAAATCAGATGAGGAAAAACATGGCATTTGATGATAGGCTAAAAGCCGCTACTCCAAATAGCTCAATGGATTTGCCTGAATAAAAATAAAGTTTAAAAAAAAAAGCTCCATACTTGGCCCCACATTTACACCCTCACTTTATCGTATGCTTTTTGTGAGCTTCATTGGAAAGGTGGTTTTGGTCTTCTTAGTCTGTGATCTAACTTTAACTGCTTCTTAGAGTTGTGGTGGATCTCTGCCCAGCAGTGACTCTAAAACACCACAAATCAAGCAGCAGTTTGTGATTTGTGTGCATTAAGACAGGTCATGCTCAATCTGGGATGCAATGGAGGAGTAAACAGTGATAAATGTGTAACGTAAAGCAGTCTAGCATTAATGCCAAGGGAGAGAAGGAGAGAAACAGGGAACAGACTCCTGTCACGGTGGCCTAGAGCCATAATCCAGGGTGCTGAATAATCTTTTGACTACTCCTTCTCATCTGAATGTAGGTAATTTTCTTAGATGACAGGGACACTAAGTGTTTTATAACTAATTATGTGTCATGGCTTAAACAGCCCCATTCCTCACTCGTGTGGCTAATGAAGTTAATTACTGCCTTCCATTTGTACCCAGTTGAGGGTGGCAGTAATGATTTCAGCTGAAGACTTGGTGCTGAGACCCTCGCACTGGGGCTACCTGACCAATGTGGTCTTTACAGGAATGACAGGTTTTGCAAATAACATGAAAGATGTTGTAGGTGTCTCCTTTTCAGTTTTTATCAACAGTAAATGGTCAAACATTACAGCTGTAGTCATATTCCTATGAATTATTCCTATGAATAAATTGCCAAATAAGTGTGTCTCCACAGGCCTGATGTAAAGAATACTGAAGAGAAAAAGACTTTTCTACTCAGGCCAGTAGCTCTTTAGATTAAGTATTTTTGTTTTACACAGATCCTCAAAACTACCTTTAAAAAACAAAACAAGCAAACAAACTAACAAACAAACAAAACCAAACAAAAAAATATTGAAATAATTGAGCAGTTTTTTCACATAGAGAGAAGTAATTTGGGAAATATGTTACTGTTAATCCATTTTGAAGCAAGTTCAGAGATTCATTTTGTCATTGGGATTGAAGTGGAATTTAGATTATCATGTAAAACGTTATTTGTAGTGTCTGTAGTGGATGCAGATTTGGATCCCCACCTGTGCCTCCATACACCTTTTTTGTGACCCTTACATAGACGCAGGTGGGAGAGAGGCTCTGAGGGGCACAGGGAAGCAGTGGCATTGTGACTTTGGTGGTTTTGGTGGCTCTGTGTGTTGGCAACCACAGCTGCAGTGACCAGTGAGATCCCTGTGCCTCCCAACATGCAGCAAGGGCAGTTACTCCATCCCTACTCTGCAGGGATGGACATGGGTTTGGATCCTTAGGAGTGTAGCAGGAAGCAGCTTCAGATTTTAAAAGAAAAACCTTACAGGAAAAAGGCTCTGTGACATAATAACACTGCCTCCTAACGTGTTTCTTTCCCATTCATCCTGGGAGAGAAACACTGAAGCCCTTCAGATATTTTCAGAGGAAGAACAGCTTTCTGAAGCCTGGAGAGAAAAACAAATTAGATGCAAGACTTGTGGTGGTTGCCTAGGCCTGAGGAATATTTTTCTGCTGTTAGTATTACATTTTGCAGTGAATAGTACCTTGTCTCAGCCTCCTGTTCTCTACCAGTTTGTTGCTATTACTTGAATCACAATCATCAAATCCTTGTAGGAATGTTTTCACCCCCAGAAAAGATTGTAAGGTGAAGTTCCTTTATGTTTCTGAAGGACTTTGAAATCCCCAAAATGAAAGTTTCAGTGAAGCACAACATTGTCTTCTCCTTGGGGCAAGGTAAAAATTGGAGTCATCTGTGGCTGAGAAAGAATCTGACAGCTTTGAAATGGAGAAGAAATACCAGCAACAAGGAAAGGGTACATACTCAGGCCTGCAAAGTTGTCATTGCTATGGCTCCTGATTTTTATTAACTTGAACAAGTCCACATGATGGAGTTCATTCTGGGTCAGCATCTTTCTGCATTCCTATTTATGTCCCAGATTTTATGTCACGGTTTTACATTTGGAATTGCAATAGTTCCTTGTTGAAAAGGAGAGATCCTTCTTCCTTAGGGCAGCTTGGAAAACAATTGTGCCGCCTGCGTAAATTATGGCAGTGCAATATAAATTGAGACTTTGAGCTCTTAGCTTTTTCAAGAAGGTCTTGGATCTCTTTCAAAGATGTGGCCTCATCCTCTGCAGCTATTTATCCTCGTTCTTTAGCACTTTCACAGAGAAGTGGTCTAATGGAATGACACTAGAAGCATATCTCATTATATCTGTATATATTAAATACAACTTGGAAACACTCACATTCCATTAAGTGCTTCTGCAGCTTCTGGAAGGGCTCAGGCTCTCTGTGGAAGCAGTTCGGTCTGTTTCCCCTGGTTTCATGTGAGAAATATGAGTCCTGTGCAAAAGAGAGCTCAGATCATGCTGGTGCTGGACCTGCCTGTCCTCCATCTTTCTCCTACTGTCCTAGCAGAACCACTTAGTTATAACTTTTTTTTAAATGATCTTACATTCAGAAAAGGAAAAAAAAAAAAAAAGAAAGAAAGAAAAAGAAAAAGGTCTTGCTTATGGGAGTTCTTATGAGCAGTTCTGGAAAGCAACAATTCAATTATGACTTTGTGGTTTAGCATCAAGTTCCCCTTGCTATATAATTGATGTAATTTTGCTTTAAGACTCTGTCGTTAACTTTATGATTCACTTTTAGAGTCTGGGCTGCAATAGAAAATTTAATGATATATGCATTATAAAACGCTTTAAACAGTGAGAAAAAAGAACACATTATCTTTCTTAAACCACCTCTTTTAAACTACAAGATCCCTATTTCTCATTTCCATTAAAGCCCTTTTATATTCCTCCAGCTGTATCAACAAGACACGAATTGTGTATTGATTACATTTATATAATTTTTAGTACAAATAAATACAAATACTAAAATTTTCCTCCTTCCCTCGGCTTTAAGTTAGAGATAGTCATGCTGTGATTGGTCCAAGTTTTTGTTTATAGAGAGGAAAAAAATAGCCAGACTCTATAACTTACCTGCTTTTTAATCTAAAAAAGCTCATCAGCACTCACAGTCATTAAAATACAGTTCAGTGTGATATGCCCAGCACATTGCTGATAAAATGTTAAAGACTTAGTTTGCACAAGAGCAATGAGCACCATGTTTTCATCTCATTGGCTGTATAACTGTGCTGAAAAATAACAGTATTTCCCTTCTGTTTGGGCATATGAAGTTATGTTTCTCAGCTTGAACTACCAGACCCAGTCCCTTCCAGAAGTGAACAGAAACATAAAAATGAATGAGCTTTGTTACAAACCTCAGGCAGAGTTCCTCCTTTTTAGAAAAGGGAGGGAGAGCAGATATATATTGATATAATTATTACCTCTCTGTTTCAGTAGTTTTCTAGATGTTGCAACTTCGGAAGTCCTTGGCAGAGTGCGGGGGTCTACATGAAATAGTGAACTGGACTGTTTACAATGTGTATTTCTTACTTTGATGAAGGAACATGGACCACTTAGAGAGGGTGCCTGTTACCTTCCAAAACCAACAAAATCGCATGGAACCTGATAAGTCCTTCCACAGGTCCACTTCATTCATTTTAGAGCTAAGAGGAAATGTCTGACCTGCTGGTGGGGGCTGTCACCATAGAGACACTTCAGTGGGCTCTGGAAGGAAAATACTCTTAATTCAGAGTCAGTAGTCAAGATATGTAACAGCAAGTTGATTTTCCCCAGTAATAATCAGCTCATTTTTCTAGAAAATGGACTATTTACACATGGTCCATTGCCAAACTATTGCACTGATACTTTTGGAGAAATCCAAGAGATGAAGAGAAAAATCTATCAAAATTTCATGTGCAATGTCCATGTGAAAATTTCATTTTCAGTGGAGATGAGCGAAAAATGGTAAAGCTGCAGGGAACAGCAGTGTCCAGGACTACAGAGGAAACCAAGAGGTGAGACTCGTTTGTTTGGATACTGACAAATCTAGGTATCCCACTGTAAATGTGGAATCAGATATGCAGAGAGGGTTTTTTTAAAAAATAAGGGTAGGTTAACAATTTCTTTATTAATAGGAGTACTTTTAAGAATAGAGCGAATGAAGTTAAAAAATTTCCCAAACATCTGTGCATGTTTTAATTCTTCCCTGTGTTTTTGTTTAGGCAGCTCCACTGAAGACCTCACTGGCCCTTTGGATGAGCACAGAGAGACCATGGAGAAGGGTTATGAGCTGAGGACTGGGTAGGGTGACTTTGAAGGTGGATACTCCAGTGAAAACTGCCAGAAAGTTGATCTAAGCTTGCACACAAGTTCTAGTGTCACTGGTATCAGCAGCAGCTTGGAAGAACATGATATCCAGAGAATCCTCCATCCAGAGAATCCTCCATCCACAATAATGCGGAGGGCACAGAGTGGTGCTTGGCCAGACTGTGGCATGCACATTGAGACATTTTTTGGAGCAGGATCAAGGACACTGGTAATTGGAAAAAATAATCAAAGCCTGTAGTCAGTTGATTAAATATTAAATAGACCAAACACTTTGTTGTTCTGTATGTTCTAATTCCAGTGAACACATTTAAAAAATTTTGGAATGAAGCACTGTTTTACTCACGGAGCACAATAGTTTTGGAGTAAAGTAGAAGAACACACACCTACCATTTTGGATGTCTGATCCTTACTTTTGTTACTCTTTTCCTACTCAGTAAGCACTTATTGTATAGAATCTCTCTTCAGATGACTGTGAAAAACTATTGCATCTGTCTGTGTAAGCAGATTAGAGTTTCAATTAAACTTTTTAAGTGAAAAAAGCATTAAGCCTTTATCTCTTGTTTCCATTCTTAAGCATTATCCAAGGTACTTATGTTCTTTAACTGTACTTTTCAGCAAAATTTTGCTTACAGTCAAATAGGACTAATTATTTTTGATAAGGAAGAATCCTTATTGATAATATAAGGTACAATCATGTAGTCCTGAATGCAAATATAGCTTCCTAAGGAATTTTTCACAAACAGGTTTTATGTCCTATTGGTGTAGTTGACATTTTAGAAGTGTTTCATAAGCAAGATTTGCATGCAGTCGGTAGTGGGCATATTGCCACAACTCTTTTCTAGTGTGCTAATTTCTAGCTAAGTACTTGGTCATCTTTACAAAGCATGGAAAATAAAAGACAAATTATTTGATGAGGAATATAATGACTTCTGGCTGCTAGGTGGCATTATGAAATGATAATGGATTGACTCTGGAAAACATACTAAATCTTGAAATGACCCAAATAACAAAGCTTACCTGTTTTTGTTTCCAATAAGTGCTTCCTCTTTTAGCTATTTTCCTCAGTGTTATGTTTACTGCCATTCTATTCTTGGACCAATGGAAAGTTATTTGCATTGCTTTAATTTCAGAAAAGCATTTATATATGCAAATTAAATCTGGAATAGTGTGAAAAGGAAGTTCAGGTCTCTTTCATATTCAAACAAGAGCATCTAAACATTAATCATCTCTCTGTGCTTTTATTATCAAACTAAATTACATGATACTGAACTAAGAAGGCCTGAAAAGAAATTTAGACAGCTTTCAATGAAGACACTCTGTAACAATAAAATGTTATCATTAATATCTAAAATCATAGTATGGTAGATGTTGTTGTACAGTTATATCCAATTTACCAAAAGTTTCCCCGTTCATACAATAGAAAAATTATATGGGAGCTACACCTTAAGTGCTGGAACACTGAACTGTCTTTTTTTAAAGCTGCTATTGAAAATAACTGGGCTTTGATAAGACATATTGGTTTCGGGTTTTTTTACATTGACAAGTCAGGGAGTGGCATTCACATATGCGTAGCCATTCCTAGTCAAATTTTTAGGGAAAAAACCCAACAAAACAGAATAAAAGTGACCCCCAAGTAGTTAAAATTTCATAGAGAAGAGAAATTTTGTCATGAATAAAAACTTTTTTAGTGCTGAAGTTATGAGGTTGGATTTTGGTTTGGTTTCATTTCTTTGCAGGATATTTTTACATCAAATGTCTTCATCTTCCACACACAAATGGCTTGCAGTGTGTAGCATCATTCCTTGTTGCTTGGCATAACTTTAACAGTAAAGAGCTGTAAGCAAAGCTTTTGCAGTTTTGCTCTGTGGACACACGTGTGTCGGTCATTGTCGTGGGTTTGACCCTGGCTAAATGCCAGGCACTTATGATGTTTGCTCTCTATGCTCTCTCCTGCTGCAGCCATGCAGAGGAGAGGGAAAAAAAAACTAACACGAACACGCTGGACTCATTAATTGAGATAAGATCACTGATAGGTATGCACTGGAGAGGGCAAGAAGCAGGCGGGAAACTTAAAGTTGCAAAGATTTATTAACCTAACAGAGTTGAAGGACAAATCAGAGGTAAAAATAAGCTCTTGAGACACTGTTTCTTCACTCACCCCCCTTCCGTCTTAAGGCACCGCTTCTCAGCTCACCCCCTCCCTCCTTCCAACTAACCAACAACTCCCGGGCAGGGGCAGGGTGTGGGGTTTTTCTCTTAGTTAGTCCATCACAATTCTTCTACTACAGACCCTGTTTCTCTGCTCATCCCCTCCCTCCATCCAACCAACAGATCTGGGCTGGGGCAAGGTATGTGATTTCTCTTAGTCCATCACCACAATTCTTCAGCTACAAATGCTGTTTCTCTACTCACCCCCTCCCTGTTAAGACACCATTTCTTCTCAGCTCACACCCCCCCCCCCCACACACTTCTTTCTAACCAACAGCTCTGGGGTGGGGGCAGGGTATGGGGGTTTCCTTTGGTCAGGTCAGTCCATCAGGGAGAAGAGTCCTCTGCTTAGCCATGAGGGTCCCTCCCATGAGAGACAGTCCTCTGCGAACTTCTTTGGCATGGGTGTAATCTCACAAGCAGCACCCACCTGAAATCTGCTGCAGTCCGAGATTCTTCTGTCCGGGTTGCAGAATTCCAAGCTGAGGCCAGGCTGTTTCCATCCCGGGAGCAAGGCCTTTCTCTCTCCTGCAAGGCCTTTGCAACTCTCAGTCTCTGGGACTCCCACTGGATCACAGCTTCCTGCAGGCATCACCTGCTCCTCTGGCGTGGGCACCTCCCCACAGGCTGTGGGGGGTTCTCTGCACCCCCTGGACCCCATGGGCTGCAGGGGGACCACCTGCTTCCCCACGGTTTTCACCACGGCCGGCAGAAGGTTTTCAGCTCCGGCGCCTGGAGCACCTCCTCCCCCACTTTCTCCACTGACCTTGGTGCCTCCATGTTGTTTTCCCTCACATATTTTTGCCTCCTCCTCCTCCTCTGTCTAAAAAGAAGTGCGTGCTCACATTGTTTTGATTTCTTCTTAAATATGTTTTCACAGAGGCGTAACTAACATCTTTAATTGGCTCAGGTTTGGCCAGCAGCATGTCCATCATCTTCAGAGCCATGAGAGATTGGCTCTGCTGGACATGGTGGAAAAATTCCAGAATCTTCACACAGGACATGCAGGAGCCATCTTTGTACCCCACCCTACCCACTGGTAAAAACTGGGCCAAGCCCAAACCACCACAGTCATTCTGACTCTTCAATAGCTTTTCAACTCCCTGATTTCACAGTTTCCACCAAATTTCAACAGGTGACAGGTATCTCAAGGGCAGTACCCAGAAGTGGTTCACATAACCCAGCTACAATCTGGATATCTCCATTCCAAAGTGTGGCACCAGCTTTGGAAGAGTCTTTTTTTTTTTCAGTTTCATCAGTAATCTGTGCTTTTCATAAGTGAGCTGAAGTAGATTCCACTGTAGGAAAAAGGATTGCCCTTATTTTTAGAACTGTTCAGAACTTCTCACAGTAACCTGGTACTTCCTGGTAACCCCCAGGCTTATAAAATCCCAGCCTACCCACCATCCAGAGGAAATCAGGCAGGCAGCAAAATGTCTATCTCAGTGATTTTACTCTATTATACTTAGCTACTCTGAAGACACGAGTTAGCAGAAGACATAAAAAAGAAGTACAATACTGGATAAAAAACTGAAATAGAACACGTAGTTCAGTCTCTCCCTTCTTCATTCTATATCTGGAAGTGGTGGCTTTTGATTTTTGAGTCCAGGGTTTATTTCTCCTGTTCTCATCTTGTTGGTGTGTCCTACATCCTTGGCTGACTTGGGGTCTTCTAAAACTGTCAAATTGCCAGATCATATCAGATTAAAGTCTTCATTGATTTCACACTCCAGCAAGAAAGCATTTAGTGTCTTTCATCCCTGGACAAAAACCAGTTTTATTTATAGGACTTGTTAGTGTGTAGCCATTACAGCCAGCCAGAGCAAAGGCACTTAGTAAAATGCCTTGCTCAGCTGCGTATATTTTCTGTATTATTTAGGTAGTAAGATGTAAGAAAAAAGACCATGCAGACGAGAAAGGAACCAACTTCTGCTATTGCAAATAAACTAAATTTAATGCTATGTTGTGTTCCTAACAAGCAAAGACTCCTAAGTCATACAGGACAGATAGGAAATTCAGCTCTACAGTAAGATCTGACAAGATGTAAAACAGGTGTAAACTGTAAGACTATTTCAGGAACAAATAGGGTGACATGTTATTGTGCTCACAATTTTGGCCAACTTGTTTACTTTCAATGGTTGTGAAGAGCACCATTTGTCTTCTACATCTCTATCTTAAGAAGTGACCTTGGCACCAGAGTCAGGCCAAAAATGGCCTTGATTGGTTCATCTCCACACCTAGGCATGGGTGGCAAGGAAGGCAGCAGCTGCCGTGACAACAGTGAGTGCTTGCATAGGACTGTGCTCATGTTCCTCAAGAAATACCAGAAAAAGCCAGACCAGTGTGACACTGACCTGGAGCTCTCAGTCCAAAGAGCCAGAAAATAACCAAGAATGATGTCTGCAGTGACAGGGTGTAAGAGTCAGTCAAAGAATCGAGCTCTGTCTCAACATTTCTCATCAGAAACCACAGGTGCAGGACTTATGCAAAGAATGCTCTGTGCCTGCTAAAGCTGGTACAGAATGACTGCTCTGTGCCTGCTAAAGCTGGTACAGAACGAAGGCTTTGCACTTGTCTCCAAGTCCCCGCTATTGTGAAAGAACCATGGAGCATGAAGCGACCGCAGACTCCCTGCCTCCAAAGCTGACTGCGCCTCAGACACTCCTCTCTTGGCCCATGTGGCCTGCCAGGTAGAGTTTGACATATCTGCACCAGAATTAAGGGGGAGCAAAGGTGGATCACAAGGAGGGACCAGGTGTATGGACTAACATAAAAGACAGCTCCGGAACAGCTGAATTCTGAAGCTCTTCCCCATTGTGAGATCACATCGATTGAAGACAGCGGCAGAGGAACGTTTCTGCAACGGGACCCCTAGAGACGCCGGATGTCTGTGGACCCGTGGTGGTAGCTATAACGTCCCTTTTCCTCCCTTTCCTCCCTATCTTTTCCATTATTCTCTCTCTCCCTTTCTATCGCAAGCCGCTTTACAGGCACAATTAATAAAGTTCCTGTTTGGATTGAAATTTAACTCCCTTGACTTGTTGAATTATTTTGCTTTACTTTCTTTTTTTTTGCACTCCAAGAGCATAGCTGAAAAGAACCATCACGCGTCCACTTATGAGTGGACTGTGACATTAAATTGGCATCACAGGACAGGATCCTGATAGAGCCAGAGGGGTAAAAGTCCTCCAAACTCATTTTTTGAGGACACTATTGGGATTCCAGCTATCAGAACTTAGAGTGCAAAAAAAAGGGAAGTTGAATTTTTATTTTAGCGACTTGAGGAAGAGAAAAAGTGGCCATTGGCAAGTGCCTAACTTTCTCAAGTGAATTTGAGTTGTTTTTTGGGTTTTTTTGGGTTTTTTGTTTTTTTTTTTTGCTGCTGTTGTTTCTGAGATTGTTTTTAAGGCCTAACTTTTTCAAGTGGAGATTGGTTTTGGGACCTAATTTTCTTAAGTGAATTTGAGCTACTTGTTGTTTCTGAGATTGTTTTATGAGAATGTTTTGTTTCTGAGTCAGAGTAGGGAAAATGATGACTGAAAAACAGGAGAATAGAGATTCTCAGTTGATCAATGATAGAGATTTATTTTTTACGTTTTTGGCTAAATATGGTGCTCGACCCTCTCCTATTGGGGAAGATTGGGCTAGGGAGAATTGGAAAAATTTGCAGAGTATAATGGACCAAATTTCTTTACTGCAAAATGAGGCTAAGGTTAAGTTTTTGCTACCAGGGAAAAACACAGCAGTAGTCTGCACTGTTTTGGGTGCCAGCTTGGTTGCAGCCATTAAAGACCATCTTAGGCAGCGTAGTAATGAAGAAAAAAATCATAGAATCCTTAGAAAACCTGGTGTACTGTCACCAAGCAACAATTTCCAATCTAGAAAAAGAATTAGAGTGCAAGGAGGAAGAAATCCATTCATTAAGGGCTGCTCTTGAAGTAAATCGTGTTATCAGCACCACTAATTCACAAAACACTAATTCACAGGATATAGTATCCTCAGGACCTGAGAAAAGGGTTATCTGCCAAATTAACCCAATGAATCCACAAAGGGAATTGGAACAGATGAGAAAACTTGATAAAAATCCCCCTCATTTAAGACCCTTAATGAGAATGGAATTTTCTTTTTTTAATGACGAAGATACAGACTCACATACAACCACCAAGGAAATGCCCTATTCTGCCACTGAACTGGCAAAGTTAAAAAAGGAATATGGGCGTCTTATCACAGAATCTGAAACAGAATACGTGTGGCGTGTGTCTTTAACTGGGGGTGACCATATTCAATTGTGCGAAAAGGGAGCTGAGGGTTACTGGGGCCACGGAGTTTTCTTAACAACAGGTGATCATCGGGCCCCATGGTCCCTAACTCAGCGTGCTGCTTACTGGGCTGGAGGGTTAAACCCTCTGGAGTGGGGAGACCCCTTGGCAATAACAGGCACAGCTGAGCAATTACTAGAAAGCATACACAAAACTGCTTGCCTGCAAATGATACGAGAGAAAATTAATTCCCGGATGTGAATCACCAATGATGTTGCCTGTTAACCCTGGAATTATGACTCCCTTAATAAGGAGACTCCTTGAGTCACTTAAAGCCATAGGGATAAGTCTCCAGAGAATCATAGCATCAATAGGTCCTGTGGAAAAGTTAGAGAATTCTACGTGCAGAGGTGATAATAGCAGAAGCACAGGCAGTGCCATTACGGACTCTTATGCAAATTCCTCTGACTTTTCAACACCAGCCCCACTAGGTAACAGACCTCACCTTAGACCTAAAGTCTGGACATGGGGGGAGGTAGCACAAGAGTTAATTGATTATAGTAGAAAATACTGGCTTGTGAAGCCTTTAGAGGAAAGATCAAGAGACATCCAACATGTAGGAGGTAAAAATGCACTCCCCCACCCCAGCAAAACTGCAGAGGTTGCTAAAATACAGTCCAAACCTAAACCCCTTTCGGTCCGAATTAAGTGGTGGTGTTTAGGGCTTGAAAAAGGAATTCCTAAGGATTTAATGGATGGTTTACCTTTGGATAAATTGAGAAAACTGGTAACCCAGTGGTGTGTGCCAAAATCACATTCCTTTTCTTCTGTGAGAGAAAGTGCACCCATCACAGCGCCCCCTTTCACTGGCAGTGCAGACAAAACATCAAAGCAAACTTTTTCCCCAGAACAGGAAAACTAGAATTTCCATTTCCTAGTGGTGGGCAGGGAAATGGAGAATGGATTTATATTCAACAGCTCACTAAAACAGAAAAAGGAGATGTGTTAATCACAGCTATCATGGAACCTAAATGTGTGCCAGTGATCTTTTTAATTGATACAGGTGCACAGATTTCTGCCCTGCCTGAGGAGGATGCCAAGAGGTGTGGAGTTTCTCCCTTAAAGCGAAATCTATCTGTGCTAAATGCTTTGGGATCAACAGAGATCATGAATGTCTCTCTGGTAAAATTAACCCTGCGGGGGGAAGAGAGCTCAATTACTATTGTAATGGTGATTGGCAATATTCCTTTTAACCTGTTGGGGATAGATGTCCTTAAGGGAAAACAGTGGGAGGATACAGAAGGACTACTCTGGTCTTTCGGGATACCCCAACTGCACATCAGGTTGTTGCAAGCAGCTCCACCACTACTGTTTAGCAAGATCACTAATGTCAAACAGTATCTCCTTCCTTTGGGAGCTAAGGAAGGTGTAAAACCAGTTATACAAGAAATGAAAGAACAGGGAGTTGTGACAAATAATCATTCTCCTTTCAACTCTCCTGTATGGCCAATAAAAAAGCCTAACGGGAAGTGGCGACTTACAGTTGATTTTCGAAGACTGAATGCCAATACTGACCCTTTGACTGCTGCCGTCCCAAATTTAACAAAACGGATAACATCTATTCAAGAAAGGGCTCATCCAATTATGATGCATGGATAGCCACCAATACCCCAAAAAAGGAACATAGGATTAATACCCACTGAATTGTTCCATTATTTTAACTCCTTTTTGCCTAAAACAGGGCAAGTTTTTTGTTTTTATTTTTGCAGAAGAACCCCGTGGGACTTTAAGAATTTCTATAGAAGAAACACAAATAAAAATTGAAGACTCAAATCTGAAAATAGCCTACAAAATTTTTATTAGGTTGCTTGTGCTTTTCTGCATTACACCTCCTACCTGTAATCAAAATAATGCAGAATGGCCTTGGTCTCAAGACCTCATAGGATATTCTAGCTCTTTCAGAAACAATCCCAAAGATAGCCTTACAAATTTGGCTGTAGTCATAATGCATGATAACGAAACTTACCATTCGGCTGAGTGGGTCTGGGATAGAAATGAGTGGGTTAGAACCCTACCAGGTATCATTGATGAAAAAATTCAGGTGGGATGCAGAAAAGTAAAACCTGGTTTTCAATATGAAAAGGCCTCTTCTATTACAGTTTTTGGCAATTTTTTAGATTTCAATATGATATCCAAAATTCACCCAAACATTTAGGAAAAAATATGTTCTACTGAAGATTGGAACTGTATTAGACAAGATATTTTTATCGTGTGTTGCTGCCAGAAATTTACTGGCAACAATTCTTCCAAGAACCCAAGTGACATTAATGTAGAAGTTACCAAATCTTGTGAAAAAGAGCAAGGTGATTGCTGGTTCAATTTTACTATGGTTCATTCTCTCTATATGGTGTGCAATTGTAAACCTGACCCAAAAACTCACCCAACGTTATTAGGTTTAACTCAGAAATTCAAAATGAATGTTTTAACCAAACCAAAACTTGGGGCAATACTTACACACCAAGGCAGAGAAATTGCTTTAAACAATGAAAAAACAGCTTCTCTCTTTGTTGTTACTCAAGGTGATGACATTTATATAAAATGCCAATTAATGACTGAATCCCTCGTCGAACCAGCAAACAGCTATGGTATGGGACCACATGGCCCTATCCTGCCATGTAGAACCCAAAATTTGAACTGTTGGTTAAATTTCACCACAGTAAAATTTTCCGATAATGTCATGTGTGGAAAAAGCAACACCAGCTATTGGGGAGAATTAATAATAGAAATTTCAACACCTACAACTCCTCCCAAGTTAACGCTTCAACCAAGAATTTATGAGGTTGGACCATTTGTAACTGGAAACACAGGCCAACAACAAATGTTTTCTAAGCTAGAATGCTCTCAAAAAGTTTGAATTGCTGATGCAAAATAATATCTCAGAAATTCAACCTGCCTGTTCTCCCTTTTTACGCACTTCCTATGAAGGATGGACCACCTGCTTATGTAGATCTTCCTGGAGGCAAATATCGAGAGACCTGACTGGTGTTTTGGGAACCGGATTTGCGGTTCTAAATAACATTGATTCAGAGGTATTATTGAACAAATTGGTGCTACAATTTTGATTTGGCAAAAATGCAACAGCCTTTACAATCTTCCCTTTTAGCTTTGGGAACACATCAGTGGCTGCTGTCCAACATATTACAAAAATGAGAAAAGCTAAATGTAAAAGATCATGAACCAGTTTTAGACACACTTGGTGTGGCCCAAAGTAATATTTCTTCAGCTCTCAGTTGCACCCAGGTTCAATCATGGATGCAATCAATGGTCGCATCAATCATTAGAGTAGAAGAAGGCATTTTTCCTACAGAAATCTGAAAAAAGTTTGGGGTAGTGCTGATCATTTTGAAAAGAGCCTCCAATCCTGGTGGAAGTTGGTAAATTTTAACTATGATCCTGTTAATAAACCTGTCACAGCTTATGTGTTAACCATTCAAAATGCTTTGGTGTCTTTGATTTATCTTGTTTTCGCATTTAGGCTTGAACCACAATGGGACAATACTCTGTCTTTTTGAGCATAGAACATGGGCCCAAACGATGAATGATAAATGGCAAACAGTAGACCTGGAATCCTGCATTGTGCAGGAACAACTAGGAATTATTTGTGAAAGCAACATCATCAGAACACAAGGTTTTTGTTTAGACACTGACCAAAAGGTTTGTCATTTTGAAGTTCATCCTGAGGTTAACCCTAAAACTGTAATAATCTATATTGGCAAATGTTGTGTATGCTTAAGAACTGTTTGTAATAATATCATAATAGGAAATGTAGTAGCTTATGCCAGTAATCACACGAATTTTTGTGTTTGTAATTTTACTGAAATCACAGGATGTGACTTCTCTTACTCAGCTCCAGTCACTTCCCACCAAATTCTGAAATCTAACCTCACATTGATTCATGAGTTAATGCCCGTAGCTATTGGAATGAACATAACTCACACAAAAGAGTTACTACAGCATCGAGATTACATTCAAATATTAAAAGAGACCAAGAAAAACAGACAGAAAACTCTGATAACAATTCACCATAATGTAGACAAATTACAAAAAATCACAGAAAGAGAGAAAAAAGATGGAGAATGTAATTGGTGGGATACACTTCTTGCGTGGTCACCTACTGCTACAGGAACCCTGAACAAGCTGTGCCACCCTGTTGCTGTTCTCCTGATTCTTTCCCTAATCAGTATCACTCTGTCTGTAATACTGTACATTCTCAATTGGCAGATGATAAAGCATATGAGACTTTTATCATCGACACTTGATACACGCAAGCCCTTGAGCGTTATATCCAGCACTGACATCTCAAAATTTATCGATAATGAGTGGGTCGTGTGGCAAAAAGTGATGTAAAAATCTTTTCTTCCTTGTTTCCCTCCCTTCTTTTTCTTCCCCCTCTCTCCCTTAGTGCTTCCGCCATGTGGTCCCGAGGACAACTCATCATGAAGACAACTCATCGAGAAGGCAACTCATCCTGAAGACAACTGATCCTGAAGACAAATGTTGAGCCACCGGGTGGTGTAAGAGTAGGTCAAAGAATCGAGTTCTGTCGCAACATTTCTTGTCAGAAACCACAGGTGCAGGACTTATGCAAAGAATGCTGTACCTGCTAAAGTGGTATGGAATGACTGCTCTGTCCCTGCTGAAGCTGGTACGGAACAACTGCTCTGTGCCTGTTAAAGCTGGTATGGAACGATTGCTCTGTATCTGCTAAAGCTGGTATGGAATGACTGCTCTGTCCCTGCTGAAGCTGGTATGGAATGATTGCTCTGTGTCTGCTAAAGCTGGTATGGAATGATTGCTCTGTGTCTGCTAAAGCTAGTATGGAATGACTGCTCTGTGCATGTTAAAACTGGTACAGAATGACTGCTCTGTGCCTGCTAAAGCTGGTACGGAATGACTACTCTGTGCCTGTAAAGCTGGTATGGAACAAATGCTTTGCACCTGTCTCCAACTCCCTACTATTGTTAAAGATCCATGGAGCATGACGAGACCACAGACTCCCTGCCTCCAAAGCTGACCACGCCTCAGACACTCTTCTCTTGGCATGAGTGGCCTGCCAGGTGGAGTTTGGCATACCTCCACCAGAATTAAGGGGGAGCAAAGGTGGGTCACAAGGAGGGACCAGGTGTGTGGACTAACATAAAAGACAGCTCCAGAACAGCTGAATTCCAAAGATCTACCCCACTGTGAGATCACATCGATTGAAGACAGAGGCAGAGGAACGTTTCTGCAATGGGACCCCCAGAGACGCCGGATGTCTGTGGACCCGTGGTGGTAGCTATAACGTCCCTTTTCCTCCCTTTCCTCCCTATCTTTTCCATTATTCTCTCTCTCCCTTTCTATCGCAAGCCGCTTTACAGGCACAATTAATAAAGTTCCTGTTTGGATTGAAATTTAACTCCCTTGACTTGTTGAATTATTTTGCTTTACTTTCTTTTTTTTGCACTCCGAGATCATAGCTGAAACGAACCATCACATGTCCACTTATGAGTGGACTGTGACACATGGCACTGCAGGAGAATGAGGTAACAGCTCCTTTGAACTGCTTCTAGTTAACAAAACTGCTTTACATTAATAAAAAGCTAAATGACAACATGAGGAACAGGTCATGCTCACCTAACATGGGCATGTGGTGGGGTTGGATTAGGTCTCTGTGTATTCCAAAAGTGTCTCTATGGCTTAGGAGAGATCACCCCGGCTTCTCTGGCAATATATGCCTGAGTGGAACAAGTTGTTAGCTGCATTAACTTTTTAGATGGAGTTTCAGTTTTTTATTTCCCACAGGTTTTCAGTAGTTACCTCCAACTGGCTGTTCAGCAGAGGGAGTGAGACTGCTTTTAAAAGGTTTTGCAAGAGTTGCAGTCTGTGAATTAGGCATTTGAGTTGCTTTCTCTCTTTTTTTTTTTTTTTTTGGGTTGTTTTTTTTTTTTTTTTTTTTTTTTTTGGTACTACGTCCAGCCCAGGGGTAGAGAGGCAACTAACTAACTTGCATAGGGGCAGTACTATCCTCACAAGGCAGCAGCTGTATAATTTACCTCAGGGTTTGAACCTGCCAGTTGCATTTATGCTGGCCACGTGGGATAGAAATTTTCCCCTAAACTTTTTTACTGAACCGGCCTCAGTATTTTAACCTGCCAATTTTGCCTTAACTGAAAGCCGCCTTTACTTGGGGGGAGGGTGGGTGGGGTAGGGGCATACTGGGGGAGTGTGGACTAGTGGGCGGGACCATTGGCAAGAGGGGCGTGAATGAGGGAGGGGCCCATGCCTGGGAGGGAACACCCAGTGGTAGGGGCGGGGCTGACACAGGAATACGCGATGCTGCGGGAGGTGGGGCCAACGCAGAAACATGTAATACTGTGGGGGACAGGGCCAACTCAGGGACATGTGATGACGCAGGGGGGCGTGGCCGACACACAGAAATCTGATGCATGGGGTGTGGGGCCAATGCAAGCCTGGGAAAATTTGAGCAGGAAGATGAAGGCAGCTCAGCATGTCCTGCCATGTGGCTGGCGCCATCTTGTAAGACATGTGGGGTCAGGACGGCTGAGGGTTGGGGTGTAGAAAGGAGGGTGAGGGAAAGGCTCAAATCGGGTTGATCACTCCCAATTCGAGCAGGGAACAGGAGAGAGAGACTGGAGTCAGAGATGGCAGCTCCTCTGCACCATGTGGAGTGTTACTATTCCCACTCTCCCCCGAAGTTCATCAGGGCAAGGGACACAGGGAAGCCGGGTCGACATAGGAGACACAACAAAAGAGAGATACACCTCTGATTGGGGGTGAGCCAGCTTCCCACCCATCCTGCCCAAACAAGGTCTTCCCAGCACTAAAGGGAAAAAAGGAAAACAAAAAAAAATTACATAAGTGTGACAAAAGCGAAGCCCCTCTCACCAACTCTGAGGCTTCAAAGGTCAAATAAAACTTTCAGTGTGATTCCCTGGTTTCAGCCAATTTCTCCCATCGGAAACACGCTGAGATTTCTTGGCTGCCTCTTCAAACAGGCCTAATAAAACTCAGATCTGTTCTCAAGGGAGTAGCTGCTCCAAATGTGACATCTCCAGTGCACAGCCTTCCGAGACGCTTTCAAGGATTTTTCACATCCCTGTTCCAGGAGGCACTTAATGCAGGGAGATGGTGGGGCTGGATTAGGTCTCTGCAAATTCCTAAAGTGTCTCTATGGTGTAAGAGAGACCACTCGGGCCGGTACAGATTTGGCACCATGCAGGCAGACACTTTTCTCACCCGTGCCGGTGGATGGCACAAACACACACACACACCCCAGAGCTTTGGATAGCTCATGCGTTACCAGAGACAAAGAAACCAGTGAGCCCAGATGTGCGGAGTTCCGAGGAAAGTTTATTCTTGAAGGCGTCCAACAATGAAAGAGGCCCAAATGGCTCTGAGTGCCTACGGATATAGAGAGGCAGGGCCAATAGGGTTGGGGAGAAGGTGGGGAGATAAAACAACAACCAATGGGAAGAAGGGAGGGGTGGAGCAAGTGATACAACAGCCAATGGGAAGAATGGAAGGGCAGAGTCAGTGACACAACAACAACCAATCAACATAGGAGGATTAACATATCTAGTGACAGACCATCCAATAAACACTCAGGGGGTGTTTCCTATCTCAGAGTTGTCCCACCAACATGGCTTTCCTGGTACCTCTCGGTTCCTCCAAGATGCTTTCAACCACCGCAACACTCACCTACTTGGCACAAGTTTGCAATAGTCAGTCATAGCATCTGACCATTCTCAGAGATCTAAAGTCAGTGGAGAGGTATCAGCACTGATCCTGCAGCCAACAGCTAAAATGGGTTAGATCTGCCCTAAGAATGCCAATTTCTTCTATTGACTCTAAAATGGTCCCTGTGTGATGAGCTCAGATGGACCTGCATTACAAACACTTGCAATCAGGTAAAATGAATCTGACATCAAACTTCTCACTGCAAGAATCTGTAATAATCACAGATGATACTTTTTGGAATTACAAAAATCCCTGGAGCTTTTTGGGTAGTATCTTAGGTGCACGTCAAAAGAAGGAACAAAGTCGAAACTGGAGAGAGGTCTTGTACTAATTGTCCACATTAATGCCCTATGATTGTCATTTGTCAAGACGATCAACTTTTTGCAGAGGCAATCTATCAGCTAAATTGCCACACTGTCATGTAGAACTCAGGGTGTAAAGTAACGCAAACATCACTCACATTAGGCTGCATTAGAGAAAGAATATTCTCATTTTCATGTCTTGAAACAAAAAAAAATATACTCCGAGTATTTATGGTTCATTTTCCAAATAATCTTTCTTCCTTCCTTCTGAACAAGTTTATGATAAGTAGAGGCAGATTCCACATGGCAGGTTTTCATCTGTAACAATACAGTGAGCTCCTTTTTGAAGGCACTGAAGGTCAAACCTTACCTCTGCTTTATGTAATGCTATGGTTTTGTTTTCTCTGATTCTTCTGTGCTTTGTTTTACATAAAATATTTTCTGACATGGAGGATGTCTCTGGCACTTTATATTTGCAACAAATCAGCCTCATGTGGTCGCTTGGCTGTCACCTTACGTAAGGGGTTCTCTTCACATGTGCTGGCTACCTGAGGCACTGGGAGTTCAGGGGACTGTGGAATTGGTGATCTTCTGCAAGTTTCCTGATTTATGAGAAAGAAAGAATTATTTCACCTATAAATATTTGGTGTTAAGTAAACTAAGATAGGTAGATCTGGAATCTGTCTTTAGGGAGAACCAATAGAAGAGAGAATTTGTAAATACTTTTGAAAGCACTAAAAAAAGGTAAAGTTATTACCTGAGATATGGAAATAATGTCTTTTGGAGTAATTCAAGCAATTCAGTCCATAATGTACTCAAAGAGATGACTAAGAGGTGACCTGATCACTGTGCATAAGTACCTCAGAGTGAAGAGATTTCTGGTGCAGCACAGCTCTGGCATTCAAAAATCGCAACAGGAAATCCCAAGGCTGGAAGCCAAAGTGAGATGAAATGAGGCAAGAAATCAGGTATACAGTTTTTTCAGAGTTTTTTTTTGTGTATCTGTTTAGATGATTGTGTTTTGTAATTAACTTTTTGTAATGTTTGTTCAGGAAAGGGGTGAGCTCTCTATCATTCTGCATTTCTTTAAATCAGGATTGGAAATCTGCCTACAGGAAAGACCAAATTGTAACACAACTTGACAGACATGTTATTTAAAGAACATCTTGTGTCTGTATTATATAGAATGTTAGACTAAAATATATTGGTAAGAATAGGTATGAAAAAGCACCCTGCAACACAAAAAAAACTTTATAGTATTTAACTTGATTGTGAATGAGATTGTATGACTCAATTACCTTCAGCGTTGAATCCCACTCTGTATAGGATTTTGGAGGGACACTTGCAAGTGTTTGATGAGGTTATTTCCAGTGCTGTGCTCCAATGAATATCTCATCAAGTTTCAGAAGTAAAATGTCCCTGAAGCTGGAGATGTTTTCTCTTGGATCATTCAAAGACCGCTGATAGCAAACACGCATGACCAAGCTAAGCTGATGTTGAAAAGCAAATGGGATCTTCCATCCATCCTTATCCTTGATCATAACTCGGTTCCCAAGGTCCAGTTAAACATTTCAAAAGAGCTGGTTTTGCTCTCACTCCTGTCCTCTGAAGCTGGGAAACCCAAATCCTTTTCAGGCTTCCTGCTATTGTTTGATAATGCTAGATAATAATTACATCACCTATGATTTTGATGAAGGGTTACAATTTCTCAGTGAATAATTCTCATTAATCCACTTCCCCCTACATTCTTCTTTTTCAAGGAAACAGTACATAGTAAAGATGCATGGTAGTCACCTCCAGAATCATCGCTTGCATATGCTCACCCTTTAACAGCAGTTTTAAGGATGTTTCCTACAGTTTTTGCAGTATAGAAAATATGCACCTGGGTTCTGAGGGTCCATTTGAAACCTTTTGTCAGTGAAACAGATACCTGTTAACAGAGGCACAAAATAAACTTGCTAAAAGACAAAAACTGCAAGAAATCCTTGTCGAGTTTTTTACTCATTGGAGGTAAAATGGCCAGACTTTGAACAGTGGTCAAACTTAAGCTGTTTTTTCATATGGGATTGACCATATGGGATGGACACCATCACAGTACATTCTGCTTTATGACTATCAAGATAAAGATCACAATTATATATAAGCTAGATGAAACATTGATTAAGTTTTTTTGGTAGCTCAGATGGATTCCATCCAGCTGGACCAGTATTGGCCAAAGGTATCCAAGGAAACAGACTACACCAGAAACTGTTTCCTGAGACAAATTGAACATTCAAGAACGTTCAGTTCCAAGATTCAATTTGTTCTGACACTCATTATTATTTAGGTGACTTGGAAAACTATCATCACCCAGTATTAACCTGTTGAGCTTTTCTTGATTTGAATACTGAAGGTTAAAATGAACAGAATGGATATCAGTGTATCACAGACCAGGCTGAGCCAAATGGAAATTTTACACTGACAAGTCCATGTGGTTTGAAGCAGACAGCAGGAAAAAGAACCTTAAAGCAAAGTAGGAAAATAAGTGATTGAGAGGGGTTCATCCACTTTCTGAAGGAGAATTGTCATGAACCTCACTCATTGTCATTTGTGCATCTTGAATTCTTTCTGGGACGCTTTGCTTGGTCTTCACGAGAAAATAATTTTAAAAACTCAGAAAAAATGTTAAGCACTGGAAAATTTTTCTTTGAAATGGAAGGATTTTTCCAGTGTTTTCCACTTTCAAATCTGGTTTAAAAATTTCTCCCTTAAAAATACCCTCAGACCTTTTCCCCCACAAACCTCCTCTCCCCAGTGTTTCTCTTATCATGGTGTTAAATTCTTTCCTCTGATGTGAGCACCTGACTCTACCTGACATTTAAGTGAGATGCACGCCCACATCTGAAGGCAGGCTTTGGTTCTTTGAATCCAGATTTGTCTTTGTTTTATTTACAGAGAACAGAGTGCAGGGAAGATAAAATAATTCAAAGGAATGGTTTATGGGCTACTCTCACTGATTTTCAGCTAACAAAACTCGCAGGTTTTTGTTTGCCACAGGTAAAACTTACATAAAATGAAATTTACTTACATAAAATAGTGCACACATACCTGCTTTAATGAGGACGATGATTTTTTGTTTGTTTTTCCTATTTGTTTGTTTCGGCAGCCATCTTAATTTTGTTCTTTTAAACAGTCAACATTTCTATTATGTTTTGTGTTCAGTGTGTTATGCTAAATTTCTCTAAAGATATTAGTTTAAATTGTGAGACTATCATGGGTTTTATGGAGATTATATTTTATCAAGAGTCAAACTACTCTTTTAAATTAAGCAGGTTATTCATAAGGTGCCTTACTGAGAGATTCACAAGTGCACCTGGGAGGCTACTCTATGTGTTGTTTTTTCACTAAAACTCCTGTCTTCTTGTTGTAAACTAATTTTTGGACTCGCATTCAGGTAACAATATACTAATCCACTCTCTCTGCAACCGTCTACCACTAAGCTCACTGGATATAGTGATTTAATAATAGCATAGTTTGAACACTTTCTGCATTTGTTTTTGAAATATGTGGACCCATTCTCATCTATTTTCCTTGAAGGAGTCCCAGCATTTCTTCTTATGACATAAATATTTATAATACATGCGCTGAAATGTCTCCAGAAAATACAAAGCCAGATGTTAATAGAAAAATTTTACACAGGTGACAGAAAAATTGTCTCCTTTATTTTAAGTGCAGAAGAATAAATTCTTATGTTTTATTCATAAATGGAATTTTTGAGCACTTTTTTTTTAACCCTCCTCCTATTCCCAGATAAACTGTAGACCAGGGGCCAATACCACAAACTGCTAAGCACAGCCTGCAGGAAGCTGAGAGCTCTGAACTCTGGTTGACTTAGTGGAAATAAGTTTTGTAAGTGGAAGAAGTTCATTTTTGCCCTCAGATGGATGCTCCAAGAGCCCTTTGAAATCACTGCAGTCAGGCAGACTCCAGACATTAGCCCTGCATGAACTCCCTTCCTTCAAAAGATATTTTGCATAACATGAAATGAATCAAGAGACCAAAGACTGATGTCTAAGCAAAATGTGTACTTTGATGAAAGGAGCACTTGAGGAAGACTGTCTTGAGCTGCTAATTACATAATGTCCTTAATATTTGTGAACCCTAGTGCCATGAAGGGGAAGGATAGAAAGAAGCACAGCAAGTTTAGGGGATCAGTCTGTGTTGTGAAAGGTTATAACTCAGAAACCCTTCTCTCCACAAAGAAAAAGCTACACAAAACCACAGCACCCAGCCCCTCTCAGCTCAGTCCGTGCTTCAGAGGCAGAGGAATCAGTGCCTGTTTGCAACCACAGGAATGAACACTGCACCTTGTTGCTAAGCCATAAAAAACAGGGAAAGTCCTGCTTCTTCCCACACCCTCACGCATGCAGCCTGGGTGTAGCAACTTCCCACATCTACTTCATCATCACCAAGAACAGTGGTCCAGAGGCCATTTCCTGCAGTCTGACATTGCCCAAAGCTGTTACCAGCAGAAAAAGCACAGTGCAAATTGCAGGGAAGTCGCATTACTTCCTGGTAACTGTGAAGGCGGCTGTGGACATCCCAGTCACAATCTATCACTTTCTACTTGGCTTGTCCACCAGTCACCTGTGTTTCCCTGTGATTCATTTGTAACTGTTCTACTCCTGTTCCTGTAATTGATGATGGAATTCTTGTGAGAGCAGCCATGGCTGAGTGCTTTTGTTTCTGAAAGTTGCAACCAGAAAAATTGCAACATATATATTTTTTATATCTGTTGGATTTTTTTTTTTCTTTCTAACTCTGCAAGAGCTAAACCTTTAGTCACCACAAAATATAACCCTCTTGCTTCTGGTTTGCTCCCTTTTACATATTGCTGACACAGTGGTCCAGCCTATCCTCTTTCCAACAATGTTGCATTTGTATATTTTTAAAGTGTGCTGCATGTTGTATTCATGTATGGAAAAGGAATCAGGCAAACACATATCTGCCAATTCAAAACTTATTTTTGCTATATTCTAGGTATATAGGGTACTTTAACATCTGACAGATCTGTCATATGTAACCTTAGTGTTATTTATATAAAATATAAATAAATATCAATACACAAAATATGAATAAAAATTATATAAAATAGTATATAATTGCACACCAAGTATATTTGTGCATATATTTGTAGATATTTTGCATATATATTGTAGACATATTTGTAGATACAAATCTATCTGTATAGTTATATCCAGAGCATTTGCTTCTCATGGTCTGGGTAGGTTTCCCTTTTGTTATAATAGTGCTGAATTCACAAAGGCAGAACTTCTCTCTCTGAGAGGCAGAACAGCCAACACAACAAACCAGGAGCAGTTTGGTATAAGGTTAAGAAAGACATTGAACAGTGCACTATTATTTCTGAGAAGGTCATTTCTACTAAAGAAATTGTATCCTGAAGAGGAAAAGCCAACTAAGGAGCCTGCAGAGAACAAAAGGTAGTAAATGATAGAGCTCCAGCCCCTACCTAAATGCTGTGTCTCCTCCTGAGTAACCTGGCCCAGCCTCAGGATTCAAACCAACAAAACCAGAGGATTTAATTTTTGCTTGAGATTTAAATATCAAGGCGGAAGCTCAGTTAACATATCACAGGTCTATAATCAAAGTCACCTTTGCAAACATGCTAAATATCTATCGCAGCCTATCCATGTTGGATTCAAAACATCCATTTCCCATGATGTCATAGTGTACACTGGGAAAAAAATGACAGAAATTAAAAACAGGTAATCAACTTCTGTCCTGAGCTTGGCTGCCTCTATGGTTTCCTACTGGACTTACACCTTGCACCTTCCCTGCCCCAATGAGGCAGCAGAATTCCTTAAAGGGGGATGGGGGTCTAGCCTCTGCTGATACAGTGATACAACAGAATGGGCTGACAACTTGGGAAGTGAAAATTTGGGAACAAAAGGCAATCAAGTAGGATTGTCTTCAGTGTGAGGAGCAACATTTAAAAATAGATGTTTTATACTTGGCAATTCAGTTATCTGCTGTGCTAACACTCTGCATTGTCACCAGTTAGCAAACATGAATACTCATATTTATGAACTTTTCTACGTAGAAAATCCCTTTTCCATCAGGTCTGTACCCTGCTCATATTTCTGGGGAGAAGAGATGCTGTCACTCTGCATTGTAACTTCTAAAGGTCAATGGGCTTGGAGCTCCTTTTGAGGTTCAGTGAGCAGATGTTTTTTTGGGAAGTTGTGACTGAATCACTGCCTTCATTTCAGTTGAGATGAGAGCTAAATGGAGGGAATCCAAATTGCATGGAGAGCACTACACGGGAAAATAGCTGAACACAGAGTGGTCATTTCTCTTGGTGTTCAGCAAAATTTGACAAGCATCACAAAAGTGGTGTTACTGAAAAGGGAAGCACTTGTACGTGGACTGCAGCTTTAGTGCTTTAAAGGAGTACAAAAAGTCCCTGATTAAAGCATGGAGAAAATTTACATTTAAAGATGATTTTGATATACAGGGCTGAATCAAAAACAGCCTCTGGCATATTGTAAAGACCATTACCTGTCTCTGCTTCTTTATTTCTAATACTTCAGTTTCAGTTTTCAGTTGTCATCTGTGGTTTTAGAGGCACTTAAAGGTGCCCCATCCCATTTCATACAAGTCTTTCATGTAGTCTATGCAGAAAGGGATGAATGCTAGACTTTGCTGTGAGTTTGGGGTTTGGATATTAAAAAGCTAATTTGGGGATTTGGGATGATTTTGACATATAGAAGACAAATCCCTTCACTGAGGAGCTCATAGTATAGGGCCAGCACAGACTTGTTTTGATGCAATCCTGAGGAGAGGATGGAGAAGTCTTTTTACCCCAGAAGAAAAAATAGGAGATTCCAAATCTACTGGGAAAAGTTAGCAGGTCGGTATGGGTGTGCAGCTCAACAGTAGGTGGTGGTGAAGTGGGCTGGACTCAGCCTGTTGATTACCCTGGTGAGCTACCATGGAGTTCCTGATATTCAGTAAAAATTGTCCTCCAAAAAAAAATTTCAAAAAAGATAAAAAGGTTATAGTCCCTTTGCATCACTCCTGGTTTTCTCTGTATACACACGAGAAAAATTTCTATGATGTAGTCCTGAGACTATAAACTAAACTTAAATTGCAGCTTTCCCAACGGAAGTTCCACAGTTTATTTCCACTGGACACGTGCCCATGCTATCCAAGCACAGCCACTCAGGTGCTAAATCACTGACAGCTCAGCTTTCACTGCAGCTCCTGAAGATGTCTTTTCATTTGTTAGCTCTTGGCTTTCAATACTACTGCTCTCAATTTCTTTTTTGTGCAAGCATCACTTATCCCCATCTGTCACCTACCTCCCCTCTCCTCACAGTACGCTTAATATGATAAGCATTGTCCAAACATGTATGAATACCTCGATTTTGTCCTTTAGAGCTTCATCAAACAAAATGCCAAACAGTAATACAGTCAGATTTTGGAGAATAAGCAGTCTTTTCACCCATTTTAAAGTTGCTGCCTCCCACACTTCGAGGTTTGATACAGAGCAGCAGTGGGCAGAGATGAATAGCCTGACAAACATATTCCTTTGTATGGAAATATCTTCTGTATGGATCTTTTTTTCTTGAGGGACCCCAAAATTCAAAAACAATACCAAAAGGCAGAGTTTTGCTAATGCTGCAGTGTTGCCAGCTTTGAAGTCAAATCAGCAGCCACACATTGCAGGTACAAAGGAAAACCCTCTGTGCAAATGCCAAGCTCAGAAAGAGTTTAGAGACACAGACTGTAGTTTCTAAGGTGGCTCTGAGGATAGTGAGGTTTATGCTCACATCTTAGGAAAAGTTATGTTCAGAACTCACATACAGAGAAGCAGAGGATCTAATCCTTTACACCAAGGTATAACCCACACTCATATTTACGTTCACTCCCCGTGAACAGGGGACTCTGCACCTGTGCACCTCTGGAAATGAGATCCTGGTAGGAGTAGGACAATTAGTTGACAGTGGAATTATGCATTTGTGTGTTTAACCTTCTTATCACCCCAGTCTCCTTATCTCTCTCCCTCTTGGACATGGATTTCAGGAAGGTTTCTGCATTCCCAACAAACTGGCAGCATGTCCCTGTCCTGCTTTGTGCCTTTGCAGGTCTCATTACCCTTTGGAAACAGCTCACTCGCAATTTGCTTTTCTTCAGTGCAATCAGTGCAGCCAGATGGAAACAGCTTTGAAATTTACCTTTTCAAATCTAAGCTTCTATTTCTCCTTTGATGTTTCTTGTCAGGTTTTCCAGTTCCTTGCCTCTCTCACCTCACCACAGCTTCCTCTCTCTGGGCTGTGCTTTCCCCCAGGCTTCTGACTCTGTGAGCATTCCAACTTGTAAAAGCATTTCAGTCACAGGGTGGCTGCCACTGGAGCTCTAATTCACACTGCTGACAATAACTGTGTGTCATCCTCAGTAGCTGTGTCACAGTCGGACAACCACTGGAAAAAACCCACAGAAAGGCTCTGAAAATGAGCTTTGGAGGCTGTAGGAAGTTACAGTTTCTTTAAAACTCAAACAAGGCTGTGGAGCATGAGACGAACAGAGAAAGAGCTGGGAGGGCCTGGACTTTAGGTCTGCAAACTCCTGCAATGTTCAAGCAGTTTTGAAAGTCTCACTGGGCCTCCTGGTGTGGCCAAATTTGGCAACAGATCATGGTTCAGGCTCTTTGCTTTCTCACTGTCTTTGGAATGCACTGGTTAGAGGAACAGTCCTCAAAGGAGCAACTCTTTTTGTTACTTCTTTACTAAATTGGATTCACACTAAGAGGATTCCACACAGACACTTGAAGGAAGTCATTACTGCAATGTTTTTAGCTCATCAGTGCAAGGAGAAAATGAATGGTTCTTCAACCTGTTTGCAAGACACCACGCAAGAAGGGGCTCTGGTACCCTCTCTCTTATTCACAGTTGCTGACTAGTCTTGCGTAAAGTATCTGTAAGACTATTTCCCATATACATATATATATATATAAAAATAAAAATTTATACTACAAGTTTATATAATATACTTGTTAAGGAGAGTTTTTCCACAGCCTGGTATGTGATTTTTGCTTTATTCTCTCTTTTTCTGCACACTCAGCTACCACATTTCATGTTTAAAAGGAAGTTCCCCAGTACTCAGGAAGGCAAGAAAGATGTCTCCAGAATATTACCTTAATCAAGCTCATAGAATATTCTGGGACAACTAAATAAATTATTAATCTTGCTGTTACAAATCAGTTCACATCCGTTAAAAGCTGCTCCAGAACCACTTGCATAGTCTAACAAATATGTTGATATGTAAGCAGTCCAAGTAAAACAAAGCAAATCCTTATTAAAAATAAAATAATCTGCATTTTAACATACAGAAGTGGCTTAACTGGCTTCCAAAACAGTGCAAAATGAAAATCTTCCAACATTTTCTGATCTTTAACTGATACACACATAATATCACCAGACAGAATGTGAGAACTTACTGAAACAGGCTCCCCTGATGCTGAACTCACTGTAGTAAAGTGCTGAAAGCACAAACATGAGAAAATTCCCATTTATCAAAGTCAATTTTCCTCTTGTGCGAGCCCTTGGTGGCAGATTTTTCCCCCCTCTTAGACATGTCATTTTGTGCTACAACCATCACATTTGGAACGCAAATCTGGCTTGTCAAAATGAAGGCATGAAGAAGGGAGGTTGTTTTATCCTTGGCTCCCTGCTGTGACTCTTCTCCCTGTGCTGAGTACAGTTTGTGGAATTTGAAAGGGCTAGGAATGGGAATATCCTGAATTGTTTTATATTTTTCCAGTTCTTTATCATTGCTTAGATCCAACTGGCTTTCCAATGAGGCAGTAGCAGTAGGGGCAGCACAGTGGGGTCACCATAACTGGCATACATTGAGGTCACTCAGCTGAAGTCTTTGAAACTTCATGACACGAAGCACTAATTGATTTGCCTGCAAAGTAGGACCAAATATGCTTCTAATATTTTTGGACCCTCTTCACTGCCAAGTGTTCCTTGAGTGAAACCCTAAGTTTACTAAACATAACCTTCTCCTGGTGAAGATGATAGAAATCTTTATGTACTCCAGGGATTCTTTTCCATCACAGAAAATATTTGGATTTCACATTTTTTGCCTTCATAGCTTAATAAAAGGTAAAGGTTTTAGCTTTCCCAGGTTTCATCCACCTCCTCCTAAGCTTAGTAGAAATCATATGAAACTGCAAAAAACCCCCAAACATTAAAACAAGTTGCTGTGGGAGAGGAAGTGGTTCCTAAACTTTAAATAGAAGGGGATAGAAAGGACAAGAAGGAAAAACCATGACCTTTCCTAGTTCTGTTTTCTGTTCCATATGTTAAATGCATTGAAAATTTAATGTGAAGCTCAGGGCTCTGAAACAAACTGTGGCCCAAAGTGATACAATGCATACAGAAAGAAATCTCTACCCTGGATAATCCAGTATCAGGTGACCAGGATGGGAATACTTCATAATGCCTCTTAGGGGATGGAAATTCTTGACTGTGTTAAAATAATTGCTGAGTTAGTTCCTGCTGGCTCCTCTCAGTTCCCCTAAGGTAATCTCTGCTCAAACACACTTGAGGGAGAGATTACACCTCAAGCTTTTTCTTTCTAAAGTCTAACACTGTAAATAATATAGTCCACTCTAATTAGCTTTTGTAAACATGCATCCAGCAGGCAAGGAAGCAAGAGAAATACTCAGTGAGCGATGTAGCTGTCCACTGCTTCAGGCACAACATTTGGAATTATTTGCCTGAATGATGACATTACAATAATCCTGCAGAGGATAAACTGCATTTGCCCCTTTCCCCATACTGTAACTGAGTGACAAATCCTCCAGGTGACTCACTGGCAGCAGGATGCACACTCATGCACCAAGTCTGCTTTTGGATAGAGAGACTCAGAGTGTGGACTATCCAGCATGACATACCAAGCTGTGAAAATATTTCCAAGCAAATATTTGGAATTCTTGGCTGATGATCAGCCCAGTGTTTCTCAGGCAGAAACATCCTTCCTCTGTCCATTTCCCCCCCTAGTAATTTCAGTCCTATGCATCTGGCCCAAAACTGCTTTTATATCAATCCTCTTAGTGTTAGCTTTCCCAGTGAGGTAGCTGGTCATCAAATTGGGGCTTCAAGCAGGGGTAAATCTCTTGCTCAGGTTTTTGAGTATTTGGTCTTGAGAGGAAAACTGCAGGTACTTCTTCATTTATTAGCTCATAAACTCATTTCCGCAATGTAAAAATTCTAGAATTATTTTAGACCCAGTAAGCAATGAGAAATCAAATTTTTCAGTATCAAACTACCTCTAATAAGAATAACCTGCTGTTTAGGGAGATACCTGAAGGTCTGATGCAACATATCTCCCCTTCCAAAGTTAACTCCATTTTATGAACAAATTTAACATGGCACTTTTAAAACTTCAAAGATTGTAATGGTCTCCTTATTCTCCAAGGCAGAACTACTGCCCAAAACATCTTGGAAGATAATCATCCTGGCCAAAGGCCAAAATGAATGTGCAGTTTGTCTGTGGTTCGGTAGCATTGGAAATTCTCCATATAGCCAAGATCGTTAGAGCCCATCCCAAACAAACTGAACTGAGGGAAGAAGGATAGGGAGACAAAATCCAGGAGGTGAGTGATAGAGTAGATATGTGTAGGAAGGAAATACACTGATTTTGTATGAGTTTAAAGGAAAAAATATTAATTGCCATTTGGGTCTTTCTTGGAGCTTTTTCCTTTTTATGGCACAGAAAAAGGAAAAAACTCAGCTCGTTCATTAGTAAAACTTCTTTGTTTCCAAATGTAAATTCTTGAACCTAGTGTTCTAACAACTAGAAATAATGTTTTTTCTTAATTTTCAGCTATGTTAATAATTTAGTAGGGTTCTTATTCTAGTTTCTAAGGTAACATCACTTCCATTTCCCTTATGATATCCCAGCTTGTCAGCTCTCTCGAGGCAGGATCCCATAGTGCTGCCTCTCTTAATTGGCCCTTAGCTAAACCCCCCCTCCAACTCTTTGCAAGTCTTACTCTGAGTAGCTGCTCTGACACTTTTCTCCAGCCTCTTCAGCCCTCCCAAGGTTATGAAGTATTTACCAAGAGAAAAATAATTTAATAGGAATTGTGCCTCAAAACAACAGCCACCCAACGCACCTACTTGGTGGTCACCCCTCTTCCAACACTTTTAGGGCTCTGAACCATTTGTTTTTGTTAGTCACAGAGTGGTTTTAGAAGACATCCTTGTCCCCAGTCGGGACTGTTATTTTTATAAATGGTTGGAGCTTTTTTTGGTTTGCCTTAGGGCCTTAGCAGTTTGTGTGGTAGCTCCCTTGGAGCTTCAAATATCTTCCACTTGAAGCTGTTTCAAAGTTGAAAACAGTATTAATTACCTCCCTGCATCCTTTTCATCTTGAAGGAAACATCTCATGTCTTATTTATCTGGGAACACAGCTACTGACAAAAACTCGAGTTTGGTTAGGAAACATTTCTAACATTTATAAAGTTAATGCAATCTTCTTTAAATACTCCATAGCTTGAAAGCATCTGTCACAAGTCTTTTTTGGCTTCCTTCATCTTTTTAGCATCAACAGAGTCTGCCACACCCCCAAAGCCATCTGTGTATCTCATGTAAAACTTCTGCAAGGGCTTTTGTTTCTCTTGACCACCTACATCCCACAAATGGAAAGCATCATTTTTATTTTTCTCTCTTAAATCCCCACAGTATCACCCCCAGTGTGGGGGAGGAAGGTCAACAAGCCCATTTGGTCACAGCCTGCAGAGCTGGGGTACCCTCCCAGGGCCCCTGGGCATGGAAATGGGGAGGGTGCGTGGCTCAAAGGCATCACTGGCCTTGCATTAAAAGAGGCTTATGAACAGACTGATACAGCAGGAAGGAGAAGGAGGTTCATGCCACTGCCCAGGGCCAGAGCCATGACCAAATCCCTCAGGATGCCATTCCATGTTGCTCTTGTGCTATTGTATTTTAGCATTAAACTGAAGTAACCCTGAAAAGTAAAGCTGTTGTCTCCTTTGTATGGTAGTTTACTGTCCCTCTGTTCAACGTATGATCAAGAGTGATTCATTTGTTTTTGCTGAATCTCAGTTTTGTTCTACTGCAATTTTTATTTTATTCAGAAAATAATTCTGATCTGCATTGTCACTCAGAACTTGAACCAAAACTTTCTCTGGGATTTTTAAAGGTTGAAAATCCAATTTCATTATAAAGTCCTGTGGATTATTTCTGTATTTCAAGGACACACTGAGCAGCAAATCTATAATTCTAAAATGCACAAAAAGCTCTGTTGCTGGGAAGACCCCATAAAAATTTGCAAACTCATGAAATTTAGTGACAGAGAGAACTAAAAGTATATTTGGACCCATGGTTCAAAACTTACTGAAGTCAGTGAGGCCTTTCCCTCTAACCTCAATAGCTCTTTTCATTGCAATGTGTAGATAATCCATAAAAAATGGATTTGTTAGCCAGATATTTGTCAGTCTCATCATTATTGCCATCAGGTTTCAAATGGAGGAGTTATAGTCAGGAAGAGGAAAGCTGAAATTGTTTTAAAAATTGTTATGACTATAATCAAGACATTTATTCCCTGGTTCTTTGAGGTGAGAGATTAAGACATGGTTTAGGAGTGACTAGAACCAAGCCAAAATGACTCTCCAGTTTTCCCTTTTCTGCCCAGGCTGCGAAGTCCTGCAGCATCACTGCTGCTCCAGAGCTGGTCCTCCCTGGAGCATGGCAGCTGCTCAGCAGAGAAGCAGCCACTAGAGAGCATGACGAGACCAAGGAACCTCCCCGGGAGAGCTCCAGATCAGGGCAGGAACCATCTCTCCTGGGGCAGAAAGCTGGTGCTCCGAAGCCTTGTCGTGACTGAGCCCTGTAAGCAAAGACAAAAAGCCAACACAACTGCAAATCTTCAAAGGAAAAATAAAAGAGCATTGACCTCAAGCCTGTACTAAATGAAAGCAAGCATGAAACTGTCTCATCCATTTTGTGCCTTTCATATGAAAATTATGTTTAAATGTCTGCATTATACATGTATTTTGGCTCAATGGAAAGCCTTCAGTACGGAGTGCACATAAATATTTACGTGTTGCTGGTAAACCTCTGAACATCATTGCTTTATGGTTATTTCTTCTATGTAAAGCAGCCTTCAAGGCAACAAAAAAAGAGATATAAATGGGAGAAATAAGACAAGTTTAGTATATTTGGAGAAAAAAAAGAAAGCTAAATAATGAGTAAGTTATAAAAAAATTATTTAAATCATTCTACAGATGTTTACAATGGTAAAAGGAGAAAAAGGAGGTCTTTGAAATGGCATAAAGAGCTCTTGAGCTTTTATCTTTAGTTCTGTGATCATTTATCAATAAATACTGGGAAACTATCTTAAGTGAGTTGGGGTTTACAATTTACTTCCTACTGGGGCAGTGATTCCTACTATGAAACAGGAGAAATTGTAAATTTGGCATATTATTCAAGGATGGAACAGAGTAGGAAGAAGAGAAAGAAATTTCCTTCACACTGTGAGAAGAGCTGTCTTTCCAGCAGTGAGGATACAGACTGCATGATGCTGATATGCTGAGGTTTTCCATGGGCTAAAAACTTGGCTGCTTTTATTCAGGGAAAAAATAGCTTCAAGGATGGCTCTGTTCTGAGCTTGGCACCAGGGAACACCCACCAGTGGGCAACAGAACAGCCCCAAGTCTGTGTCTCCTCAGAGCTGGTGCCTCCACAGTGTGTCAGTATTTCATGGCACTGTTCCAACAGCCTCAAGCAGAAAACGAAGTATGGAAAATGCAGAAATAAACAAAAAGACTCAACCCAAAAACCCAACCCCTGCCTCTCCCCCTCTGCCCCTCTAGAAATGGGCAAAATTGAACTTGTGCTAAAATCCATAGTCATGGTAGAGATAAGGGTGAGTTTCCAAAGGAGGGCAAACTGTTTGTCTGCTCAACCAGGGTAGTAGATACCTTTTACCTTCCTGTAAAAAACCAGTGGGGGATGTTTCAATAATCTTGGCTAGCAACTAATTTTCCTTCTGAACTCTCATCTATTCCAAATACCTGTGTACTCTTTCTGTAAAGTACTAATTTTAAAACCTGTTTTCTCTTTTTTATAATGCCTCCTACTTCATTCCACAGGCTGGGGAGCAGGACACAGGGGTATGCTTTGTAAACTTTTTTGTTTCCTTGACATGGCTCAGCTTCTCCACTAAAGGAGTTTTTAGGTTATTCCCTAAATCACCAAAGCCCTCCAGCATCCAGTTTAAAGAAAGAGAAATCAACTGGTTTGTGTGTATTTGTATTGAATGAAAAAGGTTGGAATTTTATCTACTTAAAGAATATAGAGACAAGAGACAAGATTCTTATTGACAGGTACAACAAACTTTATTTCTGTTGACCACAATAAATTATAATCCACTACAAAAGAGTTTTAACCATTAACCACAGTGCCAAGGGCAGGACCTCCACAGGCAATTAAACAAAAGATAAAACTTAAGTACTCCAATGGCCTCATGCCACATGATGCTGTAGAAATCACTTCTAAAAAGTTCACAAGGGATTGAATTTATAAAGTGATTTTTTTTTTTTTATTTTATATAATGTGTTATCTGCTGATCCTGGCAAATATTGGCTGCCTGGAAGAAGGGAGAGAACACTCTGAAACAAAGGAAGGACAGAGCAGTGACTATCAAAAGTAAATGTGCATCCCTGGGAAGAAAAAATGTACTGACTTGTTGGTGCCTTCCCACATACACATAGAATCATAGAATGGCTTGAGCTGTGAGAGACTTTGAAAATTATCTGATTCCAACCCCCCTGCCATGGGCAAGAAAACTTTGACTAGATCAGGTTGCTCATCCAACCTGACCTTGAGTACTTCCAGGGATGGAGCATCGACCACCTCTCTGGGCAACCTGTGTCAGTGTTTCTTCAGCCTCTTCAAAACAAAATTTCTTCCTTACATCTAGTCTACATACACTCCCTTTTAATTTAAAACCATTACCCCTTGTCCTGTCACTACAGCCCTGCTTTCTTCTTGTACTGAAAGGATGCCATAAGGTCTCGCTGGAGCTTTCTCTTGTCCAGACTGAACAAACTCAGATCTCTCAGTCTGTCTTCATAGGAGGGGTGATCCAGCTCTCTGACCATCTCTGGGACCTTCCTCTGGACATGGTTCATGTCTTTCCTGAGCTGAGGCCCCAGAACCTGGAGGCAGCACTACAGGAAGGGTCTCACCATGGCAGAGCAGAGGGGCAGAATCCCCTCCTTCCTCTGCTGCCCACAGTGCTTTGGATGCAGCCCAGGACACATTTGGTTTCTGGGCTGCCAGAGCACATGGCTGGGTCATGTCCAACCTCTCATCCACCATCACCTGCAAGTCCTTCTCCTCCTCAACCCCTACATCCTCTTCCTTTTCTGGCTATAAACATTTATTATTCTTTGCATCCTTTGCCAAGTTCGGCTCCGGCTGCACCTTGGCCTTCCTGACCCCAACCCTACATAACCAGACAACATCCCCATGCTGTTCCTAGGATGCACGTCCCTTCTTCCACTGCCTGTGCATTTCCTTCTTGCCCTTTAGTTTGACCAGCAAGTCTTGACTCAGCCATGATCTCTTGCTTTCCTTGCCCTATTTCTTACAAGATGCACTTTTTTTCCCAGACTGCAGCTCTGGGGTTGAAGCCCTCAGTGAGAGGTGGCACTGTCCTTCAGAGCTGGGTGCTGCAGAAGGGTCAGCAGATGTGAATGACACAGGCTGTAGGTGTCATGGGCTTGCTCATTACATCAGTCAGCATCTGCTACAAATCCCATGAGCAGCGTTGCCATAGTGAGAGTGCAGTGTGGTGCTTGGATGGTGGAGATGACAGTCATCCTGAGCAGCAGGCTGGCACTGCCACACGAGGAGACCATGGATTAGAACCTCACTGTCATCAACATTTAGCAGAGCCTAGGTGTGCCATATAAAAACAGCAATTTGAGCTTTGCTTATTGAAGTAAGATTTGCAAGAGCAGGAGGGGTGTGTCACTTCCTGCCACCCCATCAGTGAGAGCCTTGGAGGGCACATTGTGAGCCAGGTATTCCTAAGACACCAACCAGGATGCTTGCAGGAGCATCCCAGGGACCAGACAGTGAGGATATTGACCTTGCTTGCCTTCTTAGAGTTGTAGATATAACAGAATTTGGTTTTGCATGATTCAGGTGTACTTCATGTTCATTTGACATTGGCAAACAAACAAAACAGGGGAAAATACCTTAGAAAACCAAACCTGAAATCCCAAGAAGTCGGCATTGGAGGCATGAAGAGGTGGAAAAAAAAGGACAAGAATGTTTTATAAGGCATCCCATTTAAATTGGGTTCAACCTTGTGAAACCAAGTTTGGAGGAAAAGAGCAAGCAGTTACAGCTTTATAACTCCTTTATGCTTCCAATGGGAACACCACAATTACCACAACACTAATCTTCTCCAGTAAATAATGAAGGAAAGATGTGAGCTGCATGCTGTTCCCCACTTCAGTTGTTCCCAAAAAGATCATCTTTTACCTTACAGGATTTAGCTCTCATTAAAGAAAAGAGATTAAAGAAAAGGAAGCTTTACTTTGTAAAGTGTAAGATTGTGTGTGTGAACCTGTGCTTGAAAAAGAGGGTGAGACTGGAGAGTGCACAAGAGGTTCTCCGACACGCAAAGGTGGGTGTATAAGTGTGTGTGAATGTGTGTGTCATTGAGAGAGAGTGAAGAAGCTACAAAAGCAGGAAAAGATCAGGAGAATATATAAACATTCACAGCTACAAATTCTAAAGCTGCTGCTCTTGCAAGATTGGTTCAAGGTTTGAAAGACTCACCGAGTCCAACTGATTGCTGCCTTTTTCTGCCAGCTCTCCAGACACCATGGAGCTGAAAATCTAAAAAAGAAACGTTTGAGAAAGTGGATTTGTAAAAAGTGATGCTGGGGAATTTTTTGAGATTATTTGGTTGTTTTTTGATGGAAAACATTGCCTACTCACTAACAATGTGAATTTTGGGATATTTTTCCTGTCTTCATTTTGGGTTGTGTCAACCTGAATTGACACATTTGGCTCATCACACTGAGCTGAAATATTCTGTGTCAACTCAGTATTAATCTGCAGCCCTCTGGACATCCACCTTCATGCAAGCTGAAGGTCACTACTTCTCATCCTGGATTTGTACTGTAGGTCAGAGTCCTGGCCTGAATGAAATTCAGAATTCACTAAAGTACACTGACCTGTTTTGTTTGAACCCTGGGGCAGCCAGATTATAGCATATCCTGGAACAGTTGTCCATCTGGAAAATCAAATACACAGGAGAGATTAGGAGCCTGAAGCATTCAAACTGAAACTCCTGTGAGGCTCCCCAGCTGTCAAGGAAACTGATCAATGTTGGACCATGCTGGAACAACATGTTTTGACATTTCCAAAGCATATTTTAATGGCATGTTCTTTAATACACATACACATGAATCTATTAATTACTGCTGGCTCAATTAAAGCTGGAAACAAATGTGTAATAATTTAAATATAACTTTTATCCAGTTCTAGTTGTGATGGATGACATTAAATGTGCTGTAATTGTGTTGTTTACACTGTTTGTGTACAACTTCTGATAATTTCCAGGGAGACCTGAATTAGCTGAAAGAGTGGGTTTACAGGAACCTATGAAATTCAACAGAGAAAAATGCAAGGTCTTGCACCTCAGAAAATGTAATCCAGGATTGCAACATGGGCTGGAATCTGCCTGGATGGGGAGAAGTTTTGTGGAAAAGAACCTGGGGGTCGTGGTGTACAACAATTTCAGACTGAGTGACCAGTGTGCAGGTCACTGGGGCAGAGGATGCCAGCAGGAGGCTGGGCTGCATCAGCAAGGGCAACCCCAGAAGAGACTGGGAATTCATCATCCCACTCTGCTCAGCCAGCAGAATGGAATGCTAGGGCTGGGAATGGCCCTAGTATGGAATACTGCGAATGCCAGGCCTGGAATAATGGGTCAGGTTTGGTCCCTGCTGTACAAAAGAGATGTGGACTCGCTGGACAGAGCCCAAAGAGAGGCCACAAAGATGAGCAAAGGAGGGGGAAACCTGACATATGGGGAAAGGCTGGGAGAACTGAGTGTGTTCAGCCTGGTTTGGAGGAGACATCCTCACCATGTTCCAGTATTTAAAGGATGGCAACAAAGAAGATCAGACTCCTTTTTTACAAGGAATCATATGGAAAAGGTAAGGGGTGATGGGTACAAGTAACTTCTGGGAAGATTCCAGTTGGGCATAAGATGAAAAATTTTTGCAATGAGAATAATCTCATTATTGTGGATTCCCTGACATTGGACGCTTAGAATTTGTCTGGACAGGGTGCTGGACCATCTTGTTTAGACTTTACTTTTGCCAAAAAAGGCTGGACCAGATGACACTTGATGACCCTTTCAACCTGGCATTCTATGAGCCTGTTATTATATGAACTGTGTGTGACAAAAGTATCAAAGGACTTTGTGCAGGAGTTCTGATAACACTGATGAGCATTTTTTGTTGATCAGAGCAATTCAGGGACAAAAACTCTGCCTCCTGCTCACTCTCTGGGAAGAACTTTGCAAAAGAGTTGTACTTACAAAGAAGATGAAGAAGAAAATGGCATTAACTGGAAATTCAATATAGCCCTTGAAACTAGGTTTTGTTTCACTACCAGTTTTTCTTTGCTATGAACATTTACCAGCCAGGCAAAATAACAAGAGAAGTCTATAATCTTCCATAAATCTTTAACTAATCTTTAATTAATGCTGAGTAGGTAGGCTCAGATGCTTCTGAGTAGTTTCCAAGCAAATTAGAATATTATAGTCTACTTGTTCAGAAGTCACATGAAGATATATCATATTGATCTATCTAGATATTCATTAATTCAACATGAATTCCTCCATCTTCCATCATTAGCATTACTTCAGTTCTTAACCCTGTCGCATTGTGGTGTTTCAAATCTGGCAGTGTGATTAGGAAGTAGGAGTATATACACCTTGAAGCTGATATTTTCTTACAACTTTCCTTTCATTTAATCTCTGCCTTAATTAAATTGTAAACCTGACTCAAAAGCTTTCCAAATATATCATCTACAGAAGAATGTGGGCTGTTTCTGTGTGACAGTTTTACTGCTCCTTTTATTTCAATTGTTCCAAGCAGAGATATCACCTGTGCAGATATTTTATCTTTTATAAGGGACATTGGCTCTAATTGTCCAATCAGCGAAAGTTCATGTGCAATGAAAGCCAAAGTCCAATGAAAAGGTGATAATCAGCAAGGTTTCATCTCCCTTATGCCATGGTATGGTATAAATTTGATGGTAACTGACTTTGGCTTATGACAGACATTTGTTGCTGAGGAAAAATAAGATAATGGAATGAAATCATGTTCTGCCTTGGCCTGGGCTGACCTCCATACATTTGTCACATCCCCTGGCTTCTCCTGACAAACTGAGGCATCAGACTCCTTTCAGCTGACTGTGCAGACCTGGCTAGATCAGAGCTTGCTGTTGGGGCTTCCATTGCAGCTAGTGAAGATGGAGTCAACATTGTCAATGGAATCAAGGAATCAATTTATCTGATCCCATGTTAACATCTACTTTAAGATTAGATTAATGCATTTTTCTTAGATAAGTTTATCTTTTCTTTTTTGAAAATTTTTACTGAAAACAGGCTGCTCATTGATTGCAAAGAGTGATTAGAGTGAGGACCTGCTCAGAGGATCATGCTGGTATTTCTTGACAGATTTTACAAGGTAAATCGCACCCCAAGCACAGGAGACTTCAAGCTGTGTGGCGTAGCTAGCAATGGAAGGCATTGAGTAATAGGCAATGCTCCCTCACTCTCCTCCACACATCCGCTTTTATTAACCAACCACCAAAACACAATATTTCCTAACTGGCCACTTACTCAAACTTCAAGAATCAGTTGGCATCATCCCCTATTGGCCACTTTAACTCTCCCCTCAGGGATTTCTTTCTGGAAACAAAAATGAGCTATCAAAGGTGGAACAGAAATCAATAGCAAACAGCATGGTTGCACTTAACCTTCTCTCTCAGCAATACACACAGACATTAACAAATAAATATTCCCTCACTAATTCTCTTTGTAACGACAACAACAACAAAAAATCTAACATAAAGCATACCTCCTGCCTTTTTCAATAACACATCAAATCATCCAGTTTTACTGATTTTTCAGTGATGCCAAGACAAAGTAGAATGTTTGTTTGATAACAAGAAAATCGAATAGCACATCAAACAGAATTATAATACTCCAATCCACACACTTTCTCTCATCACAGTCAATACAGCACACACTGGGAATGTATTAAGAAAGCCAGATGCATTGATTATTGTCAGTATGACAAAGAAACCTCTTACTGTTGACATTAAGGTAAATAACAGACACTCTAAAACAGATTGTAATTATTAGGAAATTAATTTTGGACTTCCTGTTCCAAAATATTGCTAACTACATCTTACTATGTACTGCTTCGCATTATTATTTAAACAGTGACCAGAGGCGAAATATCAAGCTAAAGGATTTGGTGCAATGCACACATTTTGTTTCCAAACTTAGAAAAAGCAAACCTTCCATTTTGGTAAACAAGTGGTAAACAACCACTTTTCATTTCACCTTTTGAAGTCAACTTATGATGATAACAAAATGCAATAGCACCTGGTAGATGCACATAGACATTACAATTATGTGCTGGTGGAGGCCAAGATTTGTGAACCTTCCTAAAACTTTGTAGATCCTTGAGGTGTGGTGATCAAGTCATTATCTGGAATTCCCTGGGTGCCTCTTCAGTAAACACATTGCCCGTGCTGGCACAGGACAAAACAGAGGCAGTCCTTGTTTGTTGAGATGCACAAATACCTGTTAGACAGTCTTGAGTGATCAGATTATGTGTGGTTGATGGCTGATTAGGGCAGGGAGAGAGAAAATGGAGAGGCAGTTCTGATCCATCATGATTTTCTCTCACTTGTCGGCCCCAAAGGAATTGTGATAGAATAATTGTTTACCCATGGAATGCCAGGTTGGAAGGCATTGTCACCTCAACAAGTGACAGGACAAGAGGAAACAGCCTCAACTTGTGTAAGGGGAAGTTTAGATTGGATATTAGGAAAAATTCCTTCACAGAAAGAGTTATCAAGCATTGGAACAGGCTGCCTAGGGAAGTGGCTGGGTAACCATTCCTGGAGGTCTTTAAAAGGTGTGTAGATGTGGCACTTGGGGAGATGATTTAGTCGTGGATTGGTAGTGCTGGGTTAATGGTTGGACTAGATGATCTTGCATGCCTTTTACAATCTAAAAATTTCTATGATTTAAAACAGAATGAAGAAAAAACAATCAAAACCCAAAGAAGATAGCAACAAATTAATTTCTTACAGTTCTCTTCCAGAACTGTGGATCCACCTCCAGAAAAAATGTGGGTTTATTTCCCAAACATTTGCCTGCAGCTATTGTATCACCAGTTTTAAGGGAAAGAAAATCAGAAAGGAAAATGTGGTAATGTCAACATATCTCAGAACCTACAAGAAAGATGAAAGATAATACCAATCCTTTTCAGAAAAACTTAGAGGATATAAAAATGGAGGATAGCATCTGGGAAAAATTTATTCAAATTTAACTTGAATTCCTTGTTCTCATCTCCCATTAGATGCATATTACTGACTCCTGTGAAAAGAGTGGTTTCCTAACCTGCGGCCAAGGAACAAATTTCTGCAATGCTCTGTGCCACCCATCTCGTATCACAGAACTGAAGAATCACAGGATAGTTGAGGTACAAAGGGACCTCCAGAGGTCATCTGGTCCAGGACCCTTGCTCAAGCACAGCCACCTAAGGCTGATTGTCCAGGCCCATGTCTAGATGGCCTTGGAATATCTCCAATGACTGACAGTCTGCAACACCTCTGGACAATCTCTGCCAGTGCTCAGTCAGCCTCAAAGTAAAAAGGTGTGGTTAGAGGGAACCTCCTGTCTTTCATTTTGTGCCCATTTTGTGCCTCTGGTTCTGCCACTGGGCACCACTGAAAAGAGCCTCCCTCTGTCTTCTTTACATCCTCCCTTCAGATATTGATATAAATTCATTATATATTATCTACATTTATATTAATGCTATATTATTTACATCATGTTAAATACAATAAATAGATTTATTGTGTATTTATGTTCCTTTGAGCCTTCTCTTCTCTGGGCTGAACCACCCTAGCTCTCCCAGGCTTTCCTCACAAGAGAGATGCTCCAGTCCCTCCATCATTCTCTCTGGGAACTGGACTCTCTTCACTATGTTCATGTTCCTCCTGAGAAGTGCACAGTATTCAAGTATCCTCTCACCAGTGCTGAGCAGAGAGGCAGGACCACCTCCCTTGTCCTGCTGGCAGAATTTTGCCTAAGGCAGCTCAGCATTTTAACAGTGCTGAAAGGACACACTGCTGGCTCATGTTCACCTTGGTGTCCACCAGGATCCCCAGATCTTTTTCTGCAAAGCTGCTTTATAGCTGGACAATCCCCAGCATATATTGGTGCATGAGGTTCCTCCCCACATGCAGGGTAGGTTTAACAAAACTTCCCTTTTTTAAACTTCATGAGGTTCCTGTCTGCCCATTTCTCCAGCTTGTATATGTGTGTATCCATATATATATGAATCCATATCTTTTACAGACAACACCCTTAGGAGTGTACTATAAGCAGCCTGTTTCAATCTAAACATCTTTCTTTCACTCTTACTTCAGACACTCAATTGTTTTATAACATGGGAATGACTGGTCATATTTATAGATGAACTCTGAATGGCAGTAGGCAGATTGTGAATGGGCACCTAGCCATTGACATTGTTTTTATTATAGTGGTGTTGGTTCTCTCATTGAATCTCATGAGAGAACACAAATATTTAGTGTGAAAATCAAAGTCTGACAAGTTAAGGGCTTTGCAAACCCACCAAGTTTTCTCGTAATTGATTGTTCATTCAAAATTTGTTTTCTATGTATGTAAAGCGTGGAAAAAGAACTGTGTTCTGGTATGTCTCTTTTCTGCAAATACAATACATGTTAGTAATGATAATTGAAAATCCATATTGAAAATTATTAATATCTGCAAAGATAGCAGTATTTACAAAAAAAAAAATTGTTGATTTGACTGAGACCACAAATCACAAAATGATTCCGTTTGGATGAGAACTCAGGAGGTCATCTGGTTCAACTTCCTACTGAGAGCAGGACCAACCTCAAAGTTAGTTTGGGCTGAGGTTCCATTAAACCTCAGAGCCTCAAAGGACAAGGTTCGCGTTCTTGTCCAGCTGAGGTTTGAATATCTCCAAGGATGGAGTTTCACAGCGTCTCTGGCTTGCTATCCCAGTGTTGAACACCACCATTGTGGGGATTTTTTCCTTACATTAAAGCAAATTTTCCCATACTGTACCTCATGTCCATTGCTTCCTTTTAAAAAAATCCACAAAAATTAAAGCTTTGTTAGTTTATACACTTAAAGTAACCATCAGCCAACTTTATTGGATATTACCTATTTGAAGAAATCTGGTGAAAAATAACACTTTTCACCACTTATATTATAATCTCACCTAAAACTGGGACATAAATACACATTCAGATGCTTTGCATTTTTCTTTTCTATATATATATCCTATATAGCCACTTTTAGTTAAAGCTAAAACAATTTCTACAATATAAATCAATTACTTGTCTTGAAGAATTCAAGTTCCATAATTAAAAGCAATTGTTAAGCTTAATGAATGCATCCAACATGCCGAAAGAGAAGCAACTAATTGAATTTCTTCATGAGCCTGACCAATCCCATGACTCTGCACAGCAATTTCACTGAAATGAATTGAGGCAGAATGGCAGATTATGATTTATTGGTCTGTCATTCATTTAGGTCTCTCAATTTTGTAGACATATTTTCTGTATCATAAAAATATAACTGCTACAACACTTAAAAAAGTCACTTGGCCTTCAAGTTTTTATATTTTGTTTACCAAATTTGATGCACCACTTTCTTCTCTTCTGGTGATGTTTTATATTCAAATCTTTACTTGGTCAGTTACAGACATGGGGTTTAAATGAAGCAGGACCATGTTAGACAGATGGCCATTTAAGAGGCATTTTGAAAAACTTATTTTGAAAAAATGTACAATGGCCGATAAATAAACAATAAATAATTTTTCTCTCTGAAACATATTTAACAGTAAAGAGTAAATCTTAGCTGTATTGAATATCTCATGAAAGGAGTGAAAGAAATATTAGAAGCTATAGACTTAAAAGATGAGGTAACAGAAAATAAACAAGGAGACAAGAAAATTAACTACAGTTTCCGAAGAGGAAAAATAGAAGAGATCTGCTGTGGAGAAACACAGCCCAGTGGTGCCTATGTAGCTGCTGGTAGCTGGAAGCACTTTGGCAAATTATGCAACCTCTCTGTAAATTGTTTTCCTTCACGTTTTCATCTTGCATTTTCCATAAACTGGTCACGTACTTTTGCTACCTTCAGGTGATGTATTTATCTCTCTTCCTTTGTTCATTTGAAGATGTAACAACGGACTCGTAAGGAGATGTTGATTGAAGGTCTGTGACAGGAATGCTCATGTCTGTGAATGAGGGAATAATCAAGTGACTAATCAAGAAAATAAGATTCCCCCACCAGCATTTCTGTGCAGCAGAAGCCATTTGATTCATTTTTCTGACATGCACATTTTCTATTTGTGTATGAATGCGCACATCTCTATCCCACAGAACCCAACCATATTTGTACGAGAGGAAAAGACAGGTCAGCAATGTAATTTTTTTTCTTTTTTTTTTTTTTTTTATTTTACAGCCTTATTTTCATTTAACAAAGCTGTAAATCTTCATGTGTAAAGCAAGTCTCATAGTTTCATAATTCATCTGTCTATAAACTTTATAAAAGTCCTCTTTTAAAATATCTTTTGTCTAAGGTAGACTTTACAAGAAAAAAGGACAAGATGAGGCTGACATCTCTTAAAGGAGGGTTTTCACTGATCTTCCAGAAAATTCATGAGTAACTATTTTCATCAACCTGTGATTTTTAAGTGACACATTTTTATAGGGTGCTGTTACCATCTCAAATGGATTCCTGATTTTTCTCATTAGGCACTATTATTAGGCAAAAACTTCCTCAAAGAGGAACTGCTGTGTTCTAACCTCTTTTGTCACACTTATTTCCAAGGACAAATGGGCACTTAGCCATCCACTGGCTGTGAAAAACACTTAATGGAAAGACACCAAACTAATTTTCTTTCACAGAGAGTACTTCCTGCAGCCAATTTATTTTATTTTGCTGCCCATAAGAATAATTAATCATTTCTTAAATAATCTCTTTTTTATTAACAGGACCATTTGAGAAAGAAATGTTGCACAGAATTGTTATATCCCAGAAATAGATGAGATATCATGCCATAAAATAAATATGGCAAACAGCAGACAATCCCAAAATATGCACAAGAATAGTAAAACTACACACAATATAGCTAGGAATAGGTAATTGAAATGTAACATCCGTGCCTATTATTAATTACCCAAAATAACTTTGAGTACTGACATCAGTAAGCATATACACAGGATGACATTAGCTATGGACAAAATACCTGGTTCAAGCCTTTAACTGATATTTTATTTTCACCCTTATTTACTGAAAACTAACAGTGCAATATTATTGCTTGCTCTTTCAGATCAAATGTCTCTTCTTACATTAAAATCTTCCTCAACAGGACTGGAGTGTTAGGATCTCGAGTTAGCAGGGCAGTGAAGCCGGGGCGGTATTGCAGTGTGACACTATATTCTAAAGGACTCTTGTTTCACACGTAAATAAATAAATAAATAAATAAATAAATAAATAAATAAATAAATATGCGCCGCTTCCCACAAACCTCAGTATGATGCAGACATCTTCTTGCCACCAAAGGAAATTTATCTTTTAGGACTTTGAACTTGAGTCCAAAAGAGAAGGAGATCTCTGATCCTGTTCCTACAACTTTTACACCAATGATGATTGAACTGAGACTTGGAGAATCACAATTAATCAACTATGAAGAAATCCAGTGAGTGAGTTTTGGTCCACAGACTTCACATTTTGGAAACTGATTGCTGTAACACTGTGTTCAATTCCCATTTAATATACAAGTTTATTATTCAAATATTTGTCTGTAATAAAAAAAAATACAACAAGCATAAAACATCGTTTTTCTTCAGCACTTTGAATACATACACTAGTTAATGAACTCAGTAGCATCTGCTGCAGTAGGTGTTATTTTCTACATTTTATACAGGGGAATCAAAATGTGTCATGGTCTTCATCCTGAATTTTGTGTTGCTCTGGCAACACAATGGGACTCCATTCGATTTAACCACCTGACTCAGTCAGGCTTGTCCCTCGTGGGTAGGATGCAAGACACCAGTGAAATTTTCTCACCAGAGTGTAGGGGCTGAATCAGTCTCAAAACTGGAAATTTTTTTTAGTCTTTTGGGCTCAAGATTTCACGATTAGGCCTCAAACCACACCCATTTCACTGTTTTCACCTCCTGTGAATTTTAACTTAATCGGACAGTGGAAAGCATTTGTAAAGTAGCTCTCAGGACCATACAGGACTTGATTGTTTCCAGTCTAATTTCTCCTTTCACAAAAAGTGCATGAAAATCCCAACACGAATGTGTGATGCTGCAGCTGGCCACTGAGCAATGATCGGAGCAGGGGATGGACTGTCTGTTCTGAAAGAGAAAACTCTTGCAAAAAAAAACCTCTCTGCTGTCTTCTTCCTGTTAAAATAAAACCAAACTGCTACCATATATCCCACTTAATAGTTTGTGAAAGCTTCGTGTCCTATCTTTCAAGAAACCTGGGTTAATGAATTTCTATGAGATTTTAAAGTTTTGGTTCTAAACTGTTGCCTAGAAGACAGGCTACCTGAAACAGAGGCCAAGACAAATTAGGAGTATAAAAGCAGACAATTTATTTAAGGCCTGCAGAGGCCTTAAAGGTACATTCAGGCAAACGAAGCCCCCCTGTCGGGGACGACACCCAAAATGGACACTGAGTCACGAGCTCTTCACTTTTTATAAGTTCTGTTTCATTAGCATATTGGCCCTTAATTCTCCAGTCGTACCCTCAGGTGATGATGTTAACCACCCCAGGCCTGCTCCCCCCATCTCACAGTTGTTTACATATTTTCAAGCTCTAAGGCAATGAATATGTCCTTGAATCTGTACTCAGAGAGTCTTGTTTTGGCTAAAGGTGCTGGGAACAGAGGATTTTAGCACTTTGTAAGAAGCACAGAACTACAGCAAGTTACAGCCACATGAAGAGTAAAAAACTAGAAATACCTGAAGGCATCAATACCATATTATTATTACATGTGTAGATTCATTATAAGCCCTAATATCACTGGGCAAGCTCATATTTTGAAGCTTGATAATAGTGAAAACCTCATAAAGCAAGTAACTTCTCTTGACTGGTTCAACTGGTTAACACTTTGCTTCTCACCATCTTTCCAATGCTGTGTATTTGAATTCTGAAGGGATCATCATATGACAGCAGTGCCTGCTAAGTCCCATATTTTCAAATGCTGCTGTTCCACAGAACCAAATGCCAGTAAAAACCTCTGTTCCAAGCCACTGATAAATGGACTTTGACAATGTCAAATTTGACAATGTCTGCCAGCCAGAATTTTCTCATTTTTTCTCCCAATTGGTCTAGGTCTGCTCATCTACACTTCCACTTCGGTTGTACGTTGCTTAAGAATGACATATCTGTGATCTGTGCCTGAGAAGTGTCTTGCTTAAGGGACTCCAGAGCAAAAAAAAGGTCTCCTTGGTTTTTTGATAGTACAATTAATATTATTAGGGCAGAGACAAGAAGAGAAGGATGTTTCCAGGTTCCTTCAGGATCCTCTCAGGTGGACATCACCTCTTCAATTTGGTTTGCCTGCCATGGGGTCCATTTCATGTGCAGGCGCAGTTAAAGAATAGCCACAGTTCAAGTCATGACCAGCACAGGACATACATAATATTTTTCCCTTCTTTGTGTGGACTATGGACATTACCAAAGGAATAGGGCTTTTACAATTTACTCCCCTTCTGAAATCACTGTGAGCACCTTTCTTTGTGTCATGGTTTAACCCCAGCCATCAGCCAAGCCCCAGGCAGCCACTCACTCACTCCCCCACCAGGAAGGTCGGGGAGAAAATCAGAAAGGAAAAAGGCAGAAAACTTGTGGGTTGAGATAAAAGACAGTTTAATAGGGAAAGCAAAAGCTGCTCACAGAAGCAAATCAAAACTAGGAATGAATTCCCTGCTTCCCATGGGCAGGCAGGTGTTCAGCTACCTCCAGGAAAAGAGGGCTCCATCATGTGTGACTTGGGAAGACAAACACCATCACTCCAAATGTACCCCCACTTCCTCATTCTTTCTCCCACTTTACATCCTGAACATGAAGTCATATGGCATTGAACATTGTTTTGGTCAGTCTGGGCCTCCTGTCCCAGCTGTGTCTCCTCCCAACATCCCAAGCACTTCCACTCTCCTCGCCAGCATGGCACCATGAAAGGCAGGAAAGGCCTTGGCTCTGTGTAAGCCCTGCTCTGTAACCATCACTGTGCTCAGCACAAATCCAAAACATAGTCCCACATCAGCCACTGTGCAGAAAATTGATTCTATACCAGCCAAAACCAGCACAGCATGCTTTCACCACAGCTAGCTCTTACCATCTGAAAGACCTGACTTCCCAAAATATCCATCCACCCTATAATCTAGATGGAAAGCTTAACCTGCCACGAAAAGCAGAAGTTTGACACAATATTTTCAGCTTTTCAACTGTTTCAAATAAGTTAACATAAATTTGGAGCAAAGTGAAATAAAAAACTCCTTCCACGGACATTGCCCACGTTTGGCTTTCCTGCTCTCATTCTGTGTTGAAAGAAACACAAAAGATGCAATTGACTGTCTCTTTCTGAGGGGCACTTTATTGTGGAAAAGAAACAGGGAAATTATTGCAATTAGTATTTCAAATCAGCCTGGCAAAGTGAGTAGTCATGTAAACGAACACACAGACAGTAAGCCACTTAGTCATGTACTCATATGTCAGTTTTACAAAAATTGCAGAGGAAATGGAGCTTCCTAATAAAATTGGACTGAGTATTTATTATTATTAAAAAAAAATCCCACTGGATGGGGAATCATTTGCTGTAAGTGCTATTACCGTTAATGAGAGAAAGAGGACAGTTAATTTCATGCATATTTTATTTGAAATTCACTCCATCCATGAAATAATTTCACATAACAGTAGGTGGAATACAAATAGGCTAAATTGACACTATGTGCATGGAGAAGGAGACCAATAAACCAGAAGGTTTGTAAAAATTATGCTTTGACAGTGTAATAGAAGTCTTCCTGTTCCAATTCAAGTGGAAACACATGCAATCGAAACTGTTTTAGTGAATCTGAAAGACTAGTCCTCATGATAGATATACACAGCAGGTTGGGCTCTGCAGTCCTTTCTGTTAATTTTGTAATGACATTAAAACCAAGGAAACAAGCTCTGCCCTCAGTGCTGGTGTGCAGTAAACCCTGCCTGCATGTTGAGAAAGACGTAACTGCAGCAGAACAAGGTTAATGCTTTCACGTCAGACAGCTGTAGTGACCCACCAGTCTATTTCAGGAGTACCTGACTCTGTTCTGAGCTGTAGTAATAACCCATCTGCCTATTTCAAGGAGTACCTGACTGTTCTCTGTAATTAGCAGGTGTAGTAAGAATAAAAGACCCACTTACTATCTGTGCCAGAAAGACGTTCTTGCAGATCCCATGTGAGCACAGTTCAGGCAGTAACTGTGCAAAACCTGCAGCATGCAATGTTTTGGGTTGTCAGCCATGAAAGTCATATTCTGAATTGATTGTGGAGATCAGCTGTGGGAGAAAAGCTCATCCAACCTTGAGGCTTGCAGTTCTAAAGAGAGCAGTGAATTATAACTCTCAGTTTAGCAATGTTGAAGGCAGATGATAGTGTAGTTTGTCACCTGGCTGTTTATCTGTTTCACCTTTTTCAGCTTGCCTCTGCAGGGATGTGCATGTAAAACATTTATAAATATTTTGAGATGCCTGATAACCCTGCTCTGACACGATCCTATTTTTTAATATCAATGTCCTTGTCTCTAAAAATTATTGCCTGAAGCTACGTGACTCAAAATGCTGCACACCAGCTCAAGCAAGCCTATACTGCAAAAAATATGTATGTTCAGAACTATCACCAAGCAGAGCCTTAATTTCTTTAGGATTTATTTTTTGCTCTGAAAGGGAGATCAGACAGACACAACAGACATGTTCAAGGTATTTTGTAGTCCTTGTGCCATTGCAATGAACTCTCTATTCCATTATAGCCATTTCTTCATATCAGTAACGTTCCCTTCTTTCCACAAGGCCATGATGGATTGATTGCACCATAGTTCACATAAACTGGAAATATAATTCAAACCCAGCACTTTGTATGTCTTATCCTCAGAAGGTGTTTGAGTACTTATTATTGAACCTTTCTAATGCACTTATTTTTGTGTTTGGGTAAAACACATCAGCCTAATGACAGAAGGGAGTTTAAAGGAAGACTTTGAAGAGTGTGAGAAAACCAGCAGATTGGTGCATGAAAAGGCTGAGAGTGGCAGGCATGCTACACAGACATAGAAACTCAGTTTGTTAAGAAATTCTGCTAAAAGGATGCTAGGCCACCCAAGAAAAGATAATATAAAGATTTCTCCAAGAATCAGAGATAAAAGGGTAGGGAGGAAAAAATGAACAATAACATCTGGTGAAAAGCTGAAGGAAAAGAGTTATTGGAGTTGATGGTGCTTTCAAAGATGGCAATGCTGAATGATGGAGAATAATGAGGGAAGTTACAAAAGGAGAAGAATGAATACATGCATGGTGATTTGTTTTTTATTTGGCACATGAGTTGTGCAGAGAGGAGAGTCAGAAAAGGGGCAGGCATGAGAACATGCCTGACAGATGAGTGGCAAAGGTGTAAAGACTGTCCATAAAATTCAAACAACAGACTTAAGTTGGTTTATTTCAGAGTATCCAATAATGTGAGTTTAAGGATGGAACTACTTTTCTCATCTTGACATCTTCACTAGTAATCTGGAAATGCCACCTGAGTGAGTGAGAATACATCTCTGCACAGAAAAAAGGCAAAAGAACAAGTACTGGAGGAAAAAGAGGCTGAGAACAGAAGCGATGATTATCCCAAGATGTTGTTTAGGATGGAGCAGACACAGAAATAATTTGAGTAATGCCAAAGAATTCAAATCGGAAGGTGAAAGTTAGAAATAAAATTAAATTCCTCATTTAATAATTATTTTGGAAGTTTAGTAGTGAAAAGTGAGTTTCACATCTTAGTTCTGCTCTTCTCTTTACATAGTTGAGTGATCACACAATGTTGGTTCCAAAGCAGGTGCCTTTCTCTCCATTCACAAAAAGACAGAACATATGGCAACCTGATTCATTTAGTTCTGTACAATTAAAATAAAGGCATCAAACACACTCAGACTTGTACCATCTGACCAAATTAGCAAAAGTGTTTCAGTGGAATTTTTTGTTTGTTTGTTTTTTGGTTGGTTGTTTGGGGTTTTTTTGGTTTGTTTGTTTCTGGGGGTTTTTTCAGTTTTTTGTTTTTTGGGGGGGGGGGTTCGTTTGTTTTGTTTTGATTTTTTTTGTTTTGTTTTGTTTTGTTTGTTTGGGTATTTTGGTGGTTGATTTGTTAGTTTTTTAATTTTTAACTCATACTCTCCTAGATCTGGGAGCTTGTGTTAGGTTGGTTTCACTATGACTGCCCTAAAATGAATAATACAAGTTTCACATTTTCCACTAGTACTTAAAAACTAAAATCAGGTGTTGGCTGATAAAAAGTCTTTCCACTTAATTTTGCGATGTGAATGACCGTGAATTTTAAAATGCCAGCTGGATTTATGTCTGATCAAATTATTACTTCAACATGTAAATCTTTTATGGGACGGAAACTTGGATTACTTCATCTACAGCTTTCCCAACCTTAATTATATTTGTGTGATTAGTAGGAAGGATGGAAGAAAGGAGTAAATGGTGAAGAGTCAAAAGAAAATCAGAATAACATCTATTTAATTGATGAGAATTTTTTCATTATTGTTGCTACATTCAGAAGCAGCTTAAATTGGAAAGCAGCTATTTCAGAACAGTCTTCTCTTCACAGCAGATTATGTTTTGCAGGACCCCAAAGGAATTATGGCATTATCTCAGTATTCTGCTAACAAGAAGTTGTTCAGCATAGAAATGATCAATGTATTGAAAAGAACAACAGAAGAACACAGGTCTGCTTTCCAATTAGTTATTGCAGAAGCTTATTAAGAAGAAAAACCCTGAGGGCATAAATGAGTTGCCCATGTCTTCATGAACATTTGGTGCTGGTGGTAAAAAAAAAAAGAAACACCCTATAAAGCTGTGGAATTCCAGAATCAATATTTTTGACTGACTTCAGGGAAAAAAAAATAATAATGACAACTGAATTTATGAGTAAAGTGAGAGAATTTTGTTATGAAATTGTTAAAGAGCATGGAAACCCATAACATTTTTTCAATTTGTGTTTTCAAAACAGAACTGTATTTTTCAAACAAATGTGTGTGCTTCTGTCCAGACAAGTACAATTCAGAAGACAGAATTTATCAGTATTTACTCCAACTTTTCTTTTTCCAGTAGACAGAAAGCACTCAGGAATAGAAAAAGCACCGCTCATATCACTTCCTAATTCAAAGAATGTTGTCAGAAACTTGATTTAATACCTGCTTAAACATCCCAATAAGATTTTGTGCAACTAAAAAACTAATAAGGCAAGAAATTACATTTTAAGTGTTTAATCTCTGAGGACTCTTTGCTCATTCTCCCACAAAGGTTTATCAGTTATTCCATTTTGCTGACCATACAGCCTATAGTATTCACACTGATCCTCGCAGGCTTTGATCAAGCCTTTCAGAGTCAATTTGGCTATTCAGCACCTTTCCAAGCTGCAGAGCAAATTTCCCTGCCAAAGCAAGGTATGCTATGACCCATCTATGATGTCGTATCAAGCCAAATTATAGAAGTCAATCTGTATCTTAATTTTCACAGATGCACTTTTAAAGATGCAAGAAGGTAAAGTTACATAAGTACATTCACCAAGGAGCGCCTGTAAAGGAAGAAAGGGAGGGCCAGACTAGGAGGAGTCACCTTTGGCTTTTGTTATTTCTCCCACTAATGCTTGCCTTTAAGCTTTATTGATTCTTCAACTTCTGAGTTCTTCAACTTGTTGCTACCAAGGTCTCCGTACCACATTTTAAGATTAAGAAAACTTTCTATGAGGGACATAAAACTTTTCCTTTATCAGCAAGAGCAACATTACCTCAGGAAGTGTTGATAAAATGCTGACTTCACCTGGTTCTCCTCCATCAGACACTTCTTGACCTGCCTGCTTGGCAGTCCTTGGTATTCCAGTTCTTGAGACAGGTGAAATTTGATGATAATTTGATGATTGGACTAAAACATACATCTCTTTTTATATTATTACAATAGAAATTAATTCCATGGCAAGAATATGAGGTATCTGTCCCAGGCAGAATCAGCCAAGAGTTTACGTTAAACTTGGACTGAATGAACATGTCTGAAAAGTTTCTTATTTCACAAAACAGAATCACAGAGAGACATTTTAAACCTTTTCCAAAGACAGATTTCTAATCACAGGCTTTGAAAGAAATAAATAAGGTGCAATCTTTTTAATGTGTAGCTGTAAAATCAGACAGGACCTGTTTGACCAGAGTTCTCACCCATAGCTGCAGGCTGGGTCAGAGCTTAAATGTAGCTCTACCCCACCCTGACCTTTTATCTAACCCAGCTGTGCAGGTACCACACAGCAGCCAATTTCCTGGGCTCACAAGGTGGTTACTGACACCTAGTCAGGGCAGTCAGTGAGCTGACAAAGTGGTTTATCTGATCAACACACATGTTTACTTGAGGATTAAATTAATCCATCCCTACCCCCCACTGACTTTCTTAACTAGATCTTCATTTACTAGAACCTGAATTTTAAGTTGTTAATTGCTTCGATATGAAAGCTGCTGTGGAAATCATGAACTTGCTTCCTGCTGAGCTGTTATCCAATGTGCCAAATATTCAAACATATGAAGAAATTTAGGCATATGGAGAGCAGTTGATCCAAGGAGGGAGTGAAATGTTCAGTATTTAGGAGCAAAAGCTCACTCAAAGGCACACTCATGGCTGTGCTGGTTGCACGACTGGCCATGCTGTGGGCTCTGTGTGGAGTCAGGGCTATCAGGGACATCACCCCAGACCCTGGGGCAGCTTGGTTCTCCACTCCTGCAGTGTCTGGGCCACCAAGATGGTTCCTTCTGGGAACTTGTTCCCTGCCAGACCAAGCTCTCCTGAGGCAGCTGTACATTCCTACCCTCCCTGGGACCAGCAGATCCCTCAGGCTCTGAGGCATCATCCCCTCAAAAAATGTTAAACCCCCTGGAACATGTGAACATATCTTTAGAGGTATTTTATTGACAGTACTCAATTTTTTTTCCACTTGAAATTATTTTCATGTCTTTTGCAGTGAAATTTAAGGTTCTTGCTGAACAAAAACTGAGATGAAAATATGATTATTTGGACACATTCCAGCTACCAATTTAAGGTTTTTCTAAGAATGTGGAAATACAGCAGTTGGGGGAAGAGAAACATCAGAAAATAATGTATATTGTCAGCTGGTTCAGTGAGGACCCTGTACTGACCCATGCACAAGAAATGTTAATGCTGCAAGAAACAATCATAGGCTGATGAAAAGCCTTATTCTCCTTAAGATATGAATTCTGCTATGTACCTCTGCTTTATTTAGAGTCACAGAAGGATTTGGGTTGGAAGGGATCTTTAATCCACTTCAACGTCCCTGCTATGGACAAAATTTCAGTATAAATACGTGCAAGCAACACAGATTTCAAAGTTAAATATTACCTTCAGTGTCAAGCATCACTCACCAGAGCTGCCAAAAAGAATCCAGTTTCATTAAACCTGTTGAATCCACTTACTGCTTGATTAACTCTTGTTAATCAATTTGTTGCTTCTTAATACTGAGTAAACACTTGAATTATTCAAATATTTTTAGTGCTTCAGTTTATTTTTATATAGTGAAAAACCAGTTAAATTGCATTTTCCCACATTTGTTTAGAGCCTTGAGGATACCAATAATTTCTTGCTGCCTTGCCTGTAACATATAACACCTGGATTTACCTTATGTTTTATTTATCATTAGATTATTTGATAGATATTACCTGTAATATTTATATATGACAAGAACAATCCAAAGATTTCAGACCTATATGTTCCTAGATTTAGGGTATTTTGAGGACATTATTTCCTTGTGCTTTTCAAGTAACTTATTTATTCAAAACTTAGGTGAACAAGATTCTCTTAGATAAATAAACCCATTATTTTAAAACAATATCCATATAATAAAAATATGCTAAACTGACATTATTCTATATTCCAGTGAAAATGTTCTTTTTAGTCTGTTCAAGTCCATTCAATCACTTTGCCTTCAAAAAGATTTTACAGGTAAAAACAAAGGCAGAATATGCCTCTGTAGTTCACAGTGGTAAAAAAACAGCATGAGATTACAACTATAAAATGAAGAAAAAGCATATGTGAGTGGCCATTTAAGTGTCTGAAAGTCTATCCTTTGCCAGGCTTTGTTTGTCCTCCACCTAATGAACCCAAATGCATTAACACCAAAATGCATTAATGCATTCTCCTGACAGGGCTGGGTTTTGGTGCTGAAAAGTTCTAACACAACACAGCTCTGCCCCTGCTCTTGCACTGGGGAGTCCTTTTTTGGGGATGTGAACTGAAAGATTTGTGTGCTGTCTTTCCAAATATCTTAAATCATGTGGTTTTTTTTGTTTTGTGGGAGAAATGAAGGGCTGAATTCTGAAGTCTATTCCTACGCCTTGCCCTGTGAAATGCAATATTTGACTGGAAACAAATAAAGATTTAAGATTGCAGATTTTGACACAGCTCTATTTATTATAGATCCTCAGCTGGCAGATAATGAAGAAAAAGAAAAGAGAATGATTTTGCCAACACTTGATATTTTATTGCTATAGTTACAACATGTGGTGTGTTATTTTTTGGTACTTTAATAGAAATATTAACAGTCATTAAAAAAAAAGAAAAGAAATTCTAATCTTTCTGATCATGGGAAGATCTTGAAAGTATGATGCAAATAATTATCTCAGGACTCAATATCTTGAAAACAAATGTTAAAAAAGCAAATTTCGTGTACTTTTAAAAATTCTTTTTATTATAAGGGTGTCATTCAGGGTTGAGAAATGCTTGGACTGGCAGTGGCTGTATTAATGAGATTCCTCAGTTACAAGCCAGAAGCAGCTGAAGACACCAAGCTTAAGGGAAATCATTGCAGGTCACATAAGGCATCAATAGAAAATAGAAATTTGACATATCTTTGCTTTTCCCAAGACTCTGGCAGAATCAATCCCCTACCCTTCTCTGTTAATCAGCAGTGGAAATAAATGGACTTTTCTACTGCAAAGTAAAACATGTAACCACTGCCTGTGCAGACCACCTGCTAAACTGGTATCATGGTCATTTTTAAAAATAAACTCATGACAAACAGAATCATATCCTTCACCTATATATCCTGTGGTTTTACTGGAAAACCTTTCTATATAACTTTTTCCAAGGAGGATTCTAAAATCACTACCTCAGTCTAAAATCAGTCTACTGGGTGATTTCTATCTTTTTCAGTGAATATAAAAGGACATCCACACTCAGAAACAAACAAAACTGTTTTACTGGGGCAGCCTATTTGGAAAGCAATGTAAAACAATTAAGCCTAACTTTAACATTAATGTTATATCCATGGAGCAAGTTCCTTGCAGCATTTTACTCTACTAAGCTACTGAAACTTCACAAAAATCGAACTCAGTCTCAGGTGTTATATTGAGAATGGCCCTGACATAAGAAAGTCTGCAGAGGGTGTATGATTACATATCTGACACTACTTAAGGGTGTCGCCACATTTGGTTGCCAGCTCTAACCACCTCCTTTCCCCCTCACCTGAGCAGTACCATTTTAGAAAGCAACCTTCATTTGCCATTCAGGACCATTACATTCAGGATCAGCCAGTCTCCCTCACTGCTGTTTCAAGGAACTGCATGGCCTGAGAGAAATTGGCAAAGGGAGTGCTCAGCACTTCTTTTTTCTTCCAAACAAATGATAACTAGACTGGCAGCAAGAGGAGGAATCAGCTGAAATCACGATGGATATTTGTAAAGGTAAGGAAGTCGGAGGGATGAGGTTACAGACAGGGATTTCCATTTTCTCCTGCAATGTTGTGGATGACTCAACTATTTTCTTTAAAAAGCCCTGCCTGTCTACCTCTCTATAGCTCTGTTATCAACCACCTTTCATAGATGGCAAACCAAAGTCAAATTAAATGGTTTGGAGCTACATTTCCCTAACTCTTGATAGAGCCAACAGTCAGTTGCATCCATGGGCAGTTTATGGGACTTGTGGATTAACTATTCTGGGAGAGCAGATGCAGAGGGTTCTCTGCTCCCCACCCTTACCTACCTGTCAGGGTTTCCAAGTTGCTTGTTATCCAGCATAATGGAGCATTAATTTCCTTGTTTTCATGTCACCATTTTAACCTTTCCTGAACTGACCATTACACTTATCTTACAGGGACAACTTTCTGTCTCTGAACTGAATTCACCAAAGAAATACTTATTTCAGTGATCAGCCTTATTCCTCTCTTCAAAGAGACTATGTCTGTCTCTTTCTCTGACTATTATTAGAGAGAGGACTTCATATTATAATCTATCCCTTATTTTGTCTATATTCAAAATTAAACATATAAAAACCCCCCAGAACTTATAGATGTGTGGCAGGTTAGCTGCAAAACCCGCATGTTCTGGTTGTTCACAAACTGCCTGCAAGGAACAGAAGGACACCAACGCCCCTCTTTCTGGTTTGCTAAATACAGAATTTTCTTATTCTGGGCCCCACAAGCTGCAGTCACCTGGACGGTAGTGGCACAGCTCCAGTATGTAAAATTATTAACCATTTTTAAGGTTTAATTTGCCAGACAGATGAAATTATTGATGATTAGGTTAATTTTCATAACTTCTGGTTTTGATTAATTAGTATGAAGATGTATTTGCCTGACAGTATTTCTCAGACCATCTGTACTTTTTTGCATATCTTTTCATTGATTTAATTGGAAGACTGATGTCTGCACAGCCAAATTCCTAGCTCACCTCCAGCTGTCTGAACTAATGTTACATTTTTAAAATGGGAACGTTTCTAAACAAGGTGAGGAAAAAATATGGCCAATGCCTTTTGTGACCAGCACTGTTCACTTTTACTTCCTGAACACTGTGTGACTTCATTAATAGTCATCTGTGGACTCATGTGAAGGATGGAAGAGATTTATGGAATCATCCTGTTCCTTGTAGTTTAAGTTTTTGAGAAGGCTGTCCTTTGAATGCCTCTGGGAGAGGAAAAGAAAAGGGAGTTTGGATCTTTTCTGAGGCTCCATGTTCACACAGTGGTTGTTATGGTTTAACACCAGCTGACAACGGAGCCCCAGGCTCATTCAACCACCCCGATGGAAAGGCAAGGAGAATGGGAAGAGAAAAAGTGAGAAATGGCATTAGGTGATACAAAGACAGTTTAATAGGTAAAGAAAAGCTGAGTGCACAGATAAAGAAATCAAGGAATTAATTCACCTCTTCCCATGGGCAGGCAGGTGTTTATCCATCCCCAGGACAGCAGGGATCCCTCACACGTAATGGTGACTTGGGAAGGCAAACACCATCACCCTGAATGTCCCTTTCTTCCTTCTTCCCCAGCTTTATATGCTGAACACGACACCCTGTGGTGTGGGATGTCCCTTGGGTCAGTTGGGGTCAGCTGTCCTGGCTGTGTCCCCTCCCAGCTCCTTGTGCACCCCCAACCTCCTCCCTGGTGGGGTGAGGTGAGGAGCAGAAGAGGCCTTGGCTCTGTGTGAGCTCTGCTCACAAATACCAAAACATCCCTGTTTTATCAACACTGTTTCCAGCACAAATCCAAAACATAGCCCCATACCAGCCACTATGGAGAAAATTAAATACAGTCCATCCAAAACCAGAGCAATGGTTTACTGAAGTCTGTGCTGTGCAAACTTCAGCTGTTATAGCAGAAACCTTGTTTTAGGAAAGAAAGAAACACATCTTGTATGCAAATTTGAAAATTCATTGTCAGCTTAATTAAAGTCTAAAAAAATCTAATAAAAATAGAGGAAACACTGATTATTGTTGCAGTGATGCAGAAAGTCACAGACCAAATTATATATTTAATACAGGAAAATATTAGTATAATAGCTTTAAGATTATTACATACATTTTTCTAATACTTAACTCCTTTCCCATGAAGTTTTGCTCACCTTTTTTTGTTCTCCTGGGTCTTGAAGTCAATGGCAGCAGTTTTTCTTGAGAAAAAGGGAAGCAGGGTAGGTTGCATCAAATCCTTGGAACCTACAACTCAGAGGGCTGCAATGCAGATGCAGAGAGTTTCTTTATTCTCTTCCTTGGGTTCAGTTCAGGTAATTTTTATACTTTGAATATACTCTGCACTCTATCTTTCTTTATTAGTCTACAGTTCTACATTTCATCTGACTTTATATTGAATATTTAAATTTTATTGGATAGTTGATCCTTTTTAATTTTATTATGCTTAAAGCTTTTCTTACCCAGCTCTTGAAGTCACATTCCTTTAAAGGTCTGGAACCAAACATTACTGAGCTTTTTATAACTGTAGAGCCTCTGGTATAATCCATTCCTTATACTTTCAAAGCCTCTGATATCTCTTCATACTTGCACTCTGCACCACATCATTATTCTTCAGTCATAGATTGTTCATTCTAAAGAGATTAAGTATTTGTTAACACAAGCTGTCACTTAAAGATAATATATCCAAATTATTTCAGCAATAGGCTTTGTACCGCACAGTTGTGCAAAGCAAAGAAAAAAGACTAGTCAGGATGGGTGCTCCTCAGGCAACTGCTGTAATCTAAACCAAAGTTCAAGGCATGGTCTAGACACAAGCAGACACAGCAAGCCTGGCAAAGCCCAGCACAGAGGCCTTGCGGCATTAGTTTGAAGCCTGACATCTTTTTATTAGCAGTGACGACCCTAGAGGTACTTGGTTGCACAATATTGTGAAGTTTCCCCATAAACTACTGGGGCTGGAGGTACCTCAGCTGAGATCCAAGGGCTGTTTCAGTGTGGAAGAGAGGAAGTCCACGGTGCTGCAGCTCTGGCCTGCCAGAACCACGCCTGCTGCCTGGGACAGCTCTCTGAGCATGAATTTCTGTGTGCAGGAAGGCAGTGGCTCCAGCCGTGCCTGTCTGCACAGTGTGAGGTCTACCACTCCTCTTACCCTTTTAGAAAAGACCTGTTGCATTTTTGTGTTTACTGCCAGGCACATTAAAGCAGCAGCAGTGGCCTGGAAGGGTCAGGTTAATGGTTGGGCTCAGTCATCTGAGATGTTCTTTCCAACCTTAATGATTCTGTGATTGAATGATTCTATGAGAAATGTGATGTGCTGGGAAGAGAAGGGAGAGATCTCCATCTTCCCACAGCTTGTACCCAACATAGGCTGATGTCTGTGCTCAGGGTATTTAAGGGCCATACTTTGATGAGATCCAGGTTCCTAAATATGTTAGTGTCGCTAGCTGAGTTTGCACATTTCCCTTTTATGCTGTCTGTACTGAGCAGGTGAGTCTGCAGGCAATTCCCAGGTAGTCATTTTGGGCATACTCAGGGGGGTGGCATTTGAAGAAATATTCTCTTGTTGCTCCTTGGATGAACAAAAACAACAATTTAAAAACTGTGACGAGCATGACCCTTGAAGTACTGAAGACAACTTCTGGGCTGTGAAGTTCTGCAATGAAACAGGAACATAATATTTAGCGACACTGCGATGCTGTGACAGCAACACAAACCAAATAAGCAGGTAACAAAATGTTCTTTTCCCAGCCCCTACTGCTGCACATGGCCTGGATGGTTTATTGTCCTAAAAAACATGGCCCTGGAAAAGTTATGGAAAACTTTGCTGTTGACTGAACTCTTATAATGATGCCCAGTGATATATCAGGCTGAAAATTACTGATTAATTTGAATTCAGGAGACAAATTTCTTTGCTGTTATTTAAAAAAAAAAATTTAGATCACTCTTGATATAAGAAGAAAAAAGAGACTTCATGGTCTCTTTTGCCTACAGTTCCAGCTGGTTACTGTTGCAAGTTAAAATATATTTTTGGATATAACACCTTTTTCCTTTTTTTTTTTCCTTAAATGACTACCCTTTTATTCACTGACTTCTTAAAACTGTTCAAAAATTTGCTACAAATGTGTAGGAGTTGAAGTATATTTTCTCATTAGAAACATCTTCTGTAGGAGCTCCAGTGTGCTTTGTTTATCACTCATGCTCCTGAGTTTCTGATTCTGAACATGAATGCCACAGAAGACAATTTACCCCTTTTTTCTTCAGGTTGTTCATATTGTAAAAGGGCGATTACATTTGTCATTATTACTCGGACAAAATATATATCTGTACCTTGTAAATCACTTTACATCTGAGGATTTTACAATAAACTGTAATTGAATTCACATCTCCTAGCATCTCTTAATAATCTTTGCTTTTCTTAGTATTAAAATTAAGTAAAATGCTCACAAGTGGATGCTGAATGCAGTAAGGTAACAATTTCTTCTGCCTCCTGTCACGCAGATATTTCAGACAGTCTACATTCTACAGCAGACATTCAGAGCTCAGTATCTGTGGCTACGGTAACACAATCCAATCATATAGTTTTTCAAAAACTTTTGCTGAATTTTACTCTCCAGGAGGTCACTGAGTTTCTGTGAGAGAATGCTCCTTGTTGGTGGATTTCAGGGTTTCCAGAGGGAGCAAGTTGAATACGGAAGGTGAGACAGGTTCAGTGACTGACAAGGGCTCCCAAGGTGAGCTTTGCCCAAGAGGCACCAGTGACTGTCAACCTGACACAAATGTCCACTCAAGTGACCAAAGGTTCTCAGAGACAAGGCAAAAGACAGGTAGTTGTCACAGTTTTTATACCACCACTTTCTTGTACAGCATCTACAGGAAAAAAAACCTGATGTGTCTGAATTTACACATCCCCAGCTGGGGTAGCTACACCACTGTACAAACGGGTGAAATATCAGAGTTCTTTTCAGAATAAGAAAAAGGTAACTGGGAGGGATTTCACCAATAACTAGAAGGGATTCGTGGGATGTAACACAGGTAATAGCAACAATAAACTCAGTTTTTACTGTTTCAACATACTGCTGCATGGTCAACTAAGTAAAAAATTCCAGTCTAAAGTTTCACAGAAAACTTAAGAAGTGAAGAGGAAGTAAAACTGAAGGCAGTTGTCAGTTCTTAATACAGCATCCCTACTAACCTCCTATATTTATTGTCCTTATTTCCTTTCCAATATCTTGGTTTATCTACTGTCATCTCTTATTTTATTTGAAGATTAAGCCCATTGAAAATCCACAGCATATTTTTCGCTTTATGACACCACTGCCGATTCATACATGAAACCTTTCCTCCTGTCAAAAGGTTTATAATTTAGAAAGATGAAGCAGTAGCAGGTGATGAATATTCATGTAATTTCTCCTGGTTTGTTTTTAATTTTTCCACTGCACCCATTTAGAGTAATGACAACAGTTAAAAATCCCTCCTCTTTGCCACTCCTGCACATATTTCTCTTATGAGCTTCAAATTTCAATTCCTGTAAATAGCTCAGTGTTCATATTTTCCTGTCAACTTTCCCTGCCCCCACCACTGGAGACAAAGCTGGATTTAATGACTTAATTTCCCAGCATTTTCAACATCAAGACTTTTACAGGCAAAAATAAAACAACAAAATGCACAAAAGGCTACGGGGCTGTTTCATGCTGCTATGTGGCTCAGGAAAATAAAAAATACACCCTAAAAACTGGTTTATTCCTTGTATTTTGGGCTAAAATGGGTATGTTAGTTATACATCTATGTCACTCCATCTGTATACTAATACCTTTTATCTCTCTACCTTCCTTCAGGTATAAATGCAGGTGTGAAGAGAAGTTGTGTCTATTTCCTACATTTACATGATTTGATTGATAAATAAATCTCTGAGTCTGTGTTTATTCGTTATCAAGAAGAACAGTGTTCTTGTACTTGTTTGATTTGAGCTGCTTTGTTCAAAACAGCAAAATTGGGCAGTATTAGAAGTCATGGCATTGCATAAATTTAGAAATCATCTTCTAGTTATCACCAAAACGCTCCAAGTCATCACCTCAATCAAGAAGGAGTCAGACTGGAAGGAGCATTTGTTAGCAATGGCAATGGCTGTAAAATAAAGAGTTTAATCCCCTGCTCTGAGTCCTGGTAAAATCATATTTATTATAGCGATCTACAAAGGTTACATGCATTCCATTGGGCATCAGGACAAAATTAGATTTGATATTATGGCTAACAGTAACTCCCAGAAGGAAAATATTGTGACAATGAACTGTGAAAGGGCAAACTCTAAATGCTGATAGAAAAGGTTAACATGCTGGAGAATGTAATACAAAAGGAACACCCTACACTCTACCAATTTGGTGTAGAAAGTATGTCAGAAGCAATTCCAGAGATGATGAATGCCAAGGGAAAAAGGGCATTTTTGGGGGTTTAACTCCAGGCAGCAACAAAGTAAAACACAGGAACTCTCACTTCTCTACCACCCTCCACCACTTGTGGGATGGGGAGGAGAATCAGAAGAAATGATAAATGATAAAATAGTTCAATAGTTGAAATAAAACACCAAGAACTAAGACTAGGAATGAAATGGGAAATGTTTTTCTTCTATGGAATCTGAAACACAGCACTGCACCAGCTATCAGGAAGAAAATTAAGTCAATCCCAGATGAATCCAGGACACAAGACCACATCATTAGGCAGAAAAATGAGCATCTTTTCCAAGGCTAAAGAAGCCTTCTTTAAAAACATATGGGAATCTTGTGTAAATAACACAGTATAAGCCAGATCTTATCCAAATAAGACAGATGCCAGGTCTGGTGTAATTCCGAAATGAGGAAAGCCAAGGGAAGCTCAGAAAAGTGGCAAAGTAAATGACAATAATAGCACCGAGATGTTAGACATTATCCATAAGAGAAAAAAAAAAGAAAAAAAAGAAAGGAAAAAAAAAAAGGGAAAAAAAAAAAAAAACTCAGAAAAAAAGGAAGCACAGGATCCAAGAAATTTATGAAAAGAGAAGGGCCATAATTGCGATTAAAGCAAAAATAACGGAATTTAATGTTTCTTCAACCAATCTTTATAGCAGATACAAGATAGGGAAATTTTTGCACCTGTGTCCTATTTGTATCACTCTTCCATAACTTTAAGGTCTCTAAAGACTTAAAAGAACTTCAAGGTCTCAAGTGCAGCAGTAAATAAGCTATCATAGCTGCATTTCATCCAGGATCAGAGCGAAATGCAGTGTGAAAAAGGTGACTTACCCACGGACCCACAACTTTTCTACTGAAAAAACCTGCTTTCCAATGCAGAAGCAGCAGGATTTTACAACCCTTGATCCTCACCTTTCCCTGGAGTTCCTTCTTTTATCCTGATTACTTTTTACCACATATTTATAGGGCTTTAAGCCTATAGTATAGTCATAAATCCTCCTAATTTCCCACCTTTCTCATTTTTATCTACCTTGTCCGCCTTGTCCATCCAGTGTTTTCTGGAGGTTTTAAGTCATTCTTTTCTAACAAGCCTAATTTGTAACTTCCCAGCAAGAGACCTGTGGTTTTTGTGGGTTTTTTCCTGTTCTTTGCTAGAAATCTGCATTAGATATTTAAGTTCTCGGTGATGATGGTCTCTCCTTTCAGGAATGCTGCCTGGCAAAAGGAAGGATGCAGGGTGATACCAGAGGTAGATAAGAAACATTATGAATATTAAAAAAATTTCCAGGTGCTGAGGATGTAGCTGCTTTCAAAATACAGTTTCACATTTAAGAAAATAATTTTCCAGCTTTAGTCATACACATGTTGAGTACCAAACTTCATCTTCTTCACTACTCAGCCGTGAGAGATAATGTCTGGGGGTGACATAATGATAATCCTGTATTCCCTATCGTTTGCATATATGTTTAGGAATGTGGTCCCATAGCTTTAACTGTGTTCAGCAGTTATTTCTGAGGACAGTTGACCACATATCAAAAGAGGAGGCTGATAAAGGTGTGTTATTGAGCAAGGTTGGTTCTGCTAGTGTTGTGACAGTGCCTAAAGCAGAGGCTCACGGGACTAAAACCAATAGTTCTTTGTGTTGATTTCCCATCATGCTACTAAAAAGAAATTAACGTAATTGGTTGGATAGTTCATTAAAATTAGTGTGACTTCAAAGGGAAAACAAAGCTGTTTGGAACTTGGTAAGATTTATTTACTTAATTTGAAACATTTTGTGAACTCTAAATTAAAACAAATGGGGAAAAAAGTGTATCCTATTTTCGTACTTTTTCTTTCATTTCATAGATATCAGGGATCAAATTTGGAGCTGAGAAATACCCTTGCGGGAAACAAATGAAGTGACAGAAGGGTGGGAGGATAGGAGTTGTTATCCAAAATGTTCCTGACACCATCACACCTCTTCAAGTGTTTGTTAAATAATATATTAATAGTACGTACAGCCTGGGCAATCGTCATTCTGAGCAGATGCTGCAGAGAAGGCAAATGTGATCACGGTGGGAAAGGCAACAGGCTGGGCTCTGACCATCGGCCTGTAGCAAAACCTGCTCAGTCCCAGCTGCTCTAGAAATAATTTAGTACTTTCTGTCTGCAGCTGCAGTACATTTACAGCTCCAAGTGCAGCTTTATGAGCAGCACCAGCTCAGCATCGACTGCTGATGCCCTCTGCAGCAGTTGTCAGGGCACTCTCTTGCCATCTTTCATTTGCTCTGTCAGGCTGTCATGTTAATCTCAAGATGGCCAAAACCTTAGCACCCAAAGTCCTTGATGACCTTAATATGTGGTCTGAGGCAAATACCAGTAATGATCTGCATGTAGCTCATGTGTCTGTCTGCATAAAATCCATCGGTCTGGATGCTGTATGTGAAATACTAGAGCTGACTCTGAAAAGACATCAGTCTGGGGTGTGAAATTTGCCCACTCACTACAAAATGGCACTAAGCTTTTCTGCACATTACAGAATTTTTAGAAGTTTAGACAAGAACAAGGATTGTTTTTAACCCTGAAACAACACAGGTAAAACTGCTTGTGCCAGACACACAGTAATCAGCATCTTCAGGCAGGTCTGATGGGAAGAAAGGGAAGTCCTCTTTCTGCTTGGATCAGAGACATGGGACATAGGGAGTATGTATGATCCCAATAGATGGATCCCAGCTGTAAAACAGGTGTGCCCTAAATATTTGGACTTTTGTGCAGGTGAACTTAGAGTTCAGTTGTTGGTGAGAATTTAAATTTTCAGCAGCAAAAAGGAAGAAAGTCTCTCGTATCAGCGGAGGTACACACAGGGTGAGAGAAAGGGTTCGAGGTTGTCTCTAGGCAGGTGGATGTATTTTTTCTTTTCACTTCTCTAAAGCTTTGCAGATGTGTCTGGTTTGGTTTAGTAAATATATCCTCTTTCTTTTTCCTCTGGCCTGAATTAGGTATGATTTTTGGGGTGACTCTAATTGGCTACAATATGGTACTTGATAGCTCCAGTTGTGGTGCTTATGGACTGTGAATCATCCAGCTCCTGCGTCTGTCCAAAGAGGATACATTGAAACTGCAAAATGTATTTTGGGAATTGGAAATTTGGTGTCCTTGGAGGGTTTCTTGCAGTGAGTATTGAGCACCAGAAGAGTATTCTGATGTTTAGCACAGCAGTGAAAAGCACATCTCAACCAGCAGTTTCAAGGTTTAGATTTCTGTGGTAAAGAGAGGCCAGGAAAGCCTCGGCAGCTAAATATGAGCCTGTTTTTAAAAATGATGTGGCCAATCTAAACAGAAGGTATTCTGCATGGTTTTGAATGCAAGATCTCATAGATTGCTGCAGGAAGTCTTCATTAGAACTTTCCTGTCTGACTCCAGTGGATCAGCCCACAGTACCTACGTCAGCTAAAGATGAGATTTTGTTGTCAATACCAGCATATTAGTAAAAACCCTATTATACACCTTAAAGAATTAGTGGTTTAGTTTTTTGGTTTTTTTTACTGTTACAAATGGTTTGGTGATTTGTGACAGCTCCTGACAGGACAAACTGACGCAGACCTTCTTGCTGGTGTTGAGTGATACGTTTGAATCACTTCACTGCCAATGCCTCCAATACCTCCCCACCTCAGTTGGGTGGACCTCAGGTGGACCTCAGATGGGCCTCTGCCCCATCTTCCTGTCACTTCCTGCCCGTCCTTCTCCATCCAGCTACCTCCTATGTGGTACCTCCTTTTGAACTCTGTTTCTATGACATTGTCTCAGATTTTCAGTCTCATACTTAAAGCAGACCTCAAGCCAGACCTCTTTTCCCCTTAGGTATGAAACGGTGAAGCCCTTTGTCGCCTTGAAGATTAACTGGTGCTCTGGATCACATACTAAAGAAAGTTCTTGACACTCACTTTCAGTTACATTTTTGTAACAGATCAAATGCTTATGTCCATAAGAGCATCTTCATTTCTTCCCATTCCTTCTCTTGTGTAATAGTCAAACACCTTCAGGCAGAAAATGCTTTCAGATGCACTTGACAATAATAGAGGTTTTATCTCCATAGAAAGAATAAAATGTCAGTAGATAGATTAGAGAGCAAAATATGATTTAATAGCTTAAATCAAAGCTTAGTGAGGCCAGTAAAAACATCCCTGTGGAAAGACTGCAAGAGAAAAGGCAAGTAGATATGAAGGCCATCAAATCAAATGTTCCAGATATCAAATTTAGGTGATTTCTTTGAAAAGAGCTTACCATGAAGTTAAATACACCTCCACACATAAACAAACACCCCCACAGTCTTACGTAAGCTTGGATTTTTTCCCAAAAACAGGGAAAAATAGGAGAATCTTAAAATGGCCCTTTTGGCTTTTGTTAGGATTTTTACTTATCTTCCTTTACATCTGTGCTCCTTCCTGATAAGAGAGGCTTTCCTTTTTATTGCTTGTTGATGTGCAGTTTTTTCTGTCTGAGATCATTCACGGAGAACATAAAAGAAGGATTTTTTTGATCTGACTTCAGAAGAAAAGTCAACAATGTATTGAGAAATTGAGTTAAACATTACAAGAAGAGAAGGGAGAGAGCAGGCTGGTGTTTGTGCTCTGCACGGTGACCATTGTCCCTCAACTCTATTCCTTGGGCATGGTAGAAACACGGAGCAATTCAGTCATGCATTGAAAGAAACTCCACTTTCTACTAACCATTTTGACAATATGACAATACACTGTGGAGGAGCACGTGCTGCTAAGGGATATTCAGAATTAACAGCAAGATTTAGGTCATTTTCCACAGCCAAGTACAATGTAGTTTATTCTACAATCACTTGTCAGAGCTGTCACTTGCCCTGCCACTTCTAATTGCCTCTCTATCAGTCCCAGAACTGTTTGACATGGCCCCAGCCAAGGAGGCTTGGTGACAAACATGTCAATGGCTTCACTAGGAGCCTGGAACATCAACCTCTGTGTGACGCATATTCTTCATAACCTCAGATTAAAAGACACAAATGTAAAAAGAGCCTATATACCTCAAATGATGCAAGAATCCATCAGCTTTTAGACAATCATTGTAAATAATTGGTGTTTTTCCCCCGAACATTTAGCAATTTTACTGGTAGCTGCCACTAACTGTAATATTTTACATTCCATCTGCTTGATATTCAGCATGAGAGAGAGGAAACGACTGTCAAGACAGTCCAGCATTCAACCTTTGCCCTCAAAATAGTTGTAATACACTAAATACTTCTCTACATCCTTCTCTGCAATCACAATTTGTCTTCCAGTTCTGGAAACCTTGTATTGCTCCTCGTGCACTTCAGATAACGTAGTTTATGGGGTGTGTGTACTTTACCAACTATTAGTGACAACTCTTATTTTTATAATCTAATTTTTAACTTTCTGGGAATCCAAGGATGTTCCTGGGAAGGCTGTCCTTTCATGTCTCAGCACTGCCCAAAATCTTTCCTCTATAGCAGAGGCAGTTTGCTGTTGGTGTCAAGGAGCGCCGTTCTGATTCTGAGGAAACTTGCTTTTGTCCTATTGCAAATTTAATATTTTAAGTGCCTTCTCATATCTGTCATCAGCCCCTCATGGGTTTGCACATCTTGAACCTGAATTTTGTTGAGATGCATATTTTACCATCTCCACATTTGTTTTCTAGTGGTATTTACAAGAGTGAAGACTCAAGTGAATTAAATGCCTATTCACAGCCTTGCTGCAAAATTCTCTAGTGAGCTGCATTTTCTTCTGAGATAATAGTTCTTGAGGTCCTTCACAGTGTACATCTGAAAGTTCTTCAGCTTTTCTCTAGGTATTGTTTCTTAGTCCTGCACTTCAATTGTCATGTCTTCTGATGGAATTATGTGCAGCAAAATATGACAGCATCTTGACATCAGCAATTGCACAAAACTGTTCATTAATATCTTTTGTGGTAGTGTTTCTACAGACAGGTATAGCCTGCCATGGATTTTCTCTGATGCTGACAGTTTTCTTTTACAGTCTTAATTATTTCAACTGCTAATTCAGTGTTGATCTTTGACTGGCTGTGGGGAGGTGTGATGTGTTGTGAGTGAATTCTCATTGCTGAGTAAATTACACAGTCTGACTGCCAGTAAACTGCAGTTTACTGTCTGAAACAGAACAAGCTGGGAGAGCAGGCCTTGTGGAAAATCCCCTCTGCTCTGCCTGTGATGGCTGTTCTGACACTGTCAGACAAATTACTTACTTTGCAGAAACCAGAGTAAGAGTTTGCAACACTGAGGCAGTGAAAGAAATAATTACCCACAATATTTGCTTCTGCTTTGATCTGTGGGTGCACAGTGCCTGGATATTATACTTTCCTTCTGATTTCCCTGTTTTTACAGCTTTTATGAAACCTGGAGAAAATCATGAAAGACACTGGAGGAGCTAGAGTTTGTAAAGTAAAAGAGAGAAGTAAAATTTGTCTTTTTGCTCCTCACGGCTCTGAGGAGAACCTTCACATATCTCCAAGCCCTGCTCCATCATCATGCAGAGTCACTTGCCCACATACACAGAGCAGTCACAGCTGGCATTGCTGCTTTCCAGGTCCTTACTACACACTCGATTGTGTGAAAGTAACAATATCCACATTTCCTCCTCGCTCAGGCATCACCTAAACCACTCAGTGTATGCAGCCTAAAAAGGACATGTCGGTGGAAAAGTTTAAATATTTTTTATCTTTCTTTTTAGTCTGCTCCATTGCCTAGTTCTTGCCCAGATTCAGGATATAACTTTTGGGAAGCAGTGAGGATCCTGAATATCATTCTTCAGTAGATGACAAAGCAATCTGGTCTGATGGAATTTTAGCTTTTCTACCCTAGTGGAGTGGACAAGACAGTGGAGGCCATGTGCCACGTGCTGCCTCTACTGTTTCCAATTCCAGGCACCAGAGTTGTCACCTTCAGCTCCGTTCAGGAAATGCAAATGGTCTTTACCAAAATCTGATTCCATATGACCTGCTCAGTTTACATTTATCTTCACCAGTGCTATTCAAGATGTGGTGGGGCAAATGTCCTCCTAATGAAACGATTTTCAATGAGTAGCTCTTGCCGATCTCTGTCTCTGGTCCTAAGCACCTCAATTTTGCCTTTAGTGGCACTTCTTCAGTGTGAGACTTTGGCACTGATCTCATGTCTAGACAAATATGCAGCTTTTTCACCCTTCAGTAGATACACTTCCATTTATCCAGCTTGAGAATGCAGTAATGATGTTATAATGGATTGTTTGCTTCCATTAATTTCCATGGGACCATTTTTACAAGCAGACATTGCACTAAGTGAAGAGCAAAATACAGGAACCCTGTAAGGCAGGTATAACTTGTTTGGTAGCCAGTTAACAACTCTGTTGAAAAATTTCACCATGCACTGTTTGAGCTCAGCATTTTTCCATTTTCTGTCATTTTTCTATTTCTTCCTGAATAGCCTGTCTCAGATTTAGTGCTGGTAAGTTGATGCATCCACGAGTTTTAGTTAACAGAATCAGCAGAAATTTTAGCCTTCATTTTTTCTCTGGTATTCTATTTTGATTTTGCATTACCAAAGTAATTTTGTGATTGGTCACACTATATACTAATGTAACTTTTCTTGATTGCCATATGGCTCTTTTCTCTGATTCACAGCTAAGCTATTCTTTGTACTGGGTTCATAACTGATGTCTCTAACACTGAGCTGTTTCTGATGCCTGGGATTGCATCTCCTCCTGGTCTCAACTGCACAAATTAGGGTGGCTAGTTTTGTTATTTTTATTCAAATAAATATAACTAATATAAAGGTAAAATTATTTCCTTAAAAGTACTGTTCACTTTCTTGTTATAACATACTTTTCAGTTGGGCTTTAATATTAAAAAATAGCAAAATAGTATTTGTGGCTGAAGTGTGCAGAGTATTTCCTGCACTATTCCCTAAATCTTTTTTTACATTTTGGTGCTCCTGGGGGCTTCTGCAGCTGCTATGTATTAACCTTATTTCAGGTTTCCACTCTGAGGCCAGGTAAATGCCTGCCCATTTTCACTAGCCATTTGAAATATAGGCTCTTTTCCTAGTTTTGTATGCACTCATGGGTTTAGAAAAGATGATTTGGCTCCCCAGACATTTGTTCTAAAATCTTTGCTTTGTTCTATTAGACACTCTGAGATCTGATGATATGTTTATGTCTTTCCTCCAGTCTCATAGATTTAATATTTTACATGTCTTGTGGATTGGCAAATGCTTTTGGAAATTTCCTAATTACCTGAATTTCCACATACCTTAGCCTTTTTCTATTAAAAAGTTTCTGATCCTAACTATACCTCTATGTAGCTTGGTAACAATTGTATAATTTTATCATTAAATCAAAAGAGGATTTGACTTTTAAAGGATTGATTACAGTGTGATTAGAGTAAAAAAAAATTATTGGTTGCCAGAATTAATAATTTCATTGTGCTGGAGGAAATTATTTGCTTATTTGCTCCTTTTTTGAGAAAACTTTATCATTTTTTTAACTCCTGGATTCTGATTTTTCGTCATGCTAACATCATATTTAGGATTCAACAAGGGTAAAAAGAAGCCAAACGTCTCACTCAGTCTTTCCATTCCTCCTTCCTTGCATGGCACTGTATCTCTTATGGCACTTTTTAGAGCACTGTTTGCTAAGGATGTAATGAATGTCCATAAACACTCTGCTCTGTGTGCATTAACCCATCTTTGAAAGTGCTGAAAGCACTGAGCAATAATCCTTGGAATCTGACTGGGGGCATTGCTTCCCACTTGTGTCAAGGAAGGCTCCTTTTAGTCAGACCCCAGCTGCCTCCTGAGGTCCTGATCTGCACCCCAGAGATGCCTCAAACACACCCTGGGATGTGCAAGAAGTTCTCAGCACGTGCCCTGCTCAGGGGAAGGAGAAGCTGTCTCACGTGCCAGGAGAAGAATGGGCAGCCCTTGACTCGAGCAGTTTCAACATCAGGATTCTGTGGAACAGAGCTGCACACATGGAGTTTGTTTTTTTCCTTCTGGAAAAGGTAAAGGAAGGGATGTGGTGTCACTGAAGCAGGCATGGCTGCTCAGAGCAGGGCTGATCATTCAAAATCTGACTGCTCCTTGGCTTCCCTAAGGTTCCCACTCCAGTGGAGGAGTGGTTTGTCCCGTCCCAAACCTCTGCTCTCCAAATGGTGATCTGACTGGCAATGCCTCTGGGGCAAAGGTGTTTTTCCCTTCTCAGCTTTTTGTCCTGTCCTGTGGAAATGCACTCTGTAAAATTGTACAGATTCATTGCATAGTTTACAGCCAGTCTTTATTGTCAAGCTTTCCTCCAAAACAGAGAATATGAGAACTTTCCTTTTTCCTTAATGGGAGCTGAAAATATCGTATTGTCACAAGCCTAAGGTATTTATGACTCAAGTTTATAGTTCTGGGCCAAAATCTATACTTTAATCCAGCTCTGGTTCAGGAGAATGTTCCAGAGGAGAATTAAATTCCTTTGCTGTTAAACACTTCAATTTTTACTTATTTCCTAATTCTTTTAAATCAAAGATGATGAAAGAGGGCTATAATGACATTGTGACTCTTTCTGGTCAGGGAATTAGTAACACTATTTTTTTTTTACCTACATAAAAACCCTTGAGATATTTTTTCACATCCTCCTGCCTTTCAGAGAGCTGCTGGATAATGTAGTATCCTACCCAGTATCCTCCCAGGGTGGTTTTAAATATTGATAATGCAGGGAAAATACATGCAGTAGTTATGCTATTTTCAGAAGCTTAAAACTGAAACCCAAGACCTAGAAGCAGGAAGCAATTTGGTCTCAGAGTTTGATGGCAGAACACAATAGAGACTCCTGGATACTAATTCAACTACAATAAGAAACTTTTATTAAAAGAAAACCCTTCAGAAACTTTGCCCTGACATTATCTGATTTCCTAAAATCCTTGTTCTAACTGACATGACTTCTATGGCTCAAACACTCAACTAGTTAATTACCTTCTCAGTGAAGGAAGAGCAAAAATGGTAAAGGAGTGGCAATGGATAATGGGAAAGGTTTGAAAGCCTGCTATGCAGAGGGTTAAAATGGAAAATCTCAAGTTTTATTCTGATCAGATATCATGGTTTTATCCCAGCTGGCAACTAAGCACCACACAGCCTCTCACTCACTCCTCCCCAGCAGCAAGATGAGGGGAAGAGGAATGGAAGCCTGAAAGTGAGAAAACTTGTGGGTTGAGAGAAGAACAGTTTAACAATTTAAATATTTTTTCTTAAAAATAATAGAAAATTTTTAATACATTGTAATGAAAAGGAAAACAAAAAAGACAAAGATATAAATCACATGGAAGACAAGTGATGCAAATAAAAACAATTGGTCATGACCATCCAACCAACGCCCAGCCAGTCCCTGAGCAGCAGCCCTGGATACCAACCTTCGCCCACCCATTATTGCTGAGCATGATGCCAATATGGAACATCCCCTGGGTCCCTTGGGGTCAGCTGTCCTGGCTGTGTTTCCTCCCAACTCCTTGTGCACCCCCAGCCTCCTTGCTGGGGTGGCTGAGGAGCAAAAGAGCCCTTGGGTGTAAGCCCTGTTCAGGAATAACTGAAATATCCCTGTTTTATCAACACTTTTTCCAGCACAGCCTCAAACTGACTACTATGAAGAAAATTAACTTCATCCCAGACAAAACCAGCACATCAGAGACTCAAAGATATGTGATTCCAGAAATGTGCTTTCATTCTCAGATAATATAAGAGTTTTTCATTGCAGCTGCTTAAATATTTGAACTGTTTTGAAAGGTTTTATGTGTACAATCCTATCTATTATAATGAATAAAATACCTTTCTCTCCCTTTTTTCTCATCTTTTTTCACAAGGGATTTAAATTTGACATTGAAGTTCCTTTCAACTGCAACTTGTTATATCTCATATATGGACCTACATTTCGCTCAGGAAATTCTTTCCCCTTTTCATGAATTAGGTTTGGATTTGGAAGAAACTTCCAGTCATAAAGATCACTCTTTCTTTCCTTCCTTCTCAGTCTTGTGCACTTTTCATATCACTGTCTGTTTTTTTCATCTCTTTGAAGGCTTACTCCCTTCCTTTTGAAGCTGGTTTTGTTCTTTGAACAATGCGAGAATTCACTGCTTCTGATACAATTTTTCTTTTAAACTATTCTGTAATTTAATTTGCTTTCAGCACATATTTTATGTGAAATAGTAGTACACAACCACACTATCAGTTCAGGAAAACAGCTCTCATTCTGAATATCATTTAACTTTTCTTTAGTCTTCTTTGCTCCTTATTCCACGGATTCCTATGATCAATGATTGGCAAATCTCTCTCTGCTTTGCCTGGTCCCTTGCGTCAGCCCTTTTTCATTTCAAAGTTATTGTGCTTTTGACTGTTATCTATGAGGTATTAGTTATTTGATGCAATCTTCTCTCTACGTGGGTAGCTAAATTGAATGAGCAGTTTACATGTTGCGTTTGACATAACTCTGATGTTGCTGTCAAAATAATTTTGGTTTTGCAATCAAAGTTGCTATCATTGACATATCTTTGCCTGCCAGTTCTGATGAGGGAGATTCACAATGAAAAAACACTTCTTCAAGCTCCTTCTTCACACCGTTTCCCCCAAGTTGTCTTTTCTTCTTGGTTCTGGCTTTGTGCTTCTTCTGATGCTGTTTAGCTTCTCCAGTTCTCACACAAGTCCCGTCTGAACCCACGTCCTCTTCCTCTCCCAGGGTTACACACCCTTCAACACCATCACATTTTCTTTTACTGACTGTGCATTGTCATCTCTTTACCTGTGATTCACCCTGCTCCCAGTGGAAGTCAACGAAAGGAACATTTTAGAGTCAATGCTTTCTGGTGGTTTTCCAAAGGCTCCAGGTCACAGTCAGCCTCCCACCTGGACTTCTTCAGGAAATTCTCTGAAGATTTGGAGGAAGAAAGGACACTTAATTATCCAGCAGCTCGCTGAAAGGCAGGTGAATAAGTGTCTCAAATGTGTTTGACAGTCAGAAGGGGGACTGACCCTGGAAGAATATGCCAATGGGATTATAATCTCTTTTACGCTGTCAAAAATTGCTTGAAAATATGAGGAAGTTGAGGCTGGGGGATTTGCTAATAGAGTTGAATTATTTTACCAATCTGGGATGCATATCCATGGCCACAGATCTCTAAAACAAACATAATATTGCTCTTTAAGAGCCACACTTCACAGCCCACAGCACTGCTGGCTCTTACCCAACAGTGGCATAAACCTGTATCATTCACACAAACTTCCCTGCTATATGGACAGTCATATTATGTGCTGAAGTTTGTTTTGACACCCTAACTTTAGATCCCATATGCTGTCTGACAATTTTTGCAAAAAACGTTTTGCCTACACCAGGTAAGAGTAAGCTGCATTAAGCAACAGACAATCCAAGTATGAACCTCACTTTCAGTATTTATTTTCTTTATTATTTTATTTTTTATTTATTAGTTATGAAAATACTACAACTTTAATAAGAAATGTGGCTCTTCTTAGACTAGACCCCATCTTCACTAAATAATAGCCTTTTAAAAGAGGTAATTTTAAGGTAGAGCTGTAAGTACTTTACTTCCCCTTTTCCACATAAGGAGTACAAGACGTAGGAGCAAACAGGAGTACAGATGGTTCATTGACATAAAATTGCAGTTCATAAGCTATGTGCAGGCAGATGCCCCAAATCCTAGCAGTGCCATGATGGAGACCTTGGCGTCTGTGCACTTCAGAGACTCCAGGGTAGCTGTTGCCATCCTGGTAAGACAGATTCTCTTACAAATAGATTCTTTCACAGAAGATGTGAATCTGATTCTGAGTGACTCAGAGACCCATTGAAGCACCAAAATGTCTTCTTTTTACTTTGAATGAGGGTGACAGACTCAATTGTAGTGTCATGAGTTGCCAGTAGAAGCTGATCACTTTCACGCAATTTGGTGAGAAAGAAGAATCCCTGGTCAGAATTTTTTGTTCTCCCTTAAAAAAATGGCTCCTCTAGATGGTAATACAGAGTATGGCTTAGTTTGCATGCCCCAAATCAACCTGTTGAGGTACTGTGGATTATAAGGGAACCTTGTGAGCTTAGTCCTCACTTGGGCACCCTATTAGACATATACATTAAAACAAACGTTTTGTGAAAAATCTCTCACAGGAGCATGGTCTCCTCAAGCACTGGAGACTCTAGGGAGCTATGCGTAGGCACAGTCCAGTTCAGAGCTCCGAGAAGGCAGGACACCTGAGAAACCACTGGGTCCATGGGGTTAGGATCTGAGTTCTCTCAAGCAGTGCCTATACCAGTGTATGAAGGAGTGCCAGGACAGTAGCAGGCAGTCACCTACACTGATAAGTCACTGGGGGTGTCCCTGGTGCCATTTTGACCATCACCAAACAGTTGTTTTTCAACAATTCCCATGCATGAATGAGCTATCACAGCCATCAACCTCCACAACAGCCCAATTGTGTGGAACCACTCATCTCAAAAGCAAACTACTCTGGAATTATGGACAAGGCATGACCACAGAAATATCTTGCTGCTTTAGAGGGAATTCTAGCAGTCAGCTGGTGCTGAAGTATCCAAACAGAACTCCCTTGAGAAATTCACTGCTTATTTACACAGAAAATTCAATTTTGTGTAGGACTAATATTCATTCATAGTGGCACGTTCATCCTACCTTGTGCCAATCTGTTCTTATTTGGACTTAGCATAGACCATTTTCAGTATTACTTATGGCCATGGTCAAAGAAAAAAAAATCATTGTATTGGAATCAGAGCTTAGACAAGTGCATGAATTTAGAAAAGCTGATCTAAAATATCTTAGTAAAGAATGGGCTCCCCACCTCCCCTAATAAACACAAATATAGACAAACCCTATACTCCCCATCTGTCACTAATTCTGAAGGCTCTCACCGTGACACTTTCCATGGATTCAAGATATGAAAAACCAGATAGGGATATTTTCTGAGGGACATCATGGAAGACAAAGAAGATTATTTGAAAACTTCTGGGAAATAGGGATCTGGAAGCAAAGAAATGCCAGTTCTTCATATATTCCTGATGTTCAACACAATTCTCTTGTTCCTAGTAGCAGAGGAATAATTACAGCTTCAACTGAGATGAGGCTGAACTGCCAAACCTGCTCCTTTTTCTATCGCAGTTTCCCTGAAGCTCTTCTCACCTTCCAAACCTATTCTATTTTCATCTTCCCACTCCTGGCCTATTGTCAAGAGTCACAGCTTTTCCAGCGCTCAGGTTGCACTGACCGACTTGATCAAGAGGTTCTGCCTCAAAAGACTGTGAGAAAGGTTTGAAGACTTCACCTCCTGAGGTAACTATCAGATCTTGATCAAATCTTTAGTAATACCACAAACTTCCTATCTAAGAGGTTTTTTCCCAAGAAGACAAGATATCACTTCGGGAAAGTTAATAATTGCCTGTGCCACTGGCCTTATGTATTAAAGAAAAAAACACAAAAGTTTAATTTAATGCTCATTTTGAAAAGAATTGTGTGTACTCTTGTGTTTAACTAAAAGTGATTCCTTGAAGAACAAAATTATCTGGAAAGTTCTGTGGTAAGTGGGCTTTACCTTCAGGTGAAGATTTTGCCATATTTTTACAAGAACTGTTCCCTAATCTCCATCACATGGCTGCCCAAAGAATTGTAATGAAAAAATTAAATTCCCTACAGAAAGATTCAGGGATCTCCCTGCTCAGGGAACAATTATGAGTGTATGAAAACTGTCACATTAAGCACAATTTATGGCATTACTGGGAGCAAGAACTTTATGAAGTAATCGTAATGTGGTGACTTCCAAGAGCCAAAAATATCATTGCTTCCCACTACTCGAACCTGAAAATGTTCAATTTACAAACAGAAATGGCAGTCTAGAAAAATTTCCATAATTTATAAGCAGTTTCTCTTTAAGTTCTGTCAAGGAAGTCAGCACTTCATATTTCCCTTCTTCCCTTCATCCCACTCAGCTACCAGCTGGGTACCTCATGAAGTCCATAACCTTTCCTCTCTGACAGCTCTGTGGGACATTGACCAGACTAACACACTGCCTTTCTTCTCTCTCTCTCTCTCAGACATATGTTAAAGACCTTTTTTTTTACCCTAGATTCAGTTCTTAATCATGAGGTTACAACCCATAGTGTTGATCCATAGTCTACAGACTTTTTAAAATCTTAAGTAAGCAAAGTCTTAGTATGGGAAAATTCCTTTTCTGCACAGCAGAAAAACCAACCTGACAAGCAAAAGTAATAGGGAATAATTAATGATTTTAAGTACCATTGTTGAATAAAAGGAGAGCGATAGATACACTTAGTGGAAACAAATCAAATTAGAGGAAAATTAGCTGTAAATAAATGTAAGATACAGAACAGAATGTTTATCTTCATCTTTTCTCACCTAGATATTGAAGACACTAAGGCTTTTTTTTCAACTACTTATGTTGTCCAATGCCTTATCTCCAATTTCATGTTTTCTATTATTCATAACATATATTTAATACTTGGGAGACACTGATATTCCAGTAAAATGTAGAAACAGAAGCTTAGATTTTCACGACAGAAACGTCTACACTGTCAATCCCAAGGAGACCCAAACCCACTGAATTCTGCAGATAGTCTAACAAGACGTGAATCAGTCTGACTTTGGTTCTTTAGCGAGCAAATATAAAGTTATCTGCCTGAACAAAGCTGGCATCAATAATCTAAAAGGTGGGATTGACATGGTTTTTTAAAATTTTGTTGCTGATACTCAAATCTTAAATTAATCACTTAGGTTTCCCTTTTCATCACTGAAGTGAGATTTTTACATCTGAAGGCTGAGTTATGTTAGACACACCTTAGCACAGGATAACCCCTCTAGCATGCTGATGATAGGTGAGCTGTATTTCAGTGCGTGGATGTTTTTTGTAGAATTCAGAATAAAACAAAATGAAATGATCAATTATGTTTATTGAAATGTGTAGTGGTGGAGTTAAGAAATATTTAATGATTAATTTTATGCCAAGTAAAAACATTTTTTATAAAAAGCTTACAGTAAAATGTTTAAAATGTCTTATGTTAAAGGCTAGAGTATTTATTTAGGTTTTTATTTAATGCAGTTGTACTTAAAATATAACCCACAGATGATGCATAACCTTCAACTCTCCATTTACAAGTTCTGTGTTGTGAAACACTTGTCAAATTAGTTTGTTTCCAGTTAATTAAAATTAAACATAACCAGACCAAAACATTTTCTAGTTTGCGGTTCTCCTCCTTAAATCAGTATTTTTGAACAATATGAACTGTGTGGTTTAATTAACAGGGAATAAGGCTCTTCAGTTTGGCCCTGTATCACATCTTGTACAAAACAGTGTTTCTAATCCTGCATTAATTTACTCCCCACCATGACTAGTGCAGTTCAAAGACAAAAAATTAATATTTTCAGGGCTTAGCTATGCACAGTTATCTAGGCTCCTATCTTTTAATCTTGATTTCCACCCACGCCACAGCTCCCCAAGCAAGAGGATTAAGAAAATAGGACAGTGAGTGCATTACTCTCATTGTACTCTAATGCATATGGAAGTTATGGGAGGATAATACAGTACTTTATCTAACCTCAGCCTGCTCCAGAGTATGCTCTCCAAGTCACATTTAAATACCCCACTATGTATGCTAGTATTTTGTCCTTGCACAGTCCTTGACAGCAAAGGGAAATGGTTTGTGAATTTTGATATCCAACTGTTGCAAAGAGCAGTGGGCTGAGACATCAGAACCAAGGAGGATTTTCCCCATTCCTACCCACAGGGCTCGTTCACACTGATCCTTAGGTGATCTCAGTGGGGTTAGTGTGAGAATGGGGTTAGAAAAAGTCACTTTTTCAGATGCCAGTGTAAACACTGGTGCTAATGTTCATGTTATTTCTCATTGGGAAGACACTGATGCCCTGCACCTGCAGATGCTGTGTTGGCAGCAAAACTGGAATGCCTTCTGGAAGGGTTACAGTCCTGTTCAGTGGCCAGTCACAATTTTTGGAAAAGAGGAAGTGAATTTCCCTTGGATTGGTAATGCAGTGGTGGCAGATTGTTATGCTATGGACACCGGAGCAGTTAAAGGATTTGGTGTGTTGGAAGCAGAAAGGTAAGACACCCAGCAACTGGTCCCTCTCTAGATTCTCTCTCTGCAAGACTGTTTTTTTGCACAAGGTTCATCCTGGTCTGGGAAAATAAGTAACTTCCATGACTGGGCCTGTAATAGTTTCATGTTGTTATCATGTTAACACGTGCAACCCACCAGATGCCTTCTTGGTGAAAGAAGGCAAAAAAGATGGAGGAAGGGGGGAGGGGAATACAATAAAATTTGGTTGACTTCAGAAATATAATGACCATATTCTATTTTTACACTTTTATTGTTGCCAGTGGCACATCTTGCTGCTGCCACCTGCGTGGAGTAGAATTCAGATCCTCAATCTCATTAAATTTAACTATGGTTCCCTAAGATTCTTCTCCCTACTATTCCATTCAGTGAAATGCTTAATTAAAGACAAGTTCTCATTATTGTTTGATTCTTTGAGGTTGTTATTCTACTGGGATAGATCTCTATTAGCAAATACAAAATTAGCTTTTCTGCCAGTATGCTCCATCAAAGAACTAATAAAGAACTGTGACCACTTTTCCCAGCAAATGGATTCTGAACATTCTATCACATAACAGAAAGAGAAAAAGATGTTATTTAGAAAAAGAATGAAAAAGGAGTGACACAGCAGGTTAGCAATGGACATTAAGCCTGAACTTTTTTTATTTTTATATTTGGACCTATGACCAATGCAGTATCCTAACAGAAATGGAGAATGTAAGTGATTGCCCATTTTTATGTACTTAATTCAAATTAAAAGGGACATGATGTTGTTTCACTGATATTTCGGGCTAAGTCACATCACAAGTGATGACTTAGGTGCAAAAGAGGCAGCTGTGTTGCTGTAATTATTGGCACCATTTGCTGTGCCACAGTCTTTGTCTTGTCTGATTTCAAGTTTGTGTTCCAGAAATGTCTGGCTTAACCTTTGTGTTGTACCTACCGGACCCTTGAGGATGTCTCACATACCATGAGCAGTTTCAAATAGTGCTCAGTACCTAATCTCAGTTGACTGAATTGAGTCCTTACCAACAGCTGTAAAAGCACAACTAGCACATAGTAATTTAATAAACCAAACCTTACTTACTTTACAGAAAATTAGAGAAACTAATTTATATGAAAGTCTCTTTATTTTCATTACTTCTGCTGATTTGTTAGGAAACAGTTTTTGGTTTTATTCCTGAATTTAAAAAAAATACTGGAAAGAAAGTTTAATGATTTAGCACCCTCAAAAAGTACATACAGGTTGATAATTTCTGAGGCTGTTACAAAAGACTTTGGTCTTTATAAGTATGCTCCTTGGATACTTCATCTATTTTTAAATCCCTCTAATGCATCATCTCCAAAGGAAAAAATGACCTCTTTTTGATCTACACTTAACCACAGCATGCAGAAGGTTGGATCTGATAATAACCATATAAAAATAGGCATATTGTGTCAGAACTGAGATACAGTTATTCCACTATTTTATCTCTGACAGTGGCCGACAGTGACTATCTGGGAGGTGGCATTTTGCAGCAAATACTCATACTTCCCAAAAATACTCTCCTTGCCTCCAGCAGTTTATAGAATCATAGATCCATTTAGATGACTCAGTGACTTCCAGAAACAGACAGCTGTCCTTGTAAACAGCAGCCTGGGAAGGTTCTCCATCCAGCATGAAAGCTGCTCTCTCTCTTTAATTTCTTTTCAATTTGCCACTTCCTAGTTTCCTTTAGGTTCATTTCTATTCGTTGGTTTGGTTTTGTACTGGAAAAGACAACAAACGGTTGATCCCCATCCATCTTCTTTGGGACACATATGGTTTATAGGTCTCAGTAATACCTTCCTGAACTGTCTGCAGGTTGAAAAGGCCTGCCCTACACAGGATGCAGAACCTGTTCCAGACCTGTTCCAGACCTCTCATCACCCTTTCTTTCTGTTCTAAAGCTACCTATTTCTCTATTTCTCTCTCTCTCCCTTCTTTTTTTTTTTTTTTAAGATAAAAATGGAGAGGAATGAGAATCATACCCTACAGAAGATATGGCAACACTGTGGACCTGTGCAGTGGTATAACTATTTTCTTTAACTTATTTTTCCCTATAATCCTGAACATTCCATTTGCTTTATTGATATTACTTATCAGTAAGTTAATATTTTGACAGAATTATGTACTGTAACCCCAGGTCTTGTTCCTGAGTGATAACAGTCCAATCAAAACCAATAATTTTCTTTGTAAAGCTTGGACTGTTACTGCTTGAGCATCACTTAAAATTTATCTGCATTGAATGTCATCTGTCATTTTATTGCTTCATTATTCAGTGTTGTAATATCTTCCAGAAGCCATCAGCTTCCCTGTCTTCCTGACCATAAATTACTTAGTGTCATTAGCAAATTTTTGCCTCATTATTCACATCTCTTTCCCAGGATAGACACTGGGGAACTCCACCACTGACCTACCTGCACTGTAAATCTGATTGCTTCCTGCTATCCCCTTTCTCCCAGCAATTAACAAATTAATCAACCAGACAAGAAATTCCCATTTTATACATCAACAACTATATTTTGGGAAGACTACTTGATGCCTTTCTTTGGCTTTTTATTCAATTTCTTTTGGAAGTTGGGATAAATATATGAACAACTACAAATAAATATATTTTTATTATGTTCACATATTTATTGGTTCTTCAAAGTACCGCAGTAGACACGTAAGGTATGAATTCTTTTCCAAAGGATACCATGTCACACACCCACTCTTTACCTACGTGTCCATCAATTCTACTTTTCATTAAAGGTACTAATTATCACACTCTGACTCTACAGATCCTGGACTCTCCCTTGAAAGATTTATTGGCTTCACATTAAGCAACTTCCAGTTCTCTGGAGCTTTTGCACTTCAAGTATATTGATCATATCTATCCTATTCATTTTGATTTATAATAATCACATCAGTCTTCTTATAGATGAAAATTCATGTAATATTTTTGTTATTAAAAGAGTATTAAGTTATACAAGATAGGATCAGTCATTAGATTCTGTTTATGTCTTCACTTTTACAGTAATTACAATACTTCAGTAGGAAAAAAATCAAAATTCATCTCTTTAAAATGAAAATCTCCATTAGCATAATCTCTGTGAGACTTCTTTTTCAGTAGATCTCAATTGTTTCTATCTCATGGGCTGCTTTAAATATCCATTATCATAAAACAGTACTTTCTTTTGTCATTCAGTGCTCAGAATTTAGCATTTTCTCTTAATCAGAGAGGAAAAAATGAAAAAATGTTCTATGAATAGGATTTTATACAAAAGTGTAAAAACCTGATATGAAAAAGACATTCAAATATGTTTTAACTTCACCCAGTGCATCAGCACATAGCCTACTTAGCAAATAAATGATATTTTCACAACTAGACAAGACCTGTTCTATTTAAAGCTATGAAATCAGGCCTTAACTGAATCTCACCTACCATTGTACTTGCATTGGGAAACAGCACCAGGAAATGTGAAAACAATAACATTTTTCAAATTAAGGTAAATAATTTTTGTTTTTCACAGCTGAAGTACATTTTGCTTTTGAAGATTGGTACTTTTCCAACAGTTTTTCACTCAATGACCTGATATTGACTTTTAATTCAATTTGATGCTCTCGTAAATACAGAGTTAATATCAAAAGCAAGGCCTTTGATAACTGTGGAAATCTGAGAAAACTCATGCTTCAAATACACTAAATATGATTTTCGAAATCAAATCCTCTTATGCCTTTGGCAACAGTTTCTGAGGAGGCTGTGTTTTATATCTTCTACCCTTCTCATCAGAGAAGTCAAAAAAATGAAGGGATTTCCAAAAGATATGTGAAAAGCATGGTATGTAATTGTTATTTTTTCAGTTATTATTTGCAGCTGAAGAAAACGCCAACATTCAGTCTAAAGTATTGCTTTTGTTTCTCCTAATATTTGTAGATCAACAGGCACATCATAAAAAAAATGACTAATCCTACCCTAAAATGGTTTGAGAGAGAAGAAGTGAATTGTTATCTTGTGCTTCTTTCCTTCAGTGATTCCAAAAGTGAGCTGGACACAGAACTGTTTGATAATAAAACTTAGGTACAAGGACTCCTACCCAGAGAAGCAGAAGAGGTTCACAGTCTGTAAAAACTTTCCTTCACTCTCCAATTTCCCAAACCACTGCTTTTAGCAATGTGTAAAATCAGAGTGGTACCAAAAGGTATTGCTGTAGTGAAATTTGGCTGCAGAAAGGATACCCTACCCTGTGCTCTCTTCCAGACCAATGAACTCTCATCATGGCCTTGTGTCTACTCAAAGTCCAGATCAGGTAAGGAAGAATCCCACAGGCCTGAGCTGTTAGAGTGAATAGTGTATAAAAAGCTCTTTAGTACTCACAAGAAGGATGTTTGGATAAAACCATCTTCCTTACATAAATGACCATTTAGAGAAGAATACTCTCAATTTTACCTTATTCTTGGCTAAGAAATTAAATTTTCAGGGCAAGGGTTTTGGTTTGGTTTGGTTTTCTAAAAACAACCTTTTTTAAATTTAAAAAGGGTAGCTGTTTTAATTTTAACACAGCAGAAATCCTAAGTAACCTTTGGATACAGTTTAAATAAACTTTCAAAAAGTACTTTGAGAATGTAATACAACCATGAATTAATTCAGAAGAACACAGTTATTTCATTCTTATATTACAAAGATGGCTTTTTTCAGACTTCATTTGGGACAGGAAGTTCCTTGTGCTGGATGAAATACAGAAACAGGACCTGTGTCAGATGGAGAGCCAATGCAGTAAGATTATCTGTACTGTGGTCTCCTTTCCTTTTTCTAAGGCTGTGTTAGAATGTTCATGTTCCTGAATCCCATCAGCTGAGCTCAGCCTCGGTGCTGTGGTGATCTCTAATGTCCCATTTTAAACACGGCTGTCTCTGTCCCAGCCCTTGACAGACTCACCCCTAAAATATACACGCCAAAGTAGATGAGAAACTGAAAACATGACAGAGAGGAAGCATCGTAGAAAAAACAAGGTGACCTAAGTGAATTCCACATAAAACCCCTTGCTAATTGTAAATTTGGACCATGAAATCTGGACCATCAAATTTGCTGTCAAAAAAACTGTGAACAAAATTAATATTTTCAGCCTCATTAGTCCTGCTTCCATTAATTCCCTCAATACCTACATCCATCACAGGAAGCTGCCAATAAATATACTATGGGAGAAAGGTGTTTGAGGAGTGAAGGTATTTAAGGAAGAAAACCACGACTGAACACATGAAACGAATGAGCGAATAAACCATCCAGAGAGGAAAAGAGATGAAAGGACCTAAAAAGGATTTCACCACTTCCAAAGGTGAGGGTGAGGGGTCTGGAGAGTCAATCACTCTGAAGATTGCCTGATGGAACTGGGGAGGTTCAGCCTGAAGAAAAGGATGATCAGGGGAGACCTAATTGCTCTTCACAAATACCTGAAAAGAGGTCGTAGGCAGGTAAGGCCTCTTCTCCCAGGCATCTAAGGGCAGAACAAGAGGAAACAAACTGCAGCTGCACCAGGGGAGGTTCAGGTTGGACATCAGGAGGAATTTCATCACTGAAAGGGTTGTCAGGTGTTGGAACAGGCTGCCCAGGGAAGTGGGGAGTCACTATCCCTGAAGTGTTTGTGAAATGTGGCACTCAGTGCCATGGCTGAGTTGATGTGATGGTGTTTGGTCAAAGGTTGGACTTAGGGGTCTTTTCCAGTCTCAATGATCCCATGATTCTATTAATTCCTATGCAGATTCAAGCCAGTTCCTAATGGTACATTGGTCCCATTTCATGCTGAGTTCAATTGTTAAAACAACTTATGATTGCAAAATCCCACCTGAACCAGAGCAGCAATACGTTGTCATGGAAACTTGAATCTACCCAGTCATTAATAAGTTTCTTCACATGGGAACTTAAGTGCCATATTTTTCCAGATTAAATCAAGCTACAAATTTCCCATCTGACAGTAATATCAACAAAATTTATGAAGAACTGTTTCATCAAGGGTCTGCTAATGTTTAATCTGAGTATCATTTAATAAAAGTATCATATTAAACTACTATATAATTAATACCTAAACCATTAAATGTTATAAGAATTATATATCATATATCTTTAATAGCATCTAGAAATATATCATATGAGATATATCTGTATATTTGTTATAACAAATAATTATATTTGCTTTTTGTATTTTATAACCCCATATAATTTTATATAATAATATAATGACCTGACAATTTAAGAAGTTTTCTCACAGTGATACCTTTATTTGAAATATATCAATCAATTTTCATAAAAAAAGAAGTAACCCCCATTCTTAAACAGTTTGTACTTATAACTTTAACAAAAGTTTCTTTTACTACTTGTTTCTCTTCATCATGATCTTGGCTGTACCATGACTAGTAAAAATAAGCAAGTAAATTGCTAATAATGTTTAAAGATGAAAATATGATTTTTATGTATTAAAAATGTGCCCATCAAATACTCAGAGACATGTCAGATAAACATCTGGGGTTTTGGATGATAAAAAACTGAAATTATGATTCTTTTTTGCCACTGGCATTCATAAGAATAGCTAGATTACTATTTTTTTTGGCTGAAACTGAAGAAAGGAATTCTTTTGTTACATTCATACATTCTTTAAATATATGCTCTGTATGTAAAAGAAATTTTTGTGCTTTGCTTTGTTTTAGGTTTTTTTAATGGCAATTTAAAAATGAACTTATTCAGAAGAAATCTAAATATTGGTGAGTGGAATACACAATTTTGATTGAAACTTTGCCAAGCTGCTCCCTGGTGTCATAGTTTATTTGCTTTCCTTCCTTTATTCTCCTTCTATTTTCAGGCTCACTGACCTGTACCCATCTTTCATATGGTACCTCTGACTGTGGAACTCTCTTGACATACTGAAGTAGCTCAGTCAGAGCAGGAGAAGAAAAGAGCAGTATGCAAAGTGGGAATCATGATTGGGGGGGAAAAAAAAAAAAAAAGATTAAAAAAGTTGCTGAGGGCACAGTGACTGCAAACTGCAGGTCCTGTGATATCAGAACTTTTGAGTTTTAGCCAAAGCTTTTGAAATAGTCTTCAGTTGTTTGCTTGCTATTTCTAAAAAAAATCAATAGTTTTAAAAAAAGAAAACCACTTTCCCGATAAGTCCTAGTTACTATAATAGTACCTGTGGCCAAAAAAATATAGAAATACACTGAGAAACAGGAAGACTATCTTTTATTTTTGATTTTTCCCACCCACGGTATGACAGAGGGGACATCACCTCACTCTGCGCTCCATTTCCAACTCCACATTTGTCCTAGGTCTCTGTGCTCTTTTCCTCGGGCTCTATTCAAAGGACCTCTGTTTCCCTTCAGAGAGCTGTGAATTTTAAGGACAGAACACTGATATGAACTGAGCTCCTGGCCACCACAAGCAAAAGCTTTTCACTGTGGAAAAACAGTATCTGGACCATCATTTTTCAAACAAAGAATGAGTCTAGAGACTCAGCAAAATAGAGAGGGATTTTTTTATCATTTCCTGCTCAGGGCTAGCAGTTAAGGCTTGCATCTAAAATTATATTGTCTGGTATTATCTTCTAAGCACTGATTCTTATTAACTTCTCTCTCCTAGATTAAGGAGGACTGTGGCATCAGAAATAACCACCCCTATTGGCATTTCTGGGCTTTGATTAAATCCACTGCTTATTTCTTTCCTTTACACAAACTAAATTCAGTTTTCTAAATCCTTCACTAAAAGAAAAAAGAAAAATTCTCAAACCCCTAATCATCCTCACAAGCCTTTTTTCTGAGTGTTCCAATCTAGCATCACTTTCATTGCAGGATGGGATTTACTGCTGCACACTGTATCCAAAATCTCTCTCTCTCTCAGGTAACAGTTCCAGGCATGGGGAATGAAAAGGAATGGATGCCCATTTTTAACAAGCAATTTACATTTAAACAATTCACAAGACACCAAAGTTAGTCAAATATGGATATGGTTCAACAACTTGTCTTGCAATGAGCTCAAATCTCGGTTGCACTGAGTGGGAGGAATAAATATTACGGAAAGACAAGACTGTTGCCAGAACTGGGCATAGCTGGAATCTCAGCAGGGCATAGGAGAGGAGAGTGGAACTGCAATATCAGTCCCTATCACTTTCCCACATAAACATTCCCTGCTAATAGGCAGGCTCACAGTGTAGTGGTGAGAGGGAGAAACCAAGGGTCAGGCCCATTTCTTGCTCTGTTGCAGGGAGATGCCTCACGTTACCTGTAAGTTACATAAAACCATTACAGGGTGGTCATGCTTAATTAATAGACAAAACGTAGTTCTACCACATACAGAAAATGACACATATAAATGCATCTAAAATTTGTAGAGTTGAATTTTCACTGGGCTGACAGCACTTCTGTTAAATACTGGTGCTGGGAATCTCAAGGATGGCTTGTCCAAAGGGGTCCACGACAGCAAATCTGGAATCTCTCATGGCTGAGGCAGTTAATTTCCATTATTCCTAGGAAAATAAGTTGCACCACCAGGCACCCAAATGCAGCCTTAAAACCCAGGAGAAATACTAGCATTCTAATGTGAGGAATATCCAATAGTAGCCAAACTACAACTGTAACTATGGTCTTTGACTAAGGAAGTCTGCCTCTCTTTGAATTCCTTTTTATCATCCTTGAGAATATTTTAGTTATTGAATGTCATTAGGAAAATACTTGTGCCATTTAATATTCTTCCTCTTGTATTTAAATAATGACAAAGACAGGTTTCATTTTAAAAAAGCTGATAAGCTGTAGACATGAAACCTTTCTTGCATCCATTCACCCTTATGTCAAAGGCTTGCTCAACAAAGAACTGTTTTCATGTGATCAGTTCACAGATTTCCTGGTATTTATGAATCCTGCAGAAAAGCAGATTTTGCTCCCTTTGGCTTCTATCACTACTGTATTCTATCTATCTATCTATCTATCTATCTATCTATCATCTATTTAGTGAATGTGTTATACACACTAAATGTATAATAATTATCTTGCTATTTATCTTATCAGCTTGAAAGTTATTTTTGCACAAATCAATATCTCAGTGTGTCAGAAAAAAAGTTGCATTTGATTCTCTTTCAAGCACTTTCTCTGAGTATGTCTAATGTTCTAGGTGAGGTCTTTGGTCTTGTTGATTTGCTTTGGGATTCACAGTGCACAAGTGTGGCTCAGAGGAGCCTTGTACATGAGCTACAGTTCAGTTACTGGCCAGAAAAAATTGCTGTGCCTGAACTCAGGGACCACGGATATCCCCTGTTCACTAAGGACACAAACTCCCTCCAAGGAAAGAGGAATTACTAGGGACAGAGATCCCTGGTGAGTGTTTACTCACTGGGGTTTTGTATTCCAATACTCTTACTGCATCTGTTAGAGCAGCACCAACATTTGCCAAGGGACAGTGGTATTATCCTGGAAACAGCAGTGCTTTCTTAGGCTTTAGCAAGGAAATAGAACCCTTTATTTCCATTTCCTCTGAGCTGTGTTGAAAAGGCACATTCTGATTGTTCCCACTAAAGCAAGTTTAAAATAACTGAAAGATTCTTCATCATTAGTGCATTGTAAATTAATATCAGCTAGAACTCTCTGACTTTTAAGTCGTATCTCCACTCTGGTTCTCTGCGTTCTTGTAATTTTTGTTCAGTAAAGATATTAGTGTGTTCAGTATTAATTGGAGATCCCCATGGCCCCATGGTTGTCAAAAGGACTACTAACTATTGGTGGAGAACTATGAAGTTACTGGAAATTATCAAATCCTTTCACTGCAGCCAATGCAATATCTTCTGAGGCCCACTGAAGCTCAACTTTGTGCTATCAAAGATTTTATCTCGTGGATGAGCTGCTCCTTTAAAAGTGGGAAGGCCTTGAAATGACCTAACCAGAGAGAAAATATCCTTCTTCCCCAAGCCACATAACATTAACGGTTAGAATAATAATGAGTTCTGACCACACCACATTGTCTATTTCATAGATTAAAACAGATTAAATCTTTGGGCTTTTTGAAAAGCAATAAAGATAAAAACACATCCACAAACAGCAGGAGAAACAAATGAGTTCATCAAACTTCTAAGTGCTTCAGAGGCCCAAGCAGAACTGTATGTTAGAGCAGCAAAGTTCCCCTGGTTTGTACAGCCCTGCCAGCAATGCTGTGGTCTGGTCCAAGGGCACAAACGTCTCCATCACAAAGGCAAGTGATCCCAGTAATGGCCCTTTTTAGTGCAGGGATGCTGCGCCTTCCGAGCCCTGACTTTCACAGATCTCAACTGAGGGACATTCCTAGGGTTCCTGCAGACTTAGTAATATCAAAACTGTAACATGCTCCAGTATTTACCCAATTTAAATGCATAAATTAAAAGTCTTTATTTCTTGCCTTTTCTCAGCCTATCTACATCAACTCTTTTCAATTCAATTCGCTCAAGCAAACCTACGCTCTGATCAGCCACACAGGCAAGGTTTGGAGGTCGTGATCCCACAACATCTGCTGTCTTAAAAGAACCTCTGTCACCCTGGCGCAGTAATTTTTCTCTTAATTTCTGAAACTCAGAACAGATAATGTGTTAAATTTAGTAAATTTATTAAGTCCTTGATTTTTGCTATATTCCAGCTAAGTTAAGTGGTTTAAATTAGCCCTAAATAGGGTAAAGATTTGGAGACTTATATGAAAAGTTTTGGCTGAAATAAGTGTTCCGGTCTAGGTCTGAGCATGTTACTAATCACCAGAACGGCTGTGCCAATGGAAGGTCCTATGTGTATCCATAATTTAATCCTAATTCTTCATTTTAAATAATATTATAGAAAACTGTATATCACAACCATTGCAGACAGAATGGGTAAGAGCATGAGATTAGTGTGCATGGAGTAACACTCAAGGCAATACAGGTCAGCTGGTTAGACTAAGAAACATCTAAGATCAGTTTTAGACAGTGATAGAAGCATAAGAACTGAGTCAAGGTTTTAGATGGGCAAAAAATTTATAAGAAAGCACTTAATTGTTAAGCAGACATTAACATAATCTTTGCCTTATTTAGATTGCAAAGAAACAGTGTAATCATATCCTATTACATTTTTATAGATTAAAATATTGATTGAAGTTAAAAAAAAAAAAAAAAAAGATGGTCCTGGCACTCCGAATACTTTCTTTTGTCCTTGAAGAATGGAACTGTTAAGCTTCCTGTCTGAGATATTAAAATACTCTTGAAATTCAGTTTCTTGAGCTTAGATAAATTAGGTAAGATTTCTGCACTAAAATTAGTTATTTTTCTCTCAGGAATTGTTCTTTTCATTTTATATTCACATTCCTTTATGCATAATTCTTACAAGTAACAGTAGCACACACATTTGCTATATCATATCTGCATGGCATGATTTATATTTACTGAAATTTCATTATTCTGATAAGTAAAATTATTTTCATCTCGTTTTTACAGAAATCCAGTTTCTTTTCAACTTGGTGGTTTATTTTCAACTTGTGTGTTTTCCCAAGTAATATCAGGTGGTCAACAATTGTGAATGGAATAAAACAGAAAAAATAAACCAAAAGATTTGAGCCTTCCTTGTGGATCATGTGGATTATTTTCCTTTACTGGTAACAAAGAGTACATTTACAGTGAAGCTGCATCCATACCATGGAGTTTTTGCCATTTTCTTACCAGTTAAAATACTTCTACTGTCAGTATCTCCCTAGTGTTGAAAGCATGCACTTTACAGACCTGTCTTAATTCCTTGTATACCCTCACTTTATTTAAGGAAAAAGCCTGTAAAAAAATAGAAAAGTCATTCTTTGCTTCTTATGAGCAAAATACAGCCCAGCACATTCCCCTGAGAGAAAAAAAAAAAAAAAAAAGAAAAATCCACATTAAGGACAGAACAAGCAAGGGAACATTGCTGAGAAGGTATAAAGTACATCTTATGCTGTTTCAGAGGTTATTAAAATTCAGCATAAGAATGCAGAACAAAAAAAGAAAAAGAAAGGAAAAAAAGATAAAAAGAAACCAGAAACAAAAGAAAAAGGCTGAAAGAAAAAGCCTGCCTCAATCAAAGAGCAGCATAAGAATAGCATAGTCTTGTGGTCCGAGAAACAGTAATGAGCTGTGTGCTGTGTCTGATCTCGTGCTGTGTCTAACTGCAACATCCTTCACTTTTTTGTTCCCCCAGTGGAGATGATAACCATCTCCAGGTGATGGACTCAGCGAGGAACTGCTCACTCCAAGAGAGGGGAAGATACCTGCTAGCTGGATGATGCAACTGCTTTGTAGGGTTAGAGAAACTCCTCATTCAGACAGTGCTTAGGACAAAGTTCTCCTTCTCAAGTTCTTCTCTGGCCTACCAACTGAGTAAAAGTTTCATATGTTCCAAAATTACAGGATGTTGACCCCACATCATCCCGTTCTAAATCACTGAAAGCCAAGTGGTGCAGTCTGACATGCCCACATGTGGACTCCATGTGATTCAGGAATGTGATCCCAACATAAGCACAGGGCAATTAAATAGGTGTGAAAGTGCCACAGCAACCTTCTGGACTGAGGCATGACTTCAGGCTGTCCTAGGAATTCAGAGCTCTTTCACTGAGGACACTGCAGCTATGGATGCTTTGGAGAACAGGAACACACCTCTGCCAGAGGTCTTGAGACTAAAGTAAGCCAGACACAGTGGATGGTGGCAGATTTTCAGAGTCAATAAACTATTTTTCTCAGTACTCTGATCGAGCAGAATTCCTTGAAATCAATGCAAATATAAAATATGAATCCCCTTTACAGAGCCAAGGAAACGCAAAGGGCCTCTCTTGTAAAAAGAATCAAGTTTGACGATTACATGAAGGCAAGCAAATTACATTGCATAAAACCAAATTGCATAAGAAATTGGGAGGAGAGGAATTTGAGTAGACGAAGTACTTTGCCAGCAGAAAGAGACCTGCCAAATATCTCCAGATATCTTTGTTGTTCCTGCTATAAATTAGAACAACTGAAAGTCATCTCAGAAAAGCAGTTTTGCTGGTCCCTTGGGTTTTTTCACGCAGTCCAATTTCTTCCTCTGCTTTGTATCTCCTGTCTACTTTCACACTGAAATGTGCTACTATTCTGAAGCAGTTGGTGTTTCTGTTTGCTCTTCTTGAGCAGGGGTGGATGAAACAGGAGTAAGGGCTGGAGTGAGAGCAGGGACTGGTGCCTATTTTGTGGGTTACATTTTTGGTATAGGAAAGTATGAACACCCACAAAGTTCTGTTCAGCAGAACAGGCTGGCCAAGTCTGATTTCTATGGCTTCCTCCCACTCATGTTTGCCTTTTTTAAAGGCTATTTTTTCTCTTTTATGTATAAGACAGCAAGTACATATTGCATGAAGTGGGAAAAGGCCTTCACCTCCCTAGGTTTTGAGTTTTTCAGCTGGATTTTGTTTTTCATTTCCATGGTGTTTAATGGTCTCTAGCTCTTTCAAAAAAATAGAAGGCTTCTGTCAATCTGAAACAGTAAGGGTAAAGAAGAAAAAAGCTTCTCATGGTAGTAGAAAAATATACCAAGTTTTGCAAATAATGGAGTGTAAGATTTCTTTGTATCTGCCTAAGTGAGAAAAAAATAAACTGAAGGCAGATCTATTTATTCAGCAACAAGAGTGCTCTGAATCTAATCCTGTCTCAGGCCAAATTCTTGGGCTTACCTCTGTAAATCTAATAAAACTCTGAAGAAGTGAATGGCATGTCTCCTGGGTTGCATCAGCATCAATGAAACACAGTAAATGAACAAAAGGTGTAAAGGTGAACAAAAATTGTTTTATTTTTACAGCTTCAAATGCATTTGGAAGGAGTGAATAGTGAAGGGATATCTTGCTAAATTATGCCCTGGGGAAGTAGAGGGCAGATATATCCATAGAGCCAATCATGTACTACCATCTATAACACTCTTTTTGGGTCATGTTCTAGTAACATTTACAGCACTTGAACTTCATGCCCATCATTGGCTAAACATTTACTCAGCCCTGACAGACAGAACCACACTGTAACATCTGCAGATATCAATACAGAAATATTTACCAGCCATGCAAAATCAGTAAAAATAAAAGCTGTTTTCCATTTCTTCACATTAAAAGCAAGCCCTGTGTCCTAGGTTACATGGAAGGTGTAACCAAAAGTATGTATTCTATTACCATCTCCATAAGTTGTTAAAACAGGTGTGGCAGTGCTCTTTGTGTTCAGCATGACCCAGCACTGATAACACCATTAGGGGGGCTATCTCTGCTAATGGGCCATCAAGGTCTGTGGAAGTGACCCGGCCCTGGTAACACCACCAAGGGGCTATCTCTGCTCATGGGCCATCAAGGTCTCCAGGAGTGACTCACAGGAGTCCATCAGCCCATTGTGAGATGCCCTTCCCAGAGGGGAGGAACTGAACATTCCCACCAGCATATAAGAGAGAGACTCTGGAGCACTGGGCTACCTTTTCCGCTGGATTCCCAGAGGAGAAAAGCTCAAGAGCCACCGCTGGACCTCCAGAGACCAATGAGATCTTTCCACAAGATCACCACTTCAACAAGACGACATCCATCATTCCAACGGGACTGCAGCCACCATCGTTAACTGGACTGCTAGCACCACCCTTACAGGGTGCAGGTTGTATTCTAACTTTATCTATCTGAACCGTTGTTTCTGTATTATTGCCTTGCTCTAAATATTAGCGTAAAACTGTTATTCCTTCTCCCATATCTTTGTCTGAAAGCCCTTGATTCCAAAGTTATAATAATTCGGAGGGGAAGCGGGTCACATTATCCATTCTAAGGGAGGCTCTCACCTTCCATAGCAAGACACCTGTCTTTCAAACCAAGACACCCTGTTTCAATGAATGTTTCAGCTCAGTAAAGATGCTGAGATTGGATTTTCATGGTTACACAAGTCAAATATTTTCCTCCCTAGAGAGATATTCACAACTACGTTTCACAAGAAATAAAAGAAATTCCAGTTAAATTAAAATGTGGAAAAGTTAGCAGTTAAAAAGGTGCTGTCCATGTTTAGCTGATTCTTAAAATAATTGTTGAAATCATTCAAACTAAAGAGAGAATTTATATTCAGTTTATTGGGATTTATTTCACCATTATGAGTTCAGTAATCATTATGTATCCCAACAGAACAGAAGCACCTCTGAACTGTGATGCAGAATAAATTAAGGTGTTAAAGCAAGCCATCACTGCAAACATCCCATGCTGTAGGGAGAACTAAAAAATAGATTGATGGTATGAGCAGAGATGTGCTGTCTTCAGAGAGGAGCTCCAAATGAGATCTAGTCTGAGTCGATTTCAAATTTGAGAAACTTGGATTAGGATCTGGGTGTGCCCTTGTGCCAATTTTTGTCACACTCTGCAGTTTCCTACACTGGGAACACTTGGAAAACTTTTGAAATAATAAATGATCATCATAGAAGTATATAGTACAGCAAGTGCAGTCTGGCACAGGAAAAGCAAACAGATCTTTGACTTCTGCTCGCAAGCACATTTTCTACTACATTTATAGCATCCATCATTTTTTCTTCATTACTGGTACCCTGTAAGAATGTTTAAAATAAATCTGCTACAATTTTTGTCCTTTTATTTCCTTTTGGCTGAGGTTGCCACCTTTCCATTTGTGTTCTGCATGCAGCAAAACTCATCATAGCTGGGCTGTTTGTTGGCTTTTTCATGGGCACTGACATTACACTCAACTTCAGTCTGGGGACAGAATTTCCTTGAGAGATTTGTAATTTTTGGCACAAGGAAGGCAACAGCATCCTGATCAAAACTTGAACTCCCACATTTCATAGATTAATTCCAATCTATGTTTGTAAATGTTGGTGCTCAAAAGGCCCTTGCAGAAAATACGACATGACCATCAGAGCTGGGAATTTATGGATACCTACTCTTGAAAGTGATAGAAATTACAATATTTTAACCTCTCAATGGTGGGACCAAACTCTGTGTTAAGCAAAGGTGATGAATATTTTCATAAGAAGATTCCAGATGTGACAACTCATGTGTTTTCTTCTCTTATTTCCACCATAAAAAATAATAGATTCAGATCAAAATAGGATTCAAATATTTGTTTATTCCTTACACCCCGTCTCTTACCTGAATGAGATTCATTATATTATTGCTTTTACTTGTTAATTTTTTCAGTCATGTGTAAGGCATAAAAACCAGCAGTTTTGCCCATAAGATATCACAATCAAATCAGTTCAGCCATTTCTGTACACAAAGAAGAATATTGCAATGTCAAGCATGAACTGTGGTTAATTATTTAAGCTGTAAGTAACGAAAAAGTTTATTAAGCACAGAGAGTAAATCTACCATAAGACATTCCCTACCAGAACGACTCTGCTTTATAGGAGATTAAACTATAGCCTCAAACTACTTGATAATTCAGCTTTAATGTTTCTAGTTTGTCAAATTTTAATATTAACTGAGTGTGAAATTTTAGCCAGAGGTAAAGCAAAGTTTCAGGACTAGAAAGTTGCTGTTGGCTGAAGGGAAAAAATAGTTTAACTATTAGAAACTAAAATAGGTTCTGGTTTTACTGGGTTTTTGTATTTTGAACGCAAGACGAAACCAAAAGAAAAGAAAATGTGACTAATGACAACCAAGGAATTAATAAGTCATAATTAATAGTTAAGTCATAAAATCATAAGTCAGTTATTTTTCCCTGTTTCAGGTAAGAAGCAGAGAAATGCACAATGGTTAACTGAGTATGTGCCATACCTAAAATTCCTAACTTAAGGGTTCAGTGCTGTAGGATGATATTTTGGCTTCATTGAAGCCACAGTAAAACTCCCATCTGCAGCTTTTACATCACACTGAAACAATACCTCTCCTCCGCAGAATAGCTTATGACTTTGCCCTCCCACCAGTCCAGTGTGTTTTACAATAGGAATTTAATATCTGGACAGATAACTCTACATTTTTTTCTGATGAAAGTCTTCCAAGATGTTCTTGTATGTCAGTGTGTCCTGACCTTGTTCTGTTGCTGACCTGTACAGACTGTTCTCTGTGCCTTGGCACCAAGGAATGTACACTCACAGAGGTCTACCAGGATTTTATAGTGCTGATGCTTTCCAAATATTATCATTAGGGATTTTCAGGTGTCTGCGTCAGGAAGAGCAGTGCCAGAATGCCAAGGGAGGTGATCCTGCCCCTCTACTCAGCCCCAGTGAGTGAGACAGGGCTCTTTGGTATAAGAGAGACAAGGAGCCACTGGAGAGGGTCCACAAAAGTGATTAAGGGACTGGAGCATCTCTTTTGCGAGAAGAGATTGTGGGATCTGAGCCTGTTTAGTCTGGAGAAAAGACTGAGAGGAGATCTCATCACACATAAATATCTCCAAGGCAGGTGCCAGGAGGACGGTGCCTGACTCGTTTCAGTGGTGCTCAGTGACAGGAGAAGGACCAATGGTCTTAAACTAAAACACAAATTTCATGTCAACATGAGGAAAAAATTCTTTACATCAGTTGAGGATGGCAGAGCCCTGGAACAGCTGCCCAGGGAGGTCATGGAGTCTCCCTCTCTGGAGACATTCCAAACCCACCTGGATGCATTCCTGTGTAAGCTGCTCCAGGTGACCCTGCCTTGGCAGTGGAGTCTAACTTGCTGATCTCTAAAGGTCCCTTCCAAACCTAACAATTCTGTGATTCTGTCTCTGTGACTCTACACCACCAGCACATTATGGGAATGGATATATATGACATCTGTATGTGGATGGGCCATTTAGAAATAATATGGAGTGACTAATCTTAGACAACAAATTAAATCTTTGCCCACTAAAATACTACATTTGTGATTTGTGAGCCCAAGAATTGAAACTTTTATGCTGCAAAGTCCCTGCCTTCCTAATACTGAGAGACATTAAAATCACTGAACAGAGCAATCTGCTTCATCTGTTTGTTATATCCCTTCTGCAGGTTTTAGTAGACCAGATCCTGATGATTTTATATGGATATGAAAATCAAACTCTCGTTGCTTACTTAATGCTCTCTACTTATGGGTGGGAACAAGGTATCCACCCTTATTTGAATTTATTATTATTAACCTTTGAAACTATTGTTCACAAATATATGCTGAATGTCTTCCAAATCTTTTGGGGTTGAAAACTTTGAAGTTTTCAGGTAGGGCACAACGCAAGAAAGTTGGCTATAACAAATCCCTTCTTGTTAATGAGTTTCCATCTTCCTTGGTACCTAGATGAAGTCATGGAGGAGAGCAAATACCTGGGATTCACTGCCCTACACATGCTGCAGATAGATGTCAGCAGGACAGCCAAGGCCACATTCCTGTGTTTATTCCGAGTGCCTGGCAGGCACTGGGCTGTGGATGGAAGTGAACAGAGCATGAGTCATCTCAGAGGAGAGGGAAGTAATGTTCTGTGAGTGGGAAGGAAGCATTTGGATGAGCTGGCAGGAGCTGTGCCTGCCACAGGACACAAAGATCTGTCACTACTCCCGAACTTCACCACACCAGTGGCCAGAAATAATTCCTGACTTCCCTTGGCTGGTGACTGTGCCACATCCCCCTGGTAAATGTGGATGTCTTCATGGTCTTCTCTGAGCCACTCAGCTCCTGATTGTGACTTTGGGTCGTGAACAGGTCTGGGCCACCTCTGATATGGCAGTGTTTGGGGATGCAACTAAGGCTTGTGGCCAGGTAGGGACACTTGGAATGCCTAAGTGGATGTCTATTAAGATTCACTGCATGGACTTCAGGTCTTTTCTTTAGCTCTGTTTCAGGGTGGAGTGTACCAAGGGTATTTTTACAATCCTAGAATCATATAATGGTTTAGATTGGAAGGGAACTTAAAGATCATCTAATCCAACCTCAGTGCTGTGTGCAGGGATGCCTTCCACTCGAAGGTGGAGGACAGGGAAAGGACAGACAGTCTCTGGAGATGTTTATCAGAAGTGCTTTCTTTGCAGGTGCAGAAGCAGATTTGCAAAATGTGATAACAAAATTTCCTGATCTATTAGGTGAGAGCTGGCAGCACAGCATGATGGGGAAAAGAATCCCTTTAAATTCTCCTAGCTGCAAAAACTCTGCTATCTGGAAGTCTGTCCCAGTAACAACACGCCCATCACACATACCTGATGAGGAAGTGCATCTTCAACATTTACATTTCACTTCTGATAATGAAGAGGGGCAAGTGGCACTGCCATTAAGGCATCTTGGTTCAGTGGCTGGGGCATAAGGTGAGGGCTCAGGATGTTCCCTGCTATGTCATGTGTTTTTCTTCCTTTGCACTTTCCCATCCTGGGGTGTCTGCAACTTCTCCCTCAGACGTAGTGAAGCAGAAGCCATGGAAGCACCAAAAATAAGCATTTCCCTCAGCTCAGGCTCTTTACTTTGGAAAAGCTCTTTCATCCCTTGTGGCAGCTTGTCAGAATTAGAATCAAGTGACCTTAAATGTGTTTATCTTTTTATTATGCAATTAGCCACATCACAATGTCCTGTGATTTCTTTTTGTGACTTAATCCTTTTAACTGAATTACAGAGCTATCCTAGAAACAGACTCAGTAGGAACTTGGGAATAGCAATAATTACAAACCTCCTGAGCCTTCCAGTCTCCCAAGTTAATGTTTTAATTAGCTATTGGTACTTAATTCACTCCTAGAGGCAGTTCATTTAAAAAATTGCAAAATCATTCAAAAGTTATTTCAGTCTTTGTATCAGAATATGAAATCAATGCTTAAAATATCTAGAAAGTTCATGCTTTTGATTCACATTTACACAATGAGTTTCAGAGGGAAAAGGAAGAGAAAGATGGTTTTCATTTTACACGCAGTTTTTCTGTGCATCACCGAACAAATCCAGTGCTTAACAGCCCCACCTCCTGGTGAAAAAGCAATGAGAAAACAAACGTTTTACTGGCAATGTTTTCTGATCTAGCTTACATAATGGAAATGCTTTTGTTTTTTACTTTTGCGTGACAGCTCTAGAGCATGTTTAGAGCTTTTCCTCTTCTTTTGTTTTTTAATTTGTAGTCCTTCTTTTTTCTCTCACTTCACAAGGATATTATACTCTAATAATTGCTTTTCTCCTTCATGTCTCCTCTAAAATAGATGAAAAATACATTCTCTGATTTTTATGCCTCCCCATAGACAAATCCAAAGCTATAAATCAGGAAAACCTCAACGGGATCTATGAACTTCTGAAGCTGTTCTTGGGTACAATGTCTCCAGGAGACAAAACACGAGACCACAAGGAATTCCAAGATGGTGTAAATCTTGGAGAATAAATCATTATATGTCAGGAAACCATTGTCCAGTAGCATGGATGAGCCTGCATGCATCCTAAGAAAGGACACTTCCCATGTGATTCTTTCCTGTGTTGAAATCTAGGTTCCCACAAAATGTTTGGTTTTTTTTCCACAGTGATCTCCTAATAGTGTATTCTGATACCTTCTATCCTCTTTCATTGATTCTTTGCCTCCAGAAGCAGACTTATAAAATTTCTATAAACCCAAAATAGTTAATAACAAGAAGAGGACTGCCAGCACTTGGGAGATGAAAACAGCCTACATTCAATACTTGGAAGCATCATGAGGACAGTGAAAAGGTCAGTGACTTCATTGCTAAACAGAGCATGCAAGGAAGGAGCACGGCATGCACGTGAAGAGGAGCTGGATCCTTCACCACGAGAAACCTTCAGTATAAATCATGAGCAAGTTCGATTAAGATCTGCCAGTTTGACTTTTCTGATTCAGTCTCTGCTTCAACCTCTGCACCATCGTTAGGCTTGCCAGCACCTTTCTCCTCCAGGTGCCTGTCAGGCCTCCTCTTCCCCAGCATCAGGGTTCCAGCACTGTGTCTGGCCCTGCAGCATCTTGCAGAGTGGAGACTGTGCTTTGCTGTGTGCTGCCTTTGGAGCAGGGCTTCCCAAGAGCAGGAATTATGGAATCATAGAATACAGAAAATAGTGTGCTCCTGTCCATGCACAGGACACCTCAACAATGACACCATGCTCCTGAGAGCATTGTCCAAATGCTTCTTGAACTCTGTCGGGCTTGGTGCTGTGACTACTTCCCTGGGGAGCTGTTCCAGTGCCCAAACACCTCTGGGTGAAGAACCTTTTCCCAATATCCAGCCTAAACTTTCCCTGACACAACTTCAGGCCATTCCCTCAGGTCCTGTCACTTGTCATCAGGGAGAAGAGATCAGTGCCTGCCCCTTCCCTTCCCCTCATGAGGAAGATGTAACTGCAATGAGCTCTCCCCTCAGTCTCCTCCAGGCTGAACAGACCAAGTGACCTCAGCCACTTACTTATGGCTTCCCCTCATGGCCCTTTGTTGCCCTCCTTCAGATGCTCTCTAATAGCTTTATATCTTTTTTATATTGTGCCAATCAAAACTGTCCCCAGGACTTGAGGTGAGACCACCCCAATGCAGAGCAGGACAATCCCCTCCCTTGCCCTGTTGGCGATGCCGTGCCTGATGCCCCCAGGACAGGGATGGCACTCCTGGCTCCAGGGCACTGCTGACTCGTGTTCAACTTGTTCAACCACAACCCTTTCTGTGGCACTTCTCTCCAACCTCTCATTCCCCAGTCTATCCACACATCTAGGGTTGCCCTGCCCCAGGTGCAGAATCCAGCAGTTGTTTTTGTTAAACTTCTTAGGGGTGGTGACTGACCATCACCCTGATTTTTCCAGGGCTCTCAACAGTGCCTCCACATATCTACTTCATGCAGCCTCCTGGGCAATTGGTCTCTGGCAACAAGGCATTTATTTTCTAGAATTAAATGTGAATTAGACTTATCAGGGAATGCATTCTAAAACAGCACAGAGACCAGGAAAGTTGTGCTTTTACAGGTATCAGCTGGTGCATTTCTAAGGGAATCTATACAGTAATAACATGTTTTATTTTCCCCACTTTTCTGTCAGGTTGAAATGCCTCCTCTAACACTTTCCAATAATATGCCCTTAAATACTAATCAAAATCAAGCCTGAAGTTGCAACACAACACATTAGCATGTGAGGGAAACATTCTCTGCTCATATCTGAAAGCGTCAAACCAGCCCTGGCTGCAGCGTTTGGTTCCACATAATCGCTATTCCACTCGCAATCCTAACAAAACGCTGCATTGCATTTCAGGCACCATTGATTGCTCTTGAGATGGTTATAAAAAATCAATTGTGGGGCACTGTTTTAGGGAAAAGTGTAAGAGATGTAAAAGGAGTACATGCCAGGATTTAAGAGGGAAAGCACATGTTTGAGAGGCACAGGAAAGTCATGGGGTCACAGTTTCAAAGACTGAAGCCCCATCTAACCAGGTCCTTTCTGTTTTTCAGATCTCCCATCACAGCTTGCTTGAGGCTGCCTTGAGGGGTCTCCTTGATTTGTTCACCTCCTTTTCAATGTATCGACAGCTATCTCTGGTTTGCAGCTCGTTCTGGTTTAAAAAGTAAATTAAGTCACCAGGGAGGAAGAGAGAGGGGAGAGAGACTTATCTGTGCACATGTCTTAAGATTGAATTGAACCTTTTATCTAGTTTAAAAGGTTACCTACAGAAGGGAATAAATAAGAATGTTTTTGGGATGTGGACTTCAGTTCTGCCAGCTGCTAAATATACAAGCGTATAAAACATTCTGGTGCTTAAATAAATTAACCAAACTGGGCTAATTTGATTAATCTCTCACAGAACCAAATCCTGAGAGTATTCCACCTTATCTACTTTACCTACAACATTTACCTCCAGTGCAAGAACCAAAATGAGGTCCCTTGATCAATTCAGACCACGCTGGTGGAGAATGAAATCCGTTTAGGACTGAAATAACTGGTAAAGGTGACTCTCATCTCAGTGACCACAGCACAAACCACTTCCACAACAAATATTGGACTCTGAAAGTGTCATCAAAGATATTTAGGAGAAGACCCTGAAAATGAACGATGTATTCTCTTATCCCTTGCTGGACTATTCAGGGAGATTGTAGCATTCCTTCCATGCTGCACTTAGCCATATGAATAAAAGAGTTTGTTTTTTCAGGCTGTCAGGGAAGAACCTCTCAGGGAGCAGTAAATTCACACTAAACCACTCTGCTGGTGCCTGGCGCTGGTACAGGAGTAATAGTGGAAGACTTAGGAATTTAAGGAGTTAATTTGAAGGTTGTATATAAGTGAAGCAAAAAAGAATATCTGAAAAGAATATGTAATTATCAGTATGCCTTGTAATGTAAAGCATCTGAAACACAAGCAGGAGAATAGTTTATAACTAACAAACTAAGAAACATACTTTTTTTTTTCTCAATAGAGTGTGTATAAACTTGCAAAGTAAGTCATTAATAAATTGTTCATGAGCAGCTCACTGCAGTATTGGACCTTTGAGCTGTGTTAGATTACTACATGAAAAGCATGGGGACTGCTATGTGGACCCAACCAAAGTAAAAATTTAATCAAAGGAATTGCTGTGTGAGTGAATTCTGTTGCAAATAAACAATTAATGCAGTTTATTGTTACATGCTAAATACCTTTTAATAGTTGCTTCCTAGTATTCACTTCTTTGGGCTTACTATTTCATTCACAAATGTTTTCTGTCGTGCATTTAAGTTGAATGTTGATCTACTGCAACTTTTCACTGAAAAAATACAATTAATAAATTAGTTTTTATCAATAATTAATATGTATAAATAATAGATAAATGTTAATAAATTAATAATACAGGCTGTAGGCAAGAATTGAAAGCAAATACTAAGTCAATTCACTCAATGTGGAGAAAGTATTAAGAAGGATTAGGAGACCAGTGCTGCCAGTAGAGGTTTCTATGACTTTGAGGAAGCTCTGTCACTTTGGGATTTCTTTATTTCCACTTTTGATTCTACCTTGACTTTGACTTATCTTAATGATCATTTTTTCTCAGCTGTTTCCCCACTTCTAACCTTGAAATGTCACAGGACATTTTAGAGGATTTCCAAAAACCAACCTTTCCTTGTAAATCTAATGAGAAAACAGTGATGTTGTTAGAGAAACTAGTCAGCTTTCCTCACCAGAGCAGAGAGGTTTTGCTGTGAAGTCCCAGGGTTGGAGGATCAGGAGTCGTGTTCTGCTGACTTTCTTTTCAACATTTTTTAATTTTTAAGATTCTGTAACAATCCCTCCAGAGTTTCACACTGTGAAAGATAGCAGCAGGCTAAATGAAGCAATGCTTTGATGGCTTTAAGGAATTTGGATATACTAGGCAAAAGTTTCACCCTCCTTTCCAACCTGGACTGGTCTGTTTTCTTGGGTTTGAGAAACAAGTAATTTAAATAAAATTTAGATAAAAGAATCTTTCTTCAAACAGCTGTGTATTAGATAAAATTATGTTTCTCCAAGCTGTTCTGTATCAGAACAAGTAACTATGAAGTTGTAAGAAATGGTTGTTCCATTGCACTGTTTCTTTTCTCACTGGCTTTGACAAAAGCAAACTTTTCATGCTGGATTGCCATAAGCATTTTCCCATCATGTTGTCTTACATTAGTTCAATCTATTAACTAATAATTTTGGTTGCTTTTCAGTACCAAAAAGAAGAATCTTTTTAAATTTGACCATCCTCCAAGAGAAAATATATGCAGTGCCTGGTTTTAGGCTAAGCAGACAGATGAGAAGGGCAGCATATTGTAGAGAGAAAAGTAGCCTTGGGAAAGGCAGTTTGCAGCCCCACTTCCAGCACACATGTAAGGAACTGTGCTATTCAAGCAAAACAATTTGTTTCAGATTCTGAAGTCAACCAAAAACTTCTGGAAGTTGGTATGTGAAGTTTGCGTTAGAAGATAAGAGTAGGAGAACAGCTCAAACAAGAGATAAAATCTTTAAATCTTCACTAATTTAATTTCAGACAAATTAAAAGGATTCAGGAAGAAAATAAACAAAGAAAATTTTCCAAAGACTGTTAGAGATGTATCTAAGGTATTCCTAAATGAAAAACCATGTCAGTCAGGTGATTCCTTCAGATGAAAATAGTTTCAGGCTGTAAGATTCTTAACTAAGAGGTCTGTTCTTATGCTTTTATGGTCTGAAAGAGGGAGTTAACAGTAGGAGGCAAAAGAAATTAAGTAGTGATCCAGAAAAATGAAGAGGCCTCTTTCCAGCAAAATCACTCCTGTGCATGAGCAGTCATGGCCTCTCACAGCTCTCTTCTTCACCCTGTAGCATTTTGAAAGCTCTAGGACTTTTTACTTTTCAGTCTTACATTTGCTTTAAAGGGATGGGTAGTGTTGTGTGCCTTGTAGGCTGCACAAGGGAACACATGAAATCATTCAGGCTGCTCTGTGCACAGCATCTGTCACCTATTTGCCTGTGATTGCTGTGGGTGACACTCCGTGGCGTGGGGGACAAGGGCTCCTGCACCAGCCCAGGCTGTCACCAGCAGTGAGGGATCCCACCAGTGCAGTGACCAAGGGTCTGCGGGAGAACAGGAGGAAGATTTCACTCCAGATGAGAGGATTGCCCAGGTTGTTTTTCTCTTGATGCCTGTGTATTTTAAAGCTTGATTATCGCCCTCTGTTTTAAAGGCTTACTCCAGTTAATTTCAAAGCTTAATTCCATTTTTGCTCAGCTCAGAAAAATCTTTCCTTTCACAAACATAGTCTATCAGAGAAAGTTGTGTTCCATGACTTAGACGGAATGTTGTGAGCCAACTGCTGCTGTTATTACTAAAGGGCCTTGCCAGCTTTCTTACTTCTTGCTTTCCTTTTTAATTCATTATTTATATACAGAGAAAAGTATACAATCTAATCAAAATATTAAGACTCTGTCTGCGCTTTTTACTGTCTCTTTTTTTCCTTTCCAGCTTTTCAGAAATGCTGTTGCTGTTTTATAACAAATCTCTCACCATGACAGTCAAAAATTAGAGAAGGCAACACGTGTTCCTATTCTGTTCTTGAGGGAATTATCTTCTATGTTTTTTCCTTTATAGGAAATTCTTCTCCATTCTTTTCTAAAAACAGAGGATTAACCATGAAGGTAGGTGTCAGGCAAGAAATAATTAAGCATACAAGTGTTTCAGAGGAGAATTCTGGGTGATTTCCATTGAATGTTTTCTCGTCTGACTGTTTTTCCTTCTTTCAGAACCCCCTGTGAATCAGTGTTTACTGCTGTCACTCCTTTATTTGGAATAAATTCCAGAAAGTTTGTAAGGAAAAATGGACTATGACTTAATTCCCCAAAATAATTGCTTTCAAACCTTACTAGAATTTTTGAATGGGTGAATTGAACTTCAATAGACTTTCTGTATGATGAACAGGAAAGGCACCATATCCTCTTCTGTGCAGCGGAAAGTGTTCTCAAAACCAGAAAATTTGTTTTTGAAATGTTAGATGCTACCCAGAAGCCCTGACATTCTTTTAGACACAAACTCCTCTCTATAAAAGATATGATTATTTTTGTTGCATTTGTTGATACTGTCCAAAATCAACACGTCTTGAATTTAAAGGATACTTATGTTGGCACAATCATTGTGGCTCAAGTAAAACATGAATGATCTCAAATCAGCCTTCCAATCTTCTGCTGTCATCATGCTCAAACATTATGATACAGTGCTTAGAAAAGATGTAGACAGATGAGAAAGCTGGAATCAGCAACAGATTTCTGAGCCACCACTAATGATATGACAAGAACTCAATCTAGAAGTGGGAGTATTGGTAATTAGTAATTAATAACTAGCCATCAGTAATTAGCCACTTCTGGATGTTTCAAGTACCTTACAGCAACTGACAGTTGTAGATATACAAATTTATCTGTGATATTTGTTCTGCAGTGTTAGTTGTTCCCTGCTGGAGGGTGATTTTATTCCAGGAAAACTTGTGCCTTGACAATGGTCTGATTGATCTAGCACCAAAAAAGCATCCTGTGTTTCACTCACAGAGAAAGTGAGCAATATTTCCTGGTAGAGCTAGTAGATATTCCTAATTTTGTTGACCTGATCTGGAAATGAACACTTTTCTTTAGGTACAGACTATTTTACTTTTTTGGATCTTTTGCAAGATCATGACCATTCACCCACTGAGCTCTGCAAAGGTCAAGGACCCAGCTAAGTTCCCTGGTGGCACACTCTCCACGAAGTTAGAGGTCAGCCTCTCTGACATTGATAAGAATCAATTCTGTCATTACTCATTCACCTCCTGCATCCTACAGCCGCTTTCCAGAGTCACACAGGAAGTGTGGAGCAAAACCAAGGATTTAATGAAAAACTAATTTTTAGCTCTGATTCAAACTCTGAAGTAGAAAACAAGCATTTGTCTTCTTGATCTGTTTCAAAAGTGCAAGTCAATAGCTTGAGTTCTTTCATATATACAACAAATACAATAGGAAATGGGAATTGGAAATGAAGATTAGCATTCCTACTGCTTCCATTGGTTTCCTTGCTTTGTCTTCTAGATGAAAACAAAATCCAACTGCTGTTTTGTAATAACAAAACATTTACTGTGAGTAGAAAACTTTGGGGGGAATAAAAGACAAGCCTAACAAAGACCATTAAAGCACTGGATGTGCTTTGAAGGATATTGTTGGCTGGGTTATGAAATTCTGTGCGAGTTCTCCCATCCACAAAACAAATGTCTTGTAAGCAGCTTTTGAACCATTAATGTTCTCACCTTCAGCCAGTTACACCTCATAAAAGTACCCTGTAGCCTTTGTGGAATGAGGGTAAGAAAGAGCAGTTCTCCAATATGAAACAAAGATGGAAGCCTGGCAACAATAAGAGATTTTCAAATAATGGAGCAAATTCACTGGAAAGTATTTATTGATTGTGCTTTTCTTTCATCTAGAGGTATATATAAGTCAGACAAGGTTGGCAGAAAAATGTTATACCTTTAATTGCCAGCTACTACAGGTGGAAAAAAAGATAAATTATTAATCTCTTGGCCCTTTTTCATGTCAGCTCTTCATGTTATGTTGTTAACTTCCATGTCATCGTGGCAATGCCATTATAACCCAGGTTGCTAAGGATATTACACAGCCAAGGTTAATTATTGGCACTGTACTGCCTACTTTAATCTGGTGAGGGTATGGGGTCTTACAGGCAGATTTATTCAGCTCTTGGTTCTCTATGTCCAGCTGGAGTTTATGTCAGTGACACAAGTTTACTGGCATAAAGCAAAGATTTGGAGCTGCATGCAGAGAGGAAACAGGAGTGCTAAAGGGATTTTATTTCTCTATTTATTTCCTCTCTGTTGAAATCGAACAGCCCTAGAGAAACATTTAAGATTTACCATAAATCTATGGAAGCAAAGTTTGGTCAACACAGAAAATAATTTGTATTTGTGGATGCATTGTGTGAGCTTACCCTCTGCAAAGCTTATTGCATACTTGTTTGCCTCTGAACTGGCTTAACTATTCCATTATTCAATTGTATCATTTAAATATGTGGGTTGATCTGTGCTAGAAAATCTTTGAAATTTGTTTTCCTCAAAATGTGGGCACTGGAGCATTATAGTGATATGAGAAAATTAGATTCAGTCTTGTGAGCCTGCTTGCTTTGAATGAAATTCTGCTGTAATACAAGAGTCAAATGTGGTTGGGAGAATGTTTTTGCAGCGGATATGGCCTGTTTTGTATTTGTTGCTGAACACACGTAGGCAGAAGAATTCATGCTGCACTGCAGTAAAACCTAAAATGCCATTAGATTATATGCATGACAGCAGAAGAAAGGATCAAACTCCAGGGTTTTTCCATGAAAAATAAAGACATGAAAATTAAATAAATGACCTTTTCATTTTACTTATTTGGTTATGGATTTTGCATAGAGTCAAAGAAAACCATTGCTTTAACTCACTTATTCTCATAGAGATGCATCCCAGTGGTGCCGTATAACCTTTCTAATGAATCCCTTCTTCTGTCACTACAAGACCTGAATCTGTCAAATATTTTTATTCCTATTCTATATTAAAAAATCCTGGTTTCATGCACAGATTTATTTTCCTTTTCCTGTGAACCATAGTGATTGATTGACTGTGACCAACACAGTGACTTATTTCCTTCCTAATAATTGGATATTTGCAAGACGTGATGAAAAATTGGAGAGGGGGAGAGAGGCAGAAGAATGCTCATGAAGGGAGATGAGTATTAAATGAGGACAACTATGGAAAACCTTGAGATTGACCACTATGTTTCAGTCCATCCTAGCTCTCAGTCATGCATAGGTATTCACCTTCTAATGAAGCAGAAAGGGGGAAAAGATATGTTCCCTTGCCCTTCACACTCACTCCAGCATAATTTCACTTGCAGTTATGTGTTTCTCTAAAAAGACAGTATAGTTTCCAGGTGCCCTAAAGCTTGCCTGAGTGACATATAACTGTGAGGCTGAAGCTGTCACATGGAACAATTTATATCTCTCACTTACCTACACCCTTATAAACAGACAAAAAGAAATCTCACTGCATCCAAATGCCAATCCAGTAAGAGGAATGAAAGCCAGAGCACAGGAAAGTAGAATTATATCTGAAAAGTCATTGATTCTGACATTTTCATGCAGAAGTCAGCCAGTGGAAATTTCAAACTGGAAGCCATAGGTAATGCACATTAGTAGGAATTTGTACTGGCTAGTCATGGAGGAGGAACAGAAAGACCCTTGTAGCGTTGGTTCAAGCCCAGAGAGTTTCTTCCCCCCGAGAAACCTCTGGAGACCTAGAGAATAAAACTCCCCTGGAGTAGAGTCAAAGGTGGATTGCCCCAGAGAGGGGTCAAGGTTCCCCCCTGTCCCTCAGTTCATATTGGTATTCGTATCTCCCTCTCTCCTCCCTTCCTCCTCCCCAGTTGGTCCCAGTCCCTTTGTCCCTCCCTGGTTCCATCCCTTTGCTGTTCCGAGATTGGTTGTTACCCTCTGAATAAAGTCTGATGCCCAGCAGACCCAGGGGTCTTTTGGCCCAGACTAAAGCCGCTGACCATCGTGTGACTCCGTGTCTGCTTTCAAATCCGGGCGGGAGAACCCTCTCTCTTAGCAGCACTCCGGCGGAGACGCAGCGTGGCTGCCTCTGGGAAGGCGCAGCCCACAGCCAGGAGATCTATCTCTGACTGCAGTGGACCTGGACTTCAGGAACGCTAGCAGACGCCGCTGCCGGGCTGCTGACCGATCCCCGGTGGTCAGCGGGACCAGCGCGCTCCCGCTGTGTCAGACCCTTTTAATATTTATTTATTAACTTTATTTTTTACTTCCATACCCATCACAGGAGAAAGCAAGAGGGGAGCACTGTATCCTGATGTGGCTGTTAGACTGGGGAAAACTGGAACAGATACAAAAAGTTGTTATGAAAATCGTTAGAGGAGTGAAGTACTTGTCTTCCTGTGGGAGACCTGAAGAACTGAATCTGCTCTGCTTTTCAAAAGACGATCGAGAGATGAATTGATTAAAAAATGTTTGCGTTAATGAGGAGAAAATAGAACTCTTTCATCCAGCGGAGAAAAGCGTAACAAGAATTAATGACTACAAGCTTCAGCCACACAAATTGAAATAGGAAATTTGGCACATATTTTGAAAAATGAAGTTGATTAGCCAATAGTTTAAAATTCCTAAAGGAGAAGCTTCACACTTTGGCTACTGCTGGATGATAAGCTAAAACTGTGTGTAGAATTACAAGTTGCAGGTCACTGGATCATAGAATCATAACACCTGTGCCATGGCGTGCGAGCTCTGAGCCAGGACACAACTGTGCTTTGTGTCTGGGGTAGTGCCCATCTCCACCACTGCCTTGTCCATCTCCACCACTGCTTTGTCCATCTCCACCACTGTTTGCTCAATCTGCTCCTTTTCCCCAACAGTCCCTGTCCTTGGATACCAATAAGACTGTGAAACACAGGTCTGGAAGTCCACATTTGAGATTTTTCTTCCAAAAAAATGGACTTTAGTCAAGATTGTTTAAACCTTGGTCCTTCTTCACCTTGCACTAATGTGTCATAAGACCATGTTTTATGGGATTTTCCCATAAAATATGGGGGTTTGCATTAAACCTTTGGTTCAGGCTTTGGGTTTGATGTGGCAACAAGGCCATGGCTTGGGATAATCACCACTGTCAAGCTGCAGGCCAGTGCCATAGACACTTCCTTTGTTACCTCAATTCTATTTGTACCCACTGACATCCCAACAAGACAAGGAATGAGACAGTTGCCTCAGGCAACAGAGGGAAGTTGCTGTGCAAGCTCTCCACTGGTGATGTGATCAGTGATGGGCTCTGCAATTCTGGGGGTTTTGAACTTCACTGTCATATAACCAGGTTCAATGTCAAGTCCTGTTTCCTTGAGCATCAGCTGGTGGTAGGCTCTCCTTTAGAGTGAACCAACAAAATCCCTCTGAAAATACCACACTTGTGTGGTCCAGATTGCTCCAAAGAAACCTCTCCTAAGGAGGAGACTGGGACTTGCCATATTGGACATATAGCCCTCTAACACTATCCCAACAGATTTTCCATCCTCCTGCATCTTTATATGTTCTCATGCCACACTCTAGGCCTGCCAGACACTGAAAATAGGGTCTTAGGACCATGGAGGCATATGGGATTGTTCCCAGAATTATGGAATGACGATAGAGCAATTTCACTGTAGAGAGGCAGCCCCCAGCTGTGAGTTGTGCCTGCTCTGCAGTACTTGACCTGTACATCAGGTATTATTCCACAGAGCGTACGCATTTTAACAGCATATGCAAAACCATCTGTGCTATGCTGTAAACACCAAAGGACTAGAAAGAGATCATATCTACAACTGCTGCTGCAAAGGGAGTCTGTGAGAAAGACAAGTTTGTTAATGAGAGAGTTTGTGTCCTGCTTTCAGCTGGGATAGAGTTCATCTTCTTCCTAATAGCTGGTGCAGTGCTGTTTCACATTGAGAAGGAGAATAATGTTGACAAAATCATGATGTCTTGCTTGGTGCTGAGCAGTTCCTACCCTGAGTTAAGGACTTTCTATGTCTCATGTTCTGCCACTGAGCAGGTGTGTAGGAAGCCAGAAAGGACAATGGCCAGGACAGTTGACCTGAACTGGCCAAAGGGACACTCCACACCACAGAATGTCAGGGTCAATGTATAAAATGGGAGGAGTTGGCCAGGAGCTGCTGATCACTGCTCAGGGATGGGCTGGCTGTTGGTAAGTGGGTAGTCAGCTCTTTTATCATGCATCGCTTGGTTCTCTTGGGTCTTATTCCTCTCTCTCCTTTTCCTTTTTAATAATAATCATCATCATCATCATCATCATCACAATAACAATAACAATAACAACAACAAACAACAACAACAATAAACAACAACAATAATAATAATGTATTTTAAGTAATTAACTTACCTTAATTCAGGGCTTCTACAATTTTCTGAATCTTCTCCCCATCCCACCATCCCATCAGCAGCACGGGGTGGGTGGGGAATGAGCAAGCAGCTTGTGGCACTTGGTTTCTGTCTGGTGTTAAACCACGACAGACAGTCACTACAGTAAGGACATCCCAAATGGAAAAAAGCATATTGAAGCTGAGCATCCCAATACTTTTTCTGAGGCCAGTTATTTCTTAAAAGAAATTAATATCACCTAGATCTCCATGGAAAAGATGGCTACCAAAAAATTATGTCATTTATCACCAGTGAGGATTAGATTGGCATGATTAGGATGGATGATACCTGAGCTTTTTTCAGTTTTGGTGGGGTTTTTTTTCAACCTTTTGTCATCTCTTACACATTTCTAGTCATTCAGACAGAACCTATGTGCTTTGGTACGGCATGGGTAATAAAACTGAATAAGGTATCAGATAACAATTCTGAATTGCCAGGCAGGTCCCAAAACAGATTGCTCAGAAAGGCTGTGGGGTCTCTGTTTCTGGAGATACTCAAAAACCATCTGGATGCAATCCTGTGCCATGTGTTCTGGGATGATCCTGCCTGAGCAGGGAAGTTGGACCAGATGACCCACTTCCAACCTGAATTATTTTGTAATTCTGTGAAAATGCTAGGATTTTATGCTGATTATCCTACAGATGCTTTCATGTCCAAGAATCCAGCATTTCTTATAAATGCATGGATTTCCTGTAACTGTGACAGTGTATATTTTCTAAGTTTCCCTTTATAAAACAAAATTCAGGATAGAAAATGGTTGACAGTGTTGTGAAATCAGCAACAAGTAGACTTGCCTATGTAATGATAAAGGTGTCACTAGAAGTGTCATGATTTCTGCAGAAGGAATTTCAAAGAGCTGAGATGCCAGGACCTGCAGGTCCAGGCCAGAGGAAAACACTGAATTATGTAAAACAAAAAAAAGCTTTATTTCTTGAATCCAGCATACATACAATTTCAAGTTACAGACCACAGCTATGAAGAATTCCCAGAAAAATATAATATCCAGGGACTCCTTCACTAGTATCCACACAGTTCCTGTGGGTAAGTAAGTGAACTGTGGCTGGTGAGAAGGTGCAGGCCTTTCCAGTTGGTTTTCCTTGCCTCATGCTGTTGTCATCTGCTCCCCTTTCATTTTGCAATTATTGTGCAAACAGCAGCATGCAAATGTGAGTGCAGTGAAGCTGGGGCTGGATTTGACTCTGGCAGAAACAACTCTATCCTTATCCCCAAGCCACACCTGCTGAGTCAAGATCTTGAGAGGGTCTAATGAGGCATGAGGTGGCTGCTGAACAAGCCACAGCAGCATGAGCCAAGACAGCAGGTCGTGGCAGGAGGAAATGCCAAGAATTCAGGGTGGCACTGCAACTCCTCTGCTCGCCAAGCACTCAGGCTCCTTGGCACGGCGGGAGCTGAGCAGCAGCTGTGGAGGGCACTGCTCCATGAACTCAGCCAGGCCAGCTGGTGTCAGCTGGGCGAGACCTCTCTCCAGTGTCCTGTGATCCTTGCAGAGCAATGGAGGGAAGCTTTCCAGTCGGGAAGGATCTCAGCTTGGAAGGACGGACAGAGAATCTTGCCAATTGCATGGTGGGGAACCAAAGCCAGGTTTGACCTTCTCTTTGTTTGCCATCCAGAGAAAGCCTAGGCTAAGTCTAATATCTGTGAATTTCTGCAGGGAATTATCCTCTCAGAGCCCCTAACTCACACAGCAGAGAGAGTTAAAGTTACCAGATACCAGCTAATAAAAACAATCTTCTTTCTGTTCTCAGCTGTACTTTCATGTTGGTCATAAAAATGTATTGCATAACAGAGAAGCCGGAACAGATGTCCATGAATGTTGATTTTATCTTTCTTCACCATCAGACCATCTTCATTTGTAGTACAGATCCAGCAATGACATCATGTTTTGGTATCTTCAAATCAAGTTTGGATGACTTTTTGAAAGAAACATTTTTTGCCAGACACACCACATTCAGTGCAGATATAGCCAAATGAAGCATTACGGATGAAGAAAAAATTATTACCCTACTCATGCCTTTTAATCTAATACTAAGTACACCTTTGGTTTTTATTTTAAACTATGCAATATTTCATGGGTTCCTCCAAAACTGAAAAGAAAAAAAAAATAGAACCATGATTTGACCACACACAATAGCACAAACACCTAAATGTTCTTGTGCATGCCAAATATCAGTATTTTTAAGACAAACTCATATTCAGCTTATGTTTTGGGTTGATTGTTATAGTGTTTTTTAATTACTAGACTGGCAAAACAGCTCTGCCCAGGAGTACACTCTGGGCAGAGCTGAGAAGTGAGAAGATAATGGTGCAGAGAAAACAGAATTCCTGTTCAGTGAAAAAAACCCCAATGAGATCTTTTTAACAACTCACCTTATTACATTCATCAAGTAAAAAGATGAACAAAGGATGCCAAGTGATCAGTAATAAGAAGTTGGAAATATAAAATTATGGCGCAACGGTGCATTTACTCCTATTGGCACCTCACTTTTTAACCAATACTACCAAACAGACACTTTCCTGGGAGAGGTGCCTGTCCCCTCACCTTCACACTGAACCTCATCTCAGGGCAGATAATGAGTTCTGGAATTAGCTGTAGGGCTCATCCAAGCAGATTATCCACTTTCTCCAATATGTGCACTGGCTGCCTGTGGCTTCAGCCACTAATGTCCATCTTTCTTTGAAACCTTTCCATGGTTTCAGAGCCACAGGCATGACCTTGTAGAACTTGTACTATTAATGAAATCATTAGTCTTGTCACAGGAGCTGATCCTTAACTTGCAGACATTTCAGTTTCCTAGGTTCAGAGTCATTCATGCAAATGACAGCATGACACAGAAACGCAGTGGCTGTTCATTCAAAGAATAAAAAAAGCACACTTAATTTCAATGAGAAGAAGAAAGTTCTTGTTTTGACACTGCTCCAAATATAAAGCCTTTTCAGTTCCTCTTTTCTTTTCTTTATTAAAGCAATAGATCATGACATTTAAATGACTGATGAAAGAATATATTTTACTTTTATTTTTCTATTATTGAGGATTAATACGAGTAATGATCTTAGAGATACACTTACTAAAGTCTCCTATTCCTGTGAATAGCAGTAGTAGTCTTTGTGTGAGCAGGGAAGGCTTCCTGCACATTGCATGAAGATTTCATTTTATTATTTTGGTATATTAGCATGGTTTGTAGAAAGGGGAAAAAGTGATGAGAAACGGGGATGGAACACAGACACAGTAGTGAGATGGGAGGAAAATTTGGTGATTTGTGTCCCTTCCTCAGAAGCTCTGAGAAACAGATGTGGTCAGAGGAGCCCCTGGTCAGACCTGCATATGTGACTTGCTGCTTACCTTTAGAGAATATGGTTCACCCCAATGGATAAGCTCTTTTGGTATCTAAAGTGATTCAATATGCAAAACAAGCTTTCCAAAGGTTTGATATAAATGCCTGTTTCATCCTGATTTCTGAAAAAATAATCCACCAAGCTGGCTGTGGAAATGAGCTTTAAAGTTCCAACCTTTTTAGTAAAACATGCACATCTAGAGTCAAGTGCATGGATTTGTGACTTCACTGTCTCCTGGTTAGGGTTTGTGTGCAGACTGAGCATCTGGATCCCTCTATCCACAGAGAATCGGTGGCAAGCCTGGCTGCCTCCAGATTTTGCTGTGCAGTTCTGTGGGCCTGTCTTTCTTATTAGAGCTGTGTGGTTATTTATAGATCAGTGGCTGAGACTGGTGATCCACTCACTGTGAAAAGGCATAGCAAGCAGTGGTGGCTGAAAGTGTTGTATTTAAGCTTTTTGATTGCAAGGGCTGATGGAAAATTGAATTTTTAACAAGCCTTTTTTGAGGGGGAAGTCATGTTTGTTTTTCAATGCAGCTTTAACATTGGAGAACAAAATTTTCCCAAAGATGCAGTAACTAAAAGTTTTGTGTTTTAGAATTTTGTCAGAGTACCTTTGTCAGAGTACATTGCAGTGACTGTGATCCAATTGCATCATTCCACTTTTCTCTGACAAGCTGCATGTCCTGTAATTCACTGAAGCTGGGAAGATCCAGAATACACTGATGAAGACCATGTGATCCATCAGTGAAGACTCAAAACAGACTGCTAATGTAGAGAAAAGTGATATACATATATCAATGCTGTGAAATATCTAACTGTTAAATACCCTGGATATATTTCCAAACTCAAATATTTCTGTTCTCTACAACTATGCTTACTCTTATAGTTTAAAAATCAAACCAAACCAAACCAAAATATTCAAATAACCAAACAACTAAAAAACCCTGAAAAATTAACTGCTGATGTTGTAACAGGCAAAGGGACAGAAGGAAAGTAGAGGTACAGAAAGGTGGAGGGATCTGACCCGATGATTGAGTTTATTTTCAGGAACTCTTCATTGCTTGGGGTATCGCTGTGCTTCGCAAGCCCTAGGACTAGAAGCAAAGTAGAGGGAGGCACCAGAGCAGGCTGTCAGGATGGAACATTAGTCACATCATCAGTCTATGCTTAAATAATTCCCATGTGTGCAGCTACACCAAGTTAAAGATACTGGGTCTTATTTTCCACTCTGCCGAATAGTTTTATGAAACCTTTGAAATTAAGGAATTGTTCTAATGTGTTATAGAAGAAAGTTAAACCCTTTTCCTTCATTAAAAAACCTCAACTTGTAATTAGCAACTCTGTATCTTTAAACACACGGATCAACCCTTGCATTTTGCTTGTGGAAAATAATAAACTGTGATTTCTTCTATAAGCCTGGAGTCATTTGGGAGAGGGAAGCAGAGATCAGCTGTCTTTGCAGAGAATGTCAGAGGAGTTTGTGGCAGCAAGCCACAGTGAGGAGGTTAAATAAAACCTCCATCATGAAATGTTTTGTTCACAGCACTAGAGAGAGATTAACATTAAAATTAGCAGGTCATTATGCTCCTTGGGGAATAGGTGTAAAGTTTACACTGTTAAAAGTAGCTCTTGTAGAATCACATACACAGCAGAGCTGGCAAAGAAAAATATATCAGACTACAGGAGATAAAGAGGAATCATGATGCAGTCTTTTTATATCCTCCTCTTTCTCCTTGTGTGTACCCTCACCTGCTCCCAGGACAAAAACCCACAAGAATTTCTAAGGAAGGGAATGATCTCTTATTGCCCCAGAGTGGAAAGTGGGGAATGAGGAGATCAGTGGGATAAGCCAGGGGCAACATGAGAGTGAAGGACTCAGTGTCTCAGCAGTGTCACCCTCACTTCAGCTGAGGGCACCGTTTTGTCATCTGACTTTCATCTCACCTGACAGTGATGTTCAGTTGTTTATCTCACACCTTTTCCCTTCACTCAGCCTTTATCCACGTCCACATGTTTATGGTTTTGTGTGTTTACTGCTGCTCCAGCAAAACACTGTCCTAAAATGTTAAAAAACGACAGCCAAATGATGAAACAAAAGGTCATCTGTGATGCAAACAAGTTGTTTTGCCAAACTTGTCTCATATCATAATGTTATCTGCTGCATTACCAGCTCTGCTTCCATCTTGACCAGTCAGATAATGAACCCCCTGTAAAACAGACTCTCTCCTGTTTGCATGGAAAACTGGATTTGGTTTTGAGCCACAGATGCAGGTCTTTACATGAGTGGAGTTGCTAAGCTACAAAGTTTAGTTGGTACCTAAGTTTCAGCAGTCTTTGGGAAAAAATAGCTGCTTAGGATAAATCTAGCATGGAGTCCTGCTCCCACTCACCTTTGTAGGGGCCAGCTATGGGCACAGGACACTGCACACAACAGAAAACCACAGCAGCATCTTTTAGACTGTGAGAAAAGGTGGCATTCTGATCATCAACAGAAGATTCTCAAATATCTCTTTTTGAAGGGACAGCAGCCAATACAACTATTTACTTTTTTCTCCCTGGAGAACACCATTTCAACATGCAATACATTTCCACTGCAAGTGTTGGAGACCAAGAATGTAGAGAGAGGAAAGGAAGAAGAGTAGGTACCTATAAATAATATAATACAGAATAGCTGAGGTAAAGAAAACAGCTAAGATGAGGAAAGACAGATGAATCCTCAAGATACAAAGCTCAAGACAAACAGTAACTGTTAAGATCTAGGATAAAAGCATTACTCAGGCAGATTATCATACAGCTGTCTCCTGTGAGAGCTATTTCATCTTATTCTGAAGTATTTGACTCTGGCCCGAGTCCATAAGTGGATAAATGAGTTGACAAATGTTATTTCTGACATTGTGGTAAATCTTATGTTCCACAACCAGGACAGCTGGCAGGTTTTGAGACAGTCTGCTGGATTAGACTCTGTTCACACAAATCACTGCAAAGAAGCTGTACTATAAAGTATTGCTACATCACACCTCTACTGTTATGCCAAGCTCCTTGAACTGTTTTTCTTCCTCAAAGGACAGAATCCTGAACTCCAATGAATCTTGATTAAACTGAGTGTGGGCATGTTCATAAGGAAGATTTCTTGACTGAAAACACAGTGGAATATTTCACTCAAATCTTTAATCTCAGCATCTCTTTGCTGCTGGGGCAGGCTTTCAAAGACACATGTGAGATGCATGATAAAGAATAGCACCTGCACTGAGTAACCTTGTGATAAACTGTGAGCAATTTTCTGGCCAGGAGAAAAGAAATTCTTTTACTTCATTTCCATACTTTAAATGTATGATATTTTTCACAACCAGGGATTTTCCTCTTTACTTTGTTCACCAAACATGTAATTTCTCTTGTTAAAACTTCTTTTTGTGTGTGTATGTGCATGTGTGTCTCTTTATCATTCTTCTATTCTTCCCACACTGTATTTTCTCCTGAATTCTACTTTATATTATGCCAGCTTTCTTTGCTGTTAAACATTTTTAGATTTTTCTCACCGTCACAGAGTCCTTTGCTAGTTTCTGATTCCCTGCTAGAAAAGACATTTGAGGATTCTTCTTTTCTTTTCAACACTTCATAGAAAAACCAAAAAGCACAGGGACTGATCAGGAAGAAAGGTCAGTTGTTAATAGGAAAGGTTGCATTACAAGTACTCTTCTACTCAGCAGCGCCGCACCAATCGCAGCAAAGGACACGCCAGCGTGTCAGCTCCGCTTGTGTCCTGAAGAATGTTCCCTCCTGCTATCAAATCTCCCCATGCAAATAAGACTTCTGGGATGGTACAGAATGATTTCAGACACAGAAGCTAATAAGAATTTTAAAAGACATAATAAAAAATGTTTTGGAAAATAGCTGGAGGAGATCCCATCTGGGGTCCCCAGCAGAAGGAGGACGTGGACCTGCTGGAGGAAGCCCATGAAGATGATCAGAGGGCTGGAGCACCTCTCCTATGAAGTCAGGCTGAGGGAATTGGGGCTGTTCAGCCTGAAGGAGAGAAGGCTTGGAGAAGGGAGTGCTTACAGCAGCTTTCCAGGACTTGAACAGAGACTATGAGAAAGATGGAGACAAACTTTTTTGCAGGGCCTGTTGGGATAGGACAAGGGATAATGATATTAAAGAGAAGGAAGGTCTATTTAGATTAGATCTAAGGAAGACATTTTTTACAAAAACATCCCTGGCACAGGTTGCTCATGGAGTTGGTAAATGCTCCATCCCTGGAAACATTCAAGGTCCGACTGGATGGAGCTTTGAACAGTCTGATGGAGTTGAAGATGCCCCAGGTCATTAGAGAAGGGTTGGACTTTATAGCCTCTAAAGTTTCCTTCCAACCCAAGCTATCCTATGATTCTACCAGAATCAAAGTTTAGATGTGCCTTGCTGTAGAGTGCAGACACACAAGAGAAGGTTTAGGGTCTGGTACCATTTCTGGTGGCTACAGCAGGAGATTGGGAGATAAGATATGCACTGATTTTTTGTTTGATTGTCTTGCTTTTTTCTTCACCCAGTCTCCTGTGGCCTTGGGCTAGTTGGGTAACTTGGTGCGCTTTGGATTCCCCTTCTTAATGGCTGTTTTCCAAAAAGTTGCATAGACCTGTGACATTTCCAAAGCAAAATGAAAGAATGGGAAATGCACTTAAAATTCAGTATGTGTCCTTAAAGCTCTATGAGTTACTCTTAGCTCCCACTTTCAGTTCGGGGCTGGAAGGGCTTTAGAACAATTAAAACGAAACTCAGATGAATTTAAATATTATTCTCCAGACTCCCAATCAAAACTGCACCCCTCTTTAATCCAAATTCAGGTCAGCTGAATTTTCATCACAGAACAACCTGTAAAAGAAATCTCTGAATTTAATACAGAAAGTTTTAGTGTTTACAGCATTCCCAGGAGTGGGAATGGGAAGGGGTGGGTTAGGGTGGTCATAGTCCCAGTTCACCTTCCGTTCCCATGGTGTAATGGCCTTGGGGACTTGATTTGCAAGCAACTAAGTTACTCTGCAGCCCTGTTACAATTTCATCTTCAAAGTTATCTCTGTGTTCTTCTTTGACAACAAGATGTTCTCCTTATTGATATATCAGCAACCTCCACATAAATTTTGTGGTACTGGGTGTTCTTTAAGAATACACAGTGATGGATTGATTGTGGATGGAAAGAAGGAAGAGAGGGAGAAAGGGAGGGAGGGAAGGAAATAGGGAAGGGAGCATCAAAGGGGTATCAAAGCATGGTTGTGAATTCCACTGTCTGAAATTATATGACAGTTGTGAACACTTCCACATCTGGAGCATTTATGGAGTTCCACAGATGCTTGCACTTAAATTTGAGCACACGTGGAGTAGATCTGGAGGTTACAAGAGAGCACTAGTGAGAACTGAGGGCATGGATGACCGCCCATGAGGCACATGAAGAGTACTTTGGCTGATGAACAATTGGCTGATGAATACTTACTACATTTGGCTTTAGCCCACTCTCCTCCATTTCTTCGTTTAAATGTTGGAAATTTACTGTGGAAAAGGCATTCCATGGAGGCACTTACAGTTATAGGAAGACACAGGGAAAAGTAAATGTCTTTCATAGTCATAGAATTGTTTGGGTTGGAAGCAACCTTAAATATCATCTTATTCCATCCCACCTGACATGGGATGGGACACCTTTCACCAGACTAGTTTGCTCAAAATCCCATCCAATCTGGCCTTGAACACATCCAGGGATGAAGTATCCACAGCTTCTCTGGGCAAGTGTGCCTGTGCCTCACCACTTTAACCATGAAAAAATTTTTTCTTCATGTCTAACCTAAAACTGCCCTCTTTTGGTTTGAAGCCATTTCCCCTTGCCCTATCACAGCATAATAGAATCATAGAATCATGGACTATCCTGAGTTGGAAGGGATCCACAAGGATCATCAAGTCCAACTCCTAGCCCTACTCAGGACCGTCCCCAAGAGTCACACCATGTGTCTGAGAGCATTGTTCAAACATTTCTTGAGCTCTGTCAGGCTTGGTGCTGTGACTATTTCCCTCGGGAGCTGTTCCAGTGCTCAGCCACCCTCTAAAATCTTAGATCTTTAGATCCCTCTAAAATCTTTTCCTAATATCCAACCTAAACCTCCCCTGACACAACTTCAGGCCATTCTCTTAGGTCCTGTCACTGTCATCAGAGAGAAGAGATCAGTGCCTGCCCCTCTGCTTTCCCTCACAAGGAAGTTGTAACTGCAATGAGGTCTCCCCTCAGTCTCCTCTTCACCAGGCTGGACGAGCCAAGTGACCTCCAGACTTCCCCTCTGGACCCCTCACCATCTTCATAGCCCCCTTTGGACACTCTCTGACAGCTTTATGTCTTTCTTGTGTTGTGGCTCCCAAAATTGCACGCAGGACTCAAGGTAAAACACCTTGAGGTGAGCATGTAGTGAGCACTCACTAAATGCCCTTGTAAAAAGTCCCTCTCCAGATTTCTGGACAAGGATATTGTGTGGGACAGCATTAAATGTGATGAGGGAAGAACAAGTGATGCCATCGAGGTAAATGACATCACTTATCCTTCACTCATTCACCAATGCTGTAACCTCATTGTAGAAAACCATCAAGGCTGTCAGACATGATTTGCCCTTAGTGAAGGGCAAATTTGCAAATTTGTTGGGGATATTAAAACAGTTATGTCAAATAGTAAGTGAAATATTATCTTTATGGAAATTAGACATCGTTATTGAGCTTGTTATTGAAGGGTTGGAAAGAAAAACTGGAATTGTCTTGGATTTTTTTAGATGTACAGGGATTTAATATTTTGTTGGGGTTTTTTTTATTTATATTAGAATAATATCAACACTATTTCTCTTAGAAAATTAATTTTAAAACAAGAAAGATAATTTCTCAAAGGTTAAATAAATAGACCAGGAAAAAACCCCAATCTACTTGTGATTGCAAGGGGGGTTTTTTTGTTGTTATTTCTCTGTGAGGTTTTTTCGTTGTTTTGGTTTGCATTTGTCTAATTTTGAAATAAAAATTCTCTCTACAATCTATGCATGACAGTGATTCCATAATTTATCAAAATTCCTAGCAAAAGTGGACTACCAGCAAAAGTGGAGTAGCTTTCCCTCTGTAACAATTTCAATTTTTTCAATGCAATCTAAATATTTTTCTTATGGTCTTTTTTAAAATCACGTGGAAATTAAACTTAGTGAAAATAAAATATGAGAAAGACCAACACACAAAATATTTTTTACTTTTTTTCATTAGTAGTATTAGTATTTTCTTAGCACTCATCCAAGTCTCCAGGCAAAAGAAAATGAGGGTCTTAACTCCCTCTAAAATCAACGCTGGGAGAGACATTGGTCTCTTAATGACAGATCCTCATTTTTGTTCCTCTATGGGCATAAAATGGTACAACCTTTTAAAGATGCAGCAAATTTCCCTTTGAAGTCTGGTTGGCTGGACAGAGGTGTGTGCAGAGGTAACGTGGGGGTTGTGGTGGGGTGAGATGTGGTCTCCTGCATGTTCCGAGAACATCCCGATTCCCAGACAGACCCTTCTGGCTGATGCACTCGACACCGTGCAGGTATCTTTTCTATCACCCATGCTGATGGGTAGCACAGACACACTCACACATCCCAGAGCCTTGGATAAACTCAGCGTTCCCAGGAATACAGAACTCCAGAGGGTTCAGACACGTGGATGTATTCCAGGGATTCAGTCCATGAAGGGAATCCATCAGTGTAAGAGGGCAAGTTACTCTGTGTGATTACAGATATAGGGGTCAAGGTCCAATAGGGTTAGGGAGGAGGAGGGGAAATACAATGGCAACCAGCGGGAAGAAGGGAGGGGTGGAGTGTGTGATACAATGAGAACCAATGAGGGGAAGGGAAGGGCGGAGTCAGGGACCAGGTCAAGGCCAATCAATGTAAGAAGATTAACATAACCTTAGGGACAGACCATTTAGCCAACACTCAGGGGGTATTTCACACCTCAGAGTTGTCCCAGCAGTTTGCTGCTACTGTGGGGACCTCTTGGCTTCTCCGAGATGGTTTCAGTCACTGCAGCACAGAGGGGAAATCTTCCTGGTGTCTTCTGTCCTGCTCTGTGATCCTGCTCAGCACACCGCGGTGCAGCTGCCTGCCATGGTGTCCTGCTGCCATCTGCAAAGATTTCTATTCCCAGTTATAAGTGCTGGACACCAGGATCCCTGCACTGCAGCAGGTAAAAAGGGTAGTGTTAATTGGGTTTGACACATAGGAAGCTCTCCCTCATTTCCATTTCCTATCTGTTCCTCCATGTATGATAAGAATAAATATAATTGTTAATATAGAGAGCAGCAGTTCACAAGGTATGGGAGTAATAAATTTTCAAAGGATGGATGTATTTCTTGCTCATGTGTTCAAATGTCTTTTATCTTTCTATGTATCGAGGAATAGAAATGCTACCAGTTCCTTCTTTGCTCATTTAAAAGACCATTCCATGAGTTTCACTAAACACCTGCATGGCACAGGCCATGGAGTCTGAGCCAGAGGTTCCTGCATTGAGCCTTGTGCTTCAGGATGAGCAAAGCAGGGGGAATCAAACCCATCCACCTCTCCCCACCACTTCCAGAATACTCCCTGGCTCCTGTGGGCCACAAGAGAAGCTGCACCCAACCCATCATGCTGTGCTCACACCTCCATGGATGCAAACTCCACGTCCTTGTGGCCTGGGAATCCCTGCTCAGAATGGCTGAGCTAGCACTCAGCTTTCAAAGTGTGATATCTTTGCTACCTTATTTAAAAGCACAAAGCAAAACAAGAAGTCGTTATCTTAGCTAGCTACACATCAAGGCCAAATCACCTGTGGTACGTGGTGGAGAGTCTGGAGGATGGAGGCAGTGCTGAATGGCTGCTACAATCCAAGAAAACTCCAGGTTTATCAATAATCTGTTGTGTGTGGTGATAGGAAACTGTATGGGAGGGCCAAGGACTGTGAGGAGAGAGATGAGTCTGAAAGTAATAATAAGAAGCCTTTGGGTAATGTTTAATTATATTTATACTATGCATAATTTATGACAGCTTTTCTAATACACTGAAGATATTCCGTCAGAACTATTGTTGCTTCCTCATGGAAAGCATGAAATTATAATCATGATCATATTTCATTAATAGAAATAGCATGCAACAAAATTGTTTCTGGGTTGGGGTTTTTTTGACATTCAGGGAGACTGTCATTCAAGACTAAAAAGCTAATTATATACAATATAAAAAGTATTACGTACGTCACTGGAAATATATAAAACTACAGATTTTACAGCTTCTTCATTTCATTGCTCCTGTTTAAAAAAAAAAAGGGATTTTAAAGTATATTAAGAAGTTACAAATTTATGATACATTGTCTATACGTAAATAAAACTGTATGAAACACAACTAATGCTTTCTAAGAAAAAAATCAACCTCATTGTTTGCAGTACCTGGCAAATTACATAAACCACCTGCATTTGGAAATTCTCCACATAGTCTCTTTGAAAATAATAAGAACTCTAGGACTGAAAATTAATAACTTTCTAGACACATGTCGAGTTTGTAATAATAAGATTCCATGCATGACTAACTTTTGTCTTCTGCTTTACACGACACGATTAACTACGATTATTTTCCACTAATGGTAATGAAACACACCTTTGGAGATAAATTATTTGAGACTGAAGAAATAAAATTAAACCGAATGGGAAGAGCGGATGAGTCAGGAAATTCATAATGGTGGTATGTACAAATGTTCTGCATACAACAGGCAAAATTACTACACAGGGCAAAGACACAGTGATGGAGGTGAGCTGAGACGTGTGCTCCTTCTCTACCTGAGTGAAGGGGATTGTTTCACTGCCTTAAACCCAGCCTTCTCTGCAGTGATTCGTGCCAGCTTTGTGAGGGCACCAGCAAATACACAGCCACTCCAAAGCCTTCATTCACCTTGTGTGACACAGGTTCACAGCTGATTGACTACCTGTAAGTAATAAGAGATAAGTTTGCAGGCAGCCTGCAGCAGGGTTCCAAGAAACGTGAACTGTCCATTTATTTCAGCTGTCCGGGAACATGTGTCAACACTGGGGATGATTTCATTTCCTGAGGAGAAAAGTGGATTTCCAATTTGCACAAATTACTGTAAGCAAACATGTCATTCTGAATGACCATTAGGAGACTCTATCACCACATATTTTCTCATTTCAAAACAGAAGGGAAAAAGACCATTAACTTTTTCAAGCACAAGAAAGAAGAAATACAGTTTTAAAAATTCAGTGGATGGAAAGAGCAACATTGTCATATTTAGACTATGTGAGCAGTGAGCAGTGTATTGCCTTAATGACCCATGAGGTCAGGACTTATTCTTTTAATTTGTAATTGGAAATAACACCTTCCAGTTTCCACCAAACCTAACTGTGGCTGGAAATGGAAAGAGAGACTTGCTCAGTGAAATGCACAGACTGCATCCCAACAGTCTCGGTGTGCATCATGTCCACATGTTAAAGCAGGAGGTATATAATCTGTTTAAAATGTGGGTGACAGAAATGGATGTAGAATATACAGACCTGCTAATGACATCCTCATTTTTCCAGGTTTTCGCCTTCATCTGAGGCAGCATAACGAAAATAATTCAAGAAACACCAGCATGAAAGGACTTGGAGAAGTGACTGCCAGTAATTTATTTAAGATGCTATCTCTTACCTTCCTTCCTCATCTCTATAGAATGATAATGTTTAGTAAATCATTTCAGTTCATAGTCCAGCAGTCAAAAGGTGCAGCTTAAAACACCAAAGAGGGTAAATTTTTACTGAGGCCTCAGAGAGTGAACTGCAGTGGCTGGAACTTGGGCAGTCTCTCGGCTGCTCCAGGTTTGGGGTTGGATGGTTCCCTTCCTCAGAACGGCATCTGGGACTGAGGGGAGTCTCTTATGGACACCCATTTCTTAGACAGCAGAACTCAAGAGTCCTGAGCCTCTAAATTAAGTGCTAACACAGCTTAGTTCCTTTCCACTCAAGGGCACGGGAAAAATCACAAAAAGAGCAACATGGCACAAAACTTTATAGGGAAGATTGAGAAAAATCTGGAAAATTAGTCAAATTATTCCATAGTTAAAAATAAAGCAACTGGCAAAGTCAATTATGAAAAAAACACCCCATTCTACAAATCAAATTTGGAATGGAATTAGGATGAACAAACAAAAGGGGAAAGGAGGAACAGAAGGGAGGCCAGAACTTATCTGACATGATTAAATGGCAACTTCCAAACAGCAAAATGAGTCAAACAAAAATCCTTTATTTTATGACACTAATGAAGCCAATAAACAGAAAGATAAGTAAACAGCTGTTAAGTAAAAAGAAAATAAGGAAGGCCAAGATGGATTTCAAAGAAAACATAGCTAATGATGTGAAAACAAATGAAAATCAGGGTGGCTGAAAGAGATCAAAAATTCCATTGAATCATCAGGGGGTGAGAGTTCTATGAAGGAAGATAACCATACCGATGAGAGGCTTAGCAGGTTTCTTTTTGGTAAAAGTTTCATTAAGGAGACTGCTACTGCTGGGTGAATACTTACCTTGAAACTGTTTTTTCCTGATATGGAGAAGGAAACAGTTTTAGATATTGAGATGTCAGGAAAAGAAACAACTTATAGAGTGATAAAATCCATCAGAAACAAATAGACATGCCTGAAAATACTAAGGGAGTGTATGTACAAAAATATAATCTACAAAAATGTTCAGTCTGTCTTCAAAATACCTATTCTTCCAAAACAGAAGTTAGTAAATGTCATATGTAAACAACAGCAGCCAGAATAACAAATGTCTGGAAGGTATCTCAAGAGAGGGACCAGCGATCCTGACCCTTGCAGAAGAAAGTTACATCACCCTATGACTTGGAGTTTTCTCTGTGTCATTAGTGTAGTGGATAAAGGAAATACCACTAACAACATATATATTAAGACTCATCACTTAGCATTTTGAAAGGTGTTTGGTGAATTTTTTCAGAGCAGGAACAGGCAGGATCCATAGGGGAAGAACAGGGCTGAGGGCTACTCTGTGCCCTGGTTTTGACTGACTAATGTCAGGGTGAGTATTAGAGTTCCCTCCTTTCAGTCGGTGAAATCTGCTGCAGTTTGTGACTCGCGGGTATGGCACAGTGAGGACAGGTGAGGCTGCACATGCTTTGTGCACAGGAATGTCACACCTGCAGTAGGACTGCTGCAGGGACATTGCCAGCTCTGTCCAGAACACTCTGGGTTTATTCAGCATTTTCCTTCAAGAATTTTAATATCCCTGGAAACCAACAAAGACACTATTCTGACTGACAGATATGGGGACCTGTGGGGTCTGGGAACCCTGTGTGGTGGGAGATAACAGCTGTGAGTGAGATATTCGTGGTAACAAAGGGCAGCATATTGCTGTACCTGCAGCCTTTTTTCCCATTACCTCTGACAAACTTGAGTTGATCTCACTGCCTGCAGCGTGCTCTGTTTGTTCATTCTCTGTCCTCTTTATGCATAATTGCAATCCCACAGAGACTGGATGTTTTACTAAAGACATTAAATATGACCAGCAATTTCCATTAGCATAAGAGACCACACAGAGCTCCAAAGTGCCTTACATTAAGGCATTACACCATTAAGGGCATTACTCCAAGAGCTGAGGTTAAACTTTTCTGATTTGTTTGCTTACAGAATGGCATCTACAGAGAAGGACATGACTTCCAGGTCCTAGAAGAAAACCCTCCTCTGTTCTGTGCTGCCTCCATAGACCAGGGTCAGTTCCCCAGCCTGGGACAGTGGTGCTTGGTTTCCAGCTGGGACAGCAGGGTTTCTCATAAACCTTGTGACATAGGAGTTAGGGTCACTCTGAGACCTTGAGAGGATGTCTCAAATAGCACTATGCCTGTATTTAGGCAGATGGATCATGTTTAATATGCACTATGTCTGTATTTAGGCAGATGGATCATGTTTAATATGCTGAATTTGTTAAGTACTTCCATAAGTCATTTCATTATCAGAATCTGGATGTTATACCCCCCTTCAGGTATACAAATTTGAACATTTTACTTATACAGAATCTGTGGATTATCTCAGTCATTACTCAGTTTCCTGTTTGGCCAGATCAGTAGAGTTCTCCCACGGTTATTTTAGAAATTAACCTGAAATATTTTCAGATCTTACATATTATTATTTAAAACAAGGCTAATATGTATTGACAACTGTGTTAAAGACTTGCAATTTCCAAGTCTTTTTCTCACAACAGAAGTAGAAAAGATTAACCCATGTTGTTTAGCAAAGATTTTGTTCAACATTGTAAAGATCACAATTAATAAATAACTCTTTGGAGAATTTTGTTTCTGATTACATTGGAACCTGCCTGAAAACCAGCTAATAAAAGTTTGATAAGATTAGGTGGGGAGTTTAATTCTGGATATGTAGGATGCACTTCAGCTGTGCACACCACTTTAGCTGTGCACACCATAATATATATATATATATATCTCTGATTTAAAACTAACTAAAATTCCTGATTCAGTCAGTGGACAGACACACTATTTTTGAAACAAAATTTCAGTGTTCACTTTCAGACTCCTTTTTGTGTGAAGTGTGTGGCACCATGTTCCTCTCACTGCCTGTGCAAGCACTAGAGTTGACCAGGTCATGTGCAGAAGTTTGCAGTAATTCATCTGAGCCTCATCCATACAGAGAAGTGTATTCACACCACCTCACATTAGACATCAAATTCAGTGGTCCAAACTAGGCAGCAAATCTTCCTGCCTTCAGGCTCTGCACACAAAGAGAGAAGAGTCATTTATTCCCACAGGTGATGCAGAGCTAAAGTCCAAAATGTGTGTATTGTCCAGCACCAAAGAGTCCATTCATCTTTATATACCTTTTCACCTTTAGGGAAAGATGGTGGGACTTCTTCCAGAGGTGGAAATTTAGAAACAAGGCTCTTGTTTTCCTTATTTTTAGCCCCATAGATGTCACCTCATTTTTTTTTTTAATTACTAGCTGAAATTTTACTAGGGTATTTGACCCAGATATTTAAAAAAATATTTCAGCCTATTTGGGTTAGGCATTATGAAATAGTAAAATAGAACTTACAATAATGTATGAATGGAACTTTATTTAAGTGCTGTTATGCTTGTGGTTGCATCATTTTTTAAAACTTTTTCTTTTTCTCTCTCTTTTCTAATGTGTGATCTGAAGGACCATGAAACTATCCCTGGAAACAGAACAGGACTTTGGGAAAGAAATCTGCAGTACATGCGCATTGCACTGATATTTTCTTGCCTGCAGCAGCAATTGTTTTCTAAAGTACATCTCCTGTCTTACAATTTTCTTACCTGCAGTAGCAAAATAAACAGTCATTTAGGAAAAAAAAAGAAAAAAGAAAAACAACAAAAAACCAAACAAACTGCTACAAATCTCATTTATTTGGTTCTGACAATCTCATCTGCTTAGGTCGCACACTGCCACTGGCCATTGCTCACGTCCTTGTTAAATCATTGGAACATAAATCTGAATGTTGTGTGGTATTGCCTGTGCTGGAAAAATTCATTTGAAACATTGAAGTGGAGAGTTCCTCTCTGCAGTAAAGGTCTAAGCAGCAGGTATATATGTGAGAAGGTTCAGGGAATAAATGAGTGTGGCTGAAGTCCAAGATCTCATTTGATATCAAATAACAACTTTTGAATAAAGTAAAATAAATCATCTCTTGACAGTTTTATTTTTTAAAGGCTCTGACATAGGTCAATGGTTTACTGAATTCATTTTTTCTCTCCAAAGACAGTGTTTATGACTGCAATAAGTCACTATATACATTGATTTACAATTTTTTTATCGCTGTGTTTGTCATTACTTAAATTCTTACCCTGCAAGTAGAATTTTGGTAGAAATAAATAACACATGCCCTTTGGCCAAACTGTTTGCAAAGTACACTGCCAACCTCATGTGCCCTTCACTAGAGAAGTATAACAAAAAGTAGTTAGAAATACTATATGGATTCTAGCTCTGTTGAGTGCGTATATAATCACATTTTCTTACTTTTTTTTTCTTTTACATTTAATTCCATGTTTAATATTTGCTGCCGGGATTAAAACGAGGCTGCTTTCTCCCAAATTGGAAATTTCATCCTTTCTGTACACTGCTATTAGATTTCACAGATTTTATTAAAGTTTTCATTAAGGAACACACAGTAATGAAAACGTGAAGGATTCAGATGATCAGCTCGCTGGAGTCTCCAGGGGCTGATTGTGACTTTGGAAATTTCACTTTGGGAAGTGTTATTTGTTTCCCTGAAAAGGGAACTTGGATAATCAATGATGCCAGGCAGGGCATCAACACTGGGAACTCACTGGGAGATGATCAGCTCAGTAAAACAGGGAAGTTTATGCAAGGAGTGTTTCTAGGTGTGATACTGGAGCCAATGTGGTTTTGCCTCTTCTAAAAGAGCTGAGCTGGGGAGATGGAATGTATTCATTGCAAGCTGGTAGATGACGCTAAATGGAAGGAACCCTGTTTGGGCTCCCCAGACACTGAAAAAGAGCAGCAAGTTGAGTGGAAGGCAATCAATATGGTCAGGAGGCCGGAGCACCAGACATGAGGATGGTGTATAGTCCTTTCCAGCCTCAGTTATTCTGTTATTCTATTATTCTATGTAACCTGCAAATGCTATTTCTCTTTTCTGTTGCTGTAAATAACTGCCTGAGAAAGCTTTACATTCATGATTTTTCTCCCTCAGAAACAAAAAAACAAACAAAAAATATCCAAACAAAACCACCAAAAAAGCCAAACAAAAAACCCCAAAAACTGCAAAAGCCCCAAAAACCAACCGACCAAAAAAAACCACAACCCAAAACTCAACAAAAAAATCCACCCAAAACAAAAAAATAAAGGAAGCAAGTGGAAAAGAATGAAGATCATGTGAGAAGAAGAAACCCAAATGCCCTCTAAGGAGATTGTTCCCACGAAGGAGGTACATAGTTCAACATGTCAAATATACCTGCCATGACTTGTTCATTTCTCAGTCATATTACTGGCCATGAGTGCAGCAGAGCTGTGAGTGTTCCACCTCTCCCGCTTTCGGGATATTCAGAAACTTGGGCAGGAGCATTCCGCTGATGCTGACCTGAGAATCTGCAATGTGCTCCTGCACTGAGAGGGTACACCTGAGGCAGCCTAACCAGAAGTACTGACATATGGCATGTTGCTGGCTCTAAAAGCTATTCAGTGTCTTCTTTGGCATCACACCCATGAGATCAGAAGTCACTTAATTGTGCCTATCTTTGAGCCAGGATGAAGTGTTGCTTTCGCAGAGCTGTTGCAGTATTTATTAGCATTTCCTATAGAAAGCAGTGCAGCTAAATCATCTCTCTTACACTTCCTGAAATTTAGCCTCACAGAAGGGTGAAACTGGGCTATTTTTACTCTTTCCTATATTGAGTTGCATCCCGATGTACATTTTTATAGATCTATTTTCATACGGTAGAATCCTCTCAAAAGTGCATGATGTGTATTAACAGAAAGTGATGATGGTGGGACAAGCAGACAGAAAAAGCAAAACTGGAAACCAGGCCCAACGGCCCTCAGCAATTCATGCTTCTAAATTAAGACTGAAAACATAATAATTTCTTATATCTGAATGCAATCTTCTGCAGAGAATCTTATGTTCATTTTTCTTGGGCATTAATGTCTATAGATGATGTGGAGCACTGGAGTTCTAAGCCCAAAAAGTCTATGCCCTGAACTACCTATAGACTTCTGGCAGAGATAAATTTTCCCTTGATATGGTTTATACATATTAGTCCTTACTGTAGAAGCAATTAAACTAGAATAACTTTCTCCCTTCCTTGCCTGTACAGAATTAACTTTAATGCAGACTGATGAATGCTTGAGGGTACAAATCAAAGCACTTAGAAATAAGGAAACATCACAGTCAATATGGCCCCGGGAATGATGATTTGTGTATAAGCATTACAACACCATATTTAAATACCTGACCATGAATTATTTTGCTTCCTTGTCCTTGAATTCAGCCAAAGTCATTCAGGAGAGGAATTTGTTGGGCTTATTCAAGAACCTCCTTTGTTTCCTGCAACAGAGAGACAGTTCCAGTAGGATGACAGGGGGAACTGAAGAACTGGATTTTCTGTGTTGTGATGCTGGAAAAACCACCTCAGAAGGCATTGTTCTCTGAGATCCTCTTTTATTGGGAAGGAGTCAAACAGCAGACCCCAGGGTCTAATTTACTCAAATGCTGAGTGCTCACAGCTGCTACCAAATTCACTTTTAACAGAGAAACAAAGAAAATATCGAAAAACCTCAGATGAGGGAGGCATTAAATGTCTCCTTGGACTGACAGTCAGAGGCAGAGGAGTCAAGAATATCTGTAACACCAACACTGGGCTGGGTGCCTGCTGTGCCAGTCCCTTTGAGCTATAAATACCTGTCCAGAGCACAGCAGAGGTGTCTGGGATCCAGACATCTGAGATAACCTCTGATCTGCAGAAGAGCCTCAAGAGAGCAGCAAGAATTCTTGTTGTGTGTCCCTCCTCTTTCCGCAACAACTTTCTTTTGTTTTATAACAATTGAGTTCTACCCTTTGCCTCTGCTCATACGAATGACCACTTGATATCAGACCAAGGCCAAGCTGGTCTTCAGATGTGCAGACTGATAGTCCTGAGTCAGAACTAGGAAATAAATCTTCAAGAGGGCTACCACCCTGCTCTGAGATCATCTGAGCTCCTATTGTGGTTTAGCCTCCAGAAAGAGGAGTTTAAGACTGCAGAGAGGTAGCTGAACTCCAGAGCTGCAAACCACTCTACTGCACTTGTCTTTTTCGTGGTAGATTTAAAACAGTGTGAGCAAGAGAGTACTCAGGGTTAGAATAAGTGCCTGGAAGTAATAAAATCTTATCTTTCTTCTGAAAAATTGTCTCTCCAGTAGGATTCTGTTCAAAGCCTTGTTGGCATAAAAATAAAGGGTAATTTCTTTATCTCTTTTTTTTTACCCACTTTCTGATTTTCATAATAATGCATGCTCACTTTGGAATTTAACAGTCTCATCTGACTGGTTAATTATAAAATAACCATTAAAAGCCCAGCAAGCACTTACGCATTTCTGTCCTCTCTGATTTTATGGGGGTTGTCAGACAATAAACTTATGGAATTTTGATTTTTAGCTTTGTCTCTGCTGTTTTATATTTGCTACTTCCTGATTTTTAGTCACCTTTCTCCTTCAAATGTAAAAATCAAGTTGATCTCTCCACAAATCAGTGAGGCCATACTGCTTTTACCTTGTTAAAAATGAAAAGTATACCCTATCCTAAGAATTCTATGATATCACTCCAACAGCTACAGTGAAAGAAGTCTCATGAGAAAGTTTTGCAGTTTCTAAAATCCCTTACTGCATCCCTGAATTGCTAATGTGCCAAAGAGTTGCTGCTCACATGGGACATAGGATTTCATTTCACTATCTTCTCTTCCTCCCCACAGAACAGAGCTCAAGAGTGGCAATTCTCACAAAAGAGTTTCACAAAAGATTCAGTTGGCCATGGCTCCTAAAAAAGCATTCAAATGTAAAGGTTCATATAATTAATGGATTTTCTAAGCTATGAGCTACAAATGAAAGAAACTCCTGAATTTGTGAATAGAAAGAATCCCTGTAGCACAAAACAGTTTTTAGTAACTGGGAAATGAAGCTGCTATGTTGTGGTAGATGAAACCATCTCGGAGAACTCAAGGGGTTCCCACAGCAGCAGCAGCAAACCGGTGGGACAACTCTGAGGTGTGAAACACCCTTTTGAGTGTCGGCTAAATGGTCCCTCCCTAAGGTTATGTTAATCTTCCTATGTTGATTGGTTGTTGTTGTATCCCTTCCCTTCCCTTCCCTTCCCTTCCCTTCCCTTCCCTTCCCTTCCCTTCCCTTCCCCTCATTGGTTCTCATCATACAACACACTCCACCCCTCCCTTCTTCCCATTGGTTGTCATTGTATTTCCCCGCCTCCTCCCCAACCCTATTGGCCCTTCACCCCTATAACTGCGGTCACGCAGCGTACCTCGGCCTCTTTCGCTCTTAGGTCCCTTTGAGGAATAAACGCCTTTGGAACATACCCAGACGACTGAACGCTCTGGGTTCTGTATTCCTGGTAACACTGAGCTTATTAGAAGCTCTGGGGTGTGTGAGTGTGTCAGTGCTATCCATCAGCACGAGTGATAGAATAGGTCTGCCTGTACGCTGTGGAATACAGCGGCCCTGAGAGTCCATCTGGGAATTGGGACGCTCTTGGATCACGCTGATGACCACATCTCACTCCACCACCTCCCCTGTGTTACTGATACCCCAAAACCAAGGAGTAATAAAGTGGAGACAGGGAACCTTAGCGTAGAGTTCTTGGGTGGGGAGATCTGGATCTGATGCCACATGTGGGTTAAAGAGTGTGGGAGTGAACCCATCTGTGCAGGCTCCTCCTGTGCCATGGCCAGGAGAGCCCCTCTCTCGTACACAGCCCTGCTGAGCACCCCATGCCTGCCCAGCCTCCCCACCAGGGTGCAATGGCAAGAGCAGCTGAACCCTCCCTGGCACTTATCTCAGCACATTGCTGAGCTCCAGCATGAATAACTTGCCTTCCTTACAGCTGAGGATGACTTTGTCCACCCTTTTTTTCATATTTACATTCCCAGGATCTTAAACACAATAGTGCTTCCTTTGATTACTCACAGCTGCCTAATCAGCCTTGACATTAAAAGTTCTACTTTCCTCTTCTACCAAAGGAAAATGAACAGCCAGCCTCTCCCTCCAACATAGGTCAAACATCAGAGACTGCAGCTCTACCTGATTTTCAGATAATACTTCTCGCCTTATCTGGCTCCTCACTTCTCCAGACTGTAGCAGAGCTCTCTAGCCCTGAGGATACAAATACTTAGAGTAAAGCCAGCCCTAATGTCTGTTTCTGAATAGTTCTCAATTAGTTCAAAATTCAGGTCAGGGAAAAGTCCAGATGAAGTGCAGAAGCACAGTGGTTGTGAAAAACACTGTAATGGTTAATATCTTAACCTCTCACTTCATCTCCACTGCTTCAGAAAAGTTTGGCTGCTTTAATATAAAACCGAAGTAGAAATTTGGATGTGAGACAAAAGAACATTGTTTGAGTGAGCACTCACAGAGGTTCACCCAGCTTGGTCCTCAGCTATTATTTTATCAAATAACTGAATTGATTTCAGCTTTTCTCAACTGCCTTCTGACAGCTGGAGGTAGGACATGGTCCTCATCTGCTCTCTTCTTTGATTCATAAATAAGTGAATAACTGTACAACAAATTAAAACCATGCCTCTGGATCTGAGAAAATTCACACAGGTGACTGTGTGAACCAGATGCTAAAAAGATATCACCTGAGAATGAGTGAATTCAGAGGAGGTCACCAAGATGATTAGCAATGGAGCACCTCTGCTATGAGGAGAGGCTTAGAGAATTGGGGTTGTTCAACCTGGAGAAGAGAAGGCTTTGGGGTGACCTAATTGGGGCCTTCCAGTACCTGAAGAGATCCTACAAGACTGAGACTACAATGGGGGGTAGTGACAGGACAAGGGGGAATGGCTTCAAATTGAAAGAGAGTAGGTTTAGATTTGATATTGGGAAGAAATTCTTCACTGTGAGGGTGGTAAGGCCCTGGAACAGGTTGGCCAGAGAAGCTGTGGATGCCTCATCCCTGGCAGTGCTCAGGGCCAGGTTGGAAGGAGTTCTATGCGACCAGGTCTGGTAGGAGGTGTCCCTGCTCACAGCAGGAGTGATTGGAACTAGATGACCTTCAAGGTCCCTTCCAACTCACACCATTCTACGATTTTAAAATTAATTAGGTATTGGTATTGACTGATGTATTTTAAGAACAAATGTGGGTGAATTTCATGAAACAATGGTCAGATATGTGAGCAAACACCAATCTACAGGTCCCACTTCCCTACTGTAATAGACCATGGTGACACAAACAGAAGCTGTAAACTCAGCTGGCACACAGAAGGGAAAGACCAAAGGGAAAAAATATCAAATCCAAGCTATTTAAACTGAGGAGAAATAAAGACTAAGAAAATTGCTGTGAAGAGATGCACAGGCAGTGTCACTGAGCACTTACATATTCCTCTTTTAAAAGCAACTGCAGGTATCAGAGTGCAGCCTTTATGACAGGCAGATCTTGATAATCCTTTTCTATCCTTTAGCTCAGTGCTGGGTTAAAGGTGCAATGCAGCTGGAAGGGGAACAGCTGGAGCACATGGCCAAAAATAGAAAGTGTCTACAAGCTGTCAAGGGTGAGGTAGCAGCACAAACAGCCACACGCCTTCAGCCAGGGTAGCCAGGATGTGCTTTTGGCAGTGTGGGCAGAGGACAGGCTCCTCTCAGTGATCCCTGTGCTGCACTGACTGCATCCCACAGCACAGCAATTTCCTCATGGAGGAGGAACCTGGAGGCAGCAATCTATGGGAAAGTACAAATCTCAGCGGGTAAGGGAAGTAGTGCAGGTTTCAGATTCACTCGGCCACAAAGAACCTAGAACAGTCTTGCCCAGGTGAAAAGGTGATTCTCCCCACCCCCAGGACTCAGAAACAGAGACCAGGTTAAGCTGGTCACTGCTAGGATGTGTGTCTGTCTCCCTCCTGTGCCTCCCATGGTGGCAGGTGGCATGTGCTCACCCTGGAGATGACTGTGTCTTCGCTTGTGCTCTCACTCCAAATCTCTTCTGCCTCTGAAAAAGGAACTGCTGATCTTGATGGATTTTCATGAAGCTATATTCATTATTCTACCGAAATACCTTCTAATTCTGAGCAGGCAGGTATTAAAATGATGCTTACCAAAAAAAAAGAAAAGAAAAAGAAAAAAGTTTAGAAGAAGCTATGCTGCATTCTCAGAAGTCAAGTGCTCTCTGAACCAGGAGCCTTTGCTTAAGCCATACCTGCTGAGACCTTCTGTCTCAGGAATCTCAGTTTTTGCACAGCACAGGCTTTACCCTTAGTGAGAAATAAACAGGCTTCAGGGAGTGGAGGATGCCCCAGCATCTGCTGTCTGTAGCTGTGAATTAACTCCTCGATGGTGCTGTTGGTAGGCTTGGCACATTCACAGGCTGGGAACAAAGCAATGGCTATTGGCCACAGCATATGTGCTCATTTATCCTGGATTTCCTCATCTGTAAATGGGCATCTGCTGATCCAGCCTGGGAGACTGATATCACTGTTCTCTCCTCCGTGCAGGAAATGGACACACTTTCAGTCTGCTTGGACTCCCTGCCCACCAAGGCTCAGGCTGCCATTTGCTATGGAGGTACCAACTTTTAGCGCTGCTAAACCAGTGCAAGGACAAGGCAAATGGCAGTTTTCTCTTCAAATTCAGATGGGTAGACAAACAGAAATTCAGAGAGGCTGAGAAAACAAAGATGCACTCTAATTTTAGCTGCTGCTGAAGCACTATCACATCTAGCTCCCTGTGTGGCTGTAAGCCTATCAGACAAGATTTACATTTGTATCTAGACCTCTAAAGATAAAGAGGTGTCAAGGGAGAGCTATTAAAGCATTCAAATGAGTTTCCCCCTTTACCTTCTGTAAGATTTACTGTCTTACCTGAATGGATAATTTCTGCACATATTCCAGACATCTTTAAGACTTCCCAGTCCTGCAGGAAGGTCCCATTTTAAAACCAGCTGCAGTGTCCAGGCCTGGGCAATGCACCAGGTCACTTCTTTCAGGAGTGCTGACACCCACGGGCGTATTTCTGTGGATCTCTATGTGTAGCTGGCAGGTAATTTAGAGCTTTGAAAGTGCTCCTTGTAGGTACCTGTGCTCCAGGCAGCATCTCCTACTGCATTATATCTAAAATAGCCAGATGATGTGAGTATTGCCCTCCAGCCCAGCCAAAATATCTACCTTGTTATTGACTGTGGCAGGAGCTAAGTGTATGATACATCACACCTAAATTCAGCCTACTTAAAGCTAAATAGCCTTTTAAAGTTTGTCTAACTTTCCTTTGAAGTGATAGAAAAAATATAATTCAGAAAAGCAATTGATCCCTGCTATAATACTTCACTCTTTAGGTGGCCTGGGTCCCCCACCAGGAATAGTTACTTGTCTCCAACGAGTAAGGGGGAGGAAGGACGATGATCTCAGACAGTGAGTCAGGCTTCTTAGATCTCGACTGTCTTTTATTCAAGCATCAGATTCTTTTACAAAAAGAGAACAAGATTATTGACACAGAGACACTCGAGCTGAAAAAAAAGGCCACACACTTGTCAAGGTTCTTCTTTGGTTTGTTTTTCCCATTTTTACAGTTATTTTAATAAAATCTTTTCCTTTCTTGTGGTTAGATTGATACACCATAATGTCTGCACTATGAATTTAGAATAGGTAGCTGGGTAAGAGTAAACAACAGCTCATGTAGAATAGGTTTCTTGTGTCAAATTGCAGTGAGCTTCAGGTTGCAAGACAGGGGCTGTGACTGTGATGGGTAGACCTCGGATTCCCACCCAGCTGCTCCATCATCCTTGCTCAGCAGGACAGGTGACCAAACAAACCAGAAAGGCTCGTGGTTTAAGATATATGCAGGGAGATTCACTTGATAATTACCATCGTGGGCAGAGCAGATCTAACTTGGGAAAAAGTAATTTTATTGTCACTTTCAGTAGATACAATTAGTGATAGAAAAGGCAAAAATAAAACATTGTCCCCCAGCCCTTGGTCCCTGCCTACCTTCCCCCTTCCACTCCTGATTTTTCTCCCCCGAAGGGTGCAGGGAATGGGGATGGTGACAATTGTGTGGAGATAGGACCTAACTCTCCTCAGGACACCTGCCCACTGCCCCCAGCCCATCCATGGGAATTTTCAGCAGGAAAGGTGAACAGCTCCCCAGGGCAGAGCTCCCTGTGAGCATCAATGCCTGCCATATCCACACAGTCCGTCACGCCTAGAGCTCCTCCGTTTGCAGAGGACAAACAGTTTGAGCTGTCTCAGTGCCTGAAATGACATCTCCCCTGCACTGGTGCCAGCAGGAGTTTTCTGCCCTTTTTGGCTTGGAACTCAACAAAGAGTTCCATGGGGAGCAAGGTGTTTTCCTTTGGTTTTGTGCCTTGGACAAGGGCCACAAGCAAAAGTAGCCAGTGGTACAGGAAGTGATTTAAGAAAAAAAAAGCCCCAGTGAAAACATCAGTTAGAAAGAGATGTTGAAAGCAGATGTCCACACAGACAGGTGTCACTGAGGGTCCAATTGCTCCTGGAGCTGTCGTTCATCTCACATGGCCAAATAATCAGTGGAAGGTCCTTCACCCCACCATGCCTTGACTTCCTCAGGCTGGCCCTGACCTAACTCCTGTCTATTAAGAACATGATTTACATGAATGCCTGATATTACTCAGGCTTTCCAGCGTACCTCCCACCTGAAGTCATTATCCCTTGTCTGAGCCTCCCTAATCACTATTCCACAGCAATCAATTAGGAGGTGACTAACAAGCAATTAGGCCTTCAGGAGAGTGGATAAACTCTCCAGACACTAAGATCTGGCCTCGTGTAAGTATGCTTTGCAATCAAGAATGATATCAAACAACGATGAAATGTTCTGAAAACAGAATTTTTCCTGGAGTAGAACAGTGCAAGACAGATGAAGGTGGCCTTTTGCTGGCACATAGAAAGGTGCCATCTCTGCCCAGAGGCTCTTTCCAGGAATGTCAGTAATTTACTGAAAGAATAAAGTTGCTCATGGAGCACACAAGATAGTTTTAAAAACAGGAGATTCTCAGCCCCACAGCAACAGCAAGAGGGGAGCCAATTTAACCTGGGTCCAGCACAGCTGAGTTAAAACTGAGGTGGCTGTCCAGCCTCTGCTTCCCCTTGAAGGGTGACCTGGTACTTCTATCTAAATAAGCTTTCTTTGGTACGTTTGTGAAGCCATAAGGTCAAAGTTTTCAGTTTTCCTGAGTTGTGTCTGATCAACTCATCCATCAACAGCTTGGCTGTGTGATGGAGGTGGAAATCATATTCCTACTTCTCAGAGACAGGAAAAAGGGCTTAGCTAGGTATCTTATTTAAAAAAAAAAAAAAACAAAAAAAACCCCCAAAAAACCACAAAAGCCAAAAACACAAAAAAGCCCCCAACCAGCAGGCCTGAGTATAATAATTTCATTATTTGTAAATTTAACCTAAATTCTGCCAACTAGCATTAACTGCCAAAATCAATGAAAACAAAAATTAAACTGTTTTTCTTTCTGGGTCTGCGTATTTTTCATAGATTTGATAATTTGCAGCTGACAGTGACATTTCAACACACAGTGGACCTATGTTTATCTGGGGGAAAATAAAAAAAACCCATCAGGCAATTTTTTTAAAGGCTATTATTATGTTGACTTGATGAGTGAATCAAGGATAGAATCTTTTGCATATTGTTATAATTTTTATTCTTTCCCTATCCAGCGTTTTTTGTTTGGTTGATTGGATGGTTGGTTGGATTTTTATCACAATGTGCAACTCCAGGGAAGGAAACACATTGGGCTAAAGCTCCCAGCTGCCTCAGTCCTTTGTGTGGGGTGCGCCAAGTGTCATCTGAGTAAATGCCAGAGAATCTGACCCTTATTTCACTGCAGTCAGCAGCACAGGATCAGGCCCAGGAGGAGTGAGGACGCAGAAAAGAGATGCTTTATCAGTTCTTTGCAATGGACAGTTCATCTTTTGGGATGTTTTCTTTAGTGACCTCTTGAGGTTGTCAGGGCTATGGAAGCAGCTGTCCTTAAAGGATTCCTTGTTTTCTCAGAGGTCTCTCTTCTTAAATTAACAGATGGGGACACTGAATGAAACCGGAAGGAAAGTTCAGCTGTTTGTAAATTGTGAGTTTGTTTTTGCTTTGCTTTCTTCTGTATTGTTTTGTTATTGTAGTGGATGGCTGAGAACCCTGGTCCTTCTGGCAGCTAATCATGGACTGAAAGCAAACAGCATAAAAAACCAAGATGCAAAACAACTGTCAGGGAGGTTTAAGGCAATGTGTCACCCACAAAAATGAAGAGGTTTTTTTCAAGCATGAGAAAAGTTCTTGCACAAAGAACATCCTGAGTGGAAGAGAGAGAAAGGAAGGCTTTGAGACTAAGAAATTATTTATTTCTAAAGCCTCTAAAGAGATAAAACAAGGACAATGCTGGATTTGCTATTGATATGAAATGGAAATGATGTCTACTCACAGTGTGTTTGGAAAGTGCAGGTAGTGCTGGGTTCCCTCTAGCAGCAATTTCTCTTCTAGCCAGCGGTATAAGAATAAAACCTTGTCTTTGTATCAATAATTTCACAATAACCAAAGTCACTGCTTGGAGTTTTCATCTTGTCCTATTGTTAGAGAATGAGATTTGCCCAAAGCCTCACAGAAAATTGCAAAAGGATACTGTAAGTGGAGAATCTCAGTTTGGAGGGTTCAAAAGATCTAGAGCTATGTCAGCAGAGCTTTACAAAGGCATATCCTGTTTGATTGCTCACTGCAGAAAATTGAGGCCTGAAATCCAGGGAGACTTTAAATTCAATAGTAAGATTAATGGGTACAGAGACTCCATCCCCAGATTTCACTGCAGAAGCACCAGGGTCTTAACCTCCACAAATCAGAGAGAGGTACACATTCATAGGCTTTGTCTTTCTCCTCATACAGAGTAGGTAACACATCTGCCACGTGGGTGCAAGATTAGCAACTGCAATCTTTGACTCCCAGTCTCAAAATATTTTGTATTTCCTGAAGCCCTAATTCCTAGGATTATGTTTTTCTTTTCTTTTTGTAATGAAGGGGACCTTCTGAACATAGAAGAGTGGTGCATATATCTAAGATCAGAAGAAGAATTAAAATCTCAATACTATTATTTTTTCATTCCATTTTAAAATACCTTGCTGCTTAAATTAGTCTTGTATTTTCCCACTGCCAGTCTTCTGACTCCTGAAGACCAGGCAGGAGGATAAGACAAGGATCCATCATGCTGGGAAGCTACAGAGCACTAAAACAGGAGTAGGTTAGTCCAGAGCTTGCGCCACTCCTACTCTCCATTTTTTTTTCTTCCCAGGCAAAATATCAGGGACCACTTATTTCTGCTCCCACAAACCTTCTTCTCTATACCAAAGGTACCCTTGGAGTAGAGAGCTGAAGAGATTTAATCTTCTTCGTTCTGTGCAGCTAACTGTGAGCTCTGACAGTCCAGACAGTTTTCTCATTGGAAAAGGCACTTTGCCTTGCCCTGTGACTCCTTACCCATCTAGAAGATAAATCAGTGGACTCCAGTGTGTGCAGTGATTGCATTGGTATTGCTATTAATAGCATTTTACTGTCAGACTATCAGGCAGATGTCTCTTCTCCCATTATTTTTGGTTCTGAAACACAGAGGGCACTTAAATTAGAAGAACCAAAATGATTGCTAAAACAAGGGAAAGTAAACCAAAAATCAAGGGGTTCTTGCTAGCTTTGACTCTTCTTTGTGGTATCATGGTCCTGCTCCTTTTTGTGCATTAGAAGTGCAGGACAAAACTTATTTGCTCGAGTGTGTCCTGTGGCATTAAGATATTCCTGAACTTTAGGGTGAAGGTATTCAACCCTTGGCAATTGCTAAGAATGCAGAGAATAGCTCAGCATTTCCAATTGCATTAAACTACTGCATTATCCGCCTGAAAATGAGGGATAATGATACAAATCTGGTGTGTGCCATACACAGCCATGTAAATGTAAATATTTGTTTTCTTTTTATGAATTTCATGCAATCTTGATAGTAAACACCAGTTATTAATCATCAATTTTTATGAACACCTCCATTTTCTTAGTCTGTATGAGACTACACTGATCTTGCCTCCAGTCTGGATGGTGTAAGAGTTTGTGTCTTACTATTAGACTAAAAATGTATGGCTTAAAATTGAGTCTGATAGAAGAACTTGAACTATTTTTGAGCACCTAAATATACTGGAGCACAACTTCCTGAGCTTCAAACTTCACTGAGTTCATACATTTCCACTCTCTTGAGAAAGAATGGAAACAAGAAGCCCCAGATTCATCCTGGCTTACTGCAGGCATGAGCAACATCAGGGAGCTGTCAGTCCAAATCTCCCATGTATTCTGGAAACACACAGCTATCTCCATGAAAGCAGTGTTGTCTATCCACCTTATACACGATGGATTTCACCTGACTCCTTCAGGGAAAACGGAATCCTCTCAGCTCCTGCCTTACACTAAATCATTCTTCTAAGTGCCTACTGGATGGGTAAGGAAAGTGGAATTTCTTGGACACTGCAAGAAACATTCAGAAGCTATAGCTACTTTCCTAAAGAGGATGAGGGAACATCAATGATTACCAGACCCAGACTGTATGAACTTCGGTATTCTTCAGACCAACATAATTTTGGTCTGGGACATCTAGAACTTCCCTAGGACCTAGCAGAGGGCAGAAACTCTCAGTAGCTCTCTGTGCACAGTGATCCTTTAGAGAGCAAGCAGAGTTAACAGTATGGACATGGGTTGTTCTGTGCCAGTCAGCCACAGTACTAAAGGACAACTTTAGACTCAGGTATTTTACTAGAGTTGATGCAACTGGGGCTTGGATTAGCCCCAGCTGCCTTCAGACATCCCCTAAACAATGCCAGATGCAGATATTTTCAAGCTTCTCTTTTGTTAAAATCTAACTGCAGATAAATCAATGCAATAACAGCATCTCATTTAGAAAACGTGGGCAGCACTTTGAGAGATTTCTCATAACCCATTGCCATGTCACTGGGTTATGATCTGCTTGTGATTTAAATGTTCTGATTGTTTTTATTTAAACCAAACAATTTACGTCTCTCTTTGTGACCTTGCCAAAGTAAACATGTCAGGGAAGAGGAAGGGTCGCACTTTGACAGACCTGCTTGAATGGCCATAGGAAATAGCTCTCAAACAGACAAACCTGACTTAGAGAATTGTTTGATTTTAATCAAATGGAAGTCTGCACTAGAAAATAGATTTTGATGTTTAGTGGAATATCTAAATTAGAAAGGAAAATAATAAAAGAATGCCCTGGATTATTCTTCAGGGAGTAGGATTACCAATCCATCACCATTGAGCATATTTAGAGAAAGAAATCTTTTTACCTGAATTACTATATAGATAGAAATGAAATGATACCATGTCTCCATGCCATAAGAAAGTCAATATATGAATGCAAACCAAAATGAGTACTGCTAATGAGTTCAGTGAAAATATAGCTATGAACATTCTGGATGTTTAAGAACTCTGAGAAAGATCATGGGTCAAACGTTAAAAACTGTTGGGTTTATTATTTATATCTGATGCCACAATGTGGGTGGTCTACAGTTTAGAAATGGAAGATCAAATTCCAAGACCACTCAAACCCTCACACGAGGTAGATCTTTAACTCTGAAAATTGTATCTTAATTAAGAATAACCTGAAACATATGCATCTAAAATTACTGATTGTTTTTGAAAATAATGGCTTTACCTTGTCCAATTATCCCATGGAAAATAAGGATGAAATGTAGCAGCTTCCTGCTCTGTTACTCAGATATGTAGATCCCATCTCTTCCCCCACATTGCCTTCAGTAGCTCAATCTCATACTCAGATTTCTGGATTTTTTTTCTCTTTCTCTCAAGATTATTCAGTAATGTTCATTAGCATCATCACTTAAAAACAAAAAAACATAGAAAGCCTCCTCTAATTTCTGAAACAGCAAAAGTTTCTCTGAAATTTTTTTTAAAAACCCATTTTTTATATTGACAAATGTAACCAATTTTTTAATTCTTTCATTTATTTTTCCCCAAAATTATCAGTTGACTTTTTCAGGCAATTACAATTAAAACTTCATTATTATTATTTTGAATAATGTTCTTGAAATCTTAACTGTATATAGTTCTGCAGAAGGCTTTGTTTTCCTTAGAACTTGTTTATTTTTTTCAAGAGTATTAATTGCAATAATAAAGACACTTCTTTTTTTCTGTAAATCTTTCTTTTTTGTTGTTTTTGTAAAGAACTATCTCAACAGCAGCTTAAATATCTGAGCATTCCAAGCAGACCTCATTTCATATGTAAATTAATTTGTCTGATCTTCATTTATGCGAAGTAATTTTTATTAAAAATCTTGGGAAGAACTGAAACTGAATCTTAATGTCTCATCTCTAGGCTTCACATAGCTTTTAATTTATGTCTTTCAAGCAGCCTACGAACCAAGCAAAATAGAATCACGTGTTTGATTTGCATTCTGAATTACATAGTATTCATACTACTGTAGTAAGATTTTCCTGGTTTTTGCCTAACGATTGCTACTACAGAAAAGGAAGTTATATAACACAGAAGTAGTTTTTGAGAATCAGGAGCAGAACCAAGTTTTTTCCCCTCCCAAATTCTGTGCTGTAACCACAACACCACAATTTTCTTCATTTGTTTTTTTCTGGGACCCTCTTTGGAGGGGTGGGGAGAATGCAAACCTGACTGGCAAATAACTTCAAAACCTTTAAGGTGGAGGAGAAAATGCAATCTGAACCTCCCTGTTTCTGTGCCAAACTCTCTAATCATTCTACTTGTACATGAAGGGAGCCAAAGAGGACCATGATGGGCACCACAGTCATTTCACTAGGAAACAAAACTGAAGAAACCTCCTCTTCTGAGAGTCCCAGTTGGGTTGAGGCTTTTTCTGCTTGGAAAGGAGTCTGTAGAGTTCAGGAGCCTGCAGGCTCTCTTCCCTGGGCTTAGGCACCTCACGACCTTAAATTCCATCATTATTTTACTGTCTTGTAAAACACACTTAGGCATTTCCAAATGTGCTAGAGATTGTAACAGCTTCTGTGCCTGGGAACATGCACTTTTAGACAGAAACATCCTTGTTTTTTATCTGTCAGTTTTGTCTGATTCAACTGAGTGCCTCACTGTTGCTGCAAGGGCATGTGAGCCAAAGCTCACACAGCGCTGGCCATCAGTGTCTCCTGAGGAAAGGAAAAGTTCTTTCCCTTTCCCAGAGATGTGCAGCTGAAGTTTTGCTGTGTTGGGGATGCACCAGCTCAGTCCATGCTCAAGAGCTGCCTACATGTCTTGGGGATATGGGGTTAAGATGTGTCCCCATCTGGTTTGGCAATATTTTCCGGTTGATTTAGAAAAATTTTGTATGTATGTACAGGGATGTAGGTTTCAAAAGACAACATCTAAATGTACAAAGAGTTGTTTGAGGCCTGAATTTCTTCTTGAACTCAGTTCAGGACTTCCTCACTGCCATAGCAAAAGCTCTGCAAGGGTTCAGATTAAATGGCTGAATGGCCCTTTCTGCATTTCAGCAGTAAATGGAGAAAACACCCTCCGATAAGAACACAATCATAGAAAACCTTAGGTCAGAAAGGACTCCTGGAAATGTCTAGTGCCACTCCTCTGCTGAAATCAAAGCTAGCTTCCAGTGTGGGTGAGGCAGCTCAGAGCCTGATTCAGGGTTCAGTCAAGGTCTGAACATCCCAAAGGCTGGAGCTTCCACCATCTCTGTGAACCTTTCTTGCAGCGTTAAACTACACTCACGGTGATTTTTGGTTTTTTATGATCCTTATATCCTAGCAGAAGAGCAAGGAGTTTCCAATGAACAGGAAGACAAGTGGGGTTCATGAGGAGGGGCTGATTAGAGAAATTAGACAAATGGAGTGCAGAGAGAAGGCTTGAAGCACTGCTTGATAATGGAAACAACCATTTGTGTCAGCACTTTGGGACCCTAAAAGAAATGTCAAAACAAGAATGAGAGCAGTGGAGGATTCAGGGAATAATCCTGCCCATCAGTAGGCTCTGAGCCAATTTTTTCAGATTAAACGCTTGATCACAAGGTGAGCTTTGCAAAGCTTTCATATTTCTCACTCTCACAATAATGTTCCAACTAGCAGAATCTTAATTACCAAAACAAACTACAGGGAAAAAAAAATATTCAGCATTCCATTTTTAGCTTCAGGCAGCTGCAGCTGGGCATGATTATAATAGCAATGATTAGTTGCCCATGGAAATTTCAATGATGTTTGTGAAAAAATCTTCCCTAAGTTTACATTTGAAGATTATTAGAAACAGTATGGTCAGTTTCTTAGTGGGGTCAAGCATTTAGAGGTTCCCTACAGGTAGCTTCCCAGACTCTCATCTGTGTTTTTAAAAAGCAATCATTTCATTGCTTCTCATCATCTGTCTAACCCTGTGGGCTCACATGAGCTCTTCAAACACAGCCAAATGATCTTCACTTTTCTACTTAGTCTCTTTATGGCACATGGATTTCATTTGGTATTTCAGGGAGAGCATTTCCAACAGACATCCAAACACAGCTGAAATGTTATTGAAATCTTTCCCTCCTGCAATACAGAGAATAACTATCAACTCAGCACGTCAGTGTCATTTAGATTGCTGGTGAGACAATTCAAACTGCTAGGTCTGTGGAGAAGCTCACATTAATCTGTAATGCAGAGAACTTTAGGGAGACTATTTTAATGTGGCATGACCAATTAATTAACAGCAGAATGACCTTAGCAATTCACATCACACCAGGATAATTGAATCCATGAGATCATGCCTCTGAAGGGGTATTAAAGAATAGCTTGGATGTACTGAGCGACAGCCGAAATGCAGAGACATCACCACAAAATGATCTGTGGGTGAAAGTTGCATCAGTACAGCTGCTAATGTGGAGTCACACCTGGATCATTAAAATAATCCCAAAGGTTCTGTGAGGATGTATTTCAGCAACAGAATTGCTTACTTAAGACTGTCTTATGACTGGCTCTAAAAGGTGCATTTTTGGAATAGCTCTTGCACCAAATCTATCCCAAAAAAAGAATATCCATCATGATATAAACCATGTTCTGCATGACATCCCTTAAGTCCCTTTTAAACACCTCTGTCAGGCAATCAGCACTCTTTTTCTCATTTCTGTCAAGGTCTGGCTGCTTGGTAACTTGGTCTCACTCTCTCAGCCACATCTACCTCCAAGAGGCTCCTCCGGGAAGCTTTTGACCAGCTGCTGAGGAAAGTGAGCTTTGTCAAAGTGAAGGATTATTTATTTACTCAAACAGCTGCCAGGGGAGAGAGTTAGCCCAAGAGCGAAGCATCATCAAGTCTAACTAAAGTTCACAGTCTCCTCACAAGTTTTAGATGCTCCTGGGTGACTCAAAGAGCCAGGTTCATTGCTTGAAGCTTCCTCATCCTCCTTTGCTTCTCTTGGGCTCACTCCTGAAATATTTTTCTTAAATAGCTCATTTGCTGGCTCACTTACTCCCCTATTCCAGCCTCAGCTTCCCCCCAAAGTATTCACAGAAATGGTTTGTAAGTGTTCTTTTATTTTTTGATCTCAGACCCACAAATTGTAAAAAACCACATCTGTGTGCTTGGCTTCAGACAGATAAATAGGCACTTCCCCTAAGCCTTCTTTGTTCTTTCAAGGCCTTCTGATATTTTCTTTGAAGATATTTTTTATCTGCCCTCGTTTCATTTCTGACTGCTTTTACCAACAATCCTTTGTCTTTGTTCCTTGTAGCTATATAAACAATATCAAATAGGTAAATTGAAGGATATAGACAATAGCTAAAAATCAACCAGACAACTCTTTTACAAAACACTATTCCAAAAGCTGGCTCTGGGCTGAAATAATTATGGTACTTTGAAAACAAAGTAATTATTTCCAATTAAATCACTTTTATTGTGCAATTAGAGTGCCATATGGAAGAGTTTTTGTCTTAAAACAGCTGAAGTCATCTGAAGGATTGCAGGGAGGCAGGTTCATTCCCTCTATGGAGGCAGGAGGAAATTTTCTCAGGAACAAGCCTAAGTCACAATATAAGAAAGAGATAAAGCTATTAGAGAGCATTCAAAGAAGGGCTGCAAAGATGGTGAAGGGTCTGGAGGGGAAGCCATAGGAGTGGCAGCTGAGGTCTCTTGGATTGTTCAGCCTGGAGAAGAGACTGAGGGAGTTACAACTTCCCATGAGGGGACAGGAGGGGCAGGCACTGATCTCTTCTCTCTGTTGACAGTGACAGGACCTGGGGGAATGGCCTGAAGTTGTGTCAGAGGAGGTTTAGGTTGGATATTAGGAAAAGGTTCTTCACCCAGAGGGTGTTTGGGCATTGGAACAGCTCCCCAGGGAAGTGGTCACAGTACCAAGCCAGAGGGAGCTCAAGAAGCATTTGGACAATGCTCTCAGACACATGGTGTGACTCTTGGGGTGCCCTGTGCAGGGCCAGGAGCTTGACTCAATCATCTTTGTGGGTCCTTCCAACTCAGGATAGTTGATGATTCTGTGATGCATCTGTTCACTGGTTTTACAGCCTCAGGTAGCAGTTCATCTGGGAGGAATTAAATCTGGTTCAAATACTTTAGCATTCCCTTTAAGCACCTCTGAGAGAAAAGTCACAACTTCTGCTGCAATGTTTCCAACTTCCAGACTGCTTTAAGGCACTAATGATACAAAACAACCTGACATGTGCTTCTGACTGGTAAAAGGTGAGAAGGAACCTGACAATTTTGTCATTCTACAATTGAAGAGGTTAAGAATAGAAATCCTGAAAAAAAAGAGAAACTGACATGTACAAACCCAATAAGCTTTACTGTCCTTTTCTAAGAAGAATGGGGGAAAGAATCCACCAAATCTTCCACAAATAGGTAGGAGGAAAGGCAGGAGAAATAATGAAAAAGCACTAAATCCCCACTCCCAAATTAGCTCATTTCCATGCACAGTTCACAGGTTTCATGCTCTGCTGCAGATGTTTGCTGTGCAGGAGGATCCGAGCAGCCAGCTCTGGTGCAAGCAGCTTGGAGGGACAACTGTGAACGTTGGGTCTGTGATGGGAAGGGGTTATCTCACATCAAAGCTGCTGTGTCCTGCCATGCACCTGTTTCAGTCCAATTAGTTTGCTGTGCCTTGCATTTCCTAGGTGAGTAACTGAGGTTCTTCTAGACTTATTTTTATCCTTCAGGATCTTAGCTGAACAGACCATTAAAACTAATGATCTAAAATCTGGACTACAGCTGCTCCTATATCTTATTAGGTGTTCAGTGCAGAACTTACAAAGGGTTTTCCCTGCCCTTTTGCAGACATTTGGGTGAAACCTTGTTGACCATGTGAGCGCACAACTTACAGATTGTCATACTTGGGTTTGCACTGCCAAGCTTTGGTACTTGGGGGCCACAGGGGTGGCTTCTGTGAGAAGCTGCCATAAGCTTCCTTAATGTCCAGCAGAGCCAATCCCTGGCAGCTCCAAAGATGGACATGGTCTTGGTTGAGGCTGGGACAATTAGGGAGGGTGGTAACACCTCTGTGACAACAAATTGAAGAAGAAAGATTAACAAAAAGTTCTTGCACAATTGTAGCTGTGGCCAGAGAGGAGTGGGGTGAGAACATGTGAGAGGAGCAACTCTGCAGAGACCAAGGTCAGTGAGGAAGGAGGGGGAGGAGGTGCTCCAGGCACCAGAGCTGAGATTCTCCTGCTGCCCATGGTGCAGCCCATGGTATCTGGTGAGTGATCGCTCCTGGTCCTTACCTGAGCTCATGAACCTTTTGTTATATTCTCTGTCCCCTGTCCAGTGCAGAGGGGTGTGAGAGAGAGGCTTTGGCATCCATCCAGGTCAGCCCACTACAATTCTCCAGTGCAACTGCAGTTTGCTTGCACGCACATGCACTGAGCATGTGGCATCAGACATGATGATCTGGGGGAACACCGTCATCAAAAGTGAGTCCCACAGTCTGTAATCAATTTTTACCCCTGCTCCAGTGTGCTAAGCTGTTTAAAACTGTTTTTTGATATTTTCCAGTCTTGCTCCACTCACATTACATGCTTTCAATATATTATTGCAGACAACTTTTTTCTTTTTCCATTCGTGGCCATCTTTCAAGGTTTATCAGGAAGAGATTCTAAAATTACAGGCTACACTAATACATTTGTCTCCTCAATAGAATATTTTATGGCATATTTTACAGTTTTTAGCAGGACTTTGTCCTTTTTCCTGGTGTCTCAAATGGACTTTGACAAAGAGAGCCCAAAACTAGTCATGGTCCACAAAAACTTTCATCAAGGGAAGACCAGTTGAAAGCTTTGCTTTTTTTCCTTTTTTTTTTTTTTTTAAGTGTTTAAATTTGGCATAATTGTACTACCATAGATTAGACTGGATTATTAATTCCATTTTACCTTTCCTGATGTTAAAATTTTCAAAGAATCATATCTTAAACAAGATTATTCCAAGTGCTAGATAGCAGAATCAAACAACTTAGTAAAAGCAAATTTGGTCTACTGAGGTAATTTTTTTTATAGTGTCTGATTTCTGCAGAACATTCTGGCTTTTTACTGAAAATGGAGCACAAGTCAAAACACTTCCCTTTGTTCTAAAGAGCTGCTGTAGTGACTCATGGTGATTATAGTTTAAGTGCACTGCTCTTCTTTCTGGACAAGTTTATCTGTCAGCACCCTGGTTTCCATAGTCAAGAAGGAACTGCCAATGTAACACAGCTGTTTCAGAAAGTGAGGATTAGGACTATAGACTGGAAACAAGCATGAGACTGGAGCGCATAACAGACAAGGAATGAAGAAGATTGGATCAAAGAGTTTTCAGGATAAACATTGTCTTCTTTCCCACCCACTGTCCATGTTCCTATAAAATAACTTTCCTTCCCTGAGTTCAGGGGTTAGTTCTTCCATGCAGTGAAAGAAGAGGTGAAATGAAGAACATGATTATAGTTATGACATAGAGTCTTCCAGAGCTGAGCATAACAAACAAACAAACAAAAATATTATCATATCAGCCTGGAAAGTTCTCATCTCCATGTTGAGTTTTTCAGACAGATTCTCCATGGTAGCTAAAATGAACCCAGATAGTTCTGCCTGCAGCAGCCATTGACAACATGATTGTCTGACAGGAATGCCTGGGGCTATCTGAGTTGTCTCAGGGACACCTGGCCTCCAGTGCTTCAGGGATGTGCACCTTCAGGTGGATGTCTCAGATACGTCTCTGTGTGGCCAATAACCCATGGCCTGTGTTCAGGGAGATTTTTTAAGCTTTTGGTGTTTAACAGCTCTGATGGAGCTCAAAGAACTCTCACACATGAACATGGGTAAGAAAGCTTAGGTGCCATAACCTTCAACCTGTTGTCACCCTGAGTGACTGAGTGTCAGAGCCCTGGGACCACTATTAGGTATAAATGTCACTGACCAGCATCATCTGGGGACCCCACCTGTGTCCTCTGCCCACGGGCCCAGGTTTTCCGCTCAGTCCTGGAGCTTCAGTCTCTGCTCGTGCTCTGTCATAGGAGCACCAGTCTCTGGGTCTGACTCTTGGATGGACCTTTAACCTACACTGTAAGTAATTTCTATCCTGGATGGATCCAACCCCTCATGTGGATGCTGAACTTGTCCCTAGCCCTGGTTTTACAGCTCTCTATTGGATGAATTCAGGGGCTCAATCTTTTCTTGGCCCAATCTTTTTGCAACCCAATCTCCAGTCCCATCCCTTGCTCCACCACCTTCTGCTCATAACTGAAACCCCTCCAGGGACCCTGGCTCTGGTTCATCATTTTCTATGTCTTGGACTGCCAGCAGACCCTGTTACCAGCGCCCATCTCTGTCTATCTTGCCAAGACCCTGTGGAGTTCTGCCATATAAGAGATCATACAAGGATGATTCCCAGGTCCCTCAACAGAAAATAATCTGTCTGAGACTACAGAAATCCAGGAACAACTTAACTGAAGGAAAAAAAAGGCTTAGTACCTGTGAGCCAGCATATCTTTACAAATACTCAGTGCTGACATCCTGTTCTGCTGTTCACGTGACATGAGAGGAGAAAAAACTTTTCCACAACACAATGGCATGTCAAGGTTAACTTAAATATTCCAGTATGGAAAAAAGGAAAGGCTTTAAGAGACTACCTGGCAGGAGGAGAAATGGACAGTTAAGCTGTTACTGACATACACAGCTGTTGAATATATGTTATTTTGTTCTGGAGATAAAATAAGAGTTATTTTACATGGGGAAAGAGAAACAGAAGGCATAGACTGACACAGAGCAAAAATACCTGTAGATTGGCCTCGAAGAAATAGACTCATGGTAACGTCTTTTACCTGGACAGAAACATGCCCATTGTAGGCAGCACTTCATTTTAATCATTAACAACTGGGCAAAATGGAACAAGTAGTCAATCAGGCATAAGCAGAGAGATGGAGGAGGTTATTCAATTATAAAACTTTCCCTTCAGTCTTATCTCTGACTTGAAAATCTGACAGGCAGTCAGGATGAAGATGTAGAACAATATATGCTGAGTTTCATTGTCTTCAGGAGGATGCGTGTGGGATTGGGTTTGGATTTGGCAACTGGAAACAGAAACTCTTTCATTCAAAGAGAGGAAATAAAGAGCATGGATGATTTTTTTGATTGCGGCTGAGTCAGAAAAATTTCTACATCTCAGTCAAAACAGACCTGTTAAAGGCACTGCAAGAGCTGATGACGAAGTGGTATAAGCTTGGAGACGTATTCAGCCCATCTCTCTGCCAGTCTGAGGTTCAGCCTCAGATGTGCTTGTGGGACTGTGTTTCCCAGTTTAGGCAAGGAGACTGATAACTGCAAGCTCGGGCTGCACATCATTACTGATTAAAGGAAAAAAACTTTGAATAAGCAGCTGCAGAGAAATATTTGCATAGTTTGAACTGAGCTAGTGTTTCTGCCATTTAAAATTCATGGTATCCTTAATCATGATATTTTTAATCCTGTGCAGGAGTGAACTTTGTGGTAGCTGAACTGCTCCTTGTTTTGTCTGGGTTCTTCTGCTCTTTAGATGGCCTGATTGGGGTAGATGGCAGAAATCATAGAATCACAGAATATCCTGATTTGGAAGGAACTTACAAGTCCAATTCCTTGGTTTGTTCCAGCCTTGCAGAGGCAGCTGGAAGCTGTATCCCTGATGATGTTCCCACCATGGTGGGTGACATGCCAGCATGTCATCATACATAAGCTGCTACCAGCAAGACACCTGGAAAGAGGCAGAGTCAAATAAAATATATTTCTGGCCAAGCAGCCCATCCCTTACACAGCTCCAAGCAGCTCTGACAGACCCCAGGAGAGGGAAAAGCAAGAAGTCATTCCTGAGAACAAATTTATCCTAGCTATATGTCATAGAGCATTCAAACAAGAATTTCCTCTTGCTCCTGCCTTCTTTATGCAGCACTTCTTCACCCAAACTCTTCCTGCCTTCTTTTGTACTCCCAGGCTTTTATGAGAGCTAACGAAATTCCTTCTCTAATTGTTTCTCTTAATGTAGAGGGGTCTCTTTCTCTGTTGGCAGTCTTGTTTCTCTGAATAGAGAAATATTACACCTTTCTTCCTTAAGTATGAGCCAAAAAAGCAAGAAATTCACCCCATTCTCCCTGGACACCCAGTTAATCCTCACAGACCACTTCCCAGTACTTAAGTGCAGTTTTACCTGCAACTCATCAAGCCAGGGAGGAACTATGTAAGTTCAGGTCTCATTTAGCCAAAGGGCCTCTTGAGAGTGTCCCTGCCTTGGCAGTTCAGATCCTAAGAGCCAGCCCTCCTCAAATAAATGGGAAAATGTAACTACATAGATAATGACATTTTTTTATTTTCTTATCTGCTGACGTGAGACTCTGCCTCTGGTGTTTTTTAGGATTCCACAGCTCTGCTGAATCCACCTACTAGATCATTCTACACATTTACTGCTCATCCAACTAAAGTTATTATTGGCATTAGAGTTAGAATTAGGCATTTACATTTCACTCTTGTCATTGCAGTGAAATCAAAGACCTAATACAATGCAGCCCCAGCCTTTCCAATTGTTGTGAGGACAGCAAACACCTCTGATGTCAAAGCTGTGTTTTAGGAATGACATCGCAGACATATTTAATCCCTGCTGTTTTTACCAAGCTTAATGGCACGACCCACAGAAATTCTTCTATCTCCAGCCCATCCAGCATTCCTCTGGCTGCACTGTACTTTTAGGGGGAAAAAAACATAAAGGTCATTCTGTTTTTCTGAGGCAGCTTCTCTAATATAAATGGAAAATTTGTGAGGGCTCACAGCAGGTTTTTCTACAGCCAAAGGACTCAGAGAGGGAAGTGGTTTTCAATAAGACATTATCAAAATCATCTTGGTAGTCCTGACTATCTGTGTGACGTGAATCAAGAGCGTAGGTGAATGAAGCCTGCATTCCAAGGGCCAGAGTGAATGACACTGAAGTGCTCACTTACAGCTCCTGGTGCTCCCTACTCCAGTGTGACACAGTCACCCGTAGCTGGGAGAGAGTGGATCACTCTGTGTGGGTCTCTTTCACACTCAGATATTTGTATAAATGCTTTGTATAAATGGTTCCACACTTACTGGGTCAGACAAAGACTGTTCCAGCACCTGTGTTATGAAGGGCCCACCGCACATCTGAAGTTGTAGTTTCAAATCCTGCTCTGCATCAGATAGAACACAAATTAGGAGATTAATTTCCCTTATTTCAAAGGAGTAACTGAACTTCTAGATCCCTGCTAGGAATATCTTTGAAAGGATTTCTCATTTTGACAAGAAATGTCAATAAACCTCTTCTAGGTAGAGTTTTATGGGAAAAATAATCTTTGGTCGAACGTGACTGGCACTGTTCTTTGGTGCTATCTCCAGTTCCTGTCTTGGGCAATACTTGCAATACTTTCCTGATATTTCCTCACTTCTGATCTACCTCTTTCCGTGGTTTGAACCACACCTTCCTCAAATTCCTCTCCTGGAAAAAGAAAGCTGACTCTGTAGTTTTTCTTTGGGACTTTCTTCTTCACTTCCCGAAGTGCAGCACAAGTACATACAGCTGACTTCCTTCTCTTGTGAAGTTCTTAACACTGACTTCTCCCAAGGGATAAAGATATTCCCAGTCTGGCAGTGCCACCATCTTCCTAGATCTTATCACTGCTATTCTCTTTCTCTCCTTTTCTGGGCTCACACCAGAATCAGTGCATGACTCAGGAGACCCTTGGAGTGACAATTTCCCTGTGTGCTTTGGTCCCACCACACCATCAGCTGCTGAAAAAGCCATGAAAAGAAAGTAACATCCACCACACGATCCTGGGGTGAATTAGAAGTTAACTGTGAATTCGCCTCCTTGGTACATTTCTGTGGGAAATGCCATTCCAAATTAAAAAGCAGGAGACATAATGGAAGCTCTCTCCTAGATTAAGATTTACCCTCGTGGGTCATTCCCCAAGTGTCCTCAGCCAGTGTACAGCAAGAATCCAGGCTGGAACACGGATGCACAAGTCACAGGCATACCCTGATGTCACACTTTAGAATATGTGGGAAAATTGACTTTGCTTCTTACTGTGCAAAGAGACTGAAAAAGCTCTTCAACCTTTGAAGCATCCTGTTGTTTGATTATGGGCACAGCATGCATGGGAGACCCCTTCCACAGTGTCCAAGAAAATGAGTTTCAGAGAATAGAGTGAAAGTAATGGCATTAATCATTCAAGAATATCAATGTCAGGACTTTATAATTTCAGGCACCTGGAGTTCAGCATAGCAAAGGTACCCTATAGCTATATAAAAATAAATTGGGAGACAAGCTGGTAAGGTGGAATATATTGACTCTTTGGGTGAAAATAGTGCTTCCCAGGAGACTACAGCAAAGTAAGGTGTTTGCTAGCTTTTCTATACTGAGAAAATCAGAACGGGAGTCAGTGGCGCTCACTTGGGAATAAGTGAGTTTACAAGAGTAAAAGGATTCAACACTGCCATTCAGCAGCCTTTGTTCTGCCATTCCTGGGGAACTGAGCAAACGAGAGGCAGTGAAAAGAGGTCTGGCTCAATGGTCATTCCTTCTGCTCTAAGATACAACAGAAACAAAATACACTGAGACACACACTGCACCCTTAATGCTGAATCCTGCCTGCTGGGTATTCGACTCCTTCCAGGCAGGGATGGGTGACTGTGTTGGGTCTGGCCTCATGCCAAGCAGAACTGGAGAGAAGTGGTTGAACTTCTGCCAGCTTCCCTCTTTGCTGAGTCAAGAGAGACTCAATGAGATGAGAATGTGGCCTTGTATGTTCAGTTCATACAAAATACTGAGGTCTGCAAAAATACAAAGCATTATGAGAGCAAATGAGCACCACCTATGACTCTGAGCTATTGAAATGAAGAAAGATGAATAGGTACATTTCAACAGTTAAGAACCCATCAAGGATAAAAAAATAATTCCTCCCTGTGCTGCAGAAATTGTTGAAATTGAGCTGCTAGAAGCTGATGTTTCTTTAAAAGGAAATTAACTTGTCCCCCCCACGTGCTATATGCACAATTTAAATTAACACAGAATAAATGAAGTTTTGAAATGCAAATGTGAAAATGAGTCAAGATGCATTATAAATAAAGTTTACATATGGTGATGACAAGTGTCATCACATCTAAGAAACATCCACCACACTGTTCAGAAAATCACTAATGCAGTTTGAATGCCTTCTTTCTTTAGTGAAATATGCATCAGTCAGATAGAAATACCTAAATAGCCATATCCTCTACAGTTATAAAACATTAATACTTGCTTTGTGTTGCTTCTCTTCATTACTATTTTTATGATACTGTTCTTTAATTTTTTTAGGAGATGACATTTAAAGGCAGCACTTTAACACAACAAACAAGTGTTTCTTGCAAACTTTCCTGCTGTTTACATGCCCTGCATCTCAGATCAATGCCTCTTGTAACTGTTTCTGAAACATCCAGTATTTCTTGATATGCACACCCCAAAATTGATACCCATCCCCAAAATCCACCATCAGCTCTGTTTTGGTTCTGATGCACTTCTCCCAGGGCCTCTCTAACCTCTGCCCATGGCCCAGGACCTATCCCAGCCCATCTCAGGGACATCGGTCCCTTCCCCAGCAAGGCCATAAGGTGCCAGTCCACCGAGTGATGTCTCAGCATCAGCCCATCTTGTCCCCACAGAAGTGCCTGTGCCCTGGGATGGGGCTGCACAGCCCCACCAGGGGAGTGTCCCTGTCCCCATCCCCCAGAGAGTCTCTGTCCCTCGCTGTGCTCAGCTACGACCTTACCGCTATCGAACAGAGTGGAAAAGATTATTCTGCAAGAACACCTTTCTGCTTATGCACCACAATGTTTGTTTTCCCTGCAGCAACATGACATTGTTGGCTCAATTTCAGTAGCCCCCAGATCATTTCTTGCAGAACTGCTATTTAAGCAGCTGTTCCCCATCATGTGCCAGTGTAACCGATTATTTCTGCTTATATGCAGTACCTTCCACTTGCCCCTAGTGAATTACATCTCCTGTTCTTTTCTTTGTTTTTCTTGCCCATATCTTGAGTTAGCCAATATTATTTTTAAATCTGGTTTTGCCCTTCAACTACAGGTGCTACTGTTTGTCCTGGTACTTAGTAAGTACAGAACGTATTCTGTCACACAGGCTTTTAACTCTGGTAGACATTTTAATGCGTAAATAATGCAATGCTACTGAAGTTTAAAAAAGTCAATGATCTATGAACACAGACAAAATGGTCTACCAGGATGTTTGTTAAGAGTTTCTGAATATAGCTGGCTAAAACATAGAAGCTGAATGATCGGGAGTACATTTGCTGTTGGTGTGGTTTTGGGCAACTCTCAGTTCAAACCTGGAAAAAGACCTCATTTTCTGTCTTGAATTTGTGGCACTAAAGCTTCACCACATTGCCAGCCTCCTGCTAACATACCATCAGCTTCTGTAAAAATTATGAAAGATACTAACTTTCCCCCTAACTATTTAAATGTTTCCTTACCATAATTCCTGAAGAAATCTCAGTAGGTGTCAAGTGATATATAAAGGCCATTGCTAAACACAGTGGTCACTGTTTCTTCACTATGTCTAAGTGATGCATCCCATCCTGAGCTGCAAATCCATTGGAACTGGAAATGTTTTGTTAATATAGATTTATCAAGAGAGTTATACGAGGAGGTTGTAGTCACAAGCTGAATTCAAAGAAAAAAATCATATGCAAAAGCTTAGAGCAATCAAAAATGCACTGGGCTTTCATTTCAGAGGCATCTCTCACTTTATGATGTGAATTTTATTGGAATAACACTTGGGATCAACAGGCAGAAGTATCCCAATGTTCCTTTACTGCTAAAACAAAATGTCTGAGCTGCTGCATGATGAAAACATCCACTGGAAATGTCTTGATTAAAGAGATGCCAAAAAACTTAGAGCAGAGTCTAGTGCAACGTGGAATTTCCTCCTTACAAAGCACTGGAATTTAAGATATTTTGTCTCCCATTATGAGTCCAGAACAAATAATTTTGTGTGCTTCCTCATATAACTGAGAACAGCCACAACCATCCCCTGTGTAAGTTATTGATGGTGCCGCTGTAAATAATCACAATAACATTACCTATAGCTTAATTCTCATATGGAGCTGTTTAACTTTGATTTAATGTCATATAAGCATCTTAAGCATTTTCCATGCTTGTTTCCTTGATATTTGGATGTTTTGCAGGTCCCTGTATTAGCTGGCAATGAGATTTTGTTCTCCGTGGCTCTAAGGAACCTCCCAATGCTGAAAGCAGAGTAGGTGCAGGCTTTAAGACTGCCATTGCCTTTTCTTGTCATGTAAGAGAAGATCAAATTAATCTCGTGTGTAGGGTAGACCACCTACAGATCATTCTTAAATCTTCATCTGAAGCACCAGAAAGCTGCTATTGCTATCAAAAGTCCTACAGCAAATCCTGCAACACTAGAAAATGACAGGTTTTGGTGATTTGGAGAAATTCAATATCAAATAGATAGCTCAATCATGAATCTATTATCCTCCCCCTATGCCAAGGAAAATGTTACTGAATGTAAAAACAAGATAATAGAATGGAGAAACAAGTGCTCTGCTGAGCCCATACACATTAATAGTATCATTTCAGAGAATGACTAAAGATTGCCATGAGTCAACGATTCCTCCTAAACATTTTGTCTAAGCACACCTACCATCCCAGCTTGACTGGCAACGAGCAGATTAACATGCTTCAGTTATGATGGCAGCTCAGTTTGAAATAAATCACTATTAACAGCAGCACACCAGGCATCAGTGCTCTCTCTGTCTCACAGCCAGTCACCTAAAGGGTTATTTTGCATACTCTCCATTTCCCAATGCAAGAAACCTTCATAAGGAAGACAAGAGAGTGAGGGGCAAGAGTTGTGTGGGGAAAAGAACTGCTGAGGAACCCAGCTGAATTAAAGCCTGCATTTGTCTGCAGGCCAGCAAATTGGAGTCCTACACATTCACGCATGCAAAGTATCTGATGAAGCAATGTTTCAAAAACACAAGCCAGAGTCTTTCAGAAACCTGCCTGGCACCCTGTCAACTCAATTAAGAGCTGCTTGAGAACTCAGCTCAGGGGTCTGATTCTAAGATGACACAGTGAAAGTCTTTTTTGGCCCAGACTCCCAGCATTTTTTTAGTTTTAGCATCCTTGAACCCAAATATGCCTGAAAACCCGAGTGATAGTCCCAGGGCTTCCAGCTTCCCTGGTTAGTGAAACAGGGATGTAAAGAGAGGAGTTCTCAAGAGCCTAATAATTGGATTCATATTTTATTTAAAAACGGAACATAATTCTTTTCCCCCAGACAGAAGAAGGGGGAGAAGGAACAAAAGGAATTTCCTTTCCTTTGGACATATGAAGGTTTCTAGGTTTTGTTCCTGTTCCAAGGTTTAATACATGCACATTAGCACATGCATACACAACCGTAACAGACTTTCCCCCCTTTGATGTGGCTGACAGAGGGATTTCCTCTTAGGATATGTCTTATACTGTGGTAACTGCAGGATACTGATCTGGATGGATTCAAAATCTCATACAATATAACGTTTCCCTATTTGAAGCCTAATTAGATTTATTGTATACATCCACAGGAAACATCTCCATCCTGTAACAAGAAAAACACTTTGAGATCTGATTGTTAAAACCTCTAAATCAAGCTAAGAATTATTATTCCAAGTGAAAAAGTTATACAGAATAGCCTTATGTGTGCTTTTTTTTGGTTCTAGTTTCTTTTCAATGTCTCGAATTCAAATCTCCTTTCCATTATTAATTTCAATTGTAGTTTCACCAATCAGACTATCACACCTAAGACTTGCTGCTTCAAGAAAATCAAGAATAAAATGTTTATAAATGGATTTTCTGCTGTGGATTATAAAGATTTCACTTTAGAGGTGAATCTAATATTAATTTCCTTTTAACTTCAGTTGCAATTAACATGTAAGTCAAAGAAAAAAAAGTAAAAATCTCTCAAAAGAATCCCAGGAAGTATCAAGAACCTATCTACTGCTTTTTACAAAGTATGATTCATTCAGCAGTGCAGGTGCTCCAGGGATTTAACAGCATTACAGGGGAGTGATGGTGTGCACAGGAGAGAGAGATGAGCCAAGAAACAGCTGCTTTCTAAAACCTGGTTGGGAAAGAGTGAAAGGACAGAGGGAAACTTCTGGGTGGTCCAGAGGGCAATGTGAAGGACAGCAGTTCTGTTTTGGGAAGGTTTTTTTTTTTCAAATTCTCGAAACTGCACTTGATTCTGAGTTCAGATAAAAGCCCTCCTTTCCTAATGAGAAAGAACAGTCCTTTCTAGTCTTTATTTTTTAATTTGCTCCATCATGTTTCATCTCTAGTTCTGAAAAAAAAACCAGACCAAAACCCAACCAACCAAAAACCAGAAAAACTCTATCACCCATAGGAAAAAATTGAAAGAATTATTTGATAATGAAAAACTTAAATTCACTGTCTTAAAAATTTGGGTTTTTTTCTAGGATCTAAAAATTTCCATTGCTTTTGCAATTGCTTATCTAGACAGACCTCTTTTTCTAGCACAAAACAGCTATTCCTGGTCAGCAGCAGTGCCCACAAAGTCTTCAGTAAAAGATTTTCAGTGGTCACAGCTGCTAATCCATTTCCAAAACCAGAGCAAGAGCTGGGTGGGTGGGTAAAGAACGGACTCAAAAGAGGGAGGCAGGAAACGCAGCTCCAACCATTGGTTAAAAGGTGTATTATTCATCTCCAAGCCCTTATTTCCCTTCATATAACCCACATTTACACCATCTTCTGACCTTTTTATGTGGTTATATGTATCTGTGAAGGGAGGGAGAGATAAGAAATTTATTTGCATGTGAGGGAACTGTTTCTTCACAGCATGGAGAAGCAATAAAATTGACATTTCTTGCTGCCTCTTCATACTCTGATCTATTTTTTTTTTTTTGCTTTTTTTGGTCCTTTTATTTATTTCCCCCTTCCTTGTGGTATCATTGCAGTATGCAATAATTTAGTTTCATTGCTAGAAAACTTTAAAATATTTCATTGATTTTTTACTGTACTGAAAAAGAGTTATCTGCAAAGCACAGCAAATGTTGATTGTTTCCATCATGTGACAAGTTATGTGTGTTCATCCTCCTTCTCTCTGATGTTTCAGTCCATGAAGCCTTGTGTTTCTTTTACCATGGCTTTCATTAATTAATCTAAATGCTTTTACTAACCAGTGTTGCAATTTTTAATCCATTCCCTTATGCCCTGTGTTTGCTTTTGTGCAGACATCATATCGGGATACACATTCGTCTGAGGAAAGTGATAGACAGGGTTTTAAAAAGAAGACTCAATCAGTGCCAGAAGTTGTTGGGGTTTTTTTTTGTTTTGTTTTTGTTTTTGTGGGGGGTTTTTTGTGGTTTTTTTTTTTTTTTTTTTTGGTAGTATTAGAATGTCTAAATTGTTGAATTGTTGCCAAGGAGAAGAGGAAAAAAAGAAAAAAAAAGAAGGAAGGAGTTATAGGAACAAAAAAACAAACCACCAAACAGGTAAGGAGACAATTCCAAGCTAATTTACTCATATTGTCTTTTCCATCATTACTGAAGTTTCACATTTTGTGTGTGCATGAAGAGATACAGTAGTTTCCTATCAATTGTTCACTTTTTCTTTCTTAAATCATTTTGTCAAATCCATATTTAAATAAAAAAGATGTATAATAAGACAAGTTCCTTCATAATGTGTTGGATATGAAGCCATTTTTATTGGAGAGCCCTAGAGAGCTTCGCAGAGCACGGTGCCAGGTTTGCAATCCTGAGGACATAAATAGTCCCACTAAAGTGAATGAGATCATTATTTGCATGATTAAATATCATAACATTAAACTGTACATAAATGCTATTGCTGTGGGTAGAGAGGGGGAAGGAGGAGAGGAGTGTGACATAAACTTTCAGGTGACAGAAGAGGAATGAATTCTGCCTGATTTCATCCTTCAAAAGCCTTCTAGTGACAGTATTATTTTTAAATGGCTTTTAGTGATTTTGTGACACTGCCAAGTCATTTAGCTCTATTAAAAAAAAAAAAAAAATAAATCCAATAGCAGCAAAAACTGAATAATGCTCAGTATTAATCTAGTGCCAACTGAGTTTGGGACTTATAGGACTTTGTGTGTGTGTCTGTGTGAATTTACCTTTTTGGACCCCCAGCTCCTCCAGCCTTCATTGGCAGCCACGACTTTGGCAGGATCACCCCTCTCCTGCTCCTTGGGATGGTCAAGCTTCCTCCTTGCTCTGCAGAGCCAAGAGCATTGCTGCCGTGGGTGCCAATGCTCAGATCTTTCCCCCTCTTGGTCACCCTCCACAAAGGTGCTCAGTACTCCTGAGGCTGACTAAGAAAAAAGTGCAAGAAATGAGCACACCGACTGTTACCTAAACGCTCTACACTGCTTTGCCATCACCACTGAAGAGAGAGTAGGCTCACCAAACACACAGATGGCACAGAGCTGGGGAGGGCTGCTGGCATGGAGGAGGACAGGTTTAGTTTTCAACATGTTCTATTTCAAATTTGGCATACAGGGTGGAAAAAACAATGCATTCCAGTGAGGGCAAATGCAAGATAATTCATGTAGGCTGTTATGCACATATGGAGCAAGTGACACCTGCCCAGGCCTTGAGGACAGCAAAGTTTCAGTAGGTCATCATTTCTGGATAAGCCTGTGATGAGAGGAAGACAGATATGTCCCAGGATGTATAAATAGGAGTGCAGATCCTGAAACATAGTGTTAGATATAAGACAACTTTCTACTGTAGAAAGAAGAACCAAGTTGAGTTGTATGAATTTCACAGAGGGGGAAGAAAGAAAGAAAGAAAATAAAATCATGAAACAAGGGTATATAATCCAGAACAAACAAAAAAGGCCAGAGACCTAGAAAATGTAACCCATGGGGGGAAAAATGACAGAAATTACGTTATTTAGTCTAAGCACTGAGGAAGGGAAGAGAGAATGGATGAAAGAGACATTCATTAAATATGCATAGACTACTGCCAGGATAATCTGTCCCTGTTCATGGTGGACAGGACAAGAAGTGATGTGCTTAGTGAATGCTGCAAGGAATGTTCAGGTTAGATATGAAAATGATAAGGATGGAGAAGCATAAAAATAGACTGCCTGGGGAAGTACAGAGCCTCTATCACAGGAAAAATGATGAGTAGAGCTCACTCTGCCATGAGGCAAAGGACCCTGCCATCACTGTGATTCAGTGAATACTGTAACATTAGAGGTCTGGGATGTCCCTATCTTGGTTTCATTTTATCTTGTTTGAATGGGGGTCTCCTTAAGTTTCAATACATATTTGTTTCCTTTTCTTTTGATTTATCATGATTTATGTCAAGCAATCTAAATGAAAAAGATGCTTTCTTTCTGTGCTCGAGGGTAATAGCACTAATAATTATAATTTCTTTTATAAAAGTTTCTCGGTTTTGGAGACAAAGTTTCAGGAGGAAGCACTCCAGGATGAGTGCCTCCTCCCCAAGGAAAAAGGCTTCCCCTCTTCCCTCCACCAATGAAACAAATTAACCACAACAAATGAAAGTGGAAAAAAAAAAACTGAACTATTTATTAACACAGGAAAAAACTGAACTATTTATTAACATAAAATGAAACTGGGAAAAAACAAAGAGGGGAAGAAAAGGAATAGGGTGCCCGCAAGGAGCTGACAAGAGGTCCCCCCAGTCTCTGGGAAGGGGAAGAGGAGTCCACTCAGCAACCTAGAGAGCAGATGGAAAAAAGAAACCTCGTTGACTCTTGAATGCTGGTCCTCCTCCTCACAGCAGGTGAAGCCGGTGGAATCCAGTGGCTCTGCCCCTTCACTCACTGGCATGGCCTTCCTTGGAGTTCGGGCCTCACCAGGGCCACCCCGCAGGCCTGACGGGGCCACCCCACAGGCTCCCTGGGCAGGAGAGGAAGGAAGGAAGATAGGGAGGCCAGGGGGAGGAAAAGAACAAACAAACAGAACATTTTTCCTAAGTTAGCAGGGAAAAGCAAGGTAGAGAGCCGAGAGCCGAGAGCTGTCAATGCCTCCATCTCTCCCCAGGCTGTTGGACTGAGCCACTTTCACAGCTGGGGCCATTGGACTGAGCCTGCAGGTGCCAGTTCAGCTGAACCAACGCCAGCTCTGGCCCTCCCCCCTGGGTCCGTCGGCCATTGGACTGAGCCGCCAGGTGTGGGTTCAGTTGACCCAATGGTCAGTTGGTTAACTGACCCCTGGCTCTGCCCCCCCCCACCAGGTTCATCTTAAGTAGGCAGGTAAGGAATAATGTAGCTTCTCAATGTCACCCCAGGACAAAAAGAAATATATATATTTGTGTAAGATTTCTCCTTACAGTACCATTTTCATCTTGAAGTAGTGCTACAATTTCCATGGGATTTATCTAGGAGCAAGGATATGTGTCTCTATTACTATTGTGAAACTAATATTAACCCTTTCCAGGTTAACAGGGTCATGCTGAACCATGGGAGAGACCCATCCCTGTTTACAAAAACACCACTATTTCCTTATCTGGGCTCTTGAGAACAAGAATTTCCTCTGCTTATATCTTACAAAACCTGCCTCACACATGGGACACAGACTTGGCTGGAGTTCCTAAATCTATTGTAGTGCTAACACAGAAACAATCAGTGAAATCCTTCCTAAATCTCCATGTCTTCCTGACAATAGTAATAATAATAATAATAATAAAAGGTAAATTAAGCAACGACAGCTGGAGGGGCATTCATGGAGGCTCAGGCCCACTGGAAGTCAGTCATCACATGCCATATTTAAGCACCCCAATTCCCAACAAGCCATAGCTCCTAGTGGGGTAGTCCAGCTCCCTTCCAGGCAGTACCTCTGTCTGCACACATCCCTGCTGCTGTCAGAAGGCAGCTGTGTATTTCTCTCAAAGGGTTCAGCAGGCATCACTCTTATTTTTTGAAACAGAGAAAACACCTCTCGTTTATTTGTCATAGTCTAATGTGTAGACTATATATGCTTCAGCTGCTTCTAGTAGCACGGTTTCAGCTCCAAAACAGGAGGTTTCAGCCTTGTCCCGAGGACAGGATTCAGACACTTTAACAAGGTTTACTCTGGGCAGAGAAGGAATGGGAGAGGTAAAGATGGATACCTCTTCCTGTCCAGGCTGTGCCACCGTGCACAAGGAATCCAGGTTTGCTGGCATAGAGTGACTCCACAAGCGGAGGAGCAGGAACAATTTCATCTGCCAGCGTGGGGAGTGAGGAGTGGCTTTAACTCCAAGCTCTGTGCATGGGACAGTTTCTGTTATTTCTTCAGTGTCTTTAATGTAAATGTTGTCAGGATAGGAGCCATCAAACAAACATTCACTTGACACAAGGGTGGTCAGAGCCACAGTCCTGGCAGTGACTGCACCCTTCCGAGAGAGTCTGAACTTGCCCAGGCAGAGGTGGAGGGGTTCCCAGGGCTCCCCTATCCTGGGCAAGTGCGCTCGCTCCCAGCAAGGCCTGAGGTTCTCCCTTGTGCAGGGACAAAGGAGTGTCCGGCTGCAGCACCAGCTCTCACTGGGCGTTGTGGATAGACGCATCTGTCAGGCAAGGCGGGACAGTCCGGGGCACCTAGAGAAGAGCAGCTCGGAGAAACTTAAGTGACGCTTGAAGGAGCCTCCTGGGACCAGGGACCTGCTCTGCGGCACCCCCCACCCGCTGTGCCCCTCGCAGAGTCGCGGCTGCGGCTGCTTTAACCGGGCCGGGGGGGTGCGGGCAGCCCCGCCGACGTGGCGGGCATCAGCTGACCGCGCCGGGCTCTGCCTCCTCCCGGGCCGCCCGCCCGCACCTCCGCTCCGGCGGCGGCAGCGGCTCCGCCGCGCTGGTCCCGCGGCTCCCGGGCAGCACCCGCAGCCAGCTCCCTGCAGCCACCACGCTCCCTGCGCTTTGCCTTCGCCCCTTCCTCCCGCTCCTCCTCCTCCTCCCTGCCGCCGGGGAAGCCCCTGAGCCGGAGCACTCCCTGCCCCGACTCGCGGAGAAGTTGGGATGCTCCCATCCGGCTTCCTAGAGCTCTGAGTTTAGGGCGGGATTTTGATTCCCCGCACTTTCGATATTTTTAGATTTGGTTTTTGATGTGATTTTTTTTCCTCTTGTCTTTCTTTCTTTCCCCCCTTTTTCTCCTGTTGCCAAGCAAGCCGAGTGTCTGCGATGGATGGGAGCCCCGAGCCCACCCCGGGCAGAGGCGCCCCGTGAGCCAGGGGCATGCCCCGCCGCCGGGGTGAAGCGGGCGGGCAGCCCCCGGCCGGCGGCTCCGGCGCCGTGACCGAGGATGCCCGAGACCTGGCCGCCTCTCCCCTCCTGCCCGAGCTCGCAGCGCTGCCGCTGACCGCAGTCGCGGGAATTACAGCAGCTCCCGGGCACCAGACGTCGGACCGGAGCCCCGGGACCCCCGGAGACAGGAGCTGCCCGCTGTGACCGGCTTCGCAAGGCGGCTGCCCCCACCGCTCCGTGCCTCCGGCCTCCGGATGGGGCCGAGGATCGCCCACCGGGCAGCGGGGCTGCGCCCGTAGATGCTCCGCTCCTGCCTCCTGCACCTCCTCTCCGGACCCGCGGCTCGGTTTCCCCCCCGCGCACCGCCCCGAGGAGGGCGCGCACCGAGCCCGCCGGGGCTCCGGGGCTGCGCCGCAGCCGCGCTGCGCGGGATGCGGCTCCGCGGGGCGCCGCGGGAGCGGGCACGGGGCTCGGGCCGCCTGCGCTGAGCCGGCGCAGCCGCCCCCTGGACCCCGGCGGCCAACCAGCCCCGCCGCCAGCAACACCGCCAGACCAGGGACCTGCCTATAAATGTGATCCCCGCATCGCCACCCCGCCGCCACCCGCCCTTCGACATCCCCTCCCTCCTCTCCCGCGGTTCCATCCCTCCCCCTGCTCCCCTCCCCAAAGACGGTGTGTGCCCCCCCGCCCCTGTCCCCCCCCCGCGCGCCGGTGCTCTGCCCCCCGCCAGTCACCGCCATGGAGCTCTCGGAGGTGCGGTGCCTGAGCGACAGCGATGAACTTTACACCATCAACAGGACTCCCCCCGGCAGCGGCAGACCCCAGCGGCTGCTGTGGCAGACGGCCGTGCGCCACATCACCGAGCAGCGCTTCATCCAGGAGCACAGCAGCAGCAGCGGCGGCAGCAGCAGCGGCGGGGGCAAGGGCTTCAGCTCCGACGAGACCTGCTGCCCCAACCACCACCCGCACCCGCCGCACCACCACCACCACCTCCGGCGGCAGTCGGCCGGACGGAGTTTGGGGAGCGAGCGCCACAACAACGGAGGCACCAAAGTCTTCCCGGAGGGCACAAACAGCAGCGGAGACTTGGGCTTTCTGCCCCTGGACTGTGCCCCCAGCAACTCCGACTTCTTCCTCAACTGGGGCTATACATATCGCGGAGTGATCTTCCCCACTCTCCGCAACTCCTTCAAGTCTCGGGACTTAGAGCGCCTTTACCAGCGCTACTTCTTGGGTCAACGGCGCAAATCTGAAGTGGTCATGAACATCCTGGATGTGCTGACCAAGCTGACCCTCCTGTTCCTCCACTTGACCCTGGCCTCTGCTCCCATGGACCCCATTAAGGGCATCCTCTTGGGCTTCTTCACTGGCATCGAGGTGGTGATCTGTGCCTTAGTGGTGGTCAGGAAGGACACGACCTCGTACACCTACCTGCAGTACAGCGGTGTTGTCACTTGGGTGGCCATGGCCACACAGATTCTGGCGGCAGGACTGGGCTGTGGCCTCCTTGGGGACGGCATTGGTTATGTGCTTTTCACACTTTTTGCGACCTACAGCATGCTCCCACTGCCACTTACCTGGGCCATCCTGGCTGGACTGATCACCTCTGTCCTGCAGCTCGTCATGCAGCTGGTCATCCCCAGGTTCGCCATGACTTCCCTCAACCAGGTACCGTGGTGAGGAGAGGGTGGGAACAATCCTCTTTTTCCATCACCATGGGTGAGAGGCGTGGGGTGTCCCAAAGGGTTGCTTCCCTTTTAATCAGGGGCTCAGAAGTTAATTACCTGGACGGGAGATCATAGGCAGAAATCAACCTTCTTGCCTCCTCCTCTTCAGTCTCCCATTGCCCATCCCAGTGCTTCACCTCAAGCTGGAAGTTGGGACACTTTCTAACCACTGTGTCCCCTCTGCTTGTATATTCATGACACTGCTGTCCCTTGAAATTACACTGGGGAGAGAAGCTCCTGGGGCAAGTGGGAATGATGGGTCATTTATTATTCCCCTCCCTGACTTCCAGCAGTGGTTTGGGGTTTGAGGTGATCTGTCTTGGCCAAACTATCCCAGTGCTCCCATTTTACTTGCTCATGAGCATTAACTCTGTGTCTGCTGGGGAGCTGATACTTTTATATATGAGGGCATCTTGATCTGAACCTATGGGAAAACAGGAACAAAGCATGCTGCTCTTTTGCAAGGAGAAACCAGTGAAACCTGAGTGAAACCAGAGCAAAGCTCCCCCAGGACATTTGGTGTGAGGTCCTAGGCTGTCTTAGAGGACACTAAGAAGCCTTTTCTGTTGATGGTCAAAGGGCAAACATTGTGCTGAATCCTTACAAGTGATGTCTAGGACAGAGTGCTGGTGACATGGTGGAGTGCTCTGTGGTGCAGACTGCTGAGAGGCGCTGGGCAAGATGGGTCTGAGGGGTTAAAACCAGGTCTCACCTGACTTCACACTCAGATGGCTTCTTCTAGAGAAAAGTGAGAATGCACCAAACTCCCTGCAAGGCAAGAAAACACTGGGTAACTAGGACAACTTAATCCCAGAGATTCTTGTTGCTCCCTTTCCCCTCCCTTCCCAGACTGTCACAGCTCAGTGCTACCAGTATTTCATAGCAGATTGTCATCTCCATTTTGCTTGCTCCACAGACTCGGGGAGAAAAGGGTGGAGATACTGTCAGATAATCCTGAAAGGAGGGAGGGTATGGAGGAATTTGTTGCCAGTGGCATGTTGTTTACATGAGTGCTGGGACGTGCAGCTGGGAAGTGATGATATTGCGCTTGGAAGTTTTTATGAGCATGATTCTTGGGACATATTTACCTGCCTTAGACCCTGGTGTCTGAAACCCCTGCCCATCCCCTTACTACATGCACTTGTTAGCTGTGGGATGCCTGACCTCATGCCCCAGTGATTGGGCTCACCCTGTTTAGGGAAAAGCTGTCCCGGTGTGTTGTGCCTGGCTGAGCCCTGTGGATGTGAGACAGTTAGGCTGTGGCAAAGCTGCTGCCCAGTCCTTGGAGATGTGCTGATGAATGAACTGCAGCTGTGTGCCATGTCCTACTCCCATGCACTGCTGGTGCTATTAGTGATGGGTCAAAGGCTGTGTGAGTTGTGCTGATTTCTTAATTTACTTCCATGTCTTCTCCTGGAGCTATGAGTAATGCGCTGCTATCTCATTACGCACAAGTATCACAGCTGTTTAGCTGCTGCACACACACACACATTTCCCACAGACATTTCCCAGGAGAGATCCTAATATCTTCATTTTGCAGCCAGTTGTGTGAACGAACTGCCTTGAAGCGGTGCACAATGACAGATTACCAGCCAGATGATTGCCTTCATGAACTACATATATAAATCTCCTTAACAGGATCCGCGCAGCTTGTCACACGTCGGTGCTGTTTTACACCGACTCCCGCCTGCCCAGGGATCGCTTAACATCGCCCACCTCTTCGGCCCTTTGCCTCCAGCCCCTATGGGAGAGGCCGGATCCTTCCCCGCCCCGGGGCTGGCTCCCAGGCCGATGCAGTGGAGCTCAGGGGGGTCGGGAGCCGCTGGCTCGGGCGCGGAGGGCAGCGCGGCGGGATGCGCGGAGAGCAGCGCGGCGGGATGCGCCGGGCGCGGATGGCAGCGGGATGCGCGGAGGGCAGCGCGGCGGGATGCGCGGGGCGCAGAGGGCAGCGGGATGCGCTGAGGGCAGCGCGGCGGGATGCGCCGGGCGCGGATGGCAGCGGGATGCGCGGAGGGCAGCGCGGCGGGATGCGCGGAGGGCAGCGGGATGCGCTGAGGGCAGCGCGGCGGGATGCGCGGGGCGCAGAGGGCAGCGCGGTGCGCGGGGCACGGAGCGCGGCTCCGAGCGCTGTCCGCCCGCGCGGTGCTGAACGCGGCCCCAGGGCTCCCTCCAGCGGCCCCGCGGGGACGGAGCCGCCCGCGCCCCGCGCCCGCCACGGCCCCAACCCCACGGCCCCATCCCCCAGCCCCAACCCCACGGCCCCGTCCCCACGGCCCCATCCCCCCCGGCCCCACCCCCAAGGCCCCAACCCCACAGCCCCATCCCCACGGCCCCATCCCCCCCGGCCCCATCCCCCCCGGCCCCATCCCCAAGGCCCCAACCCCACAGCCCCATCCCCACGGCCCCAACCCCACGGCCCCATCCCCAAGGTCCCAACCCCACAGCCCCACTCCCCCAGCCCCAATCCCACGGCCCCATCCCCCCAGCCCCAACCCCACGGCCCCATCCCCAAGGCCCCAACCCCACAGCCCCATCCCTCCGGTCCATCCCCCCGGCCCCATCCGCACGGCCCCAACCCCACGGCCCTATCCCCCCGGTCCATCCCCCTGGCCCCATCCGCACGGCCCCAACCCCACGGCCCCATCCCCACGGCAGGACGGGCCAGGGCTCGGCCCCGGGGCAGCTGGACCTGGTGCCCGGCTGAGGAACAGCCCTACTTTGGCACTTTCTAGTGTTGCACCATCTTCTTACTTTTTGCAGAGGGTTGCTGAGCCCTTTCGAGTGTTAGCGAGTGAGGGCTTTTGCAGCTGGTGAAGGATATATAACTATTGCTTCACAGGTGAACACAGAGAATTTTAATGACTGTGTCATCAAGGTTATGTAGGAAATCTTTGGGGCAACAAAGATTCCTTCCTCCTGTAGGAAAAGATATTCTCTTTTATCACAAGGCTTTTTTCTCAGGTAAAATACAACATCTTCCCTTCAAAGAGGGCTTACAAGTCTAAATTAACTATTTGATTATGGAGCAATACCTGTGAGCATCTTGCTCTGCCTCAGGATGCAGACAGATGCTTACACCGGACTAAAACCAGGAATTAAAGTATGCAATGAGAGAAAAAGCAGGTGGTAAAACCCTGATCATGGTACAAATAACAGGTTTTCCACTTTTTTTTTTTTGAGATCAGGATTTCATGAAGGGAAAATACTGAATTCAGTTCTGAACAGAAAATATTGGCTACCCTGGAGTCAATTTAGTACTGTACCCGGTAGCATCCATGGGCAAAATGCTTGTGATCCTCTTCTCAGTCATGCAGATATAACTCATCTATATGTCTCATAAAGTTGCAACAATGTACACAAGTGGAAAAATCAAGTGCTTTGATGTATTTTCCCCTATCCACTTCATTATTCTTAGTTTTCATTGATAAGTTTGTTCACAAGCAGTTCAAACCATTAGTAATGCTGAATACAAGCATGCAGTACTACTGCCTGGTTCACTATTTATTGTAGTTATCATGCACTATCATGAATACAAATAATACTCACTGTTCACCTTTTTTTCTTGCAGTAACACTTAAGATGTCACCTGATTTTTCTTGCCTTGCATCTCAAAATTAATTTGAACCAGCATCCTAGAAAAAGGTGAAGGAGAAATACTGCCTTGAAACTAGATTTTCTTAAAGTGACAAGAACAAAAAAAACAAATGTAGACTAAGTAATTTCATTCCTGACAAGTGCTGGGTGTTTCTGGGGGGATGTGACCACTCTTAAACTCAGCTGATCCCAGCCTGAAATGCTGAGGAATGTGCTGCTGCTCAGCTTAAAGAGAACCATGAATAAGAATCTGGTACCATGACTTAGGTAAAGGCTGCACTGGTACTCACTTGAGATTGGGTCAGGAAGCAAATGAGAAATGAAAGGTCTTGCTGGTAAAAAAGCGCAGTGCATGGATTTGTGTGCCTGGCCAGATACTATGCTGGGGCATAGTGTTTGTCTCTGACACTCCCCAAAATGAAAGTTTTATTTGTATTGCATTCATTATGACTTTTTCCTGGGTAATAATGCATGCAATCCAAAATTTCAAAGACCATACATGTGTTTCAGGCATATGGGGAAGAATAAACAACTCAGAGCTCCTTCATGTTATGTAACATAGGCAGATGATAATATAGATATGAATTTTGACAGGCTTGAAATTATGTAAGCTACACACATACTCTGGATTTTAATCCTCTACCTTTGTAGTCTTCATTCACGTGAGCAAATTCCACCGGAGTCAGGAAGACTACTCTCATTAATAAACCACCTTTATAATGGATACCTTGAAGAACCAAGTCCTAAATTATGCATATTAAATAAAACTTTAAAAATACATTTAGAAATAACCTTGAAGTGGCTAATACTAAGACTGAGTAAGCTCATTCTTTTTCCTCTGTCTTTCCTAGTCTAGGCAGTTCTGTGAATTAATTTTTCCTTGCTTATTTTTTCCCCAAAATCTCTCTCAGGGTTATTAATAAAGGAAAAGGCAAAATTCATGAAGTCACAAGGAGCCCTACAGAGATAAATCTGTGTAATTGTACAATGGAAACTGACAGCTTTTGCGTGCGTATTTCAGTTATATATTTTCCAAAATCTGATCGTAGATATCAGTATATGAATATATACAAAACACACTCATCTCTTCAAAATTTCTGCTAAATGCTTGTGGAAAATCTATTAAATCTGCAAAATATAAGCACATTTCAAAGTTAGCAACCATTTGAGAAGCAGAATCAAAGCATTCCAGCTTTATCCCCATGTTTACTTTTGTAGCATCATTTGCTATGTATTTTTCTGCTGTAGTCTTTTGTGGGCGACTTATAACCTGATTGTGTGATTTTAGACTGGATTACGAACTGCTTTCCTTTTATATCCTGTAATATCACCTGACCAGTATCAGTGGGTCACAGCCTAATTAGATTAGAATTGGATACACTTTTCTCTGAAGCAGCTGCATCATTGTTGCACTAAGTAGGGCAAATGCACTAAGTATATTTACAATTTGATGATTAATTGTCTCCGATATGCAAGAACTCAGGCAAAACCATGAATGAAACCTTCTTTCATCAGTGAGTTTCAGCTTACAACAGTCAGTGTGCTTGTTTTCACTAAAACTTACTTTGCTTGATTTGATGTGACATTATTTCTGCTGTTGGAACAATCCTGGGTTGCTTTCAAGGGTTTGTTTATTGCTTGTTTGTTGTTTTTCGTGGCCTAGAAAGAGGCATATGCTCCAAAACAGCAACATCTAATGCAAAATAATCACACACCAGAGCACTGCACTTAGAGCTGACAGTCAAGAGCAGATCATGTTTGAATGATCCTTATTAGCCTGTACAGAAGACTGAAGGGGATAAACATCTCCAGTTCAGCTTCTTACTGCACTTCTCAACACTGTCAATGATGTCATTGAAACAGGAAAGGCAAAACTGGAACTGCTCTATGGATTCTCCTTTTTCTAGGAAGCAGAGAAGGTGCGGTGTAGAAGGACTTCTCCTTACCTTTTCCGTATTTCCAGAATATCTGACCATGTGTATGAAATAAACTAGAGTGTTTCATGTAAAAGGTGAAATTCAGTAAACAGAAATTATGTTTTTAAATTAATGCTCGGATTGATGGATCCTCTAAATCTGAAAATCCTCACTCAGCTCCTCCCTGGCACTCCACCCCTGCAGGCACAATGTGTTAAGGTCCTGACAAGTGGTCAGAGCAGTGGGTGGGGAATGAGCTGAAAGACTGCAAATGGGTGGTGGCAAATGGTTCCTTTTCAAAGTGGCAACCTGTCACAAGTGGGGTCCCCCAGAGATTGATACTGGGCTCAACACTGCTTAATATCTCTATAAGTGATCTGGAAGATGGGATCAAGTGCACCCTTACAAAGTTTGTCCGTGGTCCCAAACTGAGTAAGGAAAGGAGAAGCCATCCTGCAGGACCATCTGGGCTGTCTGGAAGAGTGGTCTAACAAGCAGTCTGTGAAGTTCAGCAAGAGCAAGTGTAAGGTGTTGCATCTGGGAAAACATAATCCAGGATTGCAGCACAGTCTGGGATCTGCCTGGCTGGGAAGCAGCTCTATGGAAAGGGACCTGGGGGTCCTGGTGGACAACAAGTTCAGACTGAGTGACCAGTGTGCAGCTGGGGCAGAGGAAGCCAGCAGGAGGCTGGGCTGCAGCAACCAGGGCAACTCCAGCAGAAATTGAGAAGTCATTATCTCGCTTTAGTCAGCACTTGCCAGACCTGGAATAATGTGTTCAGGTTTAGTCCCTGCTATACAAAAGAGATGTGGACTCACTGGACAAAGTCCAAAGAGAGGCCACAGAGATGAGCGTAGAAGGAGGCAGCCTGACATACAGGGAAAGGCTGAGAGAACTGGGCTTGTTCAGCCTTGAGAAGACCTAGGGGAGACATTTTTACCCTCCAGTATTTAAAGGATGGCAACAAAGATCAGACTTCTTTTTTACAAGATGTCACGTGGAAAAGGTGAGGGGTAATGGGTACAAGTAACTCTTCCTGTGCCTGTGATGTGGTAGACCAAGGTTTAAATCCCTTTTTCCCCAGAGGGGATTGAAATCACTCCTACCTCACAGAGAGTTTCCAAAGCAAACCTTCCTCCATTCCTAACACAGCTGTTCTGTGTAGATAAAAGTTTAAGATTCAGCATGAAAAAAAAAAAAATCCTGACTCTGTAACCAATTGATTATGGAAGTCATCACTGGAGTTGTCCTTGCTCAACGTTTTAGTGTTTTATATAATGTCGTTAAATGATTCCCTCAAGCACAGGTCCCAACCAGCAGACTGTACAGTCTGATCTCTGCTCTGATGTGATGAACCTCTTTTTCAGAGTACTGAAAAGCCCAAGTATATGGGAAAACATCACAGTGATTCTCTAAATCCTAGGGAAAACCAATGTTTAAGACATACTCCCTATCTTTCAGAGAGTCTTTTTCATATTGTGTAAGGATCTGTAAGAGCATGATGGCATTCAGCATAGGCTTCTGAATTAAATTTTAGTAGTTGTGTGTCTGCAAATGAGATGTTCTAGGACCTTGTTTTGTGGCTTATGAGCCATTTTTTGTTCATCTCACCTCTCTTACAAAGACAAATTCTGTCACTTGCTCTGTTCTTGATGCAGTGCAGCTCATACCTATCTCCAGTGCAGAAAGGACTGTAGAATTCCTAACCGGCCCAGGGAGGGAGATGAATGCAAATCACCGGGTTAGTGCTGCAGTGAATCTTGAGCACTTTGTTAGCAGCCTCACTCATTCAAACCAGGGATGAAAGAGACCTGGCTCGTCAAAAAGTGATCAAACGAGAATTTCTTGGAACTAAAGATTTTTCTAACGAATGTTATTAAGGCCTGACTTACTCACAGGCTTCCAATAGCTCCATTTAGGGCCCTGATTTAAAGCCCACAGAATGCAATATAAAGAATCCCATAGATATTAGGATTTTTAGGTGAACCAAGAAGACGAGTGCTCAGAATTCTCTTTAGGGAAAGTTTTGCTCTGAATCCATATTTCTTCTGAAAGACAACACAAATGTGGACATCCAGCTCCTTCAGGAGTCTCTCAGAATGAGCTCTGTCATGCTTATCTCTCCAAACAGCCAGGTCTGCTGACAGAGATACCAGTGTGGTGCTGCCTAATCTAGAACAAAAAACATCAGGAACTGTACACAGGACGAAGTGCAAAGCCAGCCAGCCATTGGCTGACAGAGGAATATCTCATCATACGAGCTGTATTTATTAACAACTATTTTAAGAAGCACTGCTGTTCCATTTGCCAGCTTCTTGTGCTGCAAGGTTTCACGCAGTTAGCCCTAGAGGAGGGAGGGAGGCTGCGGAGTTCATTAATTAACCATTGCTGCAGTCTGAGAAGCAGCTGAAGCATATCCATGTAAAAAAAAAAATCAAAACTAACACAAGCCAGTTTTTTTTCCTCAATCACAACAAATAATTGTATTTCTTCCAAATAGGCTGATGTTGGTGTTATAATTTTATATGATGCATTAGTTTTAATCTAGAGAACAGTAGTGCTGAGTAAAAATTAAATACTATTTGAGTGAGTTCAATAATTTAATTTTTTGCCTCAATTATATTTTTCAGCTTTGATTTAATCATCACTTTGCAGTTTTGTATTTTCCTGTATCCTTACTTTCCCCTGAAAAAAAAAGAGCAGAAATCCCTCTTTAATGAAATCAATGGAACCATTCAACAGTGTCAGAATCTCAATTGCAAAATTCAGTTTATTTCTTTGGAGGGATCCAATCTTCAAGCACTTTGCTATTTCTCTTTTGTTCAAACTCTCCTGCTTCATTTACCTTGGAGGTGCTCAGGGATGGAGCTATCTGTTCTGTGCTCCTTGCTTTAGGTCTGCAACAGCAGAAAGCTCATTCATAAATCCATAACTATCATCACAATGCAAAGAAGGAATAATAATAACTAGGAAAATGAATCAGCATAGAAGAACTAAATGATATTACACTGTGTAGCAGAGGTTACATAATTCTGGAGCTAGGACCTTAGGTAGAGAAATTACTTACATCTCAAGGAATTTATTCAAATAGCTCTAGATCTAGAGATACACATTCTTTTATCCTATGATTCTCTTGTCATATGGGAAAGTACCTCTGATGCTTATTAATATTAATAAGCTTCATAAGAGTACTAGACAGGGTTATAATTGACACAGAAATCCTCCCACATGTACTCAGTATGAGTCTAATTTAATGTGCAGATATGCGTGTTCTTTTAGAGGAAGGAGTAATATTCAACACAGATTTCAGCTAGGGATTGGGAATAAGGATCATTCCCATTCCATCACTAAATTAATCATTGGTGACCCACACACATCATGATACATTTCTGAGCTTCATTTGATTTGAAAATTTGCCTTTGTCAGCTGCTGTAATATGTGACTAATATGTTCAATTGCTTTGAGATTTTTGTGTGAAACATCCCAACATCTTCTATGCATCAAAAGAGGAATACTGCATTGGCTTCCTTAAGACATGCACATTTTTTGTTGATATATGAATACATTGGATGTAGTGGGAATGCATGCATTTAACTTTATTCTTTCTTTAAAGACCTGGTTCCACACAATTCTCTTTACAGTTGGAAGGTATGTCCTATAAGGAGAAGTTAAGGACTCTGGTTTTATCTAATTTGGAGAAGAAGAGGCTGAGGGGTGACCTCATGGCTCTCTAACAGTTACCTGAGGAGGGGAAGATGAGAGAGATGTGGAGTTCTTTTCCCTGGGATGCAGTGATAGGACATGCTGGGATGGTTCAAAGCTGAATCAAGGGAGTCTCAGTATGGACATTAGGAAGCATTTCTCTACCAAAGATGTTCAAACACTGGAACAGGTTTTCTAGAGAAGTGACCATTGCCACAAGCCTGTCAATATTTAAGAGGCATTTGGACAATATCCTTAATAATGTGTTTAATTTTTGATGACCCCTGAATTGGTCAGGCAGTTTGATTAGAAGGCTGTTGTAGGTCCCATGCAACTGAAATATTCTATTCTATTCTATTCTATTCTATTCTATTCTATTCTATTCTATTCTATTCTATTCTATTCTATTCTATTCTATTCTATTCTATTCTATTCTATTCTATTCTATTCTATTCTATCCTCTCCTATTCTACTTCACCCTGATCATCAGTGACTCTAAAACCCATTTGTACTGAGAAGATGTTAAAATAGGTGCCATATAAGTGGAAAAGGACCTGGGGGTGCTGGTCAACAGCTGCCTGAATATGAGCCAGCTGTGCCTGGATGGCCAAGAAGGCCAATGGCACTTGGCTTGTACCAGCAATAATGTGACCAGTGAGGCCAGGGCAGTGGCTGTCCCCCTGTACTCAGCACTGGTGGGGCCACAGCTCTAATCCTGTGTCTGGTTTTGGGCCCTTCACTACAAGAATGACATTGAGCTGTTGGAGCATGTCCAGATAAGAACAATGGAGCTGGTGAAGGGTCTGGAGCACAAGTCCTGGGAGGAGCAGCTGAGGGAGCTGGAGGTGTTCAGCCTGGAGAAAAGAAGGCTCAAGGGAGACCTTATCACTCTCTACAGCTCTTTGAAAGGAGGCTGTAGCCAGGTGGGGGTCAGTCTCTTTTCCCAAGTAACAAGAGACAGGATGAGAGGATGTGGCCTCAAGTTTCTGTGGGAGAGGTCTAGATTAGATAATGGGAAAAATTTCTTCATCAAAAGGATTGTCAAGCACTGGAACTGGCTGTGCATGGGAGTGGTGGTGTCACCATTCCTGGAGGGATGTAAAAGACATGTAGATGTTACACTTAGGGACATGGTTTAGTGATGCACTTTGCAATGCTGGGTTAACAGTTGGACTTGATGGTCTCAGAGGTCTTTTCCAACTGAAATGATTCTATGATTCTTTATAGTAATTTATCCTTGGTGCATTAAGGGAGTAGTATACATCAAAATGGTCAGAGATTTGCAGTAGATTCCTCCAAGATTTGAAGGTCCTTGAGAGAAGCCAGTGAAAATTCTTCTTTGAGACTTAGGCGGAACTTAAGTCATATAAAACTTTCCCAAGGGCTGTGCAAATTTTACAGGTTACTGTAAAATTTTTTTGACATTCCAAAATTGAGCCAGATGTCATTCTGGCTGATGCTATGGCAATTTACATGTTCTCCCCAGTCATGAGAGTAATAGCAGTTTGTTGACAACAATAAGAAGAATTTATTATATGTATTTAATTTGTGCTAATGTGATTGCCTTTGTCTGCCGTGTTCCATTAGTCACCTGAGAGGCTGTAAGAAATACCAGAAGCACACATGTAGTGTTCCCATTTTCTTTGTGATGGTACAGGACGAGAGGGCTCCCAAGAATCTTCTTATAATCTTAATAGCTCTTCAGGCTTAGAAATTATTTTTCAATGACTTATTACTTTCCTTCCTGTAAAAATGCACTTGTGTTTGGTTATTCTTCAGGCATATTTTCTGATGACAGCCACTCTTCTTTGCTAACACTGCATTGTAGATTATCTATTAGAAGCATTCAGTTGCTTCAAATCTCATCAACAATCAAAACACTAACATCTAAAAGCTTAAAGAGCAGGACTCTCAGAGGTAATGTGACTTTGGAGAAGGAGTGCAGAAGAATGCCTCTTAACATGTCCATTATTTTAAACTCAAGAAAAACTCTCACATGCATAAAAATTGGTATAAGTTTAAGTTGTTCAATGGCCCTTAGACTTTCTACAAAGGTTATTAAGGTAGTTCTTCCTTTCCTCTTCAAGCAGTTAAAAGAACTTTGCTGACCAGATCATTTTCCATGAGACCAGAACATGCAACCACACTGAGTTTACAAATGTTCCATCCAAGTTCGTTTATTAAAGAATATTTCTGATGGTGTACAACGAAGAAGATTTGAGGTCACTGCTGGTTTTCTTCTGCAATGCAACACTTCTGTAATTTAATTTGACATAGTTGATTTTTTTAAATCTAAAAGCAACATATATAAGTAGTAAGATTCTATATTTAAATTTCTGAATGTTCAAACAATTTCTTAGATTTACATATATTTTTATTATATGATGCAAATACTCAGCAAAGGCAATGCTGTGAAATTTCATGCTTTATTCCTTTTTTTGAAACTTGCTTTCAAGTTCAGTAATTACATTTGCAAGTCAAAATAATATTTACTATGTCCCTAAAGTTTGTGTATATCTAAAGATGGTTTATAGGTGCAATTTAAAAATGGAAAATATGCACACCACTAATTAAGAGATGTTTTTTCTAATTACTATCATTAAACTATAATCTGGAACTCAAACTGTCATATTCTGGTTAGCAGCAATATGGGTTCATCTGTTGCAGATTTTAAAAGAACTTGAAAGGTATTTAGGCAAACCTTAATGCCTTTTACCATATAATGACAATTCAAGGAATCTCAGACAAGGAAAAAAGAAAATGCTAGAGCATCCTATAAATAAGGAAATAATTAAAAATCCTAATCATAAACACATACACACGCAGAAAAAAACCCAGATTTTTTCACAGACTGTGTATGAAACCCATGGTCCCCAAAAGATAGAAGGATGGGTGGTCACAGAAATTTTTCCCAGGATAGTCGTCTGGCCTAAAGCCCATTTTTCAAAGTGATCTAGGACCTTAAAAATATAGCAAGGTAGTGAGGGAGAATTTCAACACTCCACAAGCTAAGGAGCTCATTTAAATCACTTTAAGAGTGTCTCGTGGGACTCCCTAACCCTGACCAAGCCCAACAGAGTTAAATAGTCTTATGTGCAGGCAGTACAAAACTGGGAGGAGTGACTGATACACCCAATGGCTGCTGGAGACATGGACTGACAGGAATATCATGGAATCACAGAATCACAGTATCCTTAAGGCTGGAAAGACCTCTGAGATCATGGAGTCTAACTGTTAACCCAGCACCACTGTTTGCACCACTAAACCATGGCCCCAAGTGCTGCATCCACATGCCTTTTCAACAGTCTCAGGGATGGTGACTCCCTGTGCAGCCTTTTCCAATACCTTATCACCCTTTCAGTAAAGAAATTTTTATTTTTACTAATATCCAATCTAAATCTCTCCTGGAAGAACTTCAGGGCATCTCCTGGTGTCCTGCCACTTACTACCTAAAGAAGAGACCAACTTCCACCTGGCTACCACATCCTGTCAGGGAGTTGTAGAGAGCCATAAGATCCCCCCGAGCCTCCTTTTCTCCAGGCTGAACACCCCCAGCTCCCTCAGCTGCTCCAGACCTAGCTCTGGGAGCTCTAGAGCTCCCAGCTCCATTCAGCAGAAGGGAAATGTGACATTCTGCACTTAGGAAGGAATAACCCATGCCCCACAACAGACTGGCAGCTGACCAGCTGGAAAGCAACTCTGCAGAGAAGGCCCTGGGGAGCTGGCGGACCTCAAACTGACCATGAGCCAGCAGAGTGAAGGCCAATAGCCTCCTGTGCTGCCTTAGCAGAACATTCTCATTGGGTTAAGAAGGCAATCTTCCTCCTCTGTTCAGTCCTGCTGAAACACAGCTGGAGAGCCAGTGTTGGACTACCCAGCACAGGAGAGATGTGGACATACTGAAGTGAGTCCAGAGAAGGCCTATGAAGAGCTGCCAAATGAGGAAGGGCTGAGAGAGCTGGGACTGCTCAGGTTGGAGATGAGAAGGGAAGGGGAGTGTGTGAGCTGGTAATCTGATAATTATGTATAAATAAATTACTGTAAAGTAAGAAGACAGAGACAAACTTTTCTCAGCAGTGTCCAGGGACAGGATGAGACTCAATAGGCATGAACTGAAATGCAGTAATTTCCACTTAAACGTAAAAAATACCTTTTTTTACTGTAAGCATGAATAAGCATTATAACAGGTTGCCTAGAGATGCTGTGAAGTCTTCATTCTTGGGAATATTCAAAACCTGATTGGACAAGACCCTAAGAAACTTGCAGGTGATCCTGCTTTGAGAAAGGAGATATGACTATATGATCTCCAGAAGTGCTTTCTAAACTCATTTATTCTGTGACTGTGATTCTGTGATAGCAGTAGAGGTATTTTTTCAAGTACACAGATACAAAGATCTGCTGAGGATCTGGAGGGCAGAACTAACATCTGCAAATCCAGACTGAATGTGTCTACATGGTCATGTGCAAGGCACATCTCCTGTGGTCACAGGGTGAGACCTGGTTTGTGTGCCAGGCCTTCTGTACACACTTCAGTCCATTCTAGCCTCAGGTCCTGAGAGGGACTTGCCTTCAGGCTGTATCAGAGAATCATGAAATCATTTAGGCTGACAATGACTCTGTTGATCATCAAGTCCAATCATAAATCCAAAACTACCGAGTCCACTACCTCATTGCCTCTCATTTCTTCACGAGAGTTGTTCTATGGACTTAGCACCATCACATGGTTCAAAACAGCAACCTTGCCTTCCCCATCCCCATCTGGTGACATCAGGCACTGCCAGAGCACAAGCTTATAGCAAACATCAGGCCCATGCTCACTCCATACTTCTTTTGGGGAGCAATGCTGTCTCCACCTGCAAAACCTCTGTGGTCTGTGCAATATTACAGGTGGGACAGTGTGAAGAATATCAGTAATACATGTCCTTTCTTTCCACCAGCAAAAAAAATTCCTCTACCAGTACCAGCCATTCAGTTTCACGTGGTCAGGTTGCTACATAAGTGTTCAGATATGTGATATGTGTGTGTGTGTGTGTATTTGTGGTCTCCCTGGGGCTTTCTCGGCACTCTAAAGTGCCAAAGAAAGCTAGAGGCAGGTTTACCCTTAGGCACTCTGTCTACCAATGCTAGAACAATGTTTTGAGCAACAGATACTATCCTTTAAAAAAAAAAAAAAAAAAAAATAGAAGCTAACCTTCTCCCAAGAAAGCGCTGATGATCTTTAAGCATACTGTTTTCAGTCACAGTGGGTCCTGCTCGTTTTCATTACTGTAGGATAGGGGATTGCTCTAAAGGAAAATCAGGAGACAGCTGTGACAGCCTTAAAATATGGAAGGGGTTGCTGCAGAGAGGAAGAAATCAATCATTCTTTGTTTCATCTATAGCAATCATGAGATGATGGGGTAAGTTATTTTAAGGAATAGTTGCATTAGATAGTAGGAGAAACCTTGAAAAAACAACCTAATAAAAAAATCTTAAATAACCTCATTTTGCTTGGAAATCTTTATCCTGAGGTATAATTAAACAGTTTAGAGAGGCAATTTTTAGGAGTGATTTAGGTAATATCCAGGACCCCAGAGCATGGGTTAAGTGACTTATCAAGGTCCTCTTTTGCCCTACTTTCTATAATTAAATGATACTTGCTCCTAATTTCAACTATGACACAGTGTTCTCACCCTCCATTCCAAAAGACGTAAAGAAGTAAACCATTTTGTATATATAATGATTGCTGCCCTGAGGCTGATGGGATAGTCTGAATTATTTTTATCTATGTGGCCTGAAATGCTGTAGCTTCAGGTACTTATATTAGTGGTTTTGTATGAACATGTAGGATCAAATATTAGCCAATGATATTGCTGATGGTGCAAGAAAATGACAGAATCTGATTGTCTCTTCCAAAAAACTAACAACTGATAAAGGGACTGTGATGCCAATAAAGTCATGTTGAAGACAAAGAAATGGAGAATAATGAATCTGTTGACTAAATAGGGGGTATTTTTGCCCCGTGAAAAGTATTTTTTGGGTCATCAGCTCATTTTATTTGACGTTCAGTCTTCATCCTCTTAGGTCATTAACCTGGTCTGATTTGTTTTATTTTCATATGTATGCATATATACATAAGCATATTCAGAGGAGCAGTGTTATTGCAGATTCTGCTCATTGTATAAAGTAGTGGAGCATATGCCACTTAATTAAAAAGAACAAGAATTTTCCTGGTTGTTCCTGCTCTAAACAAATATGCCAGTGGAGTGCACATTAAAAGATACGTCTCTGAAATTTTTGGAACCACTGCTGACTTTAGGACTGTTCTTAGAGATGTGGTACACATGAAAATAACGGACACAATATAGGAATACATAAATAAATACAGAGATTAATTCATGCTTGCTGAGTAGCTGGAGTATCATTAAGAGGTGGAAGAGTCCTGGCTCTAACTTTGCATCTAAATCCACCCTAAACTCTGGGGAGGCTCATGGAACAACTTGTCTCTTGCCAAATTTCTCCATGTGTGACACCCACAAGGGTCCATTAGAGCTGAGGCTGCGTTCTGTTTCTGGAGTAACAGAGCACCTTCCCCACGGCTGAGCATCCCACTCTGACACAAACAGGGAATTGGGCTTTTACTTTAGAACAGACACAAAATATTGCCTTCCTTCCCCAGTAAAAAGACCTTAGTAGCACACAATTTTAACTCAGGGAACCTGATGGCTAATGTTCTCTTCAAGGGCAATAAACTCTGACCTTGGCAGGATACTTCAATCAAGTTTTTCATGTTGTGAAGGGCAATTCAGTCTTTCAGCGAAATGCTTTCATTTACAGACTACAAAATCAGTAGCAGCCATTCAGGGTAATTATACAGACAACTTTAATGAAATATTTTCAGACAACCTTTTCTACTCCTGCCAGACAGAGGAATATCATTGAAAAATGAATACTTTGCAAATTATGCTAGATTTTTTGTTCAAGGGAGAGGATGGTATTAAACACATAGGGAAAATACAGTTACTCTTGTTCTTAGTGGAAGTCAGGTGGTAGGTAAATGTAGGGCATCCTGGGTTTTTTATCACAATAATTTTGAAGATGTGCACATTGACAGTTTATGGATTAGGATGCATTTTCCAGAAATGTCTGGATCATCCCGTCCAAGTGCAGGAGTATTTCTGTGTTCCTGAAAGCCCTGACTGCTGAGCTACCACCCTGGACAATTGCAAGTCCTACAGATCAGTGATGTCTTGTGATCCAGCAAAGAGCTTTTATTGAATACTGAGGTCAGCAGGAGCTGACATCTCCCAGAGGAGGGATCTTGCAACTCTGAATGGCAATGACTCTTCCATTTCAGTTTTCCAGTTGAGCTGGAAGCTGAGGGCTGCCACATGCTGCCCACATGCTGTAGGTCTGTTCTGAATCTTAAATACCTCTACATAGCCACATTTTCCCTTCTGGGTGCCACCAGAGATGTATTGGCCAAAGAAAGGCATTTGCACACCTAAAAGTCTGAGTTTTTCAGAAATGCAGCAGCTGCACCTCTTCACTACTTACTAGGGAAATAGGAAAAATGTGATGGTTGTGTTTGGTGTTTTTTTTATAATCTGTCAAGAACTGAAATTTTTAACATAGAAACACACACGCCTTTTTTTTTTTTTTTTTTTTTTTTTTTTTTTTTTTTTAAATTAGCCCTTCGTAGAACTGTTCTGGTTCTCCAGATTTGTGTTGCTTGTCTCCAGACATAGTTCCTCAATATTTGGGTTTTTTATTATCATATTGTGAGGTATTTAGTCACAGTGTTCTACTTTTATAATTAATATTTTTCTCCTTAAAAATAATAATTGGCATGATTTAGAGTCTTTGTCTTTTTTTATAAACTCTTTGTGTAAAATATGTGATAGAAATATGTCAGAAGGTAAGAAAGAAGTCCAGAATGCCTGGAAAAAGGAATTTATGATACTACTACACAGTGTACTTATTTGAAAAATATGTTAGGCTTATACTCATGTAATGATTACTCATGCTGACTTTAACAAATGGATGTGAATATTCATGAGGATGACAGCATGAAGAAGTCATTTGAACTTGTTCTTGTTTTTATCTAGAGTTTAATATAGGTTACACTCGTGGTTACTGTAGAGTGTCAGCCGTGAGATATCAGCTTTACATCAACAATTAGTGAGTTCGTAGTGCTGTCTATAGGCATGGCTTTAATTGCTTTCAGCAACACACTACCTAAACAAGAAGAAAATAACTTGAACAATGGAGCTTTACTGGGGTCATATTTTACTTTAAGAAGAGAAAATCTCTTTTTCTTTTCAGTTTGAAACAATCTGACCAATGCTAACTGGCTGAGTGCCAGAACTTGTGCAGTAAGAAGTGATTTCATCCTTGCAGGGAAACCAAAATATTCAAATTGTTATCAGGAAGGAGACATAAGCGATTCCCTAGGATATCTGAAACGCTTTGTTTCACTGGTGTCCTGATATCTAACTAATCAAGATTGTTGGAGGAGACTGATTAGAATGCCATCAGGGCCAGGATGAATACCTCCATCAAACAGACAGAGATCTGGATCAAGCATTAAACTCTATGAAGTGTCTCACCCTGTCATTACCTGTGACCTTTCTCCTTCAATACTTTCATAATTTAACTGCTAGAGCTGTCAGGCTTTCAAAAAATATTAATGAATTGGAAGATCAGTTTTATAACATTGATTGTGTTCGGTTTTCTCTTTTAAAGCTCAGAAGTAATGCTCTCTCCACTGCCTGAAATTCCAGTAAGAAATCAACTTGATCAGCTAATTCTTGGTTAAAATTCTGGGTGATTTTTGTGCCACGAGAAACAGCGTCATCAGCCTTGGTGTTCATACATCAGCATGTCCAAAACCACACCCAGTTTCTTTTCAGGCACTGGTCTGCTGACTGCTCCTAAGAGCACAATATTTACGTATCCTGACTGCAATAATATTGACTTAAATATTAAATCCATGAGCTAAATACTCACTAAGACCAAACACTGCTTTGCCGAAGAAAATTTCCTTTTGAAGACAATCAGCTTCTGTGTGAGCAGGTTAAGACTGACCTTGCTCCTTTACATAACCAGAACTGCAAAAATGTCCGCATCATTCATGTCTGCGCACTGTATCAAACCCTGTACACAGCTGTACTGATGTAAATCATCTGAGGGGTTTCTCTTGTTAGTTTATGTCCATCAAGTTTTAACAGTCTCCAGCAGCATTCCTTGTATCAGCAGGATTCATTATTCAGCATCAGAGACAGCGGTTGTTTTGCCTTGCGTCATTTATTTAATATTCCATGAACAGCCCAGTTTCTGTTTCTCGTGCTTATACAAGCAGGGAAAACAAAGGCATGGCTTGTATTGTCAGGCAAGGAGAATTTGGCCCATGGTAAATATCAGGGTTTGATATTAATCCCATCCTTGTTTTAAAGCAGAATAAGCCACTGCCTTCAAAGGAATTAGTCCTAGATCACACCACTGTCAGTGCAAAATGAATCCTGCACTATATGTCTCCTCTGCTAGCAAAGCATCAGGAGAAGCCTAATCCTTCATTATTTGTCTCTGGTATATTCTGTCAGCCAAGGACTGAATCAACTCTTTCCCACAGCACTCTCTGTACTTTTGATGTCAGTTTGACTTCTTCTAGCTCACCACACTGAAGCGTTCACCGTGACTAATGGCAGAACAACACCCACAGGTTTCACAAAGGAAAATGTTTGTCCTCGCCTAACTCTCTGAGATAAAGTTTTAATCCAGCTGGTCTGGAATGTTGTAACCTCTCATGGCGTTTGTCTGGTACATTTCCATTTGCTCCCACGTCTCTTCCCTATTTTCTGTCCAGGATATCCCTTAAATGATAGTTTAAAAAACTTGAGATAAAGCAGACTTTAAAGGAAATATCAAGCAATATTAGATATCAATAAAATTCCTGTTTAACCTTGAGTGACTCATGTCTTCTGCTGTGCCTAAGATGACAGCTCTGAAGGCCCTGGGCCCTGGGCCTTATTACCCAATCCCCAGCCATCCTAATGTTTTCCTTACACGTTCATCCATATCTTCATGGGCTCTTCATTTCCTGAAGTCTCCCAAGGTTTTACCAGCTCTGATTCTCAGTGTGGTAAGGATGCCTGAAATTCTGTGTACACCAGACTACAACTACTTCCTTTATTATCCCCAGGATTCTCCAAAGTGAAGGTGGATCTCATGTTTACAGCCCAACAGGGACAGCAGAAAATAGGTGTTTGGTTTTTTTTATTGTTTTGGGGTTTTTCAGGGTTTTGCTAGGAAAGGACTCTAAAAATGGAATTGTTGAGTTCTGTCTTTTCCTGGTTTTCAGGAGATCATCAAAGTCAGCAACAAAAGGAGATATCGAGGGAAAAAAATAAAGATAAGAATATAAATTGCTTTTATTGGCATTTTCTGGTCACTTCTCAAAAAATAATTTTAAACAGAAGCAGAGTAGCCATAATGGGAAATTTGGAGAGAGAAGATCTTTTCCATATTATTTCTGGGCTAGCAAACCTAAAGCCTGATCTGGGGACTCTAAGTTTATTCTTGTTGTCTCACACATCAATTAGCTGTAAATTCAACAGGCAAACTCCATCACCAGTGACACCTGTACAAAATGGCAGCCACTTACAGGTGAAACTGTGAGGAAAAGGTAGCCTTGAGACTGGCCTGCTGTAAGAAAAGCTAATAATAATGTGTAAAGAGCCTCTGTTTCCAACAGTGGTTTGGCTTTCTTTTTTTGGTGAATAGTTTAAAAAAAGAACAACTGTAGGGGGTGTTTTTTTTGCCAGCAGGTATCACTGATTAACACACACAGGTGATCAGCAGAGCTTCCCATCAGAATACAAGCAGACTTTGAAGGACAAGACTTGTTTGGAAAAGGACACTCAACACTGCAATATCCCTCATGTATTTTTCATTATCATTATTCTCAGTTAAACCAATTCACTTTTTAATAGGTATTAGTCTCACTCTGACACTGACTAGACTGCCTTTCATAAGGTTGTCTGTTTCTTGATAAAGAGTTCAAGAGTAAGATCATTACATTTTGCTATTACTTTCTTTTTTCCATTGTGATACCAAAAGGGAAAAATATTTTGCAGAACCTTGCTTCTTTCTTCCTCCTATGGCCATAGATTGAAAACTCAGAGGAAAACACATGTGACCTGGCCTAACATAGCTAAGAAGAAAAGTGAAAAGCTTCTCTTGTGCAGTCTGTTGTTAGAGCTCTGTAGAATGCACTGATGCAAGGTCACCTGCACACAAATCATGATGGTTGCTGGTTCCATTGAGAAAAGACATGGACTATGTCCTGCAGGTAATTTCTGGGGCATGAATACAATTGATCAGATGAAAAGACCAATGGGGTATGTCAGAAAAGGTGATCAGTTGACAGCCCTACAAATATAACTATTGCTCACTCCATTTTGACATCTTACTTTGGATAAGAGCTATTATCCAGAGCAATAAAGACAGCCATGCAGAACAGCACCCCAAAACAGAAATGGACACTACATAGTTCTGTTTTCCTTAAAATGTAGTTAAACTTTTCAATATTGAAAGACAGCTCTGATTTTTTTTTTCCTACCATTACTCCTAATCAGTTGCATAATCTGGTACGGAACTATTAGGATTTCTTCTGCTTTGGCTATCAGACATTGACTTAGGTAGAACTACTGTGATAATTTGAAGAAAATTTCCAAAAATGACTTTCACTTTAGGCATCCTTGTTTTAGATTGTCCAGGCTCATCCTAAACTCAGTGATGCTCTCAAACTTTTCCAGACAAGGTGTCATCCGGAATTTTTTATCAGTGAGATGATGTTTAATGCTTGATCGTCAAATACTGGTACATCTCTATTGGGAGACAGTTATTTACAATTCACATACCCATGCATGTAATTTAAGGGGAGAATTTAATATTTTGTAAGGGTTGCTTCAAAAAAAAAAACCCCAGGCATTATTTTTAATTCTCAATATCCAGGAAGTCATGGGTGTACTTCCCCATTTCAGATTAATTTCTTGTAAATCTTTGTTTAGATGCTGTAATTTTCAGTTGGAGTAATCTATTTCTCAAGTGGCTTTAAATGGAGTGTGGCTTCTTTTGAGCATAATTACTTTGGTATTTGTTTTGAACAGTAAATACGCAGCTTGTAAGGGAGGTCAGCTTCTGCATAGAATCACAGAATATCCTGAGTTGGAAGGGACCCACAGGGATCATTGAAGTGCAGCTCCTCGCCCTGCAAAGGATGATTCCAGCAAACCACACCCTGTCCTGAGAGCATTGTCCAAATGCTCCTTGAGCTCTGTCAGGTTTGGTTCTGTGACCACTGCCCTGGTGAGCCTGTTCCAGAGCCCAACCATCCTCTGAGTAAAGAACCTTTTCGTAATATCCAGCCTAAACCTCCCTGCCCCAACTTTGTGCCATTCCCTCGAGTGCTGTCATTGGTCATGAGAGTGAAGAGATCAGTGCCTGCCCCTCTACTTCTCCTCATGGGGAAACTGCAGACTGTGATGAGATCTCCCCTTAGTCTCCTCACTTAACTTCAGCTCCTCCTCACATGTCTTCTTCTCTAGGCCCTTCAACATCTTCATAGCCTCCCTCTGGACATTTTCTAATAGCTTTATATTTTTTTTAATATCTCTAGTGCCCAAAGCAGCACATGGGACTCAAGGTGACGCCACCCAGTGCAGAGCAGAGCAGGACAATCCCCTCCCTTGCTCGGCTGGCCATGCTGTGCCTGATGCCCCCCAGGACAGGGTTGCGTTCCTGGCTGCCAGGGCACTGCTGACTCGTGTTCAACTTGCCTTCGACCTGAGCCCCATGTCCCTTTCCATGGCCCTGCCCCAGGTGCAGAATCCAGCATTGTTTTTCTTAAACTTCATACAACTGATGATTGCCCAGGTCTTTAATATGTCCAGGTCAATCTGCAGGGTCTCTCTGCCTTCGAGGGATCAAGAGCTCCTCCCAAGTTATTGTCATAGGCAATAGAAAAGTATAGGGAAAATTTCAGAGTCAGAGCTTCGTCAGTCTGAAACATGGAAGTACAGGAAGAGAAACAGCTGCTTTGCACTCCCTTCTGAGCAATGAACTGAGAAATAGTATCTCTTTGTTTCCTAATTTTCCCTGACTGCCACAGGCTGCTTCCAGTGTTCTCTATTGCACAGGCGTTTTTGCTGTGTCTTGGTTTTTGCTGGTTTTTTGTGTGTTCTTGCAGGATCTACTCCTGGTTATGCATCGCAGGTAATTTAAAGTATTTCTGTAGTACGTGTTCTGGGGTGTCAAGGTTACATATATTTGGAGAAGAGATTCCTGCCTGAGCCTTTTCTGTTAATTTATAAACACCAAACAAGGTAATGTTTTTTGACAATGAAATAATGACATCTGGAAGGCTTGACTTTAGATTTCTCCTTGCAATTATCCTGCAATACAGCTGTCTCAAAGTAGAGGGAGAAGGTACCTGTCAAGGTTTGACTGTGGCCATACGCCAGGCACCCACTACAGCCAGTCCCTCACTCTCCCCTGCCAAAGCTGGGCAGAGGAGAGAAAACAAAAAAAAATTAACAAAGTGTTCATGAGCTGAGATAAGGACTGGGAGGAAACACTCCAAGGGCAAAACAGGCTCAACCTAGAGTAGCAAAGTGAATATATTACTAACAGAGACAGAAGAGGATAATGAGAAGCAAAACAAGCCCTTAACGGGACCATTCCTGCTCCCAACCCCTCCTTCCTTTCCCCTGACACTGCAGGGGGACAGGGTGTGGGGGTTTGGTTGGTTCATCACTGAGATCTTCAATTGCTCAGGGAGAGGAGTCCTTCCCCTGCTGTGCTGTGGGATCCCTCCTTCGGGAGACAGTTCTCCATGAACTTCTCTGACGTGGTTCCAAATCTCACGAGCGCTGTTGTCCTGCCGTCACTGCCACAATGTGAGTCCCGTCACAGTCACACAGTCCTCCCAAAACTGCTGTGGTGTGGGGTCCCTCATCCACAGGGTGCAGTCCTCCAAGGCCAGGCTGCTTCAGCCAGGAACAGGGCCCCCTCTCCCCACTGGGACTCCCACTGGATCACAGCCTTCTCCAGACACACACCCACTCCAGCATGGGCACCTCCCCATGGGCTGCGGGTGGATCTCTGCATCCCTGTGGACCCCATGGGCTGCAGGGGGACCACCTGCTCCACCACAATCTTCACCATGGCCTGCAGAAGAAATTCGGCTCCAGTGCCTGGAGCACCTCCTCCCCCTCCTTCTCCACTGACCTTGGTGCCTCCATGTTGTTTCCCTCACATGGTCTCACCTCCTCCTCTTCTCTGGTTAGGAAAAATTGTGTGTGTACTTTGTTTTGCTTTCTTCTTAAACATGTCATCACAGAGGCATAACCAGCATCTCTAATTGGCTCAGCCTCGGCCAGCAGCATGTCCATCATCTTCAGTGCAATCAGGGATTGGCTCAGCTGGACATGGTGGAAGCTTCTAGCAGCTTCTCACAGGAGCCATCTCCGTGGCCCTCCCGCTACCAAAAACCATGCCAAGCAAAACCAACACAGCACCTAAGTAACACACAGAAAACACTGCATAGAGAAGGTTATTCATGTCAAAAAGATAAGATTGTTTTATCTAAATGGGAACATTTCAGGTACCTGGATGTGACAGCATCGTGTATACAAAGTGATGACAAAAGGATGCTGTGTTGCTCAGTGAACTGGAGATGTGATCACCAGATTTCATTGTGTAGTTCAGGATCACTTCCTAGGTGAGGGTCAGAGACTTCAGCTAAGCACTTTATAGCCATGGAAAAGTTACTAGAAAGTGAAGGTCATTTTCCCATCCCTGCTCATTCCACTGTGTACATGGGCTGTGACCCTTCCACTGACATTGTCCTGGTCATATGTAGTCACTCTAACATCTATAAAAAGAAAAACACCAAAAAAAGATCATCCAATGTCCCAGAACAGATTTTTTTCTATTACTAAAATTATTCCCAAACTCTAAATTTTAGACAAACTCAAGGGGAGTCAGAGGAGATGTGCTGAAACTTTGGGGCTGCTTGATGGCACTGACAGGGTTATGTATTTGCTTGACTGCCTCTGTGCATTCCTCAGTTATGTCAGTCCTTATGTGTCTGATAAGATATGTGGTATGATTATGATATGATATGACATGATATGATATGATATGATATGATATGATATGATATGATATGATACAATGTGATATGATGATATTATTTTCTTGGAAGATCTCTTGTACCACACCATGTTGCAAAAGTTTTGCCGTAGTTGGTAGCTAACTTATCAAATTTGTATGGCTTGAGCTATCTGTAAGCAACTTAATCAGACATTCAATTTTCTACATTTCTAATGGATTCAATGAGAAAAAGAACAAAAAAGATATAGCTATTTTTTTCCAATAGCAAATTAGACTCCTGTTTTGAATATTAAAGGTATATATTTTGAAATTCTATCTTGAACTGGAGCAATTGATTTTATGCAAACTTGTCATTGCTCAGAAGAAAAATGGGTTTTGTTTTTTAAACAACTAACAGGACAAGTGCAAAATTCATGTTAGGATATTCTGCAACAGGATGAAGAAAAGTCTGTCTGAAACCAGTTGTTTTCATTGAAGGTAATCTAATAATTTCTTGTGGTACACCCTGTGTTTTGATAGGGCCAACCTTCTTGCAGGCTGCGCATTTCGTGTACCTTGAAGGCCAGACTGTTCCTAAGTACACAGAGAAGTTCTTTAATGATGGCTGTGGAAGTAGCAAGACCAGGCTTAACATGTCTCAGCTCTCCTAAAGGCATAAATAAGATCCGAGTTTTTGAAGAATCAGCCCATGTTCCCATGGGAGCTGTGCACAGCTGAACCACAAAATTCAGCTCCAAACGTAAAATCAGTTAGTGACACTGGTACAAATGGATTCTTTCATATATAGCAAATCAAGGGTGGGTGGGGTAAATCTGTTCTTAGCCATCGTAGACTGTGCTTGCCTAACTTTAGCATAAATTAACATTATGCTATTCTCCATCCCTGTCTTCTCAGAAGTATGGTATATTCCTGTCTTTCAATAAAGTATGTGTATGTAGATCAGATAAAAGAGTAGCACTCACTCCAGCTGTGATTAGGAGTTAAACAGCTGTTGTACTTAGGCATTGGAAAATAAAAAGGATCAGGGACTGGTGAGCTTTCTGGAAAGTCACGGCAGCAATTTGGGCACCTTAGTGGGCCAGACTGGTTTCCAATGAAAGTTAATGAAGAAGCACCCACAAACTAAAACAAACAAAACTCCCTCCTATCACGGACAGGGGCATTTATCAGTTAGACCCAGGAGAAGTCAGAATGAGTGAACCTTGGGAATAAAACCACTCTTTACAAGGTGATTGAACAATAAGGCAGCAGTGATTTCAGTTTAATGAGTTGGCAGCAGTGCCAGCTATGAATGTTCACATGCTTCCTCTTCCTGTGGAGGCTGTGCTGTGAACTTAATCAGACGATTGCTCTAGATACGAAAATCACTGCCAACGCCAAATGTTTGTTTTTTAAGTTGGCTAAGTTCCCTGATCCAGTTCACAGTATGGTCCCACAAATAATTGATCTGGCATGACAAAGGGGAAGGTGTACTGAAGGATCAAGGTGGGCATGAGGCAGCACAGAGAAACAGGTACTTACTAGTTTCTCTGCCAAGAGCTTTGATTCATAAAATCATGCTCTCAGTGGGAGATAAAGGTTTGCTGCAGCCCAGCAGTGAGAGAGTGGTTGAGTTTGTGCTACCAGATGTTCCTGTTTTAGACAAAGTAGAGCATTTTGGTCTTCTTGTGCAGCTCTGTTCATTCCTGGTGACCAGTTCTTACACAAGCGTCTTATTTTCCCTCAAATAACCCAAGCAAGACAGTGATCAAAAAGGGAGAAAGGGTTTTCTGAGGCGTTTTAATTACAAAAACCAACCTTGTGCTGACCTTCTATTTTTAGTTAAACAACTAATGAAGAATCAAAATGCTTCTCCAAACTTAATTGTCCAATAATAATTACCATAGCAACCAGTTCTTTATGTGGCACATGCTGAAAACACTCTTTAAGAAGCTCAAGTTTATTTTCCCAGTTTTTTCAAAACAGACAAGACATACCCTAAGCTGTTGTTAAAGCCCTGAGAATGTCTAGCTGGAGATTACATTCAAAATAATTTCTTTACTTGTCACATGTGTTTTGGTGACATCAGCCTCAACAGTACTCTGTTTTTATGCAGCAGAATAAAATTGCCTGCTGAAGAGGTTAATAATAGTTTTATTTCTGCTAAACACTCAAGAGTGCTTTTCTGTACTTGAGGTAATAACACACATGTTCACTGTCCTTCTGGATTTCAGAACGGTTTCTAAACTTTATCAGCTTTCTCTCCTCTGCTCCACTGTGCTTTCTGTGTGAATATATGCTGTTGTTGTCTCAAATTCACGATGAAGATTGCCTGTGTCAGTTACTATCTTTTAGGGCCAGCTATCAATCAATGTATTTCCAATCCATTGGGTTTGCTGAATGTTCACAAATATTCACTTTTCCTCGTGTTATGTGTTCTTTGGAAGTGCTGAACTCAGTCAATCACTATACACTCCATAAACGTCTGTTAATGGCTGACCTTATGGCACTAAATTCCCTGACGGACAGCAGCATATTTCAAAAGGGAAAATCATGGTAAAACTAAAACACAGTTCAGTTATGAATTTTGAAGTTTTTAACTTCTGGCACTTGCAAAACCTTCTTTAACTTACTTCCAGTCATTCATAAACTCACAGAATTCTGTGTAAACTCCTAATGAAGGCCAACTCAATTAGGTGCTCTTAACAGCAGAAATGCCTAAAAATCATGCTTAGTTATACTTAGTCCAGTATCTCACCTGTATCCTTCTGAACTTCCTGTTTCCTGAACTACATTCAATTCTCTCTTGAAAACTCTCTGTGGCTGATTACCTACCACTTCACAGCAGACTTGGGAGTTATTTTATGATCTTTTCAGTTAATTTTCCTTTTCCTGTTCTCTTGCACTGCTATACTGTACCTGCTTTGATTAGAGCTTCTTCCTGATGAGCCGTGTCCTGTGCTTTTGTCTCTTTGAAACCTGGTGGTTCCCAAATCAACTCAAAATGTTTTCTTGGTTTCAGGTCTCTTGGCAAAGTCCTTTGTATATGAGTGGCAGATAAAAATGAAATTATTTCAATGTGTTCTGTCAAATTTAAACTAAGTTTATTTGTCTGACTTCCATTCTCTCCTTTCATATCCTTTGGTTTTTGCTAGTTTTCATATTGATTTTGCAAAGGGTTCTGGGGTGCCTGTATGGAGGACACCTTATAAATGACTATTTGAATAGTAATTTCTCTGGGAACTAAGTTCTTAATCACTTCCTATGAGAAATAGATCAAAGTGTTGGAGTAGGAATTTTAATGGCTGCTTCTTCTTGGACCCCTCACTTCAAAAGGATATTGAGGTGCTGGAGCATGTCCAAAGGAGGGCAATGAAGCTGGTGAAGGGTTTGGAAAACATGTTCTGTGAGGAGTGGCTGAGAGAGCAGGGCTTGTTTAGTCTGGAGGAGACTCAGGGGGATCTCATTGATTTCTACAACTGCATGAGAGGACATTGTAGTGTGGTGAGTGTCGGTCTCTTCTGCCATGACTCAGGTGAAAGAACAAGAGGAAATGGCCTTAAATTGTGCCAGGATTAGATATTAGAAACAAAATTCTCTCTGAGAGAGCAGTCAGGTATTGAAGTAAGTTGATCGGGAAGGTCGTGGCATCTGGAGGCGTTGAAGATGCATCTGGACGTGGCACCTGGGGATGTTGTTTAAGGCTGATTATGGTGGGTTGATTCTTGGACTAGATTATCTAGAAGGTCTCTTCCAATCTTGATGCTTCCCTGATTCTGTGATTCTAACTGCATCAGTGATCTTGTCAAGTAACTTCCTTTAGCTCGGGTAATCCTATTATGTGATTATGCGTAACTGCAGGTTCAGCAGGGACAGTGACGATCCTGTTAGATATTCCCAAGCAGTATGGTGAAGGGTACCTTCTTTGCATTTCTAAAAAATTCAAAGAGCAGACCTCCTCAGAGCCCTATTTAACATCGAAATATATCACTCTTGGCTTTTTAAGAACACTTGCTGTGTCTACTACTGTTCCTTATTTAAGTGCTGTGCAAGGTACAAATAGACTTATAAATGTTGTGAAAATATTTTCTTTCTTCACATTATGCCCCACCTTCCCTTTACTGTGTGTAAAATTGATTATTTTCAGGTCGGTCAGAAAGATATGAAACTCTGTACATCTTTTAAAATCAGAGTCTGTCCTGGCTTGTAGCCTTAATAGGTTATAGAAAATCCTCCAATACTTCTGGAACTGGCCCCAGTCAGCTCTAGGAAAAAGGATCAATGAGAGATTCAAGTCTTGTATGCCTTTCTTATTTTTTTTATTAATAAGAGCCCCAGATTAGTAAGCCTTACAAGTCATAGCTTTACTCTTTGGAATGGTTTCAATCAGACTACCATGTGTAAGAAAACCCTATTCTACCTCTGCATAAGATGTTGTTTTACCTGTAACATATTTTCCATTATTCCCTATGTCCAAATCAAATTATGTACTCATAAAATCTAATTGAAGGCCAAATTCTAGTGTATTTGCTCTAAGGAGATTTGCTAAAGTGAGTGGAACAAGTCCTGAGCATTAGCAGGGATGGGTGACTGAACTGGACTCATGATGAAATTGCAATTGAATTTGCAAGCAAAGGAGAGAACCCTGTCATTGCTTTCACTGTTGAAATGTCCTTTTCAAGTGTTCTGGAGGGATTTTCTATTTTTTCACCCTGTACTCTAACTTTCCTACTTTGTGTGAACACATAGTCCAGGTCAAAGTTAAAAGTCAGTCCAAAAGGCATGAAAAGTTAACTCCTCCAGCCTCCCACAGCTGATTCCAGTTGTCCTGCTGAACAATGCAGTTCTGAACTAGTCTTAATGTCACATCACCTCATCATACAGCTCCAGAAAGGAGTTATCTCATAGCTAAATTACTGCCTTCTCTGATTTATCTTGGAGCAAAGGCAGAGGGTGTCCGGGGGAAGCTGGCTGGTCCAGGGCAACATGTCTTCAGTAAAACAGCATGGAAAATAACAGGGAAAAAGCAGTAACTGCAAAGGGAGAATAGTGATACATGCAGATAGATTAAAGAGTCTCAGATTCCTCCTTTTTCAAAAGTAAAAGTAAGGGGTTATGTTTTAAGTTAGTAAAATTAGGAATGGTGATGGGCAAATGAATTGGAAATGATTACTCACTGTTTATAAACATGATGCAGCACTCGAAGAAATTATAAAGCTGTGAATTAAAGCAAACAAAAGGAAACATTTTTTATCACAAAGGGCCTAATTAAATTGTAAAAAATCTTTGTTATTGAGGTGCATAGGCACCAAATGTACTATTAACTTGAGAAAGGCATCAGAAAAAGTTGTGCAGGTGCATTGAGCATGCCGCCTCCAGCTCAGAGGATCCTGGAAGCCAGGGAGATGCAAGGATCATTCTAATCATGCCCTATTTCTCACAAGCCTTGTCTAGACGTCTATTGCTGGAAAAGGTTAAACAAAACTTTATCTGGAGCCAGGATATGCATTATTATTTAATCATGGCATACAAATTACAAATTAGTTCCCTGTACTATAGTAGAACAATGGTCCAGATTCAGAAATACGGGAATATATAAAGCTGAATTTTCTGCCAGATGCTTTTGGTCTGATATCAGATCTCACTTTCAGACCCATGTGACTGTGGGGAGTGAGAGATGCAGATCTGAATCTAAGCATCACAATGAGATTAGGGAGTCTTCTATTAGGACAAAAAACACTTGGATTTTAGGAAGACTGATTAGTGGATAATAGTAAGAAAATACAATGTCTAGCCCGCAATGTTCTGCAACCACAGATTGCTGGAGTGTTCAAGACTGTTTTGACAAAACATCACTGAATGCTTCCTGTGCTTTGGTACGCATTACCTACTGCTTTATCCTTATACTCCTGAGCACTCTCTGTTTTCCACTACCAGGAGAGTATCCTGAATGATGAACACCTGATCTGTTTGGTGTGACTGTTCTGGTGTTGTAACCCTGTAGGTATCACCCATAGCTATCAGAGCCTTTGAAATCTCAACCTCTAACAAGGATGAGATATTGGATAAAGGCACTGAGGCTGCAGAACATTGTCCTGTCTCTAGAGCAGTCAAATATTGGCAGTTTCTTACTCACTTTCCCAAACAATCCTCACTTCAATTGTGTTGATGTGCCCTGCCTTAAAACCATGCAGAGCACAAAGAGAGATCAATGACAGACAAATCAGCCACTGATATTTACGCTGTCCAAGGATCCACTCCCATTTGGCTTTCTTGAGTTCATATGGAAAAGGAAGAAGTTGTGACGCAGCTTCTACAAGGAAAACCAGTTCAGCTCTTACATAGACTTCAGCAAAGAAAACGTCTGTGTACACAGGCACCGGCTGTGCAAGAATTTGGTTATCCTTTCAGCTTCCCCTGTTGAATGGTTCAGAACTCAGATTGTGCAAATTTGTGCTTTGGCATCAGCTGAAAATGAATGTATTAATTTGGTCAATAATAACACAATAACTATTATCACTGATATTAACTTTTAACTAACTGACATACTTTGTTTTCCTTAATATGTCTTGCTTCCTAAACTAAGCCATGGAACAAATCACAAAGTTGCTCTTGCAGAAGAGGCCGTGCAAAAACAAATTGTTAATTATATTTGTAATCATTCCTGGCTAGAGCTCTGTGAGTCAGTTTTTGGAAATATAATTTGTGGTTCAACTAGAGTTTAATGCCCCCAAATACTGCATATCTCATCCCCAAGGCAGAGAGAATTTACAAGTTTGATGTCTCTAGTTAAGATCCAAGACATTCTTTTATGCAAAATTTCCTAACTGCTATTTTTGCAGCCTACAAAGCAGTCATTGTCTCTCTTTCTTTTTTTAAACAGATTTTTTTGCTTCTCCTGTCTAATCAAATCCTATTTGTTGTTCATTGCAGATAGCAGCTCAGGCAGTGTTATTTATGTGTATGAACACTGCAGGAATCTTCATTAGCTACCTATCAGACAGAGCACAACGCCAAGCCTTCCTGGAGACCAGAAGGTGTGTGGAAGCCAGACTGAGACTAGAGACAGAAAACCAGCGACAGGTATGGTCACCAGGAGAACCATTCCTATTTTTGTATTGACTGGTATTGATAATTGGACAAGACCAGGCTTTTGTAGCCTTGCTGACTGCACAGTGATGCCACTGGATTTGTGCAGGTTAAGTCAGTTTTATGCTGTTACTGTGCTGGTGTGTGTTGGGTTGATGACATTGAAAAGATTTCCCCTGGGAAACAGGATGAATAGAGTGGCTGTTCATCATCCTATCCCACAGATGAGGCCATCAAATGAAACAGCAACTGGCAGGTGTTTAAAAATTATTCTTTACACAGGGGGGAAGGGGGGTAAACTGGGGAACTTCATGCTTCAGAGTGTAGTAGATATTAACATTTGTATTAGTCAAGTGAAAGATATTCCAGAACCATCCAGGACACAATCCTGTGCCATGTGGTCTGGGATGGCTCTGCCTGAGTTGGGAGAAAAGACCCACCGTGGTCCCTTCCAACCTGACTGATTCCATGAGTCTGTGAAAACTAAGCAAGTTCATGGAAGGGACCTAAGCAGAAAAAATGCTAAAGCATCACCTCACATTCAGATGGATTTTTTGCAGCTGGGAGGCCACTGCAGCAATGTATCACCATTCTGTTTCTCTGTTCTAAAACTCTTATTGAAAAATCAACTTCTGGCCACTGTGTGCAGTAGGTGACCAAAAGCTGGGTTAGGGTTAGGTGAACTCTTGGTCTGAATAGGTAGGGTTGATCTTAGATAATCATCTTTTCCAATCCAAAATAAGAATATCACATAAAAAGAAGTTTGCTACTTATTATTTTGCACCACGGGAGCAGCATCTGTATCCTATATGTTATGCTGCTGTATCATTCTCAAATTACTTTAGCCTTTCATTATGCCCTGCTGTATAAATACGTGTATTACTCCTCAAATTTATTTCATTTGCCCCTTGAAAGACATACTCTTTAGAGAGTTCTAGGAAGATGTCCTGTTCTAGACTTCATTGACTGATGACTCAGTACAAGTGCATGACTGTGTTGAGTAACACCAGGTGTCTCTGCCCGGACATCTCTGCAGCCATTGCAGACTGAGAAGACTTTGAGGGATATAATCTAGGATGCTCTGCTCTCTTTTTAACTGCAGGATCACTTTTTCATGTCCTTTGGGGATTTTGGGGTGTTTGGTTTTTGGTTATTTTTCTTCTCATCTAATCTTTCATGAACTATTATTTTGTAAGCTTTACTTTTACCATAGTTTTCTAGAGTTCATTGTAAAAAAAATTATAAAACACTAACAAATGATTCCCTTGTTGCCTTGTTCCATATTATTCTGAGGTTTTCCCATGAGAATTATTTTATCCTCTCATGTAAAATGAAGTTTGTACAAAGACAAATATATTGAGAAATTTCAATTTTTCGAATTTAATTTTGTTGAACTTGTATTTTCTATTAGGAAAATGAAAACAGATTGTTTCCATTTGGGTGGGCAGATTTTTTTATTTTTTTTCAGGGGGAAGGAGCGGTTGGATCTGAAATATTTGATTTTGTTAAGCCAGGTTGAACTGTACATTTTGTCTTGGCCCAGTGCCTTGAAAGGTTTCAGGGCTGTGCTGTTCCCTGAGGGCAGAACTTCCTGGAGTGTTACCTCACTGCAGCTGAGACTCACCTATAACCAAACAAAGTGGTCTGTCACAGGCGTCATATGACTGGAAGTGCACAAGGGAAAATGTCCTTGGGCCAAGGAAAATGCCCACAGGAGAAAAATGCAGGCAACAGAACACCAAATGAAAGATCTCTTTTAAAACTTAATTTAATAATAAACCAGCTCAATATTTTGGAACAAAACATTTTGGAATATCTCTGATTAATTTTCCTGGAACGTTGAAATTTTCTTATTATGGACACCTATATATACACACATATATACACACATATAATAAACTTTTCAGCTTTTCCTTTGTTTTTGGGGCAACATTAACAAAATATTCCCATACTGGAACATCTTGAGGAATGGAAAGTCTGTTTCCCTCAGTATTCTATTTTTCCCTTTTGCTTATGCGGTAGCATCTCATTTAAGCCATTTTTAAACATATCTGCTTTAAGAAGACTGGCAAGGTCACATTATGGGTGACTGTTTTTTTTAGCCGATTGTTCCTACTCGATCAGTGCACAGTTGGTAATTCAGTGACTGCTAGTATTTTTCTATCTTGAGGACAAATATTTCATGATACATGGAATCTCTGTTTCACATGAATGTAAAAAACTCACTGCCTGTTAAAGCATATCACATTTTAAAAAGTAAGGATTAAATCCTGATAAAGTTTATTAAGTTAGTTCTAGGACTTTCTACAAAATAACTCTAATATATGAAAGGGAGAAAAAAGGTAAAAAAACATTGTGCAGGACAATAGTTGAAATCTGGCTTCCGAAAATTTCTAAGAATATGGTTGAGGAGCTAAAAATGTGCAGAGAAAACAAAGTAATAATTATTTGTTTAATTCTTCCAGACGATAATCCCAGGAATTCCAAATTTTTTTCCTCTTCAATTTATTTCCTCTTCATTTCCCATAAACTGTCTAAACTAGAGGTTTCTTACAGCAGGGTCAAGCTTTTTGTTGCTTTCAGTGGTGGTACTACTACTTTTTATAGTAGTGGATGACTTAATTTAAATCTCTTGAGGGTTCTTTCATCCCCACATGGATTCTGCTTCTTAAACTGAAAATAACAGAAAATTAAACCATATTGACATGTCATATGTATGGTGTGTCATATGAAATATGACAGCTTGCCAGAAAGGTCCTGTAAGGTTTGGTTTTGTGTTTACTCTGTTTAAATCAGAGGACCAGTACAATTAAAGAAAGAAAAAAACAACATGGGTTTTCAACCATAAGGAGTTGGTGTGCTCATCCATAAACAACTGCAGAATGAGGCTCCAATTTTATATAATCATGGAAGTTATATAAATGCTTCAGATTTACTTCTATTCAATACTGTGTATTGTTAAAACTAAGAAATCAAGTTTCTGCCACCTCAAAATGACCTTTCCAATTTCTCAATATCCCTTAAATTTATAATCTCTAATCTTCTGTCATTCTAATAGCGATAAATGCTGCTGCTACCATTATGCAGTATTGTGCCATCCCTAAAAGAGGCAGCCCTTTAAAGTCACCCAGTTGTGAGCCAAACATTTTATAATCTGTATTTTAGAAACAAGCAGGAGGTACCATTAGAAATGTGGACCTGTACAAGGAAACAATAATACTGATAAGGAAGGATCTCTGGTTTTCAGAGGCTTTTAAGAACCGTCTAATGAGTATTTGTGGATTTTATGGAATACAAATATGAAGTTTCTACTATATCACCTTCTGTCTTGTGATGAGAAACGAGATTTTTTTGTATTTCCAGATACATTTCATGTATATGAGCTGATTTTTTTTCGGTGAAAACAGTTTCATTCATTCACTTGCAATCATTACATAAAGAGCAATGAAAATAGGAGGCGAAATCACCAAAATCCCACTAGAGATGAAAAAACTTTTTTGTTGTTCTTCATGTTACTCGGAGCTGAAATTAGGACAGTGAGATGTGATAAAGTGTTTTTCAGATGTCATTATTTTCCAGCAGTGCCTCCCTTTTGTGGGTTTTCAGGGTTCAAGAATTCCGTGCATTATTTCATTATTGCTGTGAAGTTTTCAGTTTGACAGTCAAAGCCATTTTGTTGTACAGAAATGTCAGGCCTATGGCCTCTAAAACTGAATTTTCTCCATAGGGTCATTGTCCAGAGAAAATACTTTCAGGGGCAAATTCAACTTTTACACCAATTGCAATTCATTTCGTTACTGCACAGGAAGGAAGAGGATGCAGTGCAGACCTGGATGATGCAAAAGACTTTACAGAGCCTGGCTGGTCCAGGGCAACCTGACCCCGGTTTGGAAGTGACTTATTTTCCAATGTCTCTTTCCAAAAGTCTATACAATATAGCTCCTACATCTTTTTTCATTCTGCCTCCCCGTCACAATTTACTCTCACCAAAACTTTTAGACAAAATTCTCAGAAGTATTTCAGAAATTCAGGACTTTCAGTTTTATTTTCAGATAAAGGAACTGATTTTTTCTATTGTTATCCTTTTGCTTTTAAGCACTTGGGGTTATTATAAGTACATATTAGCATTTTCAATTACAGTGAATTTCCTAACTCTAATTACTCTATTATGAAAATGAACAGTAGTGGGGCTACAAAGGAGAATTACTCCAGCAGTCATTGCTAATGATGTTTATGCACTTACCTGTATGGTATTATCTGTGTGACACCATTTGGAAATCCCAGCACCCTGTGAAACTGAGGAAACATCTGTGTCTATTTATTTCCTAATTTTCATTAAAAAAATTGAATTCTTGTGAAAATCCAAAACATTTCAGAGCTTGATGTGGTTAAAGGAGACTCCACTGTTGATGAGCCCAGAAAAACTTTATCATCAAAAGATAGGAATATCAGAGAAGCAAGCTGCAGAAGGCAGCACAGACAAATGTGTTGTAAAAACAGCCTCAGTTTAGCAGTTATTGATAAAATAATTAATTTAAACAGTTTCTAATGAATTGTAGTTAACAGCTTGTACTTAAGAGATGTATTTCTATCAATCAATCAAAAATGGCTGCCAAAAAATGTCCTCCAATTTTGTTTTCAAAACATTACAATTATGAATAAAAAAGAAGCATGAGGCTCTCAGTTTTTATTAGTCATTTTATTCCAACAGTATCATAACTTTCCACTACCTGTTTGAAATTTTGGGTTAATATTTTCATTTGCTATCTGTGTGTTTCAAAAATGTTGACAACCAGTGCTATACTTTGTTAATGACCACTTCAAAGACACTGCACTTTTACCTTGATTTTGTTGTAAGAACACAGCAGGTAATTCTGCTTTCATCATAGCTGGGCAATGAAAATAGATAGTCTAACTCACTTTCTTAATTAGCTACTGAAAACCCTTCAAAACCAGAGTATGTAATTTCCCTCATTGTGAAAATACTGTGAAATTGCCTTAATCAAGAGCAGAATCCTGCACTAAATACCTTTTTCATTTCTATTTCTCAGGATACAAAATCCCTAAGTTTTAAATGACTGACATTAATCCAGACACACATTGAAATGATGACTTTATGAAGAATTGCATTCACTATGTATATTGGGTGTCCTAACCTGCTCTTTCTCCAATCTTCACTTGAAATTTGGTTAATGTTTTAAGCCCTGAAATACTACAATTTAATTATAAAGAATTTATTAGATAATTTAGCCACACAGCCTTTTCCTGCTCCACAAATACATATGTCAAGTTATACATATCTGAAAACAATTATTGTGTAAGTAAGTTAGGAATATTGTTGGGCAAAATAAAATTTTGCAGGAATATTTGACTAACTGAAGCTTCAAATGGAGCCTTAAAAGGACTAGACAGGGAAAATTATGTAAGTTAAATAGCTAAAGTTATTATAGCTAAAAGACTATAAAAATCAGTCCAACCCTTACCCCTTATCTCGCAATAAGATCACAACATTACAGGACAGTTAGTCATAGAAAAGTCACTTTAGTTATAATTAAGAAACTTCTCTTGTGTCATGGCCGCACTTCTACTCCCTATCCAAGACTGCTTTAGATCAATGATACTAATGAGGCCTGGATGAAACAATTGGAAAATATGTATGGGAGGCTGCTTTCAAGCTAAGCAAAGTTGTTAAACTGTATTTTACTAAAATGAATAACCTGGGGTCTGGAATAATGTTCAAAAAATCCCAGTATATAGCCTCTCTGAAACATCTTATTTACATTATTTCTGGTAGATTTAGAGTACCTAATAACATTTTATGAAGAAGTTATTTGAGATCAGAGGAGAAAACAGTCCTTATCTGTTTGATTTTTATATTCATCCTCTGGAGAGGTGTTCATTCTTGTTCTCAGTGTAGCAGGTTATGCATCATTCATGAAAAGAAAACTAACTCTTGTGCAGAGCTCCCCAACAAAGCTGCTCTGCCCATGCCGTGATAAACTATTGGGAGGGAGTAAACTCAAATCAGAAACAAATCCTCCAGGTTTTAAGTCCTGGCAAGCCAAACAGAGAAAATTATTCTATTTTAGCACTACATTTGAGCAGTTTCAGTGGAGTAACCTAATGCTAGAAGTTACTAAAGCTGCAATACATTACTCTTTTTATCTGTATTATTTAAATCTCTCTTCAAGATAGTCCTCAGCAAGGAGACCCCTTTCTCTGCAGAAATAATCTCAAATTCCACCAAGACAAGTTCCTCTTATGTGAAAACAAAGCCCCTTCTTAATGTCTTCCTTAATCCTTATGAAAATATTCTTGGGCATCTAACCCACTGGCAGAGGAAATGGAGCTGAAGGCTGGGGGCAGGAGAGTGGGAGGGGAACAAGCACTGCCTGCCTCCAGTCCTGCAAGGAGGACACAGGTCAGAAGGTCCAGGGTGGCATCAAATCTGGACCTGGGCTTCCAAGGATGCTTCCCATCAAGGTGGCACAATGATGGGAATCTGCAAGTTCTAATTATGGGTTTGGCCACATCAATGGGGAGAAAGAAGAATAAGCTTTTCTGAATTAAATGGTGTAATGAGAAAAGTCCCCTGAGAGGATACCCTACAGACAATTCCTCCCTGCAAGTCTTGCCACTGGCTTGCTGAGCACCTGCTTTCCAGGTAATCTCTTTCTCATAGGGGATTCCACAAATCCAATTAAAGCTCATTTTGAAAGTCAAAACAGTTTGGATATTGTTTACTTGATTTGCATAAAGGATTAGAGCTCACCACTGGAAGGAACCATTTGTCCAGGTGAGAAGAGGATAGATTTGTTTTCTGGGTATGATCACACATTCTATCTTTCTAGTGTGGGTATGAGGGTTGTAAAATGAGAAGGCAGCCCTTAGTCTTCTGAACAATCTGCTGTTGGCATATTTAGTCTCTTCTGCTGTCATCTTTGGAAAAACTGTAATCCTCTCTTAATCTCTTTTTCCATTAAAAAAACTGTTCTGTTTGACCATTTACTTCCTTCTACCTCTACTTCCAGAGGATTTTCACACTTTCCCCTGCAACAATCTCTATTTCCCATGGCTTTAAGGAGATCTCTGCAGATTGAGGAACCCTAGGTTTTTTTTAGTTTTTTTAATTTTTTTCAATTTTTTAAAGCAGCTTACATGTTATGTAGGTTTCATCAAGCTCTTACAAATCTAGAATTTAATCAACCATCAGTACTTTGCAACCTCTAAAATAAGAGCAGATTGGACTAGGATTGGAAAGGGCATTTTAAGAGGGTAAAACATCATAAAGTCTTTTAGGTATGTATATACACTTTATATGTAAATGTATACATGTCATATATATATAGGTATATGTATGTATGTACTGGTAGTAAGAATATTAAAATTTCTTTAAATTGGTATGATGATAAAGTTCAGATTTACTTTAAAAAATAAAAGAGTAATCACAATTTTAGAGAGCATCTGGTCTTTTTAAGCAGTTTAAAGTGCTTCATATTTAAAAATTATGATCACAATAACTGTAGCTTTATTTTTAAGGGGCAAACAATAAACTCGCAATTAAAAAAAGTCTATGTAAAACTCTCATTAGATATTACATTTTATACTTTTTTCCCCTCTTTATGGGAACCAATTTGTTGACTTTGAGATTCTAAGGATAGTTTCACAATTATCCAGACTTTCTTTCATCTTAGTACCTTTCCCTAAAGAGCCATGGTACCCATATAAATTTAGGCTTAGAAGGACTGTAGGAGGACTCTAAAAATAATGTCGTTACAAGATGCTCAATTAATAGAGAGACTCTGGGGTCCAGATAATGGTTTTAAATCATCTGACCATGAACAGCACCAATTCCAAGACAGAGTCAGGTTACTGATGCCATTACTGAGATAATTTAGGGTAAAATAAAATATTTGGATTAACATTCATAAATAGGCTGATGGTCTTTCACACCATCAGTATTCAAGTGCCCATCTACAAGTCTATTCAAAGGGGTTTGATTTTTAGAAGGTGACTATTGCTCTCACTTACTGAAAGGAAGTTTTATCCAGCATATGCTGTTTAGTATTGGAGTCTTGTAAGTCTTTGACAAGGAGTATCTCTTGTTTTGACCAGAATAAATGGCCTTGTAGCTCTGCTTCATCTTGGTGTTCTGTAGTGATTTAGTCGTATAAAGCTGAGCAATTGATGACATGAGAGCCTTCCTTCTGATATTTTCAATTTCATTAGTTGCCATAATGAGTACTCTTGAGAAATATGTATTTTACTGAAGCTGTCTAACAGTTTTCGAAACACCCAAAAAAAAGTAACAAAAAGGAAGAAGAGACATCTAAATCAATAGAAAATAGAAATTGCAGAAGAACTAAATGAAGATTCAAGAGCAGATAAGTCAAAGCAGTTCTAGAGAAATATAGCACAATAAGCATTAAAGTCAGGTGGAGTGACTCTGATATTTTAGAAAAAATTTGAATTGTAGGAACTAGTTTGTGCTCATTTTCTATTCCATAAAAACAAGGAAATCCTTAAGATTATGCTATTTTGAAATCAGTCCCCAGTAGTTATGTCTATCTTTCTCCTGTTCTTTAGCTCTGACTCCTGCTTTCCTTCCAAACTACCTGAAATTTATGGAAGCCAATACACCAGAAGACAGTACAAAGATTTTTGTCATAATGAGTGTCTTATTTCCACATAAATCTTTTTCTTCTGAATATTTTTCTTCTCCACTATTGTTTAATAAATAATAATAAAAAATCATCATGATATTTGGAAGAACAAAATTACAAAACTATTAAGTATGTCTTTCCAGCATTATTTATGTCTAATGGATTACTGTGGGGCTGGAGAGTATCGCTTGTTCAGCTCAGGGGTCCCCAACATAAATAGGACATGGACCTGTTGGAGCAAGCCTAGAGGAGAGTTAGGAAGATGATCAGAGAGCTGGGGCACCTCTGCTATGAAGACCAGCTCAGAAAGTTGAAATTTTTCAGTCTGGGGAAGAGAAGGCTCTGGGAAGACCTAATAGAACCTTCCAGTACCTAAAAGGGCTACAAGAGGGATGGAGAGGGACTTTTGACAAGGGCATGAAGTGATAGGACAAGGGGGAATGGCTTCAAACTGAAAGAGGGTAGGTTGAGATTCCATAATTGGAAGAAACTCTTGACTGCGAGGGTGGTAATGCGCGGGAACAGGTTGCTCACAGCAGTTGTGTCTGCCGCTTGCCTGGAAGTGCTTAAGGCCCTGTTGGGTGGGACTTTGTTCGACCTGGTCCAGTAGAAGATGTTCCTGCAGGGAAGTGGTAACTGGCTGATCTTGAATGTCTCTTCCAACCCAAAGCATTCCGTGATTCTATGATAAATGCTCACGTCTACAACTCATCTTTCCAGCATGGTTGGATTTCACAATTAAGTGTAAATCTGGCATGCTCTTCATTCAGGAGATAAAATGTCATGTGCTAGGATTCAGAGGATCTGGAATTATTAACAATTGCATGCACTCAGTATAGACATTTAATTTGAGAGCACTTAATCTGAGACCTGTAGTTCCTCTTGCCCAAGCTAAAAGACAGCTCAAACAACAAAACATTGTCAGGAGATTGTTTCATGATGTGCTCCCACCCACTCCCATGCAAATTAGCGGTGTTCATGTGGCCTTATGATGAGCTGATTCATTGTACCTCTGCCATATAGCATAATCACAGCTTCATGATCAACTGTGTCACTTATAAAATTAATTTTATAAATATTTTTGTAAATATTCTGTAAAGGAATTTTTTTTATAAAAATATACATGCAGCAGCAGTAACAGGTATGCCAAAAAAAAGAGACAGGGAGGGTTGTTCTACCACTCCCAGCATGCTACAGGATGTGCTAAATACTTACGAAGCCAAAATGATACTGGGAAGGCCTAAAAACTCAGACTGGCAGCCCTGGAATCATCCTTCTACCTCTCAGGAACTGCAGGGTTAGCAGGCACTAAGATGGTGATCTCCTTACATGGCCAACTGGCTGATAAAAAAGACACCTCCTTTTTCACCTGGCAATAGACTGTTAGGCATCAAGCCCTGCCAAGATTTTGTAGTGTGGCTTCAGGTGTTTGAATCATCAAGGCTTTCACCATCCAACCAAAACAAAGGAGCAGCAGTACCTCTCAGTTCTTCCCTTCAGCATGTGCTAATATATTGTTTTCTGCTGTTATGGACAATAGAATTGAGGAAACAACTGGACAACATGTCCTTCCTACAAGAAGTGTATGAAAAAGCTTTTTCCTTCTTTCATTGCCACAAACTTTGCAACACTTCTCAGCTATTAATTGATTAGACACTATTATAAAGGGTCATGACTCTCATAAACACTGGGTTATCAGACTCTAGCTATGTTTCATAGACAAAAGCTAAACAAAAGGAGACTCCGTGACCTCCTGTGTGATCTGGCCTTGTTTCTCTTTGAAAACAGCAGATGCCTAAATGGAACATGAAGCCAAGGATGGGATGATCTGGAATAGTAATTGCCTGAATTAAAATAAAACAAAGTTGATACAGCTCGTATCTCATCTTGCAGCAGTAAGTAGTAAAAGCTAAGAGGCAGACTCATAACCCCACAAGTCTGAATGAATTAGGGATTGCAGTTCCTCCTATATTTTTTAATTAACTCCCATTGTCTTGATGACACACAAGAAAGAACAGCTGCAAATAGATGGTCCATTGTACACTAAGTAAGCACGAAGGAATTTCTCTTTAGAGCTGTTCATCATAATGAGAGCTGCTAATTTCCATCTTCTAGAGTGGCACTAAAATAATTATACCTATTCTGAATATTGTTGGATTTTCAGTAGAAAACAATACCATTTTTATCTACTTCCCTTAAATGTAATAAAAGCTCATGTGCTTCAGAAAGACTAAAACTCCTGCTCTGAATGGCCCTTTTCACATGCTATTAAGTTCAGTGTTTAAGACAGTAAAACTTCTCTGATATTAATTGTAAATATTGTTAAAGATAAGCTTGATGATTCTGGAAAAATGATTCTTAAAAATCAAGATGAAAAAACTAAAACAGTTTCTCTAGAGTATCTGTCAAGTAAAACACTTCTGGGGTACACCCACTCCAGTTTTACACAAGTGTCTTGGGAACAGCCACAAGCAACATCATTCCAAATCCAAAGACTTACTCCCACGACATCTATGTAGGTTTCCCCATTTGATGGTACATGAGGAGGAAGAGCAAAACCTGAGCTGATCCATCAGGGGCTTTTCCTGCCTTGGCAAAGCCATTCTCAATAAAGATGATGTGAATCAAAGGAAAATCTGTACTATCTAAGCGGAGCTGATGCAGGGAGCTTATGCAGACAGCAGATCCTGCAATGGGTGATGCCTTCACATGACAGAGAAACCTTGAGGAGTTTGACCTTCTTTTTAGCAACCTCCTCCAGATCCCAAATTGCTTGGATGTTTTGTGCTTGTTGGCGTTTTGTTCTCTTTGAGCAGCCCAAGTGCAGAGGTCTCTGATTTTTATTCACGAGTGAGACCTTGTGCACTGGTTAATTGACTCTTCTCAAAAACTGCTGCAAATGTCATTATTTATTCATCAGGGACATGTCCCACATCTCCATGAATGTGCCTAGCTATGTTTGTGCAGTTGTAAGCGCTGATGCCCCCTGATTTCAGTGCAAGTGACCCAAGGGATCAGTGTATGCAGACCACAGCGAAGTTGTTCCACAAAGGATGACTAGTGCAGATGCATAAAACAGTAAATGGGCCTTAGAGGCAGTATCAATGCTAAATTACAGTCTTGGGACTTGAAATAGATGTGTGTGACTCATGAAGTTAATTTACTTATCATTGCAGGATTTGTTTCACTGCTGCTAAATTTTCCTGAAGGAGTAGATTGGGTAGGAGTCAGCTCCATATTTAGACACCTCCTAAACTAGGGGACTACACACTCTTTACACCTGTGAGCTCCTACTACCGTCGACTGGGATCTAGTCACTAAATACAACAGAACCCAGAGAGACCCAAAGTGACACCAAAGGAGTCATTTACATCTGATCTGTTGAGTGTCTCTCCAGATTCATCGGATAAAATGGAAGTTTGGGCATAACTACGTTGTAGTCACCAAAACTCAGGCATCTGAATGTCGACCTGAATTCTACCATCAATTTGTTACATTTAGTAGTTGCTACTGGTCCTTTTTCTTTACTGTAGTTATTCTTCGGGTTAAAGGTGCTTTTTTAATTTATTTATTCTAAACTCTGACTACTCTGTCTTAAAGACTAAGGCTGATTCATATAAAGAATGATTTTTAGAAGAATAGTTCACCAGCTCTTTTCTGGCATTACTTTGTTGCTATTTTCTTCTATGTATTTTCTCTTGAACAAATACATCTCTGTTCGTTTTGAAACCACTTACTGCTGCTGCTGCTTGCCTTTGAATTTTCTCCACTTAGCCTGTTGCTCAACTAGCAAGCTTTCAACAGAGCTGGAAAATGGAGGTTTCTTCACCCTAGAGTTCATGACACTTTATTCAGCCTTTCTCTGTTAGATAAGGAATTTTTTCTCATGTGTTTCCCTCCAGCTCTGAAAATGCCTTCCAGGAGAGACTGCCTAGTAATGTGTGGACTCTTTGATCACGTAAATAGTAAGGTACAGAGGACTATAAGAAAATGACAATTTTTTTTCTCTGGGATTTGCTACTGATCTTTTGTACATGACCTCCACACATTTGGGCTGTTCTTCTGTGCACCAGTATCTAAATCTGTGAAATAGGAGCAACAGTATGTTAGTAGCTTAAAGGGGAGTTATGTGGAAAGGGTCTTTATATCAAGGGAACAGCAACCTGACGCTCATTCTTGAAAAACCAAAAATCTTTCTTAACTGCTGGACTGAAGAAAAGTGATGTGAAAGGCCTGCAAAAAGGGACATGTCTTTGTCTGAAGAACACTAACATCAGCTGTAGGAAAAGAAAGGATGAAAGTGATCCACACTAGAGTCCACCTCTCAGTTCCCAATTTGGGGAAGGAGCCTGGTTCAGTATCCCCATCACCTTGTCAGTGTGGTGTGATGTAAGAGCAGCTTGGCACAGCAAGAGACGGCTGATGCCCACAGAGCCAAAATTTTTCTGTCCTTTGAATGTTTCAGTACCAGAGAATTGATGATAGCTGATGTGCCTCATAAAAATATATATAGACACACACATACACACTTAAATGTTGTTTTTCTTGCAGTGCTCCTCCACAGCACAATGTACATAATACAAATAGTGACATGAGCTGTAAATGCATCTTCAGTTGTGATTCCAACAAAGGCTCATCACACACTTCAGCATTAATGAAGGAGGACCGCCACAGAGGCAAACTAATTAACCTCAGCTTTATGGGTCATTGCCAGATCTTACATGCAGACAAGAATGTTTAACTTACCTTTATGAGTAGCATGAAGGTTAAGATATTGAATGTGCTAGGTACATTTTTCTTGGCTTAGAGAACATGTGCCAAGTCAACTATGTTTTATTTTAAATAAACTTTCTAGAGGCATTGCTTGGTACCCCCTGAGGTGAATGCAAATAAGCAATGTAAGGTTTTCCTTTAAGGAAAAAAAAGTACATTTTCTATTTAAGTCATATACCTATGAAGGGGATGAGGGGTTTTTTTTTTATGTTCTCTTGTCATAAATTTCACAAACAGTTCACTAACAACCAGGACTTCTGTTTACTTTTTTTAAAATTTTTTCTTTTTTAATTTGTATTCCAATTTGTCATCTTACATGAAAAAGGTAGGAAATAACATATTTCTTTTTACAGTGAAAAAATGTTGTATTATTCTGAATGTATCTTCTCAAGAAGTCATTTATCACTTTAATCATACAACTCCCTGAAAGACTGATCTGCTTTCTTCAGAAGGTGGATTTATTTTCTGGTCATATTGAGTTATGCATCTTAACAGTGAAGGAAAGAGAGAACATATAGGCTAAGTGTCTTCTGTTATAGGAGGCTTAAGGACACAAAATATTAAAAATATTTCTGCTTCCTAGAACATCAATGAGCAGCTCTTTGCAAAAATGCTGTCTTAAGAAGCCCAGGAACATTTGCTTGTGAGTGAAGCTACCTGAGGACTGGATGTTCCTGTGAAAACCTGGGTTTGCAGGAGCATAAGGGGCCTCCTGTGGGACTGGTTTGCTTCTTGCTATCATGAGCATCACATCCAGTGTTTACACGTCAGAAGAGGGGAGGATAGTAGAATTCCCAGGTGGAAATGGTGAAAGAAAGTCCAGACAAAGCAGATGGGCTAAAATTAGAGCCACCCTCTATGGGGAAACAATAAGTCTGAGCTTGGCTTTTTCCCAGAATAAAGGATGAGCTCACTGTATTATAGCTCACAGCCTGCTCTATATCAGCCATCACTCACATCATTTTTGGTCTCTTCTTCACAAAGGCAGGTCTTGATTTAGTAAAGGCTTGTAGAAAAGGTGGATTAAATATTAGGAGAGTCTCAGTTCTCTCATCTTCTGTCAGCATGTTATGCAGGAAAGAGCACAGGAGAAAGCCACCTTCCAGAGTGGACTGTAACACATCTGTGCTCCTGTGGTGTGACACACCTGTGTTCCTGTGTGTGACACAGCTGTGCTCCTGTGGTGTGACAGTGACACACAGCTGTGCTGCAGTGGTGTGACACAGCTGTGCTCCAGCACAGCTCTTGGCAGAGTGTGTTCTCCTTTCCTAAACAAACACAGCTCCCCTCAGCTGGGCTGCCATCTAGACAAATGGAGGTGTTTATCCACAACATGTTTCCATAATAACTGAGGATTGTTTACTAACTACTGACTAAGACTGCTCAGAGCGAGAATTCTTCATGATCAACACTGTGAAAGTTGTTGGTTAGTAATGATATCACCTCCTATGAAAGCTAGGGAGAGATTCCTTCATTTATTCAAGTGTTTCATCTATGGCTACATTTCATCCATGATACTGAATCCTGCTGGCACACAAATCATTATTTGCATGATTGTATTGCATGTGTGTCTCTCATCCCAACTTCATGCCTCTGGTTTTTCTTGTTCTCTCTGAACAAATTTTCCCCCTCAAGAAGGGACATAACTAACCCTCAGCCTATATAATATGAGACTATTTTATATCCCCTTAATATTAAGTTGCCTCAAAACAAGTTCAATTTCAGTTTCTTTGACAGAAAAGGCAGGAGGGGAGGGGAGGGGAGGGGAGGGGAGGGGAGGGGAGGGGAGGGGAGGGGAGGGGAGGGGAGGGGAGGGGAGGGGAGGGGAGGGGAGGGGAGGGGAGGGGAGGGGAGGGGAGGGGAGGGGAGGGGAGGGGAGGGGAGGGGAGGGGAGGGGAGGGGAGGGGAGGGGAGGGGAGGGGAGGGGAGGGGAGGGGAGGGGAGGGGAGGGGAGGGGAGGGGAGGGGAGGGGAGGGGAGGGGAGGGGAGGGGAGGGGAGGGGAGGGGAGGGGAGGAGAGGAGAGGAGAGGAGAGGAGAGGAGAGGAGAGGAGAGGAGAGGAGAGGAGAGGAGAGGAGAGGAGAGGAGAGGAGAGGAGAGGAGAGGAGAGGAGAGGAGAGGAGAGGAGAGGAGAGGAGAGGAGAGGAGAGGAGAGGAGAGGAGAGGAGAGGAGAGGAGAGGAGAGGAGAGGAGAGGAGAGGAGAGGAGAGGAGAGGAGAGGAGAGGAGAGGAGAGGAGAGGAGAGGAGAGGAGAGGAGAGGAGAGGAGAGGAGAGGAGAGGAGAGGAGAGGAGAGGAGAGGAGAGGAGAGGAGAGGAGAGGAGAGGAGAGGAGAGGAGAGGAGAGGAGAGGAGAGGAGAGGAGAGGAGAGGAGAGGAGAGGAGAGGAGAGGAGAGGAGAGGAGAGGACTTTATTCATCTGTGTGTTCTGCAGTCTACCTATGTGACTGATTCGGAAGTTCACATCTGGTTTTCCCTAGATATATCTTATTCCCCAAAATGTCATCTGAAATTTGGTGATAAGTAGGTTACATAACTGACAAACTCTTCTTTAGTTTAATAAGATTTCACTATTTGCAACCCTGTAAAGCAAAAGAAAAGCAAAAAACTAGCTTTGTGATTGGGAGTGATATATTCCAATACTGGAGAAAGCTTTCTAATTAAAAAAAAAAGGGACTGAGGGAAAGAGGACACAATAACAGTATTTCAGTACAGAAAAATTATTACAGAGAAAGCAGCAATCAATAATTATCTGTGCCCAATTTGAAAGGATAAAAAGGTTTAATTTGCAGAGAAACAGATTTGGGTTGGATACTTGCAAATTCTGTCAAAGCCGTTAAACTGATGAGCCACTGAAGCAGGGACTTTCTAAAATCTCTCAGGGGATGATCCAGGGCTTTCATGAAAGAATTTGATTACTTTTTGAGGGCTTGCCTGGCTGTACTTAGATGTGGTTAGTTAGGGTATGACACTAATGACCATGATTGTAGGTTCGATCCCCATAGGGGCTAGTCACTTAAGAGCTGGACTCAGTGATCCTTGCGGGTCCGTTCCAACTCAGAATATTCTGTGAAATTCTGCAAAAATTCTGTGATTAGTTATATTATGACAGGGCTGGAAACAGCATTTGTGTGTACATGTATATAGCTCCTTATACACTAATATTAAAAGTATATGTACACTAATATGCACTGATGCACTCTGTTTGCACACTAATAATTAATATACATGGGTACTCTACTAATGTGCATTAAAGTATACATTCTAAATAAGCGCGCGTGTGTGTGTGTGTGTGTTTATAATCATATATCTCAATTGTTTATTCTTCCTCAGTATTCTCGAAACTCAGACAAAACTCATTAGAAATGTTGAATATGTTCTCCAGTTTTTCTAGTGGAGGGGGCCAGTTTGAATGGCTTCATGTGAGCTCATTTTATCCTTCCTTACCTAAACCAGAGGCATGCTGGACTCTGCACTCAGGTTCATAAGGTGAATTATCACAAATAGTCTGAGCTAGAATTTTTAGAGAGGAGGGTCACACCTTAAATAACCATTTATCCATCTCTTTAAACAGGGCATTGTGAATCACCAGTTCAGGCTAATCCTGACACCTCGGTTTCCCCTTTCTTTTAGGAACGGTTGGTGCTCTCTGTGTTACCACGGTTTGTAGTCCTGGAAATGATAAATGATATGACCAACGTAGAAGATGAGCATTTGCAGCACCAGTTCCATAAGATCTACATTCATCGTTATGAGAATGTCAGGTGGGTGGAGCATCCTCTCTGTAATGTTTAAGGTCTCAGATGCTGCCAAGTTGCTCTTATTTGAGGGTTTCCACTGTGTTTATTCATTCACAAATTAGAAAATTAGTGTACCCTTGTTTAATCCCTTAGCAGAGAAGCCTTTTGGTGCCTACTTTTACTCATCAGGGTGTCTGGATGCCACTGCAATGGCAAGACCCATTTGAACTAAACGCTGAGCCTGGACCATTTGTGTCTTTTATTCACTTAATTAAGTGGTCAGGATTGCACAGGAAGGGGAGCCCTGCTTACATCTGGACACATACTCTGCCACAACCTGCTGGTTCACCCCACATACTGAAAAATGAGATGAAGACTTGTAAGATGCTCTCAAAGATGGTGACCTGTTATATGATTCCTCTGTTTAGTAGCCATTTTCATTCAGTCAGTCTTATTATTGTTTTCTCAATCCCATTTCCTTTCTTTATTCCTCTCTCTAAATTTTGTATTTCTTGAAGTTAGTTATCAGAAGGGTGATAATTATCCTATGAGCTGTGACTCAAGGTAATAAGTCCTAATTTCACATTTACACCAGAATGACCAACTTCTACTCCATGACATCACATAATCTTGATTTTATTGTGGTTCCTGAAAAACAGAATATTTTGTTAAGCCAATAACATTTTCCATACATCTTTCCCAAAACACAAGGGCAAATTATTGAGTGACCATCATTGAAATCATCATTGAAGGAAGTGAAAAATAAGCATCCTTGGATATGATGGTAGTTTGCTAGGGAAGCATGTACTTTGCCTTCTGATGAAACCAAAATATAACTTTGGACATGTTCAATAAAAATAATTTGCACTTCTGCAGAAGAGTGAATTGATTATCTGCTGCTTCTGTGACCATGCAGTAGCTCAGATATTTTATTAAATCTGGTTGAAAGTATCAAGGACCCTCATAAAGGTCTGAGTTGCACTAAATTTAAATGTCTTCAATTAACCTTTTTCATATTCTGAGTAAGTGTTGCTGTAGAAAAATAAAAATATGGAGAAGATGGCCCTTTGGTTTTAATGGAAAAGTGTTGTAATCAGGGTGAGAAGTCGAAACATATTTTATGCTTGAAAGAGGTTTGAAATTAAGATTCTGCATGCTTTAAAATGTAAATACTGGTTGGCTTCTATGCATCTATCAGAAACTGGATCTTTTCAAAACCAGGTTTCACCTTATTTTTTTTTCCTAAATGTTGAGTACTGGACACTACCTAAACCAGTGCTGTATGAATCCTTAAAACTGGTATCCAGTTAGAAATTTTTGTTGGTTTGATAATTAGAAGCATAGAAATTAATAGTTTGAAATAATATCTTTATAAATTTAGTTTATTATTACTATTCATTCCTCTTTGAGTAATTTGGTACTTTGACTTTTAATTTCATTTTCTCTCACTGGTGAAAATCCTACTGAGTTTGTGAGCCTCTTGTGTAATCCTCACCCGAACCATTAGCAGTCTGTACATTTGAAGATGAGTTGTAGTCCCAGTACTATTCCCAACCTGATCATTACTGCATTTATTATTGGTTATATTAGTAATTCTCAGACTCTGTCAAATTGCGATTTTGTTCAACACAAGTCATCAGCTAAAGAGAAACAAAATCTTCTACTCAGATTGTAACACCAGTTATTCAAGTGCTAACAAGGCTTGTGCCAGAATGAGGTTTGCAAGTAGGTTGTTAATGGAGATCCTACCACAGCTTCAGGCACATGAGTTGATGCACCTAAATTCAAAGTATGATCACACTGGGCTCCCTGTAAAGTCAGCAGAATGAAAATGGAATTACCCAATTAAAGATTCATACCTTAAAAAGAGAGCGCTATACTTCTAACTCAGGGACTTCTGTCAAATGCCTAAAATTAGATGCAATAAAACTGGCCTTAGCCTCATATATATCAAGACTGCCACAAGTCTGTCTGTAGTATTTGGATTTGAGTCTTGTATGATTTGAAAATCTAGAATTGCATGACTCCCCTTTTTGGCAAAACCTTTTCTTGCAGTAATATTTTTTTAGTCCCTTCAATATTTATATACAGTACTCCATTATGTCCATAAATCTAGAGCAAAGGTAGTGTGACTTCAAAGGCACTAAAATGACCCTTCCACTAGTCAAATGCTAGAATGTAACTTAAAACATTCAGTAATTAAAGGAAATAGACTGAAATATTCATATGTTTTCTTTTTTTTAGCATTCTTTTTGCAGATGTTAAAGGATTCACCAACCTCTCCACAACTCTGTCAGCCCAGGAGCTGGTCCGAATGCTGAATGAGCTCTTTGCCAGATTTGATCGACTAGCACATGTGAGTTAAACACAGTTTATTTGCAAAAAGACAAAATCAATTCTGTACTTGGGAGCTTTGGGGCATACCCTCTGATCACTTTGAACAACATATATCCAGATTTTTCGCACAGGGATTTTAAAAACCATTGAGGTTGGAAGACACTGACAAAGTTTTATGAAAGATGATGAGTTCTGATAGCAAGTGAAAGCCAAGGTAGTCATCAGAAATTTGGGCTTCTGTAGTGCAGAGAATGGTATGAAAGCACATCACCTACCACAGTTTCTAAGGAAGTTTCATATTTCTGATCTTTGCTGGATTTTGTCCTCTGCAAAGTGAGGAAGGTTAAAAGGCATATTCATTTAAGGTCATCTAATCAGTTCCCACAGTCATTGCAATGGTTAGTTACTAGCAGGGTTTACTCTCTTTAGGCTTGATTCTATCAAATTCAACAATGAAATTAATTAAACACAGCAGAGGAAATTATCACATCAGGAAAATTAGTTGCTACTTAATTAGCACTGATCAGCGACAGAAGCGAAGCACAAAAATACGAGCAGAACACAAACTCAGTTTTGCTAGGCTTGCATTTTTTTCATGTTTCTTTGGTCAAAATTTAATTATATGACTATCTTTAGGTGTCAATATCTGAGATGACTAATAAGACTTCTAAGGGGAGGCAATGAAGTACATTTAATGGAGTTTATCTTATCATTTATCCAACCAAATGTAGGCACCTACTATAGCAAAATGCTAATTGCACTCTGAATATCACAGACCTTGCTATTTACTATAAAGGGAGCCTAAAGTGGCTCAGTCTCATGTACAGATCTACATCCTTCACTGGCTTTTTATACATTTCTGAATCAGCATTATGGGGTATTTGTACACATCTTGCACAGCATCAGTAAGACCCTTGTGGTTTTCTCTCAGTTTACATATTAAAGTCAAAAAAGGCAAGACTTCCATAATTATTCAAATTTCTTTTGAGTCAGCTATTTTTATCTCAAATAGCAATGTGTTTTCTCATGTACAGAGTGATGCCATAACCCATTGCCTGGGCACTGGCAAATTAGTAAATGCAACCTACAATATTTACTTTGCAAACAAAAAACCCTCATCAACTCTGATCTACACTGTAAACCAAGCCAGGTGACAGAATTATCTCAGTCCTGTCTTTTAGAAAGCTTATAGGAGTAATGCCTCCTTTTGTATGGCCTGACAAAAATAGCTATCTTAACTGAAGAAACATATTTTACAGCAAATTAAATGTATGATGTATGTCACAGAAATATTTTAGGAAGACTATGTATACAAAATGCTTTTTTGCCTTGCTTTACATTTCAGTTTTGTATCACATTCATGATCATTAACCATGTTTTGTAAACATTCCATAAGCTATATTTAACCAATAGTGATTTTGTATAGAAAGACTATATCCAGTAAAGGAGTTAGGAGCAACGAAGGCATTACAGTCTAACCCAGTGAATCCTCCCTCACCTGCCACTTAATCCTGAGGTCAGCTTCCTGCTTTTTTTTTATTGTATGAGAACAGACAATTCTGCTTCTTTAAATGCCTAGACATTTGCCCCTTCTCTGTGGCTTACCATGCATCTCCTACTTAAACTTTCTAGAAATCATTCTGTTGCAGCTCTAAACTCATAAATCTTCATGGAGAACATTGAATGTGCCACAAAGAAGCAGGTATCCCAAAAATGTAGGTGAGTTTGTTTTAAAGGAACAGTAATAAATATATGTCTATCTTACATAGAAAATAATTTCTTACCCAGAATTTTGTGTTTTGGGATGGAAGAACTTCTGTGTCTGCAAAACTTCATCGTCAGGACAGTCATCTCTCAAGAGAATGTCCCAGCCACTAAATTCAAGAGTTCATGCTCCTTCATTAATTTTCTTTCCTAGCCTGGGAATTTGTTTTTCTTTTTAGCACATCATTGATTAGACTAATCCACTGGTCTAGAACATTCCTCTGAAAGTGGGAAGACACAGGGAAGAAATGCCAGAAATTGAACCTATTTGACTACAAAGATTAGAGCAATAAGATAATGAATAATTAAAATTTAGTAAAAAGAAAGCCATTTTGGTTGTGTTCCTTATTTGTGGGTTCTGTGACCTGGATGTCATGATACCTGCCTGATGCCCTGACAACAGAGATGCCCAACAGAGAGGAACTTCTCTTGGTTCCCTGGAAGGGATTTTGGTGTTTCTGTGCAACCCAAAGAGATGAATTCTGCCTCTGTATTTTATAGGAAACCAAGACTCCTCACTGAACTCTTATGAAGGGGACCAACTGCATAAAATAAAAGGGTCTAAATCTTGTATTGGACTTAACCATTGCCTTTGGAAAATTTTGGAAATGGACACTGACTGGTCCTGAATTTTAAGGACCATGTGAATTACATGGACCTATCAACCCACCCAACTGATAATGTATGAGCTTTCACACCTTGTAAAGGTGTACCTTTTGGAAAATTCCTGGTCTTCATCTGAAGACACCAAGAGATGGTCTTGTCTAAATTCTTGTCTATCTTGGTAGCATATTCTGGTGCCTTAACACTCTCACTGTTTATTGAATGTGACTTGTTTCTCATTTGAGATTTTCTGACTTTGAATTACATCCATTGATTCTTGCTAAGACCTGTCATTCCCAGACTAAAGAACCATCTTGTGGCCACTCACTTCCTCAGGAATGCATCTGGGTGCTTTGATCAAGGTGCTTCTCAGGTTTCCATTTGAGAAAAGCAATAGACCAAACTCATTGCAAGGTTTTTACTCAGTAAGATTTATTCCTTCAAATAGTTTTGGGGACTACTTTTCTAGAACACCTCCAGTTTTTGAGAATACCTTTTCAAACACTGAAAACAGTGTTCATGGACTAACCCCCATTAGTGTGGTGGAGGCAGATCATCACTATTCATCCTGTTCTCTCTTTCCTTGATCACTGTCCAAATATCACATTTCTGAACATACAGTGATAACACTATTGTACTGAAAAATATTATTTTGGGGTTTTATGCTCTTGCTGTCATGTTGTGACCACCATGTCTGCATGATAATGGTTCATTTTGCTGGTCTTATTCCTTTCATAAATATTATTAGCAACAGTTTCCTACTTGCCTGTAAATTCTTCACAGGACTTTTGGAAAGTGTTCCTTTCAAAACCTCCCTAGAAGGATCTTCTGCTAAGGAGGGTTACACAATCACATCTAGATTTCAGATTTTTCACTTAACTGGTTCTTAATCAGCTTGACTAGAGTTATCATAACTCTTTAAAATAGTCACTGTTACTCAGGCTCTTGGAGTTTGCTAAGAATTACCATCAAAGCAAAGAGGTCAATTGCAGAAAGCTTGAGGCAGTTTCTTTTAAGGAAAATCCTTATAAATCCTTATTTACCTCTAAATAAAAGTATTACTTTATAATCCCATATAAAGGATTGTTGGATCTGCTCTAACATCTTATATAAATCATACAATATTAAAGAAGACACTTTCACAGCATAATGAAAAATGTAATTTGGCTTAGTTTTTTTTTTCTCTTATTAAGCTTTATTAAGCAATACAGAAGTAATGAGAACTCTGAGAACTCTCCCTAGGTTACATCAAGTGTTATGGCATATGTTGATGCATATAATTAATAATAAAAATCCATACCTGTATCATTACCACAGAACACTTTAAATATAAATTAGAACTCAGTTCAATATTTATTCTAAGAAAAAAATTAATAATATGTTATGTACAGCTACTTCCCATTTCTAATCACTCCATGATATTTGTAAAAGATTTATAGTTATTAAAGAGAAAAGTGACATTTACAAAGGAAGAAAAATAAGTTCGCATAAAACAGAACTGAAGAAAACATTTCCTTATATATCCATCTACTGAAAGGCCTAAACAGAAACTTAATTAATATTAATACTTTCCTTAGGCAGATATTTTGAGAGAAGGGAAGTAAGATGACATTCAGTATGATACTTAAGCCTAAAAAAAGTCCTGCTTTTGTGAAATTATAGTTATTTTTGATGTTTGTTTTTCCTCTGCCTTCTCTGCAGTGCTAGATGTCAACCAATACTATGATTTAAATTATCATATTTCTAAATGCATCTACACTGTTTGTAGATTCAGTTTCAGATATGACAAAGAGGAAAGACTAAATCCCTAAATAAAAGAGCTTACTAAAGGATTGATGGGGTTTTGTTCATTTCTTAGAAGAGGGGTAATCTTTTTCTGTAACCTTGGTTAAATTGTCTCCCATGATGTTGTAGACAAACTACCAAAAATTCCTCCAACACTTTATTACCAATCTTACTTCTGACTGATGTTTCCAGTGGTGGAAACCAGCCTGACTACCAGGCTCCACAAGAACATATCCCCCCCAGCCCCAATACAACACCTGTGTCTGCTGGTGTCGCGAGGGGAGGACTGCAGGGTGTGGAACACTTTGGTTTCCTTGATAAAGACACTCCCACTGCAGTGCTTTACTGTACCACGCCACTTTTCAGCTCTGAGCTGGCAGTGCTTTGTTCCATGGTGAAATTATCTTCAAGCATGTAACCCAAAGGAGTCCAGAGACTTCCTAAAACCCCTGTTTAAACATATATGTCAGGTGTGAATTTCTTCGTGTGTGTATGTTTGAGGTACTGTGTCAAGAAGCAGAGGTAACTGGACTACGACTATGCATTTAACAAATTTATGTAATTTTAAAAGAATTATGGATTTATAGTGAAGGGATGGAGTGAATGCCTTTTTTACAGTGTTTATTTCTGAAGTGTTTTTCCTCCTAACTAGTGTCAATAATTAATTTTCGAATACTAATGAATAGACGACCCATGTTGTCCCTACATTTTCAATTTGTCAGATGGTAAAGAGCCCATCAAAAGACCTGAAGAGTCAAATAAAACCCCAGCCCACAAAATACTTTGAGAAGTGATAGTGTACAGACTGTTTTATTAAAAAAAAAATCAGATGGAAATGACAGATTAAATAAAATTTAAGTTTTAAAACTTCCAAATTATATGTAAACTAAGGATTATGCAAATTCAAGTCCCCAGAAAAAGAAGTCCCACTTTGTGACTAAACTGGGATTTGAATTAAATTTAGGCTTCACAAGTATATTCTTGGGAATTCTCCAACTCATCCTTAATCATAGAATCATAGAATAATTAAGGTTGGAAAAGACTTCTAAGATTATTGAGTTCAGCCATTTACCTAACACTTCCAGGGCCACTACTAAACCCTGTCCCCAAGCACCACACCCACATGTCTTTTAAATACCTTCAGGGCTGAAAACTCAACCACTTTCCTGAGCAGCCTGTTCCAGTGCTTGACAACCCTTTAGACGAAGAAATTTTACCTAATATCTAATCTAAATCTCCCCTGGTGCAACTTGAGGCCATTTCCTCTTGTCCTGTCTCCTGTACCCCACCTGGCTGCAGTGCCTTCTTGGCCACCTGGGCACACTCTGGCTCATGTTCTGATGTTGATGACCAGTGTCCCATGTACCTGAAGCAATTAAGCTCTAGAAACTACTAAGGGGCAGAATCTCCATGCAGAATTGTTCCTGACTTAGCTAGAAAGAAACACCTCGAATCTTTCTCGTGGGGATTTCTGTCCCTGAAATCACTTAAAACATAATCTTCTAATTAACATGAGCTGGCAAGGCACATTGCTCACCAGACACAACAGTCATAGCAGTTTTATTCTACAGTATGTCAATATGCCAAGGAACAAAGTTGTTGATATAATATATTATAAAACTCATGCACCAACATGCCTCAATTCCCTCAGCAGCATGAAAGACCCTAAACCCATATTTTCTGGCAGCACAGAGAAATTCTAACCACCCCATCATAGGTTACTCTAAAGAAAAAAAAACCCATTCCTCATATGGCGCATTAAAATATGTAGAAAGTGTTTAATATAGAGCCATAGTGATATATTCCCTACTTCAGGCAAATGAAAGACTGCCATACTTTTCCCATTATGTGCTGAAAAAAAAGAAACCATCATTGTAACTGGGTCCCATATCTGCTCCTCCTTTTTGCCTACATGGCCAGGCTTGAGAACTCCCCTCCATCTGGCTCTCTCATGGTCCCAGCTCTGGTTTCCAAAGTGACAGAGCTGCAATAGAAAGAATTTGGATGGACCTCTCTCTCCAACCCACCCCAAAACAGACTGCTGATTAAGAGCTTTGGCCTAGACCCCATTCATGCTGAGAAAGGCCTTTTATCCAGGTTTCCTCTACCTTTGGCAAATGTTTCAGGAACTGAGCTATTGTACACAAGGGCCAAGTCCCTGCCTCCTCCCACTCCGGCTGCCTTTTAAAAGAAGACTTAAGTGTATGACTTCTCTTTGTTCTGTAGCTCAGCCACAGTAATTTTTCATCCACAATGTTCTAAACTTTTAGTTTGAAATCATAAAAATTGCAAAAAATTTTTACTTTTCTGTGGGCTGTTCACTAGCCTGTGGGGTTCCCTTCAAAACTAGGTGAAATGATTAATTCACCACAGGCAGAACTGAAAAAGTGGCATAACTTATGAAACACAATCACTTTTTTCCCCTTGTCAGAAATTTAGCCCAAGGAAACAAGAAATATTAATGAAGTCTCTGACTGTGTCTTTCAGTAACTTGATATTTGAGCAACTCATTTCTGCAGCTCCACCTTATGCCAATTTGCTTGGCTTCCTTTCCAGTCACTAGGGGTATATTTAATAAACTCAAACATAAATCATTTACCACATATGAGGTAATTATTTATGAAAAATCTGCGTATTTTCTTTTTCTCTGGATTTAGGTGAATTGGAAAAAGGTTTCTTATCAATTGCCATTGAATTAATCTGGAATTATTATTAAAAATAGTTGGGTGTTTGAGTATGCTCAATATCCCCAGGCAAAAATTCTGATGTAAATTGATCTTGGCAGAATCAGGCCCCTTAATCTTCCACTTGCAGCAAATGAAAAGCTGCAAATAAGGGGAGAAAAGAGCCCCTATTTGTGACACGCTGAGAATTTAATTGATCCCTTCAGTAAATGCTATTAATGAATGAGTATTGGAAGGGGTGTGAGGCTGATGGATACTGATGTGAATGTCTGTATAATATCAGCTGTCATTTACATGCCCAAGGACAACTTCTGGAATTGCATATGAAAAAGGGATCAGGAATAGAATAAATTACGAGGCGATGATAATAGCCTCACAACAGTGTAAGGATTTAACACTGCTATGAAAAATATTTCCTGTGTCGAAGTTCCTGTATGACAGTTTTATCGTATTTAAATAATCTACTCATTTTACAGTTTCTTCATGCATATTTAGATTTTTCATTCATTTTCATTCAATATCAACTTGACACTTAAATACCATTGCAGTGAGATGATTTTAGGAAGTGGGCTTGAGCTCTACAGTGTGAGGAAAATCTTGATTGCTACTAATTTCATTTTATACCAGTGAAAAGTGGGCAGGCCCTTACAAAACTCAGTCTCCAATTTAAAACTGGAGCATGGCTGCCCACATGAGCCATGAATCTAACCTTAATGATCTCGCACAACCAGTCTGACAGAGCCTTCGGTCTAAACTGTAGATGTGATTAAACTACCAAGTTATCTATGGGAATCTCATGAGACCAGGCAGTTCTCCTCTGCCAAAGGCAGATACCATTACCCCTCTGTCCTTCCTGAGAGTCGTTGAATTATCTTCCTCCAGATGAAATATTTCAAGTGATAAAAAGCCCTTAGTTTACTTTTGAAATGAGTATGATGGGAATAATTAGGGAAGAATAAAAAATGGAAAGCAATATAAGTTAGGCTGTAAAACAGATCACATTTAACAGTCATAATAATTTGATTAAGAACAAAAAAAATTAGGAAGAGGAGTAATTTATAAGCTCCCTGTGACTTCTTGTGCCAGTACAGACACCTTGCCTGACCCCTGCAACATTCCACAGGACATAAATCTTATGTCATATTTGTTAGTCCTGTGGGGGTGTTTCGCCTTCCCAGGTGTCTTACAGATCCATGGTGAGTTTAGGTACAGACAGCTGAACTGAAGCCCAGCCAACTGCTTTAGCTGTGAGCTGAATTTGTCCTCAGGCTTCCCTGACTGCACTGCCTGGCTCTCCTTGGGCTGCAATGGCAAGCTCCACTGTTAGCTGGCATGGGACACTTGAGACAGTCATCTCCGTTTGGATGTCGCACTCTGTAGATGACTTCCTGAGCTTTGGCAAAGGAGTCAGGTGACATAACACGACAAGAAAAAGAATATGTTCACGTGTAGTTGAATGGATTTCCTGTGTCACACATACGCACTCACGTTTGCATATATCAGACCATCATTAGGAGGTCTTCTCAAGCGTTAAGATTCTTATTCTCACAAAAGCACACCCCTCTGAAGTGGTCTGCTTTGTTCTGAATTTCAGACATCCAGCAATGTGATCTAAGTCTGATCTGAATTTACTGGAATCAGAGATTTAGCCAGTTTAAGTGAAGCATTAAGAACCAAAAAACAGTCTTGTCCTGCTGTAGATTATGTTCTTTAACTGTGCTGAATTAGATTCTCACTCAATAGGAGTTTCCCATATCAGATAGGTATAATAAATGTTGAAGGTAAAAATGTAATTAAAAACCTGAAATGTAATAATACTTGAGCTATGTCTTTCTTTCTTCTTTCCTTTCTTCCATGCTTTCTTTCTTTCCTAGAAATTGACTGGTCTTCCCTTTTTTCCCCCCTCTATTCTACTATGAAATAATTATTTGTAAAGTGTTTGTAGTGGCTCTGAATAAAGTGCTGCCTTTTGATTTATTCCACCTAGGTAAAACCAATATGACATTATAAACAATCCTTTTACTTTATATATGTAAAACATGCGTCACTTAGTGTAAGAATCAATTGAATGGGATCTTTAGAAAAGCCAAAGACCCCTAGAATGTGTGGTTTATATCTTCATCTCTTCGCATTTTGTCTAAACAAAGGACGCAGAGAAACTTAAGGAAGCCCACTTACTGTTTGACATGCACTGATTTATGCCATTGAGTCCTACCTATTTGTCAATCAATTTTATTTTTCATAGTTTCACTCTGTAATAAAAAATATGTGGAAAGTGTGGTAAAATCAAATCTCTAATTATTTCCATTGAGGAGGAACTGTGTGAAAAAAATGTATTGTTTTGGAGGGTGTTAGGATGTACAATATTATTTGGAGCCATATGAAAAATGCGCAGTGTTCTTGTGTGGGTCTGCAGAGGGTTGAAAAGAAGGGAGTGAGGAAAGAGAAGAGTTTCATATGAATTTTGACGTTTTAGAAGCCTGACTTCTGTCTGGAATTTTGTGTGAAACTTGGATAGCAAGGCACTGCACCCTGAAAGGCAGCACTGGTATTATCTGGAGACTTAAACAAAGCTTCAAACACAGTCAGTTCCTACTGATGGCTTAAGGAGATTTCAGGGTGAATCAGCTTACTTTGGCCATGTGCCCAGAGCAGATTTTACCCTTGCTGGCATGCTTAAGGCTTCAGCTGACTTCACAAAAAGCTTTGGATTCCCTGTGCCACCCCAGGATTGTGAAAGACTTGTCTGAGGTTGACTACAAAGCTTCATTGTTCTTAAGCAAAACTTTGAATGGGACCCATACTCGATTCCTGGGGGAGCCAGCATTCACATTTTCTCCTAGATCCTACTCAAATTTTTCTTTTAAATGTTCTGTTACTGGAGCCTTTACTGATTGATTATTAGTACTACACTCAGTATTTCCACAACTCTCCATCATAAAAACATTTCCTTGACATAGCTTGTGGTGTTCTCTGTTCCTGTTCATTGACTGCCTCCTGTGAGGGCTCAACCAGCAGAAAACACTGGGCAAATTTAGAGGTAATCTTGGTCTCACATGCTGGTCTGGGAACTGCAAAAATTTCAGCAACTCAGGTGTTTCTGCTCGCTAGAAAAGGATCTTCTAAAATAATGATCAAATCACAGAACAATATTTTGTTTCAGCATGTAATGATACTGTTAATACATATTTTAGAAATTAAATTCACTGTTTATTCTCGGGGTAAAGGATGTGTGTAGCTGGATGCCAAAGAAACATCATTTCTCCACAGCATGAGTCTGATGCAAGGCACCTTCTTTGACACCTTGACTTGATAATTTCCTATAGCTGTTGGGAATACTTGAGTGTGACAGTGGAAAATTTAGGTGGGAAGGGGTTATCAGTGGAAGGAAAGAGGTTTTTCATTTATTTCCAGTGTAAAAGGAGGTCAGGAAATGGTGCCCTGGAGGAACATTGTCTAAAATGGGTTATTCATTATCTCAGCTGGCATTTCTGAATCTTTGGCCTATGTTCCACCGAGCTCTGATGAAACTTTTTCCCCATAAGCAAGGATGCCTCTGATTAGAATAAGAGAAAAATCACTCTACCGTTTATTTGCTGAAAATGTAAAGGTACTTTATTTCAGAAGTGATATAAATCAAATTGTGCTAATGATAAGTAGGAAACATCCAGAAACAAGGTGTGGTTTTGGTTCTTTGGTTTTTTGGGGGTTTTTTACATTAATTTTACAGTAACTTTCACCTTAAAATTATGAAAAAAATAATGCAAGTATATTCTTTCTCTTTGATACATTTGTGCATAGGAACATCATTGTCTCAGAATAAAGATCCTGGGGGATTGTTACTACTGTGTGTCAGGGCTCCCAGAACCTCGCCAGGACCATGCACACTGCTGTGTTGAAATGGGGCTCAGCATGATCAAAACTATCAGGTAATGCTTTTCTTTTCCCCCTGATTCTTTGTTTCTGCCAGTGCCCTGAACGCCTTACCTGAGAATGTTATTAATAGACAAGTAATTCCTATGTTGGTTCAGAAACATCAGGATTATCACTGTGAAAAGGATAGGACTTTTTTTGATCCATGTAGTGCATGGGAACAGTTACTGAAATGATTTTATTAACCTGCACTACTTCAGAGATGTAATACAATAACTGTGTGTGCAACTGAGAGGTTTCACAGTTCCTGGCGGTTCTCACTTTGTACTGTTGTCATTTTCAAGAGGAGATTGAAGAGGAGGAGTCTGAATTGCTTCCTATAATCCCTTTAATAAAATTAAGTAACAATATAAACATAAAATAAACAGCTTTGGCTATCCTTTTGCTTGGAAACAAGCTCATAGACAAACTCACACATGCTGAGATTTGCCAGATGAGCAAATTTTACCTGCTAAATTAGGTTGTTGCTTAAATCCACAAGCACTGGAAGTGTTTCAATAAAGGGATGTGTTCCCATCATGTAAACATAATTATGTTGCTGATAGATTATTGTGTTTTGATGCAATTACAATTAATAATAATCATGTTTCAGCAGCCTAGGTGTAGAGCTTGTCCAACAAGTTACCATGACAGTGGCTGACATCTAACGTTCCAAGAGAGGTTTTCTCCATCTTTTTGAGCCTTATGGGTTTTTATTGATACAACATATCAATAAAAAAATTACTGGGTTTTTCATATCCAAATCCTCCTTCTGTTGCCGTCTTCCCTAAAATAGTGCTGCCTAACACAAGCCTTCTCCTCTTTCCATGGATATTTTGCTATCCAAACTCTTTGCTTCTTTTCCAGACCACTTTGCCCCTTTTATCTGGGTCTGTCTCATGACATATATCAGACAGTTAATGCATACTGCAGCTGCATTACTGAGCTCTTAATAGAGCAAAAATTTGACTAAAATGAATTAATGGAAAATATAACTGAATAATGATTATGCAACAATGATATCTAAGAAGGCTGGATTCAATTATCACAGGCTAAATGTTGCACAAAGTAATCAATATTTTGCTTCTGGAATCCCCACAGTGAAAACGAAACACAAATTAGAGAACACAGAGGAAAATAAAATCTACCAGCATTGTTAAAATTTCTTGGACACACACATCAAATCTTTTGCATTTCCTTGGTAACACCATGTGCAGTCAACAGATTGTAAGTCCTTTTTCTTCTAAGACAGTAAATTTCTCTCTATCTCCTTACACATGTGGAAGTCTGTAACACCCCATGCCCTTTTATGGACAGTGTCTTGAAGGCAACAATCCAGTAGAAATGGTGCCCTATTTTTAGTGTCTTAAATGAGATCTATAGTCAGTCAGAGCCATGACTGCGAAGTCCATCAGGACTTGGGTCATCCATCGCAGACTAATTCAGTTCAGATTACCTCCAATTTATTTGATAATCCCAGTATTTGATTTTCTGTCTACGCAGTGAGGATGATTCTTGCCCCAGGCTTTTCTCTTCAGAGTATAGGAGCCTTATGTTGCTTATCTTAACGTGTGTTTATGTAGTTCACAGAGAGGACCAATCCTGGAATATTAGAAGTACTTCAGCCCACATTTCTGAGAGAATTTGGAGTTATCTACAGTCTACTAATTAGAATGAAAGAAGTAGATATCTCCCACCGTTAAGATGAAAAAAAAACTCTTTAGAAAAGTGAGTTTTTTTATTATATTGGTCCCCGCAGAATTTTACCATATTTAAAACCTGATGGAAATTGCATTTTGATAGCTGGAAAATGTTTTTCTTCATCTGAAAATTTCTGAAAATAAATATCTTGTATGTCTAAAGTAATAGGGAGATGATCCAAGATATGAGAACTCATCATTCAGATTTGACAGCTGCTCTGAAGTTATACAGAAAATCATTTCTCTCCATTCACAACAGGTGATTGGCAATGTTGTATCAATGAGTACTAACACTTCTGGTGAGGCAGCATCCCAAAAATCCCCTATGATCTCAGGGTATCATTGCTGAATATTCCTTCTGTTGTCCTTGATGTCCTTGATGACTGCATGGTCAATGGGAATAGAACAAGAATGTCAAATCCATTCGTTAAACAACACGTAAAATAAATCTACATGGGCAGATTGTCTCACAAGGGACTTCTAACTGTTTTCATACAGCCCATATCCATACAGATAAATTGTCAATTTGTTGTTAATTGAGACACTACAGTTTGACTTTAAGCTCATATACCAAGGATCTAGACTTGAGTCTTGCAGCTCCACTTCTCTTTTTGCAGATGAAAGGAACTTTTCGGAACTCAATAAAATAATCCCAGAAAGATTATTATTTTCTCTGTATTTTTTTTTTGCATCACCATGCCTTATTAATAATCCTATAAAAGAAACACTATTATTGTTATTCCAATCTGTCTTCTTGTTCTTTGCTCTGTTAATTGTTGAGAAGAGTTGATGGACAACTTTTAATCACAGGAAGATTCCATGGAATCTGATATTTGCTCCAAAGTAAGGCACTTTTTCTCCCCACATTTGAGAATGAGAAAAAATCCTAACTCCATCTGTGTTGAAAAACCCAAGGACCTGTAAATTCTGTTTAGCTGCAGCTGGAAATGTGAATTAAAGTAAAAAGGGCAAGCTCTTCATGAGGATTTCTTTTATTCATCTGGTTTTCATATCTTTTCACATGCAGCATAACTCTCATTGTGTTGAGTTTTATTGTATTAGTGCCAGTCTGCAGTGGCTGTTGATGGAAATGGGATACTAGTAGAATGTTTACTCATCAGATGATAATATTTCATTTTAACAGTTATCATCCAAGCTAAGTGGGTGTCAGGGATAATACCACCTTCTCAAATGTCCTTATTCCTAAAATCTCTATGAGTGGGAGGAGGGGGGAGAGAGATTGTGAGACTCAGCTCCTCAAGGACTCACCTTCATGGTGTAATGATGGAATGGCACAATATATATAACGGTGGATATTCATGGATATTCAAACAAAGCTTTGTGCTGGTATATTTGTTTGGTAAATCAAGGAGTTCCGAGTAGTTTTGTTTGTTGGATCATTTCCCACTGAAATACCATCTGAAAGAGTAATTATTATGACAGAATAAATGGTCCCAGCATACAATACAGGCTAAACTCCAGAAATTAGATAACAGCTTGTCTTCATTAAAAGTCTGTAATTAAGTACTAATATTAAGACAAATTCATGAGAGAGGGGAAAAAAAGGAAAACTAAAAAAAAAACCCAAATAAAACCCGCAACCAAAAATACCTCAATACACCACAACTGTTTCAGATGACTGATTGCTCTGGTGGGTTTCTTGCTTTTAGCATGAAAAAACTGCTTTTAACTTCATCTATCGAGTATTAACAAAAATCATGAAGTGATTAATGCTTGTCAAAGAAGTTACTCAGACAATAAAAGAGCCAGGATTTTTTTTTCATATTCCATTATTATTAAATTATTAAATTATGTAATTATATAATAATATCATTGATCCAGTTCTGGATTCCTTCCACAGATTATTTCTTCTGTAATGTACAGGGCACTGCCTATGATGCAATGAGCTCATTGCTATTTCACAGAAGACAGGATGTATTCACAAACCCAAACACGAAGGCTTACCTTCGTTTCTGTGTGGTGGTGGAAAAGGATATTGCAAAAAATTCACAATTTCAGCCAGCACTTTTTATACAGCTCTCAGATTGAATAGGTTTCACACTGACACTTGATCATATTGTCACCTGCACATGTCCATTTCAGCCACTGACTGTGAGTGAACAGAGCATCAGGACAGTTTGTCTTTCCCTGTTTTTGCAGCTGGATGATGATGTGAACTAAACCAGGTAGTAGAGATGGATGGGTTCATGTACTTCTGAGACCTCTTTCCTTTGAATGTACCACCAAACACAATCAAGGCCATACTGAAAAAATGTCATAGGAGTGTGTGTGTATATATATATATATATATATATATATACACACACACACACATATATATATATTTATAGCATAATTTTCAAATGAAAAAACAGACTTCTAATAATATTGTGTGTGGTCCCATGTACTGTATTATTTTCCTCTCAGAGCAGATTAACATAAGAAACAGGAATGCAGCAGTATTAACTCTGCCCTTGTAGCTACAGTATCTGACTGAATGCAAAGTCAGTTATATTAGTGATAGGTCTGACAACATGAAACTTCTCCAGGTAAGAGTTTCTGCTGACATTACATTCCAGTTCTAACTCCAAGGTAAATTCATATTTTAAACTGGTTCCTTGGGATAATATCTACGTTATATTGTAAATTCATCCTGTGTAAAGTTCATCTACAAAGTGTTACATCCCATAAGTCACATTACCTGTGCTGTACCATTCAAACTGCTCAGTAGTTCAGTGTACCCTGTTACCTAGATCTTTTTAAAATAATGAATATCTCCTTCACAAGCATAACACAGTTCCCAGAGTCACATTGAAAAGACCACTTATTTCACTTCTTCTACTATCCTCTCATGTCAGCACCAAAAAGCATTTACATTCCTTTAGAAAAATTCCATAATTCGATTGAGTCCAACCAGAATGTTCCTTATGTAAATGAACCTTACAATCATAGGACAGTTCAGTTTGGAGGGGACACCAGGACACGAGGGGACGCCACTAGTCCATCCTTCTGCTCACAGCAGAGTCAGCTAAGACCCTTATTTACTCCAACCAGAATACATAGACTTTCCTATTGCACTTGTATGAGGATGATAGTGACCATGTCTTGATGGGTAAATTGAACAGCCCCAGAGAATTTTAGCTGTCACTAAGAAAAAGTAGAACAGACTGGCCAACTCCATTCTTCTGAAGTCCTTTTGCTTCCATAACCAGGCAGTTGCATACAAATTACCTACTGGAAATGGCCTTCATCACATGCAAACTGTTGAACCTGGAAACAGGCTTATGGAGAATGAAAAACATTCCGGAGTTAAGTATCTCGAAGCATGCACAGAACCTTGCAGTGTTGAACTGGTCAGCACAGAAGTAGCCAGTGTGTCACTCTCAATCTGCAAGGTGTGAATTCCAGGGCATTCAGGTTTTTGACATCTACAGAACGGGTTTAAAAGTAAATTTCTGACTTTTAGCTCACCGTCACACAAATAAGAAAGCCTCTGATTAACACCACAAAAATCAAATATCCATTAAAGAATGCTGACCAGAAGGAAACACCAAGATCCAATTAAAATCATTGAATTTTTTTATCTCTGGCTAGACTGAAATGAGATGGATGGCAAGAATAGCATCAGTCACAGTTACCTCATCCTGGATAAGATATCAAAGCACTTGTGAGGAAAACAGGGCTGCTTTATAGATCATCAATAATGCATCTTTGCGCACTATGTCAACCTATCTGCAGAGAGTCTGTAAAGTAGTTGGAGAAATTTTTTTTCTTTAATTAGAAGCTTCACTGACAGTTGAATAAATTTGAGAGAAGAATTAAAAGATATGGAACAGCTGAGTTTATGCAAAATGGACTCTCTTAATTTTTTATCTCTACTTTTTTATCTAGTACATACTATTATTTATGAGAAATTTTATTCTGAGTAAGTTAAAACTACCACTATTGATGAAGGTGATCCAGGCTTTGTTATTTCAGACTTTGTTTTTCCCATATCTATATATGAAGAAGACCTCCTGAAGTATGTGGTAGTCTGGCTGCTAGGGAGTTTGATTTGACCATGATTAAGTCCCCTTTTTTACATAATTCAGAAATCTTTATCATCCCACATCACTCCCAATTTTAAAGAAAAAGAATAATTATAATGTCATGGCCTTTTCATACTAATAAATCACCTCACTTTTAATTTTTTCAATCTTTGCAAAGAAATTTGTAAATAAATTAAACCATTTATTATTTTTTCAATTGAATATCTTACAACAAAAGCTTTATGAAGACTACTGTTTCCACAGCAGTTTCTCAACATTCTGCTCAGTCTTGTGTTGGAAATAATAGAGTAATTTCAGTGAGACTAGATCACACTTGTGCTTTGATTCATGGACAGGGCTGTTTAAATATATCTCAGACTGCCTGTGACTTCATGCAATCAGGTCCCCTGCTGCACCTGCTTTTCAGCATAAGAGCAAATTGCTGTGCATGACAAGAGGAGGATGGAAAGACAGAAAGAGCCCTGCATGAGCACCAGCACTGCAGCAGACAGAGAAACAGAACGTCCCTCAGCCAAAGGGAGCAGGCAGGGAGCCAAGTCCACTCTGCTGATGAAGAGCTGAGATCAAATATCACCTGAGCAGCACATAAAGAGTTGCTGGGAGGCTCTGAAAGACAACAGATAAGGCAAGGGGGACAGGAGACACCTTGATTGGTGTCTGCAGTGCACTGCAGGGGGTGGTGTGGACTGCTCAGCTATGTAAGGTTTTGGACAAGGTCTCTCCAGCGATACCTGTCTGTGTTAGTTCTCACACAAGAAACAAATACAAGACCAAAATTTATAGTATTTAGAATAGAATAGAATAGAATAGAATAGAATAGAATAGAATAGAATAGAATAGAATAGAATAGAATAATAGGCTATTTTAGTTGCAAGGGACCTACAGCAACCATCTAGTCCTACTACCTGCCATTTCAAGGGTCACCAAAAGTTAAAGCGTGTTAAGGGCATTGTCCAAATGCCTCTTAAACACAGGCTTGGGGCATGAATCACCTGTCTAGAGGGCCCATTTCACTGTTTAACCACTCTCTTGGTAAATTAATGTTTCCTAATGTCCAAGCTGAACCTTCACTGATGTAGTTTTGAATTATTCCCAAGCAGCCTATCACTGGATCCCAGGGAGAATAGCTCAGCACCTCCCTCTCCCCTACCCCTCCTCAGGAAGCTGTTAGAGAGCAACAAGGTCAACCCTCAGCCTCCTCTTCTCCAAACCAGACAAACTTAAAGCCTTCAGCTGCTCGTCACAAGACATGACAGTTGGTAAAATAAAAATGAAATTTGTAAAACAGAAGCAAAATTGTAAAATAGAATAGGTATCTATATATGAATAGAGAAATATTACATAAATATAGATTATTAAAACACTTTAGTAAGCTTAAGGTCCTCTTATTGAGTGCATTTTTCAATGAAAAGCTTTTTGCTCAATTATTTCTCTAGAAATAATTTATTTTTTTTTCAAGATAAGGAAATCAGACATAAAATGAGAAATAATTATCTTAGTCTGAAGAAAAAGGCAGAGTGGGGAAATAATCATGTGAGGAGTTGTGTGATAATTCCTCTGACAGTTATGAGTGTCAGTTTAGATATTTTTGTAGCATATAAAAGTTCTTCTAAATAAATTAAAATTGCAGTAGTCTCACTTCTATTAGTTGCTCTCACAACACTTGAAGTCCTTCAGTGTGGAGGAGTTGTTGCATGTCTCATCTTCCAGCAACAGGTGATTGTTTAATTTTGATATTTCAAGCTGTCTTGCTTGCAAAGCAATGAAGAAATTTGTAAATGAAAACTATTAACTCTAAGAACACAGATAAATCCCTTCTCAATGTTTCTTTTGTATTATTTTGTGATGAACTATTTAAAACCTCTTTCTCTTAGATATCTGAAATATGTTGGCTTTCTGATAAACAGTTCTTGTAGGCAAACTGCTGCACTGGGACTTATCATAGGCCTGCCTTTCTCCAAGTTTTCATATAAGCAAGAAAGGAAAATAAAGATGACTTTCTTATTTTCAATCCTCCATATTTTTATACAGTTAGTTTCTCTAAATTTTAGAATTCTTTTTTTTTTTTTCCTTACAAACTGAGCTGATGCTCCGTTGCAACAATGAAAGCTCAAGTATTGAATGCAGTCAGCAATTTACCCTTTTCTCCTCTAGAGAGGATCTGTCAAGGTCATTACTGAGGCATTTGAGGCAAGGGTAGTTAACTTCAGAGTTGTGAGATAGAGCTGTTTATTCTTTGGCTCTGTGGTGTGATCTTGCTGTGCTTCTATTGAGTGCAGTGACTGTGGAGCTGAGACTGTTTATAGAGAAACAGCAGATTTGTAGACCAGCAGTAACAATGGACTTTTCCTACCCTCAGCACACCATTCCAAGATTAATGAACACGAGCTCTAATACTGTTTCTGGTGCCAACAATTATTGTCACACAAACAGAACTGGAAAAGCTTGTCTCTTTGTCATCCCAATGGGTAAAGCTCAATTATTTTAGCTGGGAGCTTCCCAAGGTGATAGAATCATAGGATCACTAAGGTTGGAGAAGACCTCCAAGATCAAGCTGAATTTTCAACCCAATACTACCATGCCCACTAAATGATATTGCAAAGTACCACATCCACTCCTTCTTTGAACACTTCCAGGGATGGTTACTCCACCTCTTCCCTCAAGAGCCTGTTCTAATGTTGAGCCCTCTTTCAGGGAAGGATTTTTCCCTAATATCCAACCTGAACCTTTGCTGGTGCATGATGAGGCCATTTCCCTTTCAATAGATGCCTGGGAGATGAGCCTGACCTCCAAAGATTGCTGAGTCTAAACCAACAGTGTTGAGCACTGCTGTGCTGGTGGATCTCAGCGCTGATTTGGAAAAATCCAAGGTCTGAGACATTCCAACGTGCCTGTGGCTCTGCACAGTATATGTGGTCTCATATCAGAAGAGAAAGATACAATTTGAACACAGTAATTTTCCCTTTATAATCAACAGACATACTTGCTGAAAACAGTGCTGGGACAAAGTCCCTAATCTAAGACTTAAAAAATACATGCATATGTGTTTGCTCTTGAGAGGTGAAATGGTCTTTGCCATCACACAGAACGGGCAAAACTGATTTTAAATTGACATGGTTGTCATAACAGAACAAATGGCGGTCTGGGCAAATCTAACAAAAAAAAATTAATCTTTTGACAAAATGTAACTCTGGAAAATCCCAGTCAATAAAATAATGGTTTTGAAAAATTGAAAATTATTTTTAAAAAATACAGTAGAATATAAAATATTACACAGGTTTGATGAAAATAGTCCCTGTTCCTGAACCATCCATACTGTTGCTGACTGTTCTATACTGTTCCAACAGTTCCACACTGTTCCTGAACCATCTTTTATAATTCCAAGCCAAAAGACTGGAAAAATACTTTCACTCAAACATCTTTTTCTCTCCCTCTCTTTCTCTTTCTATCTGATCAGAATAATAAATGTGCCACTGAACCATGCATGCCATTAAGTGCTTAATGATAACCTGGCTTTTAGAGTAATTTTATCGCTACCTGTACCCTTGCTACTGAGAATGTTCTCTCTCCATTTTACAGGCTAGACTGCCCTTTACAGCTAATTGACACTGTATTCTACATCATATCCTTTTCAAAAAGATATGGAAAACTGTGGCATATACTTTCATAAGTCTGGTCTTTTTTCTTTCTTTGCGTGTTTTGTTTAACAGATATGTCAGATCAAGAACGAAGCATGACATTGACATGAGAATAGGGATTCATTCTGGATCGGTTCTGTGTGGAGTGCTGGGCCTGAGGAAGTGGCAGTTTGATGTCTGGTCATGGGACGTGGATATTGCAAACAAACTCGAGTCAGGTGGAATTCCTGGGTAAGGCAATGTGTATTTCCCGCAGTCAGAAAACATTGCCAGCACATTACACTGTTAACCTTGCCAACAGATTAACTCTCTTACGTTATTTCATCAACTATGACCTTTTTTGTTGTTGTTTTGCAGTTGGCAAGGATTAGTGAAGCTGTAGTCAAGAAAGGTAGAAATGGTCAGCTTGCAGAGTCATTTGAAAAGACAAGACAAAAATATTTCTTTGTCAGCTTTGATTTTCTGAAAAAGATCAATTTTTGTTTTCAGCCCATATAGTCTTTAGGGGCAGCCCAGATTTCCCATTTAGGTGTTGACCATTCATGAGATTTTCCAGGCTTCATTCCCTTGTCTTTTGCATTCAAATGTTATTATGAGGCACGGAGCTATAATTTCTTTTATTTCACAATGCACAAAGTGTGGGAAGAATGATGTGTTCATAGGTCAATATGCTAATAGCAAGTTGTTATGAACAGCAGGCTCACTAGGAAGTCTTTAACATAATTGGATGCTTTAGTAGATGTTTTGAGACATTTATCTTAACCTGTCTATATGTGAAAATGTACAGTTTTCCATTAAGATGCTTAGTATTTTCTGTGTCTGAGTGTCTGATGCGCCTGATTCACCTGAAGATTGAATGTTATTTCTACCCAGCATGACCTATATATCATGCCAATTTGGAAGTTGCAAGTTCTAAATTTGAACCAACAGTAACGATTGCAGGAATCTTCTGTTCACTTTTATTTCCACCTTTCATTGATGAAAGATGCAGAAAAGATCACTTATAAAATTCCATTTTTAGCCATGGAATTTAGAAGCAATAGCAGCAGACACATTTATGTGGAAAAAAGTCTAAGCGGTGCTGTCACCTTGAATGATAGAGATTTTAAGTCATCAAAACTGAGTCATGTGCTGTACTCCCTGCACACACATCAGGATCTGTCAGAGCTGTCACGTTCCCAGGAAGTTGGAAGGAAATTTGCTTCATATGTTGCAAATGCAGGCCCCTTCCACAATTCTACGTAGTAAACCTCTATTCTAAGATATATTCTGGAATCTGCAGAAAATGAAACTCCGCATGCTTGGAGAACAACTTCTGTACTCTACATATGTCATCCGTGTAAAAAATTTCAGAAAAAAAATTTACTGCCTGCTGTTTATCCCATGTGATCGTCCCAGATGACTAAGATGATGCTTTGCTAACATGAGCAAATTGATCATCTAAGTTTCACCATCTAAATCTGCAAAAAGCAGAGGCCATTGCTGTTAATGTGGGCAAGTTGTACGGCTATTAATGAATAACCCAGAAAAAGCCCAGCCTTGCTGTAGATAAAATGCCTGGCAGGTTTTCAGTCTGTCAGAGCAGAGTGATTTCCTGGATATCCGTGTGCCAGCAGAACAAAGCCTGTATGTGATAGCAATGAACCAAGTCTCTCAGAATAGTGATTTACATCACAATTTCCTAGTGCGCAGAGCAGATTTAACTGAGCAGTTAAGTTCATTTCAGCCTCTCCTTACTTCTCCCTGCCCCCAGCATTGAAATCCCCCTACCTTCTGTAATGCTGAGGTCATTCCCATTCCTAGAGCTGCTTCCTCAGGAAAGCTGCCCTGGGGTTATGAGGTTCTCAGGGTGTGAAATGAGCAAAGATGAACTGCAGCGCTTTCCCGGGGGCATGGTGGAGGGAGGCAGCTGAGGATGGAGAAGATTCTTCCACCCAGTCTGAGAGCAGGAAAGAAGGGCCTCAGCTCTCCCCCTCGATGTCTCCATGTCCCCCTGAGACCCCACGAGCATGGATGATGCAGGGAGAGATTGCCCTGACAGAAGGAGGATGAACCAACAGCTGCCGTGGGAGGAGGCAGTTAGGAGCACTGAGAAAAAATGGTAATTTCTGGTTTTCTGAGAATAAAAAATGTGTCCACAACACCTGAGAAGGAAACCATGTAAAACCCTACAGTGTTATTTAAGTGACATTCTTCTGCCAGGATCCCATTTTCTAGTAGTCTTCCCTTGGTGTATGTAGGTATTAATCTCCTGTACTGAATTGCATAAAACCTAGGTAATAATTAATTTTCAATGCTGTCTCAATGACAGGTATCATCTAACACTGTGGGCCTGATACGCCTTCAAGAGTAGGTCAGGCTATACTTTTTGACTTCAATACTCAGGCTCCCAATGTACTGTATTTCTATAAAAGATATCTCTCCACATTTTAAGGTTTTTTAAAGCAAGCAGTACAAAAGGTGAAGCCAGAAAATACTTTTAATCTGCCAACTATTTATTAATATTTGGCCTATTTAAGGATATTACATTAATAGCTATCTCCATACTCTGCTTAAAGCTGTTATCATATCCATCATAAAATCCATATTTCAGGGCTTTATAAAACAATCTTCCCAAGTTATATTAGTTAAATATAAACACAGAGATAGTCACCCTGGCAACTAGTGTATTACTTTCTCTTTCTTTTTTTTTTTTTTAAATTTTCTTTAGTTTTAGGCTAGTACTCTATTTACATCAATTTAGCCTACTTAGATTTCTAAGAGGTAGGAAATGCATCGTCTTCCTGAGAGGTCACCTGCTTTACTGTTTAAGTCCAGGCCAAAAGTTGTTTTATTTGATAAACATTTTTACTGGGTTTAATCATGAGTTTTACTGATTTTTGACTACAAAATACCACTAATCTCTGTGATCACTATAACAGCATGACTTCAGAAAGAGAAAGTTGTACAAAACATGGGAAAAAGCAGGGAAGCTGAGATGGCTTAAAAAATGGCTGGGACACAATTTTTTGATCTTTTAATTAGATGCTGACATTTAATGCACCACATAGACAGTTTGTGCCAAGTTCTGATACTCCTGGGAACTTCACACTGCTTAAACACAACCAGCACTTTATTTTCTGGCAATACATACACATCTATATATGCACTTACAGTCTTTTATTCCTTCAAAATATTATTCAATTCACCTTTGTAGTGGCATCCTTTTAGTTCCAGAAGAAAGTTCCCAAGGGGCATTCTAGGAGGACCATTTCCTTCACAGGGGGAAGCCAAACTGTGGTCCCTGAGAAAAGCACCTCAGCATGTAACAGCAAGAAAGGATCAAGAGTTTAACTGACTTTGAATTTTAGGAGTCTGCATACAGTTCTGTCTTTCAGAAAGAGCCATACACCTAAAGTTTAAAAAATGAGCTGGTTTAAAGAGTCACTGCAACTATTTGGTTGGGTTAGATAAATGCTTAAGGAGCAACTCTTACTGCATTTATGATGCTGCATTGTAAAGTATGGCATGGCTGACCATGTTGATGTGCTCTAGAGGTGTCTGCAACTTACCCTACATGTAGGAGCTTGAAGACTAGTTAGAAATAGTTTCATTGGAAGACATCCAAATTCCTCCCATACTGTTGCAAAATTTGAGCTCTTTTGTATGTAATCTCTTAAATTCAACTTCACTTTGGCCAAAGCTTATTGAACTCATTGCTTAGACCTAATAGAAATTACTGCCTCGCTTGCCTTTGCACAGTTCCCCTATTATCCTAATTCACTTCAGGTGAATCTGAACACTAAATTAAAATGCCTAAGCTAGCTCAGGAAACTAAAGGAAATTAAAGACCTTCACATAAACTGCTCTAATTCTTACCATATATTTTTCTCTCAACATATTTCCCTGAAGTGCAATTTTCATGCACTCAGAACAGTGTTTTGTGCAGGAAGGTCTCCCATTAAACTGTTACTGTGAGCAAAGATATCAGGTGTCAATATCAAAGTGTTTTTCCTGTGGCAGGACTTGTGCATTAATGACATCCTATCAATGTGAACATGTCTGAGAGTACTTGACCACAAATAAAGCTCATGTTTTTGAATACACTATTCGATTTTCATCGTTTGCAGTAGAAAATGTTCTATTTATCCATGATGTTAAACAATATGCAGAGTTCAAAATCTCCTTCTAACCTATGTCTACTAGAGCACAATCACTATTTGCTACTACTTATTTCACTTATGCAGGAGGATTCACATCTCCAAAGCCACTCTGGACTGCCTGAATGGGGATTATAAAGTTGAAGAAGGGCACGGCAAAGAGCGCAATGAATTCCTGAGGAAACATAACATTGAGACTTATTTGATCAAACAACCTGAGGAGAGTCTGTTGACTTTACCTGAAGATATTGTGAAAGAGGCTGTCAGCTCCTCTGACAGGAGAAACAGTGGAGCTACGTTTACCGAAGGATCCTGGAGCCCTGAGCTTCCATTTGATAACATAGTGGGAAAACAAAATGTAAGTCAAACTTCCTTTAATGTCATTGAGTGTGAATGCATGATTGAGTGCACTTCAATAAAGGAGGTCTCAGAGGAGACAAATTCATTTTTAACCTTTATTCTAACGTGTACTGTAACAGCAGAGGATTGAATAAATTGTTTCAAGGCAGAAAATATCATGTATCCAAACTGGGAAAATGCCAGTGAACCAGAGATTTTGGGGTTGTTGTGGTTTTTTTTTTTTTCTTTTATCCCAAATGAAATTAAATACTGCACAGCTTAGTTTTAATTGAACCACTCCACAAAGTAATTAAAAATAAATCTAATGTTACTAAAGTAGTTGGAACATTCTAGTCAGAGTGTATATCTCATTGCATAGCTTCATTGCAGTGCCATTAAATTAAAGGGATGAGGGAAAGGACATGTTGCCAGAGGAAAAAGCATAAAGTATTTTATTGATATATGAAGGAAGGAAAACAAATCACCTTGTGAAATCAGGTTGTGCACTTTTCACATTTTGTAACAAAAAATATGAAAAACTCATACTCTAAGACATAATTAAGGCTCACTAACAGATGAGTTAGATTCTAAGCACATCTGTATCTCAATAGAAATATGAGATGATAGCAACTGCTCCTGATCAGATGTTTTCCAAAAGCACTGCATGGCTAATTGCCAGCAACATGGGAACCAACAATTCTTGTATAGTAAAAAAAATAATTTTGTGAAGTCTGCTTGTTTAGAGGAATTAAAGATGGAAAGTTTAAAATGCCCTCAGACTTCACTCTTTTCACTGCACTTGAAAGATTGATGAGTCTTTATGAAGCAAGGTCAGCTGAAGTTTTCTTTCATTTTCTTTGAAGGATCTGTAATTATATGATATATCCTTTCTTCTGCTGCACATCCTTACTCCTACTTGTCTAAACTGTTGAACCTTAAGCATTGTTGTGTAGAGGTCTCGCTTTTGTCAACTGTCTTCTGCTTCTTACAAATGTGCTCAGCAGTGATAAAATTTCACAGTCAGTCAGCCCACAGCAGTGTCTTCATCTCTTCAAACGGAATTGCAGCATGGCATAGTTTGCTGTTATATAAAACATCTGTTTTATATATGTTCTGTACATCTGTGTATCTGCATGTACACTGCCTTGTGGTATTCTCTGTATTTTGTTGACCTGTCTCTATAGTGTCATTTCATTAGGAATAGAGGGATGGGTGCATGCTGCTGTGAATATCTTCTGCTCTCTTTTTCTTTCCCTTTGAGATATAACAATTTCTGTAGTTCAGAAAAATCTATGCAGAGCAAGCTATCATTTCGGTGGTCATTTTCTCAGCTAAACGTGACCTTGATGCTAACAAAGACAAAGAATGAAATAAAGAATTTGTGGGTTTATGCAACTATTGATCAACTCCTGCTCAATACTAGTAAAAAGGCCTTGAAATAGGCATAGCTTAGCAGTTGCTTTAAAACGTTTTTTTCTTATGGCAATAAAAAATCCACTTTTAGAACAGTTTCTCACTTTTTTTTTTTTTGGTAAGAATTTGGGGTGGTGTTGGAAATAGCTGTACTTTTATATGACACAGTCTTACAATAAGGCGTTTGATGGAAACAAGATTTTAAAAATCTGCTATTCCATGAATGATTCAATTATTATGTAATTTTTACAGCTGAGACAATAGGCAGTATTACTCATAAATAATGTATTTTAGCTAAAAAATTCAGATGACAGATTTAAATTATACCAGGATATAGTAGCTTTTTCCAAAGGTGTGTCAGTCTTAGAATAAGCATTTAATAACACTAATTAAGCAGCTTAAAGGTCACTGTAAGCAGTAGGCTTTGACAATCCTCAGTAGCAGCAACCCAACAATGAATCACTCTGTATGTTTGAATATTTGCCAATAGAATTTAAATTATTTCTTTACCCAATATAAGTTACAAAATTTGAGCAACTGATCACATGTATCTTATTTTTAACTCTAGTTATGTTAGGAAGCATGTGAAAGAAGTCTCTAGTGAGTTCTTATGCCGAGCTCAAATTTACCCCAATCCATACTCATTATCTCAGACCCCGTAAGGGCAGCCTAAGTCAGTGAATTATAGATGTGTTTATATGAGTAAGGAACAAATAACCACTTTTTATGTAGGTACTCACATATATTAACAAAAACTATATCTGTCCATTTAGAACTATATACCCTTGCTCTGATTATGAGGCAAGCCAAGGGTGCAAGTGCCTGTCTGAAATTCAGACATGTCTAATATGGATGGAGTTTTCTGTTACTGAAACAAGTGCCGGGGCTTCTTTCTTAAAGCAAAGAAAGCTGGACAGAAGTTATTTTATGTCAGGAGACTAAAGGCTTCCTCCTCCTCCTCCTCTAGAATGGGTTAATAGCTGATAAAGTTGGATTTCTTCCATGTGCTTACAAAAGGAGGAGCTGAAAGCACAATATGGTCACTGTGTGTGCTGCTGGAGGTGCCTATGATCCTGCCAGGATGTGAATTGGGAAAAACAGCAATTAAAATCTCTGTCTTCTATAGGCATATCTTAGCAGTGGTTGCAGTGAGGCTTAACGGTGAGCACAAAAATTATACCTAAAGACTGCCAAGATGACAGACAAGTCTAAACAAAAGGGTGGAATTCAGCTCAAATCCAAGGCACCTCCCTGCTGCAGCTTGAGATACCCCAGCTCACCCCAGCTGGTCTTCACCCCGACCAGTGGCACATGGTGTCCCTGTGCCTTGTGCCACATCTGCTGGCTCCTGTCTATTGACCAGTTCTCTGAGGCATCTCAGCTGACCACAGCTACACATGACTGGGCAATTGAAAGCCTCTGAAGTGTCTATTGGCAGAAATGGAAATTTAGACACTGAGGATGGAGACACCCAACATGTAGATACCCTCATTTAAGTGTCCTCCTCTTGAACTAAATCCTATCTACAACCTGTCTTTTGAAGCATGTGACCTTTTATTGTCCTGTTTCCTTCTAAAACCTGATGCTTGCACTATGAAAAAAAAATTTGAAACCTTTCTAGGGTATTCTAAATGGCACTCATTAAAAATTCCCCTTCTTGGTGAGAGCATGATGCTTGGTCTTGCTGCAGGAAAGCTTTGCAATAAGGAAGTAAAATCCAATCTAAGCTACCTTTTAAAGTCTCTATAAAATATGTTTAAAGTTGGAGTTCTATTATTTGTTTGTTTTAATTCATCTTCTTTTGGTTTCAGAGGCAAGTTTGGCTAGACTTTTTTCTTTTTTCTTTTTTTCTTTTTTTTTTTTCTTTTTCTTTTTTTTTTTTTTTTTTTTAGGTTTTTAACAGAACCTTGTGTTTGTTCCTGTATGATGAATGTTTATTGTCAGCATCAGGAAACTTCAAAAGCCCATTGTAGAATTCACAACTGTGTCATCCATAAGCTGCTCACAAAAGTGTAGGAGAGATAATAGGAAGAATCAATATTTCTTTATGTTTCCATGAGGTGCAGAACAAAGAGGGGGATAACAGAAAAACTGTGGTTAGAACATATTCTTGAGACAATAACTTGCATGATATTTTTTCATTGTTGTTATTTTTAATTACAGGGAAGCAGTTTTTTTAAGTATGTGTATGTATGTGAGGGAGAGAAAACTATGAAACACAAATATGAATTTCTTTGTTATGTTCTGAATATAAATGCAACTTCAGAGTCTATTTTTGCACCAATACTACAGACACCATGACCATAGTGGTGATATTATGTCATGTTCATCTACCATGAGTTGTAAAACACTTCATACATTCAGCAAGAAGACAAATCTTCATATCAATCACAGCTTAAAACAGAATTTTAACCAAAATTTAATTGCTTACTAGGATGAACTGAGATTATTTTTCTCATGTAAATAGAACACAATGCTCAGCAAAAAACATTAGGGACATTCTCCACCCTCATTTCCAGTGGAGAAGTAGAAATATAAGCTAATTCTGAGGAATCAGTTTACAGCATCTGATGTGATCTCATCCCTTAACAGGGACTTCTGACCCACTTGTGCCCTTTCAGCCATCAAAAATTAAGAGTTTTTCTTCATAGCTCAGTTCAAAAGAGATAGGAGTGCTTAAACTTTAGTAGTGTCACAGCATGTAATAATGTAGTATTTATCCACTTGACTTGATTTCTCCAAGGCCACAATTTGAATTCAGACATATCTGAAAGTTTACTGTGAGAAAGGTTTCTTTGATACCTTTTTGTTTTTCTTCAGATATTGATGATACTGATTTTCTAGATAAAAGAAGGGAGGATTTGAATAGAGTGTCTTCCCAAACCTTCTCTATTGAAGTCCTTTTTCCACTAAACAAACAGGAAAACTGCTTTTCACTTAAACAGAGAGAAGATTTAAATCCTGATATACTTTTCTGCCTCTATTTTAGGATCTTAAGTTACCAATAATAAAATGGAATATGAGATACTGTCTGAGATACAGAGTCCATGAGCTTGATTTTACGATTGTAAGGAAAGTTTTCACTTGGGCTTTGACAGTACCTGAGACCTTTCCTGTGTTTTAATGTGCTGCCCAAGATTCAAGAGAATGTTTGGTGACTGTAGTTTGAATATGAACAGGGGAAACCTCCCTATGGTATTTGCTGTATGTATTCCCATGATACAAAAGAATTGGCTTTCCAGGGGTATCTGGTGACAAAACATCCCAAACTTCTGTTTCAACAATGCCCAATAGGAGATCTAGCTGAAGGCCTTTTCAGGAAGGACCTATGGAATAACTTTTCTCAGGCAGAATTGTATTTCCAATCTGTAATAATGCTGAAGTGTCTTATGCTATGATGTATGAAGTTTTACATCCTTTCCATTCATTAACATTTCTTAACCCTTGGGAATATCACAGTAGTAGAGTTTATTTTCCCATTCAAGTGGGAAAGAGCTGCTTCACTGCGGTTTGTGTCATGAAATGACACCATGAAATGGGAATGAGTTATTCTCCTTATGAAAGCAAACTCTAACTCTTTGCTGAAAATTAAACACCTTTCATACTATCTCTGCTAGAATACCTTTGTGAAGCAAAAGTATTTTCTTTTTTTTTTCTTTTGATTAGTTAATGAAATACCAAAGGAATAATGCATTTGAGACAATATTTTAAATAATAATATGAATTACAGTTAAATTAAATCATATAGACTAACTGTAATCTAGATTGGCTGTAATATACCAGTAGTGAAGAAGAACATATTATCTTAAAACCCATGCTGAAGTAATCAGAAATGTCACCTTCTTCACTCCTGACTAACTGATCTGTTCCTTAACTACACACATCCAGTAACTTTAAGAAAAACGTCATTACTCCTGTTTTGTGGGTTTTCTTTTTTATGGCTTCCATTCCTAAGACACACCATTGAGTCAGATACCCTGCTGTGGTTTTGGTGTGTGTACTCCTTCATGCATGCTTTAATAATTAAATATCAGATTTGGAAAGGGGAATATAATCCTAATGCTCCGTGCAGCGACAAACCTCCTAGTCTGTAAAAAAGAAGGCATTAAAATGCTCACCTCAATGTACTGTATGTGTTTAGTGGAACAGACTTATTATTTTACACTTCTATAGATTTCATTGAATGAATTGCATGGAATGCTATAATGGTTTGCAATGCAACATGAACTAAAACATTGCATTTTTAACCCAAGGGGACCAGCAGGTTTATTCTGTTTGCATGTGCTTTCCCCTAGACTCTGGCTGCCCTAACAAGAAATTCAATAAATCTGCTTCCAAACCATCTTGCACAAGCTTTGCATGTCCAGTCTGGGCCTGAGGAAATTAACAAGCGAATAGAGCACACCATCGACTTACGGAGTGGCGATAAATTGAGAAGAGAGCATATCAAGCCTTTTTCACTGATGTTTAAAGACTCCAGCCTGGAGCATAAGGTAGCTGGGGCTTGGTAGCTGCATTATTCACAACTCAAATTGTAATAAATGTTCACTGAAGTAGAGAAGCTGTAGGTTCTGGCTTCTGTTGTTTTTTTCTTGCTTTGTTTTTCTTTTTGATTTTGTTTCAGTTTTCAGAAGGCGGGGCTGAGCTAGAGTTCATAATGCACATGATACAGGCGTTATAATGCTGAAATGATTGCATTTCATTGTTGGAGAATACTTACACTGAGCAAAATGAATTCCTGAAAACAACAACCATTGGCTGACTTGAACTTGGTATCGAGTACGAGCAGTTTTCCTTCAGATGAGAGGTTACTTTGGCACTAAAGATGATCGAGCACATTAATAAATAGACATTTCTGTTAAAAAATATAATGTTCCTTCCCTTTAGTCATAGAATCCCTCTGATGTCCTCTATGCAACTGCACTGTTTATTTCAAGTCAATAATAATTTTTCAAATCTTTGTTTTAAACATCCTTCTTGAAAAATCTGAGAGCTAAATACTGTTCATATCTTTGCTGCTTCTCAACAGCAATATGATCCCATTAACTTCTATTTCAGTCTATATCCAGATGTAAATTATAAGTTTTAAAAGATAAGGTAATACGAGAACACTTCTTGAAAGCTGATGGCACGGGGTGAGGTTGAACAGATGTCAAATAATTTCATTGACTTTCACTGATAATTTCATATTCTACTACAGCACAACAACAGCAGGTCTGGAATGTTATGTGCACTTGACTGAAAGGAATGGGGAACTGGAAGCATGGAGGCTTTCTTCTCCATCATCAGTTTCAGTTCCACTGGAAAACAGCTTTTTTTACTTGATTTATGGGAGACTAGTCCTCAGGAAGGCTCATTGGTGACAGTTTTATCGAACAACCGGAAAAGAAAAATTTTGCTTGAAGTATATCTAAGCCTTATTGCACAAGTAATCTTGTAGAAGAAACAGAAATGTTTGTTAAAACAAAAATACAACATTGCATTTCCCCATAAGGATATTTACACTGAGACACAAGGTAGAACTCCCAAAGCAAATTATCCAAAAATAATTATCTGCTAAAACAGAAGATATGAAGATATTTATTTCAGTACATTCAACATGCAGAGCTGACAGGGACTCAGAGGATGTGAAATCCAAAATCTCCAATATCATGTGAATTACTACCTAAAGTCCCAAAAGCCATGAGTAATCTTTAATCTTTTCAAGGCACAAAACAAAAAATAAGGTGAAAGAGTCTGTACAAAATAGCATATAACCTCCTAGGTGGAGGATGCAAACCTGAATAATTTTGTTCAAAGGAGGAAACAGCCTGGTCACAAGCAACTTGCAGAATTAGCAAACTCGTCAGTGGCTCACCTCACCTTGCATTGCTATTTAATCACACAATGCCTGAGCATAGACTAGTGTAAAGAGATGCTGCTCAGAATCAGATCCCACATCCAGAATATGAATTTTCTTATTATTTTAGATTTCAAAATTATCAGACACAAATAAAAACTGAAAGGGAAGTGTAGAATTCAATTGAAATTCAACTTACGGAATTAAAAAAAGGACCATACTTTAATCCATCACATTACATAGGTTAGATCTAAAATATTAATGAAGTTTTTAATTGCATCTGGATGTAAAAAGTCTACTTAAAAGTTAACATTTTTAGCAGGTTTGATACATTTTCTTCCCAGTAGGACAATTCCAGTGAAGAGCTGGGCTGCAGTGTTTGGAAAATGATGCTTTCATTCAATATTTCCTTAGGTGTTAGTCCCAACCAGTATGTACAGGCAATGGAAAGACAAAAATCCTTTCTGTAAAGTTGACTGAATCTTCTTTCTGTTCCATAAATTAGTCTGGTTTCTCATATTATGTAGGAGTAAAGTTTTAAAAAATATCACCACTCTTTTATTTGTTCTGGTACATCCACCTCCAAAAGTTGGACAGCCTCTGGTCAAGCAACCTCCTTGCTTTTTTTCAGGGCACTGGGACATCACAAGTGCACTCAGATAGTAATGGGGAATGTTCTGGGATACAAAGGAATGGTGTGGATTAAGGGAAGATGAATCACAGTGTCATCTTTGTTGTAGACAGGAGCAACTCTCTTGTGGCACAGTGTGTCCCTTCCCTCCCGTCTGCCTGTGCGGTAGTGACAGGTTTGTCCTTATGACCTTCATGTTTAACCATAGGCTACAGGAAGTCATGAAAAAGCAATATTTGAATCATTATCCTACAGAAAGTAGCTATTTCCTCCATGCTATCTTATGTCACCACCACTTTCTCCCTTCTTCCTGTCCATTTAGGAAGCAAACCAAGCTCTGGTTTAAATTGGAGTATCATAAAGCTATTTCAGCAGCCTTTTCCCACTGCTCCCCCCATCCCTAACTTTTCAGTCTGGAATTATGGGGTTTCTTCTAGCCATTAACATTTTGCAACTTCTTATGTGACCTACTCCAGCAGTACCTTGAGCTGCTCCTCGTGGTATGGCTGAGAGAGTCTCCAGTCGGTGTCCGTGGGCTGCCCCTGTCCCTCTGCTGTCCCCTTGGCTGCCACTCACCTTCTGCTCAGCACAGTGACAGCTTCAATCAGAGCTCTGAAGGAAAATAACCTCCCCCATGTAAAATCTTGTGCCCTCTCATTTTCCCATCACAGATGTGCTGGCATCTGCTAAATCCTTATTTCTGTCATGTGTAAGGGCCTCTCACCCCAGGCTTCACAGTTTACAGGAGGCAGAAAAAACAGCACCCAGAGCTGAGATCCTGGCCAAGAGGTGTTACTTTTACTTTGTTTGATGAGAATTAATGTTCTGTACCTCAAAGGACAGAAAAGTGAGCATCCATATTAACAATAAACTGTATTTCTTCCTCCTGCATTAGTAACAGGACTACCATGATGTGCAATCATGGGTTGACATGAATGGATCTAAAATATCATACTGGACTTCTATTTAAACAGTACGGGTTGGTTTGAATTTTTCCACCATAAAACAATTCCAGACATCAGGTTTACACTAGCAATAAAATTTCTGTTTTGCTTCCTTTAGGATTTCAAAAGTTTAGAAAAAAAATTAAAACAATTCTGGAATCAACATACACAAAACTACCATGGAGCTAGCACAGGTGCTGGTTTCCACTGCTTTAAATGACTGCTATATCACTGCAGTTTAGGCCACTGGAACATCTTCCCACTCCTCTCTTATCTCATTGCTCTTTTTCCTTCTGTGGTGATAGAATAAATGTGTATTCCACAGCAAGCAGTAGCAGTTCCATTACTGAATGGGTTATCTTCTGGAGTATTTCCATATGAATACTGCAATACTTCATTTTTCATAGATTAGTGCAGGATCCCCACCTGATACATTTTATAGGTTCTTTACCCAAATGGACTAGTCATTACTAACCTCTATTTCACTCATTAGCACTTGATATGTCATTTAGAGACAATTCACCCTCAATTTTGCTAGAGGTTCTTTTCACAAATAGCTTGTAGGCAGATAGAAATCATCACAGGGAACTACTTTTGACAGTAGCATGAAAAGACACTAAAATTTCCAAATACATAACAGTTCATAGGAAAATCTGGTACTACTTGAGATTATTCCAATAATTAAAAGATACCATCATGATGATCTGCCTAAATATCAGTGACTTGAAAATACCCATAATTTCATACAGGGTAAAGCATAGGTACTGGGCAGAGAATTTTTCATGCTGGTAGGGTTTTATTAAAGAAAGTTTGTAATGTAAAGATTTGTATAAAGATATTCAAAGTCTTCCTGTATATTTGTACTTGGATTAGAAATCAGGCTGAGCTTAGACATGAAGTGTTTACATATTTTCTGTGAGGTAAGCATACTGGAAATATCAAAAGAGCTTTGAATTTCAAAGTACAGGCTTTCTTAGTTCAAATATTAGACCTAAATATCTGAGTTTCTCTGTTTCAGAATTTCTGACAGGTAAGATAAAGAGAATTTAAATGAGTTGGAAAACAATTTTGCTCTTTCTGCATGCTGTATCCCAGCAGACACAGGCATCACCTCCTACCTTCAACCCAGAAACTTTCAACTGCAGGGAGGTCTGCAAGAGACACTGGACAAACTCTGTGCCTGTTTAGCAACTTCTCTATCATTGGCCAGCAATGGATCTGTGTCTACTCTTTGGTCTTCTCAGGAGTTCATTTCTTCTCCTGCCTTGGACTTCTTGATACATCTTCTTCTGTCCTCCTCCTGTATTGCAAAAACATTTCCACCATTACTCTGAAGAAGAAGAAAAAAACCTGGTCTCCCTTTTCATCCATAAGGTCCCATCTGAGTCAAAGAGCAGCAAGGATAACAACAAAAACCTTCCTCCCCAGTGCACAAACATTTTCTTCAGGGGAACACATAAAGTCTGTTGCATTTCTGGTGCTCCCCTTTCAAAGAGGCCTTGGAAAAGAAAGGTAGGGAATGAGCAGAATTCTCAACAGAAGAAACCTGGACAAGCACATGGATAAACAGTTCCCTCCAAGAGTGCAGGAGAATGGCTCAAGCCCCATGGGAGCCTTCCTTGTGCCGTGAGCAAGCCATGCCAGCACCGGCAGGTCTGGGGGGTCTGCAGTCAAGGTTCTCACTGCAGACAAGGTCACATCACGATTCTTCCTAGCACTCTACAGAGCTCTGCTTGGCTGCATGCCTCCCCTTGCTTTTTGAAGGGCCTTGAGGCTTAGTTAGTCCTTCAATTACTTCCCCAAGTCATTAAGGGGCAGACTGCTACAGAGCTGCTGTGTTTATCATTTATGTCAGCGCTGCCTAGGGATGCCAACAATTCCTCATCACAATATTGTTGCTGATTAGAACACAGCATCCATCCTTTTGACATAATGTTCAACACAGCAGGTCGTTCTGTGTTTGTGTTTCATTCATCTACTTTGCCTTAATTTCCCCATGGATCGGTTGGGATTTCATGTTATATTTTAAGGAGCACACCTTTCTTTTTCCCTCTTTGAGAAAAGTGCTGGTCCTTTATTTACTCAGACTGCCGCAGTTCTGTTTTCTTGCCCATGAAATCAGGGTCAGTGCCTCTGTGCTTCCAGCAGCAAAATGAAGTGGAATCGCCTGAGAGCACTATCAAAAATCATGCCAAAGTGATAGTGCCAGCAGCAGACACAAGGTATAATCACAGGAGAGGAGTCAAAATGAGAGACACCAGCAAATAAAGCCCCTCTCTTACTCATAATAAATGGGAACAGGGAAGTGAGAATCCTTTTTTTCCATCTTGGGAGCTTGAGACTGTTTTGACCAGATGTTTATAGCTGAGATGATGTCCCAGCCAAAGGTCCATGTAGGGATTATAGTCTAAGTGTGGATAGGATCTCCCTTCAAAGGCAAATTACCTATGAAATCCAATTCATAGCTGAGCTATCTCAATGTCCATTCCTGACACATTTCTTAATAGTTTTTTTCTCAGTTATAATGCTTTCTAGGCTTTTATAACAGCAGTCTGTCTTATTTCCAAATTTCTGGAGAGAGATTCTGATATCTGATATCGCTTTGACTCTCATATCCTTTTGTTCAGCCCCTTTAAAACTGCAAAGGTTTAAACAAAATGAAGTTATTGTTCAGAGGAGGAAAAATTACTGGGGCAAGCCTCTGCAGGATTTCTTATAAGACAAAGAAACTTTGGTGGCATCCATACAGAATATAGAGAATTATAAAAATATTCCTATGGACTAATCTTTATCTGCTGTAAACAACTGTAGCTTAATTTAATTAACAATGACAAATACTAGCTCAGGACTTGGTTAATGTTTCCACATTAACTGATCCACCATGGTCCATTGATGCATTTGTTACTCCATGCCTTGATAATTCCCATGAAAAGGGAATCTGATTGCATTCGCAGTGGTTTGATATTCTGGAGAAATTTTTTTTTTTCAAGAAATCTTTATAATCATGCACCTCCAATAGTCTTTTACATTTGGAGAATGCCTATATTGCAGAGTTTGCACACAGCCTCCGGAAAAGTTAGGATCCAGAGTTCATGACCAACATCCCAAATAGTCACAGAATGTCCTAACTATGTACTTAAAAAAAGAACAGTACAAAAAGTAACAGAGTGGTCTCAATTTGGCCATCATGGAGAAACCTCTGTGCCATCATGCATGCAGAGTCACAGATGACTTCAGTGTTTTTCTTCATATAAGGAAACTTGTGGCTCCTCTGGTTATTAAGTATTTTATTAAACAATTAAGTGTTTAGTGTTCTAATCAGCAGCACAGACTTCTACCATCTACCTGAGGATTTTTAAAGCAAATAATTTTGAACCAAGTAGAACAACTTTTTATTGCAAATTACAGAGTTTTGCTCTCTTGGTTAAAACTTCTTACTAGGTTATTAATAATTTATTTGTTGTGTTTGATTTTAAAACAGATTCAGGTTTATTGATTTACTAGTGCTTCATGCTAATTTTCCCAATGTCTCCTATATGCATCAGTCTATGAAAATACTGCATGGGTTAACAGCTAATTTACTTTTCTGTGTGTGTTTTTTTTTATTCTAGTATTCTCAAATGCGGGATGAAGTATTCAAATCAAACTTGGTGTGTGCATTTATTGTTCTTGTATTTATCACCGCTATCCAAAGCTTACTCCCTTCTTCCAGGTAAATACAGAAATATATCTCTATGTATCTGAAGGCACTCTTGGGGACACAGTGGAATAGCATTTCTAGGATTGATGTGCAATGAACCAATAAAATCTGCTTGTTCCTCAGAAGTGTTTGGTAATACTTGTTTACTTTTTTCAGTATTAGCTAGTTTTGTATCAGATTATCTTCAGCTACGTTTTCAAGTGAGACAGCAGCATCTACTGTTGTCATGTTGTGTTTTCAAGTAGAACTACCACTGAGATAGGTGGAAATTTTGGGTTACAAAAATTTGACACAGTGTGTCCTGGTGAAACACAATCCAGAACAATAACTGGGCCTCTTTGCTAAGTAATCACCTTGGGTATCAGTGATGCTCTCAGTTTTGTTTCATAAATGCTATGTAAGAAAATGGCAGTGTTTGCTTTGCTGTTGGCAATGTGATTTGCCCAGCTGGGGAAAACAGTCTCAGGCCATGAATAAGCACAGAGGTGATCTGGTAGATCTGTTTTCACTTCTGCTCTTCTTTGGGCCTGAGCAAGCAATATATTCCTATCAAGGTCGTGATAATGTGGCATGATGAGACCTCAGTGTCTGCATTTCACAGACTCAAACCTATCATTTGGCATTTTCGTCTACTATTTAATAATCAGATCACAAGAGTGTGTGCAAGGACTGAGGTCAGTTTTCTAGAACAGGACTGTCACTGTAAAACCCCTCTGGTCCCATTTAGTCTTTGACAGAGAAGTGTTAAAACAGAAATGTCCAGATGAACATAATTCTCAGGTAATTTCTAACACACATGCACCTTAACTTACGGCTGACTGTAGAGTAACTTTGAAAATACATTGCTTGTACAAGAAATAAGACATTTATTGTGTTACAGTAGTGCAGCAAGATTTCTTGGACCATCTCTGGAAGTCATGAGTCACCAGGCTGATGTCTAAGAGCACCAAAGTGTGGTTAGGTGCAGGCAGGCAACCACATTCTGTAGAAGTTGTGTGTCATGTGTTTTGTAATTCTCAGCTGAGAAAGTACCCAGAGTAGTACATGACCTTCTGTTGTTCGTCATGTTGTTCTGCTTGCTTTTTAAAAGTTCTTCTCCCAATACACATTCGAAGTTCTTCACTTCTGGTAGAAGTTTTTGTATGTTTGTTTGCTATTTTTTTCCCTCAATATGTACAAGAAGATATATGGATCTTATTAACAGAACCTATTTTCCAAAAAGATTTCTGCTGCTATATCAATCACTGCCATACCAGCTAAAAAAAAAAAAAAGAAAGAAAGAAAGAAAGAAAAAGAAAAAAAAGTCAATTTTTTCTGTCTCTACAAATTCATCTCTGTTAATTCTTGTGAGGGTGTCTAGTACCATTGGAAGGAGGGGGAAGGAGTCACACAAACACATTGCCTGCAGCTGTCTCACCTCCTAATTTCTCATCTTGCCAGTAGTCTTGTGTCTTTCCCTGAGGACCTTTTTGTCACTGAATGTTAAAGAGTTTGCAAATACAAATAGGTTGAAATGAAGATTAGATAAATTTTACAAGAAAAGATAAGCAGAGGTTTTTCAAAAAATATGATCTTGGCTTCAAGAATGCCCTTAAAGGTTGATTGCTGGAACCTGGGAAGATATTTAGGGAAAGGACATTTACCACTACCCCTTTTGTGAGAGAAGTTTTGGAGATACATGGATGTTTTATGGCAGTTCTTATGTTCTGTCAGGAGCTGAAGATCACTGTCAAGGCATAAGGAGACAAATTTTGGTCTTGTTTTTACAAGTGCTGATACTCTGCTTTAAAAAAATGTGTTTCACTTTTTAAAAAAGCATGCCTGTCAACAGATGAGCAACCCTAAAATAACAGGATAGGGGTTTTGAGTGAGAAGGTTTCAATATGCTTGAGCATATTGAATGAGAAAATAATCTGGAAGTTCGAATTCCCTAAATTCCAGTTCTAAAAGCAATTGGAGGCATGAGCAATTGAACCAACTATCACAACGTTAGAAAGGAATTGGATTCAGAGAATCTTTGAGATAACTGCATGTTCATTTGTTATACCTCTGGCAAACATCAGAGAAGTAAGCTACTAGTGTTCTCTTCCCTATCACTAGGGCAGAAAACACGGAAATAATTTCCATGAAACAATTAACAAAATATAATTCAGTCCTCATGGTAACTTACCCACTTCCTAAAAACACATATAAGAGCTTTTTAGTGAATGCTTCAGAATTCTGTTGAACAAGGATGAAATTTTATATTTGCTTAAGTAGATGTGTGAATATATTTTGAGAAGAGTGTTTTGGTGATTTCTGAAAATTTGGTGAAATGCTATTTAAATTGTCATAGAACATATCTTACTAATGTTTTTCTGTGAGTTTCCCAGAGAGCTTACCTTAGTCTGTGTGTTAAAGAAGAGAATCATATTTCAAATCTACAGAGTATGGAAGTTTCAGAATTTTATCTCAGTTTATATGTATCTCCCTAGGGATAAATATTTGATCCATCCATACTTTTTTTCCCCTGACAGAACAGACACATCACTGAATGTAAAAATCTTTGCAGTAGTGTTCATTCTTTGAAATATTGAGTTGCGGAAATTACTCTAAGTGTGATAAATTAATACCATATTTTTACCATAATTATCCTCTGTGAAACCATTATATTACATTGCCAACCTTGCAGTGATTCATCTTCTCCATCTGAGAGGCCTGGGAGTTTCATTTATTTCCTCCAATGAACTTTTTGTATGCTCACACGGGCAGTAGATCATACTAGAATAGACTGCTGAACTACTCTTATTTCAGCCCATTTTTCACTGTGTTATTCTTGTGGGGGAAAAAAGCAGATTTCAAATTGTTGTTAATTTAAACACCTGCATCTTCTGTTTTATATAAGTTTTCCTTTTGGCTCAAGTCAGTAACTTTGGGACTGTACATGAGGAAGAGAGAAGGCAAAAGCTCTTTTTAAACTTCACTTGATCTTGGCAGTAAGGGAGCCACTAAAAGGAAAATCAGTTGGTCTTGGATCTGTTTGTGAATGAAGGGGTGATCTAAGCCAAGTGTCCTAGTTCTGAGAGAAGATCATGGACAAAAGATTATTGTGGTTTCTTGTTCCTATTCCTCTAACCTTTTCTATGTATTTTACAGTACTTGATCCTATCAGCATACCCTTATCAAAATCTCAGCACGGACACTGGATTGTTCATCTAAGAGGTCATCCTGTGCCAGCTTCAGTTTGGTTTTTAAACCAAGCAGGCTTAGACAAGAGACAAACACATCAATCTTCAACTGAGCAGTTACTGTCGAAGAATTTTTGTTGCCTATAAATTTATTGTGAACAAATAAAAGGTCTCAGTTTCTCAGGCACCTAAGCAGGTTACACTGCATTTTGGATTTATATCCCAAACTTAGGTCTGTAGATACACTGGTTTTAGTGCCTTAATTAAATAGCCTGGGTCTTACATGTGGAGTTTGGCAGTCCAAAATAAGAACTAATGTTTAGTGTCCTCAGGCATGACCTCTTGAGGCTTGATCCTAATCTTTCTGAAGGCCTTAATTTGTTTTTGCTCAGAGCTGGGTCAGGCTAGGTCAGCAGAACTGGTAGGCTACATCTGCATGTATAGACTGCCTATATATATCTGAGATATAGTTAGAAGCTATCGGTTCCAAATCGGATCGCAGCCACTTGGCTTTGCAAAGCAAGAAGGCTGTGGCAGAATGCTGCTGTGCTGTGGGAAACGGAAGGAATTAATCTTACATGAATCGCTGTCAGTGTCCATAACCCGAGATCGAAGAATAGCCACTGGAGAATGTGTAAATCAGGGAATTTCAAGGTGCTTTCTCTCTGCATAAATCTGAGACTGCTACACAGTGAGATGAATGGTATCCAAAACTACACAGGTCACTTGATGAACCCTCCTGACTCCCTTGATTAGTTCTCCATGAACGTGTCCAGCTTTTCCCTTGATGTATTGACTGTCTCTCCCTCATCGTTCAGAGGGCTGCAACACCTCTCCTATGAAGACAGGCTGAGAGTTTTGGGATTCTTCAGCCCAGAGTAGATCCTTGGGAGACCTTATAGGACCTCCAGTACCTACAAGAGAGGTGGAGAGGGACTTTTCACAAGGGCATGTAGTGACAGAACTAGGGAGAATGGCTTCAAACTGAAAGACAGGAGGTTGAGATTAGATATTAGGAATAAATTATTCGCTGTGTTGGTGGTGAAGCACTGGAATTGGTCTCCTGCAAAGGTTGTGGATGCCCCATCCCTGGAAATATTCCAGACAAGGTTTGATGAGGCTTTGAGCAACCTGGTCTGTTCAAAGATGTCCCTGCACATGGCAGGGGGTTGGAACTGGGTGATCTTTAAAGTGTCTTTCAACTCAAACCATTCTGTGATTCCTGTGCATTTCCATGGTCAGAAACTACTCTCAAGACATCACTGGATTTTGTCTCTTCTTGATAACCTTGGCACTTCCAGCAGGTTCTGAGACTCTTCCCACAAAATTTTTAGTCACACAGGATGAAATCTGTTTCTCTTGCTCCAAACTTTGTTTCTTTATTATTCACTCCTCCCCACATAATGCATGGGTTTTTTACTGGCTATGTTGTTTCTCTTTTCAAAAGCAAACCTTACTTCTGGGTAAGCTGTGGGAGAGCATGGGACTTTTTTTTGGGGATGCTCCAGAGTTTCTTGCATTCAACTCACATGCAAAACTCTGACAAAGCTTGTTGGAGTGAAATGCTGACCCAAGTGGAGATAACTTTTCATACTAATGTTACATCATCAGAACAGTGTCAAAGCTATTCCTGTGCAGAAGCTCTCAATAGAAATTAATGTGTAATTCTTCTCATTTCAGTTTTCGGGGAAGACAACTTCAATTTGGGAAGACAACTTCCATTTAGATATTTCTCACATTTCATTTCAATATGTTTTAAAATATAGTTTAGTACTATGAAAAAGAAAATCATCTTACGAATATATGTATCTTCCTTATTGCAGTTCAGACACATTCTGGAAGTAAAACTCTCTGTTAGCAATAGACTTGTTTTCGGTTTGCTATCTTTTCAACCCAACTTCTTTTCTGGACTCCTACATTGCAAATCTCATTTATTTTGAGGTTCTGAGAGTAGTAGCAGCACATATAAGCCACAGCTGTATTACTGTAAATTATTCAGGGGGTTTGCATTTTTTTCTAAAACCTTACACCTTGATCATACTTCTGTGTTAGCTTGATTAATTTTAGCAGGTGATACAGAAGAAAGTTTGAAGCAAATTGTGCATTATTCTGTCCTGATACATTAGAGTTATTGTGTATTTTGATGATCAAAAATTTCTATTTTTAAGCAAATATTGTCTTTTAAACACCCCATATTTAATGTATATGAATCTCAATAGCACCAGCTGAATTAGGTCATTAAAAATCAGAACATTCTTGTGAAGTTAATGTTTAAAATTAGGCAGACTAAACCATACAGGAGTAAACTTCTGCATCTAAACCTTTTTTAGCTTGACACATGTGCCTCCTATGTTTTTATGTCTTATCCCCTGACATGACCAACTTTTCCCCACATATACTCTGACTCATGCCTACTTTAAGAAAACCCTAACTGTTCCTTTTGAATCTAAACAGTTTGATTTATCCCATTTTCTCAAGGCAATTGCCACAAACACCAGTACTGTGAGGAAGATGTACTCACAGTTTTCACATTAAATACCCAGTGCATCTTTGGTGCCTCCCTAATAATTTTGGACTCTATCCATTAGCTGCAAACATTGCCAGAGCTGAGAAATGGCAGCTCCAGAACAGAATTATGCTCAGTCTTGTCCTGCTATGTCCATGTATCTTCTCCTGCCATGATATCAGTGTGTATATATATATATGTAAGGTTTCCTTTCCTCCTTGGTTACATTCCTACTACATTGTGGTGAGCCTTCATAAAGCTGAGTTACTAGAAATCTTAATGACTTAATTCAAAGCTTCAGGTTTAATCCTTATCCTTACGGTAAAAAGACAAGGAAAAGTGCAGTGAGGAGGGAAGAGGTTTGCGGAAGCAGTGGAGTTACTTTTATTTTGCATGGTTATGATCTTTAGGAAAAGAGACAAAGAAAGGCAATGACTGGCACAAATGGGGACCCAAAAACCTTGACTTGTGAAATACTGAGTGCTTTCTCCTCAGTGAAATTAACCAATTTGCTACATTTTCTAACCACATGGGTTACTTGACTGACCTCAGGTCCCAGATTTAAGCAAGAAAAAGGAATAAATTTAAACAATATAATATTAAAATTAGGCTAAAATAAATTATGGTGTTTAATGGTTCAAAGAATGTTCAAAGAAATTGAACTACCTGTACTGTGTATGCCCTTATCAATATTTGACTAAAGATCACATTTGCGAGAGCAAAGTTTATTGGGTACTCCAGACAATGTTTCATTTAAACATCTGGATCATGGAACATTTTTCCATATTTATTTTAAAAGACTCCCATGAAAACAGTAGATCAGTTCTTTTGCTTTTTTAGAAACAAATTAGATTCTTAGCTGCAGTTGTCCCACTAATAACTAAAATGAAGGGGACCTTGTATTTCTGTAGTTATTATATCCTGACTTACTCCAGAAAACAAGCTGCATTATTGTACTCACTTTTTATAAGCCTCAGTATAATATGAGTTTGACATCTGTGATGTGATGCACACTAAATAACACTCTACTAAACTGCCCAAAAAACAGTCTGAGTGGGAGCCAATTCATACACACATGGCATTAGGATCCTATAGGCTCAATAGAATTGCTCTGAAAAAAAACTTAAGGGACCCAGAGTCACAAAAGAAAGGACATTCCTGCCACTCGGACTCTACATAGAGAGATAGAGGCACTAGCAATGATTCATTTCCCTGGGTTTTTATTCAACAGCAGTTTCTCAGCAAGGAGCTGTGTGAAGCAATGGCAGATGTAAGGGACAGGGGCAAAACTTCGCTCTCTCTGGGCTTTTTTCTGAGACTAATTGTCTCAAATTTATGACAACAGATTTTTCCTAGCCTTACCTGTTTACACATTGATTTTCATTAGCTGTGGCATTGTGTTGAGGTTTAATGCTGGATTCTCTCTTTTTTTCCCCCAGAGTGATACCAATGGTGATTCAGTTTTCTATTCTAATTATGCTGCACTCCGCTCTTGTGCTGATCACTACAGCAGAGGACTACAAATGTTTACCCTTAATGCTCCGGAAAACTTGCTGCTGGATTAATGAAACCTACCTGGCAAGGAATGTCATTATATTTGCATCCATTCTGATTAATTTTCTTGGAGCCATCATCAATATTGTAAGCTTACAGGGAATCAAAGAATATTATATAGGAAAAGATGATTTATGAATTATTAAGCTTGCTTGTTAACCGTGTCTATAAGCCAGCTGTGATTTAGATAATATAGAAAAGGCAAAGTATCACAGCTTCAGGAAATTCAACCCATTGCTTAATCTATCTATTTCTGAAATATCTAATTATTTCTGCCTCATGAATATAATCTATTTTTAAAACCTTTTTTCTATTGTCTGTTCAACATATCCACCCTTTGAGAACCATTTGTAATTTTCTGACATGCCAATATACTTTCTTAAAGACTGTCAATTGAAATAATGCTTATAGATATTAAATTCCACCTCTCATAAGTTCTCAGTTCATCTCACAGTTCTACCATCATTTAGATTACTAAGAAAAATAATACCATTACTAAAATAATAATTAAAAAACCCCAATAGAGCCCTGATTATCCTGATGTGTTCAGCAACATGAGAGAGCTTTGCATAAATTGGGCAGATAACAGTGTCAGACAGCCTGACAGGTGCTGAGGTCTGAGCCAAGAATGTAGTAAATATCTCACTGGTAGTTTAAAAGTATCACTGATAGGAGAGTAAGTCAGAGAAAGAAAAATGCAGCCACTCATTTCTATCATTACAGAAAAAAATAGAAATACACTAAAGGTCAGGAAGTTCAATTGGGCTAAAAACTTCCTGAAGACAAGGACAGTGGTGTGTTATAATACAGATCACTAAGCAGTGTTTGAGGATTTAGAGGTTTTTAAATCATGTCTAACAAACACCTTTCAGGAAAGATTCTGGTAGAATTAGTCTTGATCTTGAAAAAAGGAGCTCTCTAATACACTATACATGCCTGATCTGTTATTTTCCCTGACTTCTTGGGCATTATCTTTAAGACTGTGTTCTCTGCAATCTTCTGGGTTGGCTAATCCAAAAACAGAAGAAAATTATTACTTTTTACAGTCACACTGGTGGGTTTCTATAAAGCAGTAAACAGTTTTCTGTATTGTCATATATTTAGACAGTCAATGACTCGAGTCACTGAGCCCTGACCTCTACAGGAAATCACAGCATTCATATAATCTCATTATTTTATATGTTAAAATTCTTCCACAATAACAGTTTGATAGGAAGAATCTGCATGCATTTAAGAACAGGTAATGCATCTCAGCCTTGCAGCTTTATGTGTCCACTGAGTTCAAATGCAACCAGTTGGATGGGTCTAAGACTCAGATGTTTTCTAAAAGCCATAAATCTTTGGTTTCACCAGGGGGCAAATGAATTTTATGACTCTTAAGTGCCTTCTTATTATTATAATTGTTTTTTAATCTTGAAAGTCTTTTAAAAAAACACCTGTGCTTGTTCTTGTGGCATTCTGCCCTGCAGAGAGGTGCTGTACACCTCATAAACTTTCAGAAGGTACCATTAATTGTCTGGTGCCACGGAACATTGCACAGCCAGACAGGTAATACTACTGCACTGCAGAGACGGCTGAATTGCTGAAAAGCTCAAAATTAATTAGAATTTAATTATGAGAAATTTGGCCTCATTAAATGATTGCATTAACTCTGATGGAAAAAAATACCTGTAACTAGTTTGTACACACCATATTGATGAAATGACCTATTATAAACATCCAGATTAAATTAATATATATAACAAAAGACTCCATCTGCTTTAAGTGTCAAAACATGAAACAATTAATGATTTTTTTCATACATTCTCAGACCAGAATGTATTGCAACTTGACTCTGCTGTTTTCTTTGTAACTAATACACTTGGTTGGAAATACCATTAAAATGAATGCAGGTCATAACAACAAAAGACATTATCACATTATCAGAACTATTGTTTCACAAATTAATTTTGATTCCTTTCCATTCTAAGCATCACAGTTGCTGCTCTGGGACCATGTTATATTTTGGTACCACCAATTTTGTGTGGTGCCATGGAAATGAAGGATGGATGTCCCATATCCAGAAGGCTAACTCTATCCACAGCAGATGAAAACTGCTTGCAGAAAGGGCACACATTCAATCTGATTTCATTGTCCAAATTAAATAATTTTCTCTATATTTTGTAGCAAAATTTAAGCAGTTGAGAGTCCAACATCAGTCCTCTGGAAATCCCAGAGGAGCTCATGTGTCTGCTCTGACAGGACAGCATAGAGAGGCTCTTCAGATGCTGAATATCTGCAGCACAAATAGCTCCCCCTTTTCCGTTTCCTCTCCACAGTACATCTTCTTATCATCCATTTATTCAGTCCTTGGTGCCAGCTGGGGAGCTGGCATGGAGAGCAGCAGGTCAGCCTGTCCCACCCTGAACACAGCCAGCCAGACAAGCTGTTAGTCACCAGTCCACAACATAGCCCTGATTTTGTTTCATTTCTTCGCAGCTATGGTGTGATTTTGACAAACCAATAGCCCTGAAGAACCAGACGTTCAATTCCTCTGCTTCTTTTACGGACATCTGTTCCTGTCCTGAGGTATTTCTGAGGGTACTTTTGAATCTGAGGCACGGATCCACAAAGGTTATATGGCAACCACCACCTGGTGGTAGAATCAGAGGCCTCAGCAGCATGAAGGGAACATTTCCATCAAACCACAGGTTGATAGCAAAAGCAGATGCTGGTTACAGAAGGAATTAACCTTACAATCTAATGAGGCATTACAACCAAGATTCAACCTTTGAACGTCACACAGAACCCTTATGCTGGAAACACATCCAGCAATGATTCAATGAACCTAGTGCAATAAAATGAATTACCTAATTTGTATGAATTTAATGGAGAGCAAAACTTCTTACGCAGCAAAACCAGCACTTAGACTGCTATAGTTATTTTAAGTTTGTTTTTGGAGGAAAAAAAAGTAAATCAAGCAGGCAACAAAATCAATGTGTTGGTCATGTGTAGATAAGAGAAGTATGTTGCTCAGAAAGTCATATGGCAGTGTCATGATACTGCCAGCAGTATGCTCTAAACAGCAGGGACACAGACTTTCCTATAGAGAAACTGTACTAAAGAAAAACTGTACCCAGAAAAATGAATGCGATCCCTCCTAAAGCTGTGTGATTGGAGTTAATTTAAACTACATTTGGACTGTGGGTGTTGATGTTGCTATTTTAAATCTGAACAGCTCATGCCCATGATTGTCTCTCTCTATCCAGTATCAGCTGCATGGATTGCATTTGGCAGATGACTAATCATTGAGAAAAATGAGACAATGAAGAGATTAGAAAATGAGATATGAATAAAACTTCCAGGCTTCACATTTTAAGAGAGTAAAGTAACCAAGCAAGACCTCCAATATTATTTAAAAAAAAAAAAAAAAAAACAACAAAAAATACCCAAACCTGTGGCTTTATCCTCTCTTCAATAGCATGGGAAGAGTTAAAGCAGAAATATGATTCTCCCATTTTGATTAATGTGACTCCTGTAGAAATTCAGAATCCAAAGGAATTGTTTTCTCCCAGTTGACTTTTCATTAACAAACTACTGCATGCAGCATCTCTCCCTTTCCTCTTTTAATTATAGAAGATGCCATTTCCCTTATAATGCAATGAAAATGCCTTAAAGGCACAGAGCAGGATCTCTGCTGACATGGAGGTGCCATGAAAAATAGAGAATTTGTAATTTCACATTCTATTTTAGAAAAACTCTTATTTTCAAAGTGCCCTGGACCTTAAGAGGACTTAGCTGCACTGAAATCCAAAACAATTTTTCTACACTTCTGGGCTCTTCATTATATACATAGATGCTTATCTCTGATCACCAAAATTAACCAGTGCTGTTTTCTCTTCAGTATTTTGTCTTCACTGGTGTGCTGGCAATGGTTACTTGTGCAGTCTTTCTTCGTCTCAACTCTGTCCTGAAGCTGGCAGTACTTCTCATCATGATTGCGATCTACTCTCTGCTGACCGAAACTATTTATGCTTCCCTTTTTCTGCAATATGACAACTTTAACCACAATGGAGAGTAAGTGTTCACAGCCCCTTTTAGGAACTGCTTTTTTGTAAGGTGGTGGTTCGAGTCTTGCCCGAGTATGAGGGCATAGGATAGCACCATAGTTAAATATGGAGTGATGGTTGCAACAGGTGATGACTAATTCAAAATTATCATGTGTTTCTTTCTCGAGCCTTTTTATTAAAGTGTTCATTTAATGGCATTTAAATATTGAGGAAGGTTTGTCTTTTATGTCTCCAATAGTCTATAATGTTGACTAAAAATATGCATTGCAATGCACATACCTTGGTTGTTTTTATTCTTGAAAGCTGCGGAGATACCAATGGAAAATCTCACCCAAATTTAAGAAAACAGGAAGGAACAACTGATTTTTTAGAATAAGTCCAAAAAAATAGTGTGCAGTTGTGAAAGTTGTAAGGAACATAAGGATGATCCTGTTTTGTAGGAAATCCTGTTTTGAAGAACACGCTCCTCCTCCTCCCAGGCTTCTTTCCCAGCAAGAGGAACTGAAGACAAGGACAGGAGAACCACAACAATTTGCAGAGTCAGAGAAGCAATTAATGTTGCAATAACTGAATCTGGAGCAGCACTAATTAGCTTATTCAGAAAAACACTTCACTAGTCTTTGATACTTGACCAATGCAGTATTGAAGTTGCTTGTGTCTATAAGTGTGTGCCAGATGAAGATGCTCAGAGGAAAGCACGGATTTGCAGTACAGTTAGTTCTCACAGCAGCCACATCTTTACACATAGCAAGGCTCTGCATGCATATTTTTCCTTACTTGCTTCCTACAGGAGCAAGGGACCAGAGATTTGGGGTGCAATTTCTTTTTTTAATGCTAGTTATCATCCTACAAACATATTGTATATCCAGAGCAGACCCCAGCAAATCTGACAAATGGCAGGAAGCAATGCTCTGGCTATGTAACTAGAAGTAGAAATCATGAGAATTGTCGCTAACCAGGCATGGCAAAGAAAAATTCTCTTCTGTGTGAAAATCTTGAAGAATTCAGAGTAGCCTCTATTCTCTGTGTCAATGAAAGTCTCTAGTGGTTGTTAGCACAGAAGAGTGAGAAGGAGAGAGGAATATTCTCTGGAATAGCCAACAGCCCAGGACATAGGGAAACCATCTGAGCTGCTCTACTGTCATGACAAGGATACAAACTTAAGCTCTGATATTAGGGAGAATAAGGGTCAAGACTGTGTGCCCCGAGTTGGTTTTTTTTTTATTATTTTTTAATTATATAAATCAGTTTATTAAAAGGGTTTTCATATCCCTACAGAACTCATCCAGCTATTGTGGCTATAGCTACAACACCACAATATTGCAGAAACAGATGAGTTCCTAACTAAGACCTTTAGAGCTCTTGCCTTTAGGCAGTGTACAAGCGTTCTTTTTGGGATGCATTCTTTCGGAGTTTGTAGTTCAGGCAACTTCAAAATAGGGAACATTTGGATTCCAGCATATTTGCAGATGACAAGGATGCTTCCTGCTTGCCTTTGCTCTATATTGATGACTCACCCCATAGCAGCACATTCTCAGCCCAATAAATTCATTAGGACCACAAAGTCAGTTCCGTTATCTCTCTCACAAGAAAGTTTCATTTTGATTTAGTCTCCATCAAATTCTGCTTTTTCCCTCTCTAATTGCTCTGTCCTAGGAGTCCTTCTCTGGCAAATATTATCTAATATTATTTTTAAAATTACTATGGAAAATAAATCAAATGTCTGGACTTCACTTTGTTCTTAGATCTCAAGGTAGACTAAAGATTGTCCCAAAGTCTCGTCCAACTTCCCATCCTCATTTACTCATTCATTAACTTTTTTTCAAATTTCCAAGGTTTTGCCACCACTTAACAACTTCTTTTTCTCATCTCCCTTCAACAAAATAATTGCCAAATATCCCTGTTCAATTCACCTCCAAACTGAATGTTTTCTCTCTTTTGTTTTACTATAAGTTTGGCTCTACCAGTTCCACCTCTTTTGTCTGTTCCTTGGGAAACGTGTTTTTTAAAAAAACCCTGGCACACAGAGATAGTTTCATCAGCTTTTATTCATCTTTCCACATAACTGTAATGTCTCTTCATATTTGAAACCCCCTGTCACTGCTTTTAGCCCCTATCACCTTATTTTACACTTTCTTTGTGCCCTGTACACATTAACTCAGTGATTTCATACAGCTAATACTTGCTTGGCTCATCTTCTTTGCTTCCCTACGGTCTGCAAGGGTTTCCTTTACCTCCCTTGTCACAGGCTTCTCTGGTCCCCTCTTTGTAACTCAATAAAACCAGTCCTTACTACTGCTTGCCTTTTTTGGATCCTCTTTTAATCCACACTTCCTTCCTGTCATCTCCAAGCCCTTCTCACAATATGAGGATGTTTAATTCCAGCTCCTGCCTTGGATGGAGTTCATCTTTTATCTCTAGCCTCATTCACTGGGCTTTTACTTTCACAACCTGCAAGTTTCCCTTTGGCAGCTCCACCTCATCCTTTCTCCCCCAAGATGCCACCTCAACCTTTCCCCCCGAGATGCCACCTCAGCCTTTCCCCCCAAAATGCCACCTCATCCTTTCCCCCCAAGATGCCACCTCAACCTTTCCCCCCGAGATGCCACCTCAGCCTTTCCCCCCCAAGATGCCACCTCCTGAACTCCCCAGGGGCTGTTTACTGAGCTCCCAGGAGGAGACTGACTGACACACAGTTTGCATATCACATTTGAAACTGAAAGCTCATCACCTCCTGTGTACCTCCTGTAGGTTACAATTTAGTTATTTAAGATGTGTCTCCAAACAGGGAGCACTGCAATTACACTCCTGTTTGCTTGAACTAATTACTGCTAAATTAGATTTTCAAATACAGGGGAATTTTTTGAGGAACAGCAAAAATTACCACTTATGAAATGAAATGTCTGAACAATTGAAACATTGAAAAATTGATAACTGTATTTTACTTTTGTTTTGTTTTTTCCAGTACAGACTTCTTGGGTACAAAGGAGGCATCTTTACTACTGATGGCAATGTTCCTTTTAGCTGTATTTTATCACGGTCAACAGGTAATGCAAACATTTTCTTCAACCTTTCCCTTTGTCCTTGCAATTGCAGGATGTGACGACAATTACTTTTAAATACCAACTGCCTTTTTACCCTCTTGAGCATATGACCTTTCACAATTTAATAAACCATATGCAGATTCTGATTAAAGAAAGCCCATATCTGACACTGCTTAGCATTCTTAAAAAAACATGTGAAACATTCTATACAGCAATATACAAATTATGTTACATTTTCTAATAGAAATTGAAGGAACGAAAAAGATGTCATTATTTTAGACACGTGTAGTTCTGGAGGCACCTGACAGCTTCAGTGCATTTGAGTAGGCATAAAACCAAAATACAGAAGAGGAATAAAAACTGGTAAATAATGAAACTGTGGTGAAATTAAGTCCAATAAAGCTGTCCTCCAGCACATCTTCCCATCCCACAAAAGTATTCTGAAATAGAACAGCTTAAAACTTGCCTCATTCCAGGTGGATTTACTGAAAAATGTTCTTTTTATAAGACTAAATTTATGGACCCTTAATTTCTGAATAACTAACTATTGTTCTTTGTCTGTTGCAATTTAAAATTAATCCCAAATTTTGCACACAAAATTTAAAATTAAATTTGAGAAAAAGGTGTGTGATACCATCTTATTAGGCTCAATTTAATTGCATGTGGCAATTGTCTGCAGAGCTGTTGGGTTGTGCACCATGCAGAGAACAGCGTTAGGCTTTCTGTGTTATACAACTCTCTTTTCTTCACTGACTCTTGGAATTAGAGGTGTTTCCCAAAGCTACATACCAGGGCAGCAAAACATGGATATTTCGAGAGCATATTGCAGTAATTTTGGTTGGCACTATTTTTTCCAGAAATATTTCTTTATACAATCAAACAACAAACCTAAAAGTCAACCCTGTAATTGTGTTAGTTTTCACAAATACAAGAACTTAGGAAATAATCTTCTTAATACTCTATATTTTCAAATCTCATATGTAGCACTCCTTTATTTCTGAGCTGACAGTGTCATCTTGGTTGTCCACTGATAATGAAAGAAATGTATTTCATGTTAAAGTGTGATAATAAATAACCAGAATGATGTTAGCTAAAATGTAAAGATTAGCTGCTGCTATTCTGAGCTCGGCTTAGAGATGTGACATTTCTCTGTAGAGCAGCATAAAAATCAGCTGTGAAAAACCGTACCACAGTTTTTTTGCAAAGCTTTTATTACAGTAGCATTAAATATCTTGAAGGATCGAAGAACTCAAAACCCAGAAGCAGCTCCTGTTTCATGTGAATCTGTAAAATACCTTTACAACTCCTTGCAAATTTATAGTTAGTATTTTCTTCTCAGTTAGTTGGTACAGATAAAAGTCAGTTATCTGGCATGGGCTCTGTCTTCTAGCACAAAAGAAAGGGCAAAGGAAACTGAAAAATGCTGAAAAAAATGTTTAAAAATACTTTTTCCTGACAGTTTTTTTTTTTTTTTGTGCCATTGATTCAGGGAATGATTGGCTTCAAGATAGAAGATCAACATATTAGCAGAAAAGAGATTGTTTATAAAGATGGCAGCAGCACCCAGAGGGCAAGCAAATCACTGCCAAGTTGCACACAGGCTTTGGAAGTTTATATAAAGCCATGGTCACTTTTAGCTTTTAGGAAGGAAAGCTTCCTAGAGTACAGGAACCTATAAGGTTCCTTGCAAGGTGCTTTGCTTTTTTCTCCTGAAGGGTTTGCCATTCATGACTGCTGCTGACTAAAACTGTGACCAAGATGAGTCACTGAACAATGCCTGAAACCCCTCTTAGTCATTCCCACCCACTGCAGGCTGCTCCTTTATTTCAGCTTGGTACATGAATTATATTTCAAAAAATTCCTTAATCCCAGCACCTTTTGCTAAACCATTTGATGTCTCTCAAAATTGTAAAATTCATCTGTTTGCTGGTATAATATGTTTCTCTGCTGGGTGTTATTATCTCTGGTTGGAGCATCTCAAACCTCACAAACAGATTTTCTCTTTCCGTTTACTGACTATATATATATTTCCATCATTTTCAATAATGCTGTAGCTTAATAAGTCACAGTAAGCTGCAGTATCAGCTGCCTTAAAATCTGCTTAAAACTCTACTTCAGTGTAATGCTCACAAAATCTCTGGCAGTGTTGGGCTTGTCCATGTGCAGACACACATGTGCCTCTCAAGAAAATGCTTGAACATGTTCCCTGCTGTGGCTAGCAGACAGTTGTCCTTCATATTTAAATAAACATGCATTTACATATACAAACAATGCATATATGTATATGCATTTATAAGCCCTGCCGTGCACAGCTTTTGTTCTGCACACACACTGCACTGAAAATCATTCCACTTCAGTCTTTAGCTGACGGTGTTTGGCTGAGGGTGCTGAGACTTTGCATGTAGACTGCAATTGTAGACTCTGATCCCAAAATAATGGGACAGAGCATTCAAGGGGATGACAAATAAGATTTTTTCCACTATTTTTAAGAAGACTAGAGTTGCAAATAACTGCATGTCCCAGCAATATAACTACATCATTTTGGTGCCACAGATTTGGAAGTCCTCTTTGGGAGTATGTTGGGTTGCTATGTAGAATTTTGCTGAAAGATGCTCATACTTGAGAAGGATGTCCTTGCCAAGAGTTTAGTTACCCTTGTGTTATTTTCTCATTTAATTTGAAAACACTTGTGAAAAGAGGAACATATTTATTTCATATCAATACCTGCCAATACCTTATCTTCTGTCTGACTCTATTATCTAACTAATAAAGAGGTGTTTAAAGGGAAAATAATTTAGTGACAGTTTATATCCACTGACCATAACAGTAATATGACAAATATTATTTTGCCCAAGATTACTCTGAGAGTCTCACTGTACATAAGGCAAAGAAATAATCTCTTTTGATGTCAAGAAAATAAAATTGTTTCAGAGATTTTCAGCAGCACTGAAGGTGGTTACACGGCAGGAGCAGCCTGCCAGGATGGCAATATAATCTCTTATTTTATCAGGTTTTATTTTTGCCTCTTTTTTCTTTGTGAAACTACAGCTTGAATATACAGCAAGGCTGGATTTTCTGTGGCGTGTTCAAGCAAAAGAAGAAATTAATGAAATGAAGGAGCTAAGGGAGCACAATGAAAACATGCTACGGAATATTTTGCCCAGTCATGTTGCCCGTCACTTCCTGGAGAAGGATCGGGATAATGAAGTATGTGTCCTTTTTCTGATATTTTTGTCTAATTAGTCAAAGAAAAGTAGATCTGTTAGGAAATTGTTGAAACTTAGTTCTTGATAGGATTCATTGCACAAATACTGAGAATATTTGGTATCTGATCAACATGGGAAAAATTAATGTTTTAAAGTAAAGGTTGTAGGACCACATCTGGAGTGATGTTTCTGTGTTCAGACTCACCAGTAGGAGACACAAGGTCCACACCTAGAGCAAGTCTAGCAGAAAGTCACCAAGATGATTGGGGGATTGGGGTACATAATGTGTGAGAAGAGGCTGGGAGACCTGGAGTCCTACAACTTTGAGAGAAAAAGGCCAAAACAGGATGTCACTGTTCTCTTCAACTACCAGAGTGTTTATTAATAAGGCATCTCTCTTACAAGAAGAGACTGCAGGGATGGGATCCGTTTATTCTTGGGAAGAGAAGACTGAGAAGAATTCTTGTTAATGCATATAAATATCTCCAAGGCAGGTATGTAGAGGATGGTGCCAGGTTCTTTTCAGTGGTGCCCAGGGACAGGACAAGGGCCAATGACCATAAATTAAAATACAAGAAGTTACACCTCAACATAAGGAAGAACTTCTTTACATTCAGGGTGGCAGAGCCCTGGAAGAGGCTGCCAAGGGAAGTCATGGAATGTCCCTCTCTGGAGACATTCCAAACCCACCTGGATGCATTCCTGTGCAACCTGCTCTAGATGACTCTGCCTCGGCAGTGGGGTTGGCTTGGATCACCTCCAGAGGTCACTTCCAACCCTGGCAATTCTGTGATTCCATGGTTGTGTGATTTTGTGGAAGTAGAGCAAGGCCCAACCCTCAACTGAAAAACTGATCCTGCTTTGAAAGCAAACTGTATTAAATGACATTCAGAGGTGTGGTCGAACCTCTGAGTCTATGACAATCTAGTATTCATTAAAAAATGAGAATTTAACAAAACATCTGTGCAAGATAGCCCAGTGTTGCAGAAGTATTATTAGAGTACTGACAGTGACTATGGGAGGAACAGACTGCAACAGAACTGAGGCTCTCATATCTTCAGACACAAGAGAACATTTTTGCCATTTCATATTGCCCCTGAATTACCTGTTTGTGGCAGATAAGAAAACACTCATTTCAGAAACATAGTTTGTGGCTATGCTCCTAAAAACTGTTTACAGTACACAAAGAAAAGCATGATAATGGAGTCTCTGAATATACCTAAAATGAAGTTTGAAGATGGATAAAGGAAAGTCCAGAATTTGGTTCTGAAAGCAGCAGTAAGTCACTTACTCCTTATTTGAAACAAAATAAATGCATATTATAATATTATAGGACTATAAGGATATATTGTATGATGAAATTGGAATTTTCTCATGTAATGTTGGAATTACCTTTTAAAATGGGAAGGAATATTGCAAGATTCACATTGTCAGCACTGACATATCTCTTCATTGTGCAGCAAAAAGGAATTAAGGCTACAATTTTCTGGTGTACATTTTGGAAATAGATGTAGCCAGATGAATTAGACTGAACAATGAGGAATCATTGTGTTCTGATTTCAAGTATCACCTAGGGAAGGATGACACAGTGAGAAGCTACAAGGAAAAGCACTTTAGAAATCACTCTTGAGAAATTTTACACTCTGCGGGTATGAAAGTGCCATAGAAACCCTGCTATGCACATGAGAAAATGTGAGTGTGAAAGCAACCAGGTTAAAATGTTTCATTGCAAATGGAGCAGACCTCAATACCAGCCAAGTGTGTGTTCTGGCATATCTGCATTATGGATTTTCAGGGAGTAAGTTTCCCAGCTTACACTTTCATTCACGTAAAGTCACATACATAATAATCTTCAGAAGCAAGCAGATGCCCCATGGATCACTGCTGATGCTTCAATAATTTGCCGCTGAATTAAATTCCACCACCCCTCCTTTTTGTAAGGCAATTTCCAGAGTAACTGTACTTGGGGATGATTTATGTATGAGCAGGCAGGCAGTAAGATCTACCAGATTTCAGTGCAATCAATCCTGCAGTTCATGTCTGGCCATTAAGTTAATTTCTGTGCTCTCAAAAAATGAATTCCCAAATATGTACTGTAGCATTTTCTCATGGGTGAATTATTTCTGTCATGATGCTTCTTACCAAAAATAGAAAAATGGAGCATGTGAAGGCTCAGTCAGTTGTTTTCTATCTTCATGATCCAAGGAAAGAATATAGATGAGTGTATTCATGCTTCTCCTAGCATACACTGTCAAATCTTTCATAAGCATCCACGAACTAATGTGTGTATTACCTTTTACTACACCCACGAAAGGGAGTAAGAGTGCCCTTACAGAATGGCTTCCATGACCCTGAAGATGTTCTTCAGTGAAAGAAAGTGTAAGGAAGGAAGGGAATCAATTGTGTTTTCTCAATCAAAGTTTTGCAGTGACTTTGGAAACTAGAAGGATTTCCCCACTTTTACTGTAGGACACATTGCTAAAGAGCCTGGATAAGTAGAAACATTAACAGCATCTCAAAGAGCATAGCAGAGGTTCAGGATGCTTTTCTAGGGACAAGCAGGATGAAGAAAGAAGAAGGGCCTGAATTGTTCATGTCAAGTGTATGGTAACCTACAGTAAATCTTTTTATCAAAAAACCAAAGCATTAAAATTTCATAAAGCCACTAACAAGACCATTGAGAAAAAAAGTACTTCATATCACAATGACATAACAAAGGTTCATAAACTGAAATAGAAGTGTCCTTCATTAGGTAAAACTACAGAAGCTGAAGACTAAGAAAAAAAATCAAAGGAGAATGCATGTGATTGTGTTATATTAGCCAAAAGAAAATCATAGCAGGAGTTTTGGTAGTGCTCTCTCCTTGGAATTTTCAAAGTTGAAATTAGCTTTGTTCCTAAAAACTAACTTTCATTCTGAGAAGAATTGTCCACATTTTCACATATGTAATGGCACAAGCCCCTCCATAAATAAATCTGTCATTCAGTACCACAGTGAATTATATGAACAATGTAAGTGGGAGCTTATTCCAGGGCATACTTTATCCTAATAGCCTCCTGTGGCTGATCCCTTATAAGCTGCTTTCTGTCCTCCCCAGTAACTCTATTATCACCCCCACTTCTTCCTTTCGAAGCCTATGAGCAGAAACATCTCCCAGACCCAGGCAACCAAAGAGCTCCACAGCCCCTTGGAAGAACCAGGGTTTACCAGAGAGTTAGGGGTTTAGGAAAACTTGTGAATAAACAAACTTGCAAAGAGCTGCAGTAGTGTCAAGAACAAATTATTCACCAGAAAATGTGATAACTGCTATTCATAGCTGGCAATGAAGCCTTCATTTCTTCAAGTCATGCCCCATATAAATCAAAGGGAAAATTTCTGTTTCGCTTTTGCTGGTGCAGCTCCTTGACCTGAGAAGCAGAAAGACCAGGATTTCAAAGAAAGGGAAAACCCTGCATATAATCTGTAATTAAAACATTAAGAACTGTAAGTTTCCTCCTGTTGAACCTGGCAACACAATATAGTAACGTCAACATCAGATATTAAGGTGTTATGAATGGAAAAGGTAAGAAAACTATTTTAATTGCATCCAATTACATTTTCTCCCCTATATGTTACCACTTAAATTAATTTTTCTTCATTGTTCTTTCAGGAATTATACTCTCAGTCCTATGATGCTGTTGGTGTGATGTTTGCTTCTATTCCTGGATTTGCTGACTTTTATTCCCAGACTGAGATGAACAACCAAGGAGTAGAATGTCTGCGCTTGCTGAATGAAATCATTGCAGACTTTGATGAGGTAATACCAGCTACTAGAGAAAACCTGATAGTGCTTAAACTATGAGTTCCCAAATGGCAAATATGTCAACCTAAATTATCAAATTCAGTAATTATTTTGCTTCCAATAGTTCTCTGATTTTTTTTTTCACATTATAATTGTCTGGTTTATTTTTTTGCCCTAAACCTTGCCAAACAGTGGTCTGAATGATCTAATGAGATAGAGACTGAAAGCAATACTCAAGTATAAACATTCATAAATAAAAGCACAAATCTCCTCCAGTGTATTGGAAGTAGAAAATGCTTTAGTTCTGTAGAAGAAAGAAGTATAAACATATCTGCAACAGTTCTGGAAAACAGTGATCTAAATACAAACAGATAAAGATGTTTTGAAAGTGTTGGTTGAATGGACTCAAATATTATGGGTAGAACAGTGTCTAGTTAAACGTAAAGCTCAGAAGCAAATGTTGGGTAGAGAATGAAAGGTGGTGGTGACAATAACTGAGGAGACTTGTCTGGTTAGGGATTTTATAGAGAGAAAAAAGAAGTTCAGCTGCTTGTTTCACCGAGGAATTCAGAGGTGAAGGGATTTTTTCTTAATGGAAAGGACATAGAAAGGAAAAATAATTTATTCTGTCAGAAAGTATTCTGTCCACTTAATTTCAGAAAAGGAACTGAGGAGGGGACAAGATAAAAAGGAGAAGAAAAGTCAGATCCCCAATGTAGCTATTGCTAGGTAGAAGCAAAGAAAACCTGGTAACTGAAGAGGAAGTCGGGAGAAATTTTCATACTCTGCTAAGTTTGTAAGGAAGCTTAGACAGGTGGTATCTTGTCCTGCAATGAGCCCAAGAGGAATCAAGAAAGGAGACAAAGCATAGGTCTTAAAAAGAGCTTAAAAAAAACTTCAAAACTGAGAAGGATGAAAAGGTATTGCCAAAATTACCTAGCAGAGAGAATTTTAGCCTAAATATTGCAGGCAGTTTTCAGGAGTGTGTAGCACTTCTGAGCCTCCTGAGTGGTAGAGAAATAGAATTGGAACCATTTCTACTTATGAATGAGATTGGATCTATGCACCAGACTGGAATGGTCCAGATAGAAAAGGGAAGGGGAAAATGTGTTATCATTGGTCTGTGACTTCCATCCCAGACACCTGCAGGGGGTGTGAGTGGTTGCTCACAAAGACTGGACCAGGGCTAAGATTACTGACACTGAAATTGAGAGTTTATCCATATAATTGGTGAGATACTAAAACTATGAGTGAGAAACAGAAGAATTCACAGGGAATGCTTCCCTGTGCATTTTAAGAGAGAACAAAATCACTCCCTCACAAGAAGACCTCTGTCACCTGCTAAGCTCCTGCACTGCTTTCCCCATGGGTATAAATGCCTGCTTCTTACCTCTGAGATCTAGCACAGCTGACAGTATGCTTCTTGATTAATAGTTTTGTTTTTATTTCCAGATCTGATTAAAATGATTACCACTCAGACTTAAATTAATTCGTAGCAATAGTCTTTGCATTAAGATATTTTGTCATGCACATTCATGTAATCTTCACAACAAAATTCCTTTGCTGCTGTGGCAATTACTGAAGACAAGATTTTAATCAAAACCCTAACACAATATTACTTTCAGGCCCCTAACACCTGCTCTGTAATTAATAAAGGCCCTAATTAGAGACTGTGTTATATCCCAGACATGTTTAGTTGAAGAATAGATATGTTCTTGGTACAGGTAGCAAATGAAATTATGTGATCCCCTGCTGACTGCTAACCTACTTGCAGCATGGTCGTGTCATTAGTTTGCTCTGTCTAAGCAATCTGAAAGGTGATATGCCAGACAGAACAACCGAAAGGAGTAATCTTATCTGTGGAAAAGGAACAAGAAATCATTCCAGGTGCAATGTTTCAGGGCTAGCAATGTTTCCATGTAACCATTGACTGACACTATACAATGTCACTCTTCCTTTTTTTCATTACGTTCCTTGCCAAGCCTGCCTGCTGCTCCAATGCAGCCCCGGGAGCAAAACTCAATGTGCAGCTTGAGAGCAGAACAGCTCTGTTATCCGTGGCGAAACTCTGCCTCTCAGCACCAAGTGAACACCTCTGGAGAGACACCCTAACGTAGAAATCTTAACACAGCAGAGTAAGGCATAGGCACCTGATGCCATTTGATATATCTGAGGTGATTTGGGACACCCACACGGGATTGTCAACTCCCATACCGCACTGTCGGAAAACCTGTGTTGTTCTGGAGCAAGCCATTGGAGGTTTTCAAGGGAACAGTGCTCTAGATCACACTGGACATATATGTTTGGACAGCTGAATTGAGTTCCTAAGCTCAAATCAGATTTTACACCTTGAATTTCCTCTTTTCCTTACAGAGATAATAGTATTAGGGATTATCTGTCCATAGGGGCAAAGTGATCTTTCTGAATGGAAGCTGTGGTAAAAATACAAATTGACCTGGTTTGGAAAATGTGATAAGTGCACAAGAAGGAAATCTGGGTTATTTCTTTCTTTTTAGAAGATTCTCCTTGTTAATGCAAAACAGCAAGGTTACAGTCTGGATCTTTTACTTTGTTTTCCACATAATAGAGAGGCAAAGCCAGTTTAGGAAAAAAAAAAAAAAGTAGGTAAATAGTGAATGTTGGAACGGAACCTGACAACTGTATGGTGTAGGTACCCACAGAGGAGTCAGACTGTGACTGGGTCTTTCTTAGGGAGCAGGGAGAATGCAGTCTAAAAGTCAGTTCTGCAGAATAGGTGGTTGACTGTTGTTAAAATAGAGCCTTCACTCAGTTGATCTTTTTTCCCTCATGGTTCACAAATTTTTTGACTTCCAAATTAACCAGTCCTCCTGCCAGCGGAAGCAAATCAGGAGGTGTTGGTTTCTGGACTGACAAAAAGAAAAAAGCCATGAACATCCAAAATCTACTTTTATAATTATCTACTTTTTATATTTGTAGTTCTAAGACACATACAGGGCTAAAACTCCCATTCTTAGGGACATTAGACCAAAAAATTAACATTGAAACATTTCTGCTGATATTATGAGTCTTGAAGGAATTTCTTTTAATGTAATATTCCTCCTAGCCTTTTTAATCTATCATTTATGGATCTTAATGTTACAGTTGGGATTTGTGTTTTAAGACAAGTTTTCTTGTTCACAGATTCTTTTACTTTTCTGCATTTTCTTTATCCTGCAGTGATTTACATAGTGTATATCACAACAGATATTAATATATTATGTTGCCACAAGCAGTGGTTTCAACAGAACACTGCATCCTGCTTTCAGATTTCTTTGATTACTTTGTAGTTGTGTGCCATGTCCTGAAATATTCTTTATTGTACTATTTTGTACATGTGATCCCAGGGTCTGACCTCCACACAACCTTGGCTGTGCATGAATTGCAGCATCAAGCCATTAGTTGCTTTTCAGATGCAAACCACACTCTCGTGTTTGAAAATGTTCCCTGGACTATCATGTTAAATTAGTAGCCTATTTAAAATGTTTTAGCAAATAGCAGCTGATTTAGGACTGAGTTGGAATATCTTTCCCCAATATCAAAATCCATCATCCTGTCATACTGTGAAGAAAGAAATTAGTAGTTAGACAATTATTTGAAGAAGGAAAGGTGCTATTGAACAAGCCAGACAAAGCAGGAGGAAAAAAAAACAAACAGGAGATTTGAAAACAATAATGAATGAGGATAAAACCCATAACTTGGGATCATTTTTTCTAAATTATGTCACAGCCAATGGTTTCTTTCTTTCCTAAAAAGAGTAATTTAAAATATTTATTATAAATTTTAAATTAGTGTGCTGTTTTCTGCTGCTTCCAGCAACCATCTGGAAATAAAAATATGGACTGTTTACAAGCAAGACCATTTTCTCCCCTTGCCCACACACATGGTGCTCTCAGACTGCTCACAGAGGCAGAGCTACAAGAAATGATCTTTTTCTTTAAGAGAGCAGTTGGAAGAACTGCCCTTGTAGGAGGGAAAGGTACAAATGGGCTGCTCTGGCAGTCTGAAGAAAAATGAGAAGCAGGTCAAGTCTTTGGACTTTCCTGACTTGGACAGGAGCCATTAACCATATGGCTTTGTATTCCCTACGTGCAGTGCTGCGCAGCCTCCCCTCAGAGACAGATGGTGCCATATCTGCACACCAACAGCACCGCGGCCACGGCCCCGGCCCCGCGTCTGACGTGCACTGGGGCCACTTCAGTGGCAGGGGATAGCTCATGTTTTGCCTTGGGTCTGTTTCTCCCTTTGAATGAAATAGTCCCTTTAGTGGACAGGAAATTCCAGCCCACAAGATGGAAAAAGAATGCTTGACAGTGTAGAAAAAGAAAGGGGAAAATATTTCAGTACATTTTTGCCTGACCGCAGAAAGAATTTTTTTCCATTTAAACCGCAACTAAATTGAGCCTTTAGAATTGAAAGTTTGAAATTCCTTTTCTGGTGAAGTGCTTTTTCTCTCCCATGACTTCCTAACCATACTGATCCCTAAATTTATTAGATACTATACAGCTTATCACAAAGTTTCATGAGCTATTTGGCATTAACACCAGCAGAAACATTTTAAAAGCCTGTGATGAGGTGATTAATGTCCATATCCCACATTCTGTTGTCACTGATAGAATCCACATTCTCATGTGCATTCTCATGTGGAAAGAACTCATCTTAGTTCTTTCCAGGAATGTAAGGCTCTGATTTCTATTTCATGGAAAGTCCTAAGTGAAACCATAAATGTGCACTTGGAATAGGGACCAAACTGTCACTCCCACTTCATTCAGTGCTTTAGTCACTAAACTAAATTTATTCTTCCTCTTCCAGATTGTCAATCTGATAAGTTCTTTATACCTACTTAACACCCATAGCCATCCAAAATAGATACAGGGATTTACCACTTCTCATTGATTCTCAGAATTTTTTGTAGAAGGGGAAAAAACATAACAAATGTACTGAATGACTGACCCAATGGACACGCTGGTGTCCAGGCTGACAGTAAGTAGAGGGAAGCAGGGGATACAAGAGGACTTGATCTCTTACAGATTTTTTTTGAAAGCATCTATCTCCATCCATTGACTGTGTAAAATCATAAAATTATAAAATGGTTTGGGTTGGAAGATCATCTCATTCCAACTCCCCTGCCATGGGCAGGGACACCTTCCCCTGGACCAGGCTACTCAGAGCCCCAACCAGCCTGGTGTTGAATTCTGGGCTCATCACCTGAATTGTTGCTGTAGCAGCACTTAATGTGCAACCTGAGCTCCTCCAAAGGAGTTTTAGGAACACTTTTAAGTGATCAAGTCTTCTATTCACACACATACACAGAGAGTTTGTCTTCATTGATACTCAGTGATCTTACCTCAGGAAATGCAGGACTCAGATGCATTTATGTTAGGCTGGAATGTCTTGTGTTATCCATTGTGGAATTTACCAAACAGCACAATTGATGCTGGATTCACTCAGTGAGTAGACAACATTCCAGAGTTTCAGATCCATGCTCCCCAGAACACATTGTGTGTCATGACTGACTGGAAGATATCACAAGTGTAAAGATACATTCTCACAACTGAAGAAGCATTTTGCATTAGGAATTGCAGAAGTAACAGCTGTTGGTTTGTTTTCTTCTTTACATATGTATTAGTTACTAGGTGAAGAGAGATTTCAAGATATTGAAAAAATTAAAACAATTGGCAGCACATACATGGCCGTGTCAGGATTATCACCTGAAAAACAGGTAAGAGAATAGTTTTCTCTAAGAAGAAAAGCTTGTGATTATTCTGACCATTCACATTAGAAAATATAAGTGTTGTCTTTATGTTATTCATAAAACTTGCTAAAATAAAATAGACATTTGGGGCTTCTGGCAGACAGCAGTTGTACTTCTTGATGAATTGAAATGCCATCTTGTGCTTGGAACAAGAACCATATGGATCCTTTCCTCAAATTTAGGTTTATAGGAGAAAAAATTTCCTTTCAATCACACCAATGTGAATCTAGATCAGGTCTATCTATATCATCAGACATAGTCTAAAGTCACCACAGTAACTCAGACTGGAACATGACTGACAACTTCCAATAATCAATGAAAAGAGGATCTATTAACTGGCAGTGTACCTATGCAAGTGTAATGCTGCATTTACACTCCTTTTTGATACAGCATCTACAGACAGCATGATAACCATAAATCAGAAAGAAAGCAGACCATCAGTTCAGCTGAAGAACAAGCAAACCAAGCTGAGGGGATAAACAGTCACAGAGGACACATGCAGAGTCACAGCCAAAAACGTCAGATAAGTCAGATGAGAGAAATCCATTCATAATTCCTCCCAAGAATTTGCCTGGAAAACAGGTCTCCAAAGGAGTTGGATGAGGCTCTAAAACACATCCAACAAGAAGTCATCTGTTGCTGAAATCTGGTTTTTTTGGCAACTGGTGCCTGTTCCCAGGAAGAGCAGCAGCAAAGGGGTGTGCTGCCCCTGCTTGGTCACAGGCTGGGAATCAGATCTGCCCACGTTGATCACAACTCCTGAAAAGCAGAAACCAGATTACCATGAGCTTTATAAACTAGAAAATTTCCTTTTTTTTTTTTTTTTAGAACACATTATAAAACACATGGAGTGTAAGTAGCTGAGCATCTCCCACCTACAGAGTAACAAGTGATGCTGACAGCTAGAAATCCACAAAACTAGAAATGCATGGGATTTTTAATTGTCAAAATGCTTCTGTGTAGAGATGAACAAAGAAGGATTGAACACTGGGGAGATAGTTGGTTAGGGCTACACAGCTCCTAACCACTTCCTTTGACTCTTGATGGGGGTAAAAATTCAAAGGGAGAAAAGCTTCATTGCCTTTCCAAGACTGATTAACTCATCTCTTTTCTTGAACTATAATAGCTTAATGGAATTTTAATGTATGTTTTTAATATACTTGTCTTCATGCATACATGTCTGTCACTTGTCAGCACCTAAGAGGTGCAGGCTGCTGAGGGAGGTTGGCACGCTGTGAACAGAACAAGTTAAGGACAAGGACCAAGCGTGGTGTGAACAGAACAGGGTGATGCCAAGGAGATGTTCATGTTCAGTATTAAACACACAGGATGATGAAAACTGCAAAGGTCTGGACTGCATGACCCAGGGAGAGACTTATAATCTTTTGTATGGTGAAATGGAAATTTGAAGAACGAATTACCTTGCTTCAGAACAGATGAGAAGATGTCATACAAACATTGGATCAAACCCACAGCTGTTCCTTACTCTTCTGCCTCCCTTGAGAGTCCCTGCCCCATCATCTGTTCTGCTGGTGTTCTGGAAGACCAAAACCTCTTACTGGCCCCCATCTGTATATCAACTGCTTTGTAGCAATGGAAATGGAAGGAGCATGAAGTGACTTGACTGCCCTAAGCAAAGGAATTAATGAGCTACAGAAGAGCCTTTTTTCTCTCCCTTAACCACTCCCAGATTGCCTGGATTGCCCTGTTCCTGTCATCATTACATCCCTGAGAGCACTTGAATTGGTGCTTTTCCTGGGTGACAGTTTCAGCAAAGGAGAATTACATATCCTTCACTTCTTTCACTCCACTTCTTGCTTATGTGGGTCATCCCTTGTTCTCACTAGATTTTGACCCTTGTGTCTGAGCAATCTCAATCCTCTCTATACTTCCTTTCTGAGCCTTAGACATGTTTCACATGCCTTGTTAATTCTCATGATTGCCTGTCAGATTGTTGACAGAAAGTTACTTTCTCTGACACTTTACACTAAGCTGCTCTCTATCCATTTATACAAGTGTAACATAATGGGAACGATTACCATTAATAGCAATGTACCTCTCTTGCATCTAGAATGTTCTTATAGATTCCAAATTCAAATACTTGGCACTTGGTAGGGACGGGTGGCAGCCAGGCAAATGCAAAACTTTATTAACAAATTGGTGTATAACTTTTTCCTCAGCAATGTGAAGACAAATGGGGACATTTGTGTGCCCTGGCTGACTTCTCCATAGCTCTGAATGAAAGCATCCAGGAGATCAACAAGCATTCGTTTAACAACTTTGAACTCCGTATTGGTAAGCATGGCTCAAACACAAGAGTTAAAATGGGGGTTTGTCTGTAAGGATCTGACTACACCAAGTGCTTTAATATTTTCTCTTCATGGAACACAAAAATGCAATTTCTTGACTGTATAGCACTAACAATGTTGCCTTCAACAACCCTAGTTCCAGAAATGTTTCCTCCTAAGTTTTTAGGAGGTTTCGCAGTAATACACAGAATACAGATGACATATAACTATTGTGATTCCACTGACATGGATGTCCCATAAAATAACCCTGTTGATATCAATTGTCAAGTTCTCTAGTTTTTCCAGATTTTTTTTTGCTTAATTTCTTTATATATACACCTCTTAACCATAGATATAAGTGTATCTGAACCAGGCTTAATCTGGTTCTTAAGTGCAAATATGGGTTTTAATCATTATTGTATAACAGTTTATCTTCTCTTTCTTTTTTTTTTTTCTTTTTTCCTTTTCTTTTTCTCATTTTTTTTTTTTTTTAATTAGGGATTAGCCATGGCTCTGTCGTAGCAGGAGTTATCGGTGCTAAGAAACCCCAATACGATATTTGGGGCAAAACAGTGAATTTAGCAAGTCGAATGGACAGCACAGGTGTTAGTGACAGAATACAAGTGCCTGAAGAAACGTATTTGATCCTGAAGGACCGGGGATTTGCCTTCGACTACCGGGGAGAGATTTATGTCAAAGGTATCAGTGAACAAGAAGGAAAAATCAAGACATATTTTCTTCTAGGAAGAGTTCAACCAAATCCTCTAATCTTACAACCAAGAAAACTGACTGGACAGTATTCATTAGCAGCTGTTGTATTAGGACTTGTACAGTCTCTTAACAGGCAAAAACAGAAACAAATTCTTAATGAGAACAATAACTCTGGAATCATAAAAGGACATTACAACCGGAGGACTTTGCTCACTCCCGGTGGATCTGAGGCAGCAGCCCAGGCAGAGGGGGCTGACAAAACTGAATTGCCATAATCAGCATTGTTTGTGGGGTTGTTTTTTGTATTTCTTTTATATATAAAAATAAATATACAAATAAAAAGGGTTTAATTTTTTTTAGAAGAAGTGTGATTTTTAAATTTTTTTTTACTGGTGTGGTATTTTGATGAGAGTCAAATTCCTGTACTTCAACAAAGGGTGCCAGCATCTCGCCCCAGGCAGCTGTGGTTAATTTCTGAATGTCCAGACACTGCAGCTGTAGGCCACCACTCTGCTGTGTCATCTACCAGCAGAAAGGGGCAAGAAATAAAGCCATGTCTGAGGGGATTTAGAACATGAATTGTGTAGGGAGTTAATGATGGCAAAAGGAGGGAATACTGTCCATAATTTTCAGATGAAAGTAAAAGGAGATTAAGTTTTTCTCAGCTTTATTTACCTTCAGGTAGATTTTTACAATCTAAGGTAGTTGCCTGGTCCCTGTAACAACAGGGAAAATCTAGACAATACAGCCAAAGGGTTTTAAGGTGTGCCATCTGCCCAGTTATAAGGATCTGGAAGACAGAAGAGACAAATCTTTTCCTAAACTCGCTGATTCCAGTGCGTCCACTCTTAAAATAAACTGAGGTGTCCTCCTCACAGGTGGGTGACTGCACTGCAGATAAATTGTGTGTTGGTGTCCACCTGTCCTCGTGCACCCAAGGCAGGAGGTCAAGGCTCTCCTGTGGGCTCCATGTCATGCCTGTAAGTCATTTGGAGAGCTCAGACACGGTGAGGTATCTTGACTGGCACAAGACACTTATGAACAGAGTTATGTCTTGAATGACATGGGCCTACAGGAGAATCAGTTGTACAGTCAAGAAATTAATCAGATTCTCTGGAGTTGCTTTCCAGAGCTTAAAACTCAACCCTGTCACCAGTCTGAGGTGTCACCAAAACAAGGTTTCCTGAGCCTGCAAAATGAGTGCATGTTGAAGTACAGCAGGAGGCAAAACTCACTGCTAAGCTCCCACTCAATTGCCCCAAGAGAAGGAGAAGCCAAGACTGGGAATATCTCAAATTATTTGTGTGCCAGCATAGACAGCCCTAGTGGGATGCTACAAGGACACACCTCAGCGATACAAGCCCTACATCTAAAGGAAGTTAACTTTTTGGGAATTGGCTAATCAACTTCACCTTGGAAAGAGTAAATATACAATGAAGGTTCAAATATGCACTGCTGCCATGATTCATCCTGGGCTATGAAATGCACGAGTGAGCCTCTCATCCAGTCTGTATGCTCCAAGGAGCTGGTTTTGTCTTGGTAAATATTATCTTTAAAGTAAATCACAGACAGAAGAGGAAAACCTGTAATCACACAGCAATCCCCAGATGAAACAGACTCAAACAATACAGTGCAACATACAGATTCTTTGTAAACACAAAGACTTGCTTTTTGCAGGCTGTTGTTACCTGGCCCTTAATGAAAACTGAGGCTTCTTGGGAGCATTGCAACAGGATAAGCCTAATTTTTAGAAGATGGCCAGTTTGGCTAGGACATCCTAGCTAATAGATTTTAGAAGACACGACTGTTTACTAACAAAAGAGGTACCAAAACATTAAAGTGTTTAATTATACTGAGATAAAAAATAATGCTTTTCATTGTAAAGTGACCCAATGAATGGGTTTGTAGGCAATGTTTTATCAATAAAATGCCATACTCTGAAATAGAAAATAATGAAGATAAACAAGTAAATTCCACAGAAAGCTGTTATCACTGAACAGCGGGACTGAACATAGAAAACAAAGAGCAGTCTGAAATGTTATACCCAGTGGTGTTTCTGCCAATAACAGAGCTCTCATTCCAAATGTATTACTCCTTTTAGTACCCACAAATATCACTTTCATGCCACAGGTGGAAAGCAAAGCCCCTCAGCTCACCTAGGCAAATGCTGATAATATAGGAGATGAAGAGACATGGAAGTGATGATATCTGAAGCACTTAAATTAATTTCATGTTTACAGTGGTATTTCAGGCACTAAATAAGGAAGCTTTAGCTGGTTTAAACAGCTCATTAACAGCTGTCCTCTCCTTAACAGCTTATTTCTGTGCTGGATGGGTTCGCTTCTCCTGGTCCTCTAAATATTTAATTCTTGCTAATAGCCCAGCTGAACTGATTTTCTAGTTCTCACCACCTCTGTAATGACAATTAGCAGCAAGTGGAAGGTGTTAACTGCATAACAGGGTTGGAGACTGGAACTATGGGGGCGACTTCACTGCTCCTCAGCACAGGCGCAAATCTCCCAAATCTCCCAAATCTGTTATCCCTCTCAAAATCCCCATTAGCACAACTGTGTTCCCAAGAAAAATTGCTGTCAAGTGAAGCCTGAGTCCACATTGACCTGACAGAGTTTGCTAAATCTGCTCATTGCCACAAGCAATTCTTCAGTGAGGAATTTCACCTGTTACTGCTGCAGCTGATTCCCTGCACGAGACTATTTTTCTACACTTGCTGGCTATTTGTCACCCTAGCAATTGCACTGCTTGTTCCTTTTCCAATGTGGTGACCTTATAGGCTCAGCAATGTTATTTCTCATTGCAGCATCTGTTTTCTGTGGAGCACAGCTATTATTTATGCTCTCAGGCTGCTAGTTGTTTTCCATGACTTTATGGTACCATTAAAGTATTCAGCTTTCCCTCACAACCACCTTCACAACGTCACAATCACCTTTGTTCAAAAAGGATAGAATTGCTCATACAATAAGGACCTATAAAGCCAAACACCTAGTAATGATCCCTTGAAACAGGCACACCTGGGTTAATAAAAGCAAATTGCTTTGGCATCATAACTCTTCCGTCAAACCAGCCAGCAAATATTGAGAGCTTTCATAGATTTTCCCCATTAGGACAAGAAAGCCTTGGCTAAATTTGAATATACTCCTTGATGTCACCTTATTTCTTTCTACAAATGTTCTCTACAGAAACAGACAGCAGCGAGCTGCTTCCTCAGAAATTTGTACCTCAGTTCCTCCAACAAGCCCCATGTCATAAACTCTTAAATGATCTCTAAACAAACAGGCAGAAACCCACAGCTTTCTTCTTTGAAAAGCAACATACAATCAACAGCATCAAGGGCAGCTTATGCTTTGAAGTACTCAATCATTAAAACATGGGGTATTGACAATCTGGACAAGAGTTCTGTGCCAAAATCATTACTCTCTTATGCTCCAAGTGCATTTTTGCAACCATCACCCCTGTATTCTAGGAAAATAATATACCTGTAGCAGGAGCATTTGTTTGCAGGGCAGTGAAGGGGTTGTCATGTAAATTTATGCCATTCACAAATTTTTTATAATACCTATTCAGAAATTCACAGTTAGATACTGATACCAGTCAAAGTATCTACATTTGGCTCACATTAAGGCTCAAACCACTGAGTTTAACTCTACTGAGAACAATGTGATAGGTGTGGTATCATTTAGAATGGTGTGCTAAGAAAAAGGGCAAGTCAAAAAATAGCTTTTAAACACAGGGAAATAAATACTCACTGTCCCCAGCTTTAATCCATTCCTGATTATTTCAGAGTTGTTTTCACATTTTGAAAAGCACAGCAATAAAAAAATTAAATAAATAAATAAACAACCCAACTCATCTAATTCTTTCCTCATTAGCAGAACTTCAGTTGCCTTTCCTAAGTGCAATGGGAGTCAAGGAGTTTATACAAACACCCAGCACAGCAAAGTGCCTGATAGCCAAGAGTCCTGGGCAGCCCCCACAACTGACTTGACAAACAAGCAGCAAAATAATCAGAGGAGCAGGAAATAACCACATTAACCATCGTCAGTGCTACATGGTGAGTGTTATAATTGCACAGCAAACTTATTAACCTCCCCATCAATCCTCTTCTGTGCAGTGACACAATTCAGGGTTTGTGGTTTCCCCAGCTCTGTGTTTTGCTGGAGGAGGGGAAAAAAATGACAGCAGAGCAGCTGGCAGATGGGAGGGAAGGAGTAAAAACTCAATATGCATATCTCCAGGCACTTGAGGCTTACTGCAGTTTTTAAGGAATGCTCTCATTAGCTCTTCCAGAAGAATAAAAAAATTCCTTTGTTTACATAACTTCAGTAGATAAGGCACAGGGTTTTTTTTCTTTTTTTCTGTCCATTTTCCCCTAAGCTGTTTTATATGTGATAACTGTCAAAGTTATAGAGCAACCCAGAGACTGATTCATTCAGCTCTTTCATGTGAAAACAACAGCTATATGCCAGGCTGGTTAAACAGCGTCTCCTGTAAAATGCCACCTCATGCTACTTCTTTTGACCCAGATCTCCCTCAGCTCAAGGTGGTTTTTTTTTTTCCTGGTTGTGAAATATTTCCAGATCACAGAATCACAGGATATTATGTTAATATTAATATACTGAACATCTCTCTGTTTCACAGTCCATGTACCTTTTAAGGGTCCTGAAATCAGTGCCTCCTTCAGCTTTCCAATATTCATTTAAAAAAATTAAAAAACACCACTGTTTCCACAGGGAGACAAAGAAGAAGCAATCTCAGCTGGTTTGCTGAAAACCTAAGGTTTTAAAAAAATTATATGTGTAAAATGACTTTTGAAAGCATAACCTGCTTCCAGCAGCAGTGACATGGGGTACACCAAGAAATATTATTACAGCTACAGGATATTAAGTATACATTTAATTACTCATCAGTTACTTACAATAATAAAAAAAAAAACCAGCCTCTTCCTATTTGTCATTCCTCACAGAGACTATCTTGACAGGCTCTCAGATTTGTAAGTTTCTACAAATCACCAAGTAATTTTGGTTCAGATGAGGATTACCTCTTTTTGATGTGTCCAGATCAATGCTGCAAACCTCCACCCAGGAGTCAGGAGTTACGTTCCTGTCTTGGGGTCAGCACAGTTTGTATGGGTAAGACAAAGTCTTGCAGAGGCACCAACTCATTCCCTGTGTCCCTGTTCCCAAGAAAGGCAAGACCAGAGGCTTGAACAAGCTGGGAGCTGTTCTTTAGCACTTTTCCCATCAGAATGATGATAGGAAGATCTTAGCAGGATCTATTCCACAAGGTGAATCAATGCTCTGCCTTTAGGGCATATTCTTCATTAACAGCCTAATAACCTGCAAATTGTAACACTTGGCAGCTTGGCTGTCCCAGAGCTGCTCGCAGGGTGATGAGGACTCAGGGAGCACATCCCAATGCCACAGCTCACACAGCAATGTGCAGCCACCTGCTGCCCCTGAAACTCCCCTTTTCTTGGCAACTAACTTGGCAGGACCCTTTACCTCTCAGAAGCCATCATGTGTATTTTAGCAGGCAGGTTTTCATGGAATCTCCAACAACATCCTTTTCTGTTGCCGGTTTTGATTGTTGTTTTGTTTGTCTATTTTTTTATTTCTTCCTGCAGAACAAACAGAAATCCAAGTTCTCATAGTCACCATTTTATTTATCCACTCACAATTTATTCAGAAACAAAAAACACACCTGCATCCAATATTTAAAAACTGACTTAAGCAGTAACATTTCCTCCTCTTACTTTCTCAGACAAGGTAGGTCATGTTCCATGGGAGGTTAAAATTAGATATTGGGAAAAAATTTCTTCACCTAAAGCATTGTCAAGCATTGGAACAAGCTGTCAGGGAAGTGGTGGAATCACCATCCCTGGGGATATTTAAAAGATGTGTAGCCATGGAACTTAGGATATGGTTTAATGGTGGGGTTGGCAGTGGTGAATTAATGGTTGTATTTGTTGATCTGAAAGGTCTTTTCCTACCTAAATGATTCTATGACCTTGTAATCCCGAAGATTGTTAAAAATATTTTCATAAAAATTCTGTTGTAGGTCAGTGCCGGAACTGAGTAAAGCAGTGTAGCTTATGGAAATGAAGGCTTCACTGGAGTTAATTTATTTAATTCAAATGTATGAATACTTTCGTGGACCAAAAATAATAGTTTCTTGAGACCTCTTTAATCTAGTGAAGAAAAGCAGAACAAAAATTATGATGGGAAGCTAAACAAGATCAAATTGGAAATAAAGCACATACGTCTGACAGTGAACATGCCTAACCACTGGAACAGGACAAAATGAAAAACAACAGATCTGTTATCTCCTGAAGAGTTCAAAACAATGATTATGGAGACCTTTGTGGAAATTATGCTTTATTCAAATAAAAGTGCCTGAGTCTACTGATGGGGAACAATGTGCTTCCTACAATCTGTGAAATCCCAACAGAAAGGCTGTATATTTTAAGCTTTCTTTTTTCTATATCCATGAATTTGGCATTACCTCTTCACCACTGAGATAAACAACCAAAACAGAAAAAGACAAAATCTTCAGTCCTGAGAATGTTTCTCAGCTCTTGCCAGAATTGAAGATGAAGTACTGACTGAAGATGAGGAAGGCAAAGCTTTTCAATTTCATCCATTGATTCAGAGCCTGGAAAAAACCATAATTTGTTATATGTCTCCCTTTGTGAATGCACTGGAGGCGTTGCAAACCAGTGGCTCGGCTCACTGGCAGAAACTCCACCAGTTATTTAGCTTCCCAATCATTTATATAACTGCTTCATTGATTTTACCAAAAAACTCTGTAGTCAAGCACCAAGAAAGAAGCTGAATTACTCCCACAATTGCATTGCACCATTCCCACCCCGCCACCTCTCAGTGCTGTTTTTCCTTCCTTACCCCAGTGCTCAGAGCAATCACTCCCCACTGCAGTTGTTCTAAAGCTGTAGGACCCACTGGGGAAGAGTATTAGTTTCTAACATGAGTTTCTTCACACAGGATTCAGAGAAATGTCAGGAAGCATTTATGGCAGCTGAATTGTGTGACCTTGTCTCAATGAGAGTGTTCATACTTTCCCTTATAACCAGAAACATGGCCTTGTCTTAAATAATTGAAGGGTTTTCTACAAGAATAGTTTTATAATGATGTGTCCCTGTCATTTTTGTATAAACACGTGATATTGCATTTGTAAGATACACAGCCTGACAAGGCTTCTGGAGCCTTTTATTCCACATCCAGAAAAGCTTCTTGTGAATAAAAAACCCAGAATGTAGTAAAAGAAGAATGAAAGAAAGAGCTTCCTCTGAACTTGTGTGGAGGGAAGGAAAAGAGGCACATTAAATGCTCAGAAAATACCTTCTGAACAACCCAATTATCTATTTCCAACCTGCAATTCATTATGCATTTCTCAAACTTCTCACAAAGGCTGACAAGAAGAATTTTTCCCATTCCCTCCCCAAAATGCACTGTTACCTACTTCTGACGTCAAGATGAGAATAACTCCTAATATTTCACTTGGATTAGCAGTTCCCACCAAGTGACAGAGGTGAGAGATTTGTACTGGAAAGTCACAAAGGCAAGGCAGAATAAAAGTCCTTGCTGCTGTGAATTATTAATAGTGCCTCACCTCAGAGCACAGCCCAGTCACACTATGCTCCTGAAGGAAGCACAATTTCCAGTGTACTTCAAGCCTTTTGACACTGCTTTGAGCCTGCACAGCTATTTCACACCAGGGACAGTGTCAGGGCAGGGCAGACTTCTTAAAGACACATCATCCTGCTCAGGGACATGAAATGAGGATTTCACATGGGTTATTTTGGGAAGATATTTTCAATTGCATCTAAGTGGAGGGAGAACAGCTTAGTGCCATCAAGACCCTTAGATGCTGTTAAAAAATAGAAGTTTTTTTAATTATAAAGGCAAACAATTGTATCTGAAATGTCATGCACCATGATTCCTTTTTCCTAGTTGTCTTTATGCAGTTTATCTCACAGGTTCAGATATTCAGTCTTTTCCTAATACATCTTATACCATCTTGAATGGTGTTTTTGAGGCAGAGAAGCAGCTTCTTCAAGACAACAGGAAAATACTTTGCTGGATGCCTGTCATATGTGTCCTGGAATCATTATGACTCATGGGAAACGCCAGCAAGCACAACTCAGGGGTTTGTCAGTCATGTTTTTGCTGTGTCCAAATAAATGTTCTTAAATATAATCACTTTCTAAAAAGCTTGAAGTTTAAGCTGCAGCACTCTAGAGTAAGTTGTCTCCATTGTGCCCTTCTATGGTTGCTCTTGAACTACGTAAAAAGTTCTTTCTTCAGAAACGTCTTCATTTACAAACTTTTCTACCTCCTCTTTCTTTGATTGGTGAAAAGATTCAAGGTATGATAGCTTGTAGAGGAATCATTAATGTTTTTTTAAGATTAATTTATGTACAAAATGTAAGATCGTATTTCTGCAACAGAAGCTGACTTTTTTCCTTTGCAGAAGCACATAAAACCTGAAACAAGTATAAATGACACAGCAATTCCTTTTTGCACCTGCAGGCAGGATGAAATTATTGGCCAGAGGGATGGAAAAGATGAAGCACAGACAGCTGACCAAGTTACTAATTTTGACTCCCACAGCAGTGAGGAGCCTGGCTCAGGATAAATCCAGCCAAAAGCTGTTTTTGTAGGTACCCTCTTCACAATGCCACCACAAGGAAATGCAGGGGTCATGTATTCCGGGTTGTGGGCACAATCCTTCTGCACATTATGCCCCTGTTTTTATTGTCTTATTCTGAAAACATCTAGGGCTGGATAATCTAAATAAATTAGTTTTATGACCCAACCAAAAGTTAGCATTTATTTCTGACTTCACTTGATTTTCATCTATTACCTGGACCCTGTCAGCTGACCAAGTCCTGCAATTTCTCTCCCAGCCTGGGAACAGCTAATATTTTCCTCAGGAGTACAAACATTGCATTTCTTCAAGCATTCATGGAAACCTAACTCCTTCCAGCTGTGTCTGATGACTCCCTAATCACTTCAGGTGATGCAAATCACTCTCCTGATGCAAATCTCACCCACAGACACCTGGATTGGGGGAATGAATGAGCCCAAGGTTTTACTGGATCACCCACCAGCTCAACCTTTCTTACCGAGACAAACAACACAAAGTGGCTAATGGTATTTCAGACACTCCTGTGAATTCTCTTCCTCATCTGAACTTTGCTGTTGACTTCCCCTCATGATCATCAATCCTGCCAGCATTGACAGGCCACTCCAGGGACTAATCCTGGCATTCTTCATGTTGAATCTTGTAGTCTTGCTGGACTGGAGCCCTCGAGCGTGGTTGTATTCATTACTGTGGTTGCCAAAGCACATTAGGGACTGTGAGCTCTGCTTCCAGAGCAGTCAGATCATAGCAAACTCCTTTTCTGACCTACAGCACTTGGCTGTATGATACCCAGTTTGGTGCAGAAACACTAATATGCACACTTTTATGGAATTATTTTAGTAGATGAATCTTCCCACACTTGGCATTACCTGAACCCTTGTCAGAATTTTTTGTCACCTTGTCAGGTGAAAATTCTTCCATTGCTTTTGGTGAGGCAGGCAGCACCACGAGGAGCAGCTGAGGGCACTTGGTCTGTTCAGCATGGAGGAGGCTAAGGGGTCTCACTGTGGTCTTCAACATCCTCACAAGGGGAAGAGGAGGGGCAGGCACCAACCTCTTCTCTCCGGTGACAGTGACAGGACCCGAGGGAACAGCCTGAAGTTGTGTCTGGGGAGGTTTAGGTTGGATATTAGGAAAAGGTTCTTCCCCCAGAGGGTGTTTGGGCACTGGAACAGGCTCCACAGAGAAGAGGTCACAGCACCAAGCGTGACAGAGCTCAAGAAGGGTTTAGACAATGTTCTCAGGCACAGGGTGTTATTCTTGGGGTGTCCTGTGCAGGGCCAGGAATTGGACTTGATGATCCTGATGGGTCCCTTCCAACTCAGCTTATTCTATAATTCTATGTTGAAAATGATGGAAGTTATAAACAGTCACAGGTACAGAAACAGAAAGGATGCAAAACTGCCTGCAGAACATACCCATGGGCAAACACAGGCTCAGACCTGCTGATCTGAAACAAGCTGCCATGAAACCAAGGTGCTTCTGTGTCTTACTTCATTTATAAATATAATACAAATAATATAAAATCTGTAACATACTGAGGGTAGTGGGGAGAGAAAAGAAACAATATAAGCTATTTTTGGAGGTAGGTGGCTTGAAAAAAATCAGAGGAATTCAGTAGGGTTGCCTTAAAAATTGGTTCTGGAAAACAATCACATCTGCTGACTGTTGCAGTCTAATTCTTCTGCAAATCTGTCATGCTGCACGCAGAGGAAAACCACAAGCGTTAGAAATCATTGCAGTATTTTCTGAGGGATCCATTTACTGTGTAATCATTGTTTAGGTAGCTATGAACAACTTTCCCTCTTTCTTGCTTTCCTGTGACACCCTTAAATAGTACTCAGTCATTTACCAGCACAGAATGCTAATGTGCAGAAAGATCTGCTGTTTTCATTCCTCTACAGTGCATCATTTTTAAAAGGAGCTCTCAACTCATATGGGCCTCTAATAAACAACTATCAGACGTTCGTCTCATGCTCAATACCCTCTGCCTTGAACAAGGAACACAGATATGTCCAAAAATATAATGCTACTGTATTTATAGCCAAGCCAAAAATTTAGAATGCAAATTAAAGTGCATGGAAATCATCTGACTTTACTCAAAGATTACATTTGTTTCCCAGAAGGACACAGAACATCTGAGGTTTTCAGGTCAGCTGTAAGACCCAAACTAACCTTGAGGTTTGGCAGTGAGGTTGGAGGAGATGATCTTTAAGGATCCCTTCCTTCCCAAACCAATTTACGACTTAATGTTTTGAATGAGATAGAAATTGAAATAAGAAGGAGGATGGCAGAAAACAGATGAACTTTTCCAACCTGATTTCTTCTGGCAATCCCCAGTATTTCCTGTGTGTCCCTTCAGCCCAGGACAAAGATTTTTTTAGTATACAGCAGCCAGATGTGCTAGAAATACCAAAATGGAAGAAATAGTAAGAATGACACCCAGGATATCTCCCTGATGGATCTCAGTAAGTCCTGGAATTTATAGCACCACAGCTCTCCTGTGTGTGCATCCCTCTCAATGTCACACAAGATACTTCAGTAGTCAACACCACCATGTTCCAGCACAGACAAATCATTGCTCCCCACAATGCCTGAAACAACCTTCATGATATACTGCAGCCCATTGAACCCCACACATTCTGGGACCTCTTCTGTCTCAGATGACGAGAACACAGCCTGAGACCCAGCCAAGAAAATCCTGAAAACTCTACCCTGTGCCTTATATTCCCCAAAACATTCTCTTACATGAGCAAAATACAAGGAAATGGCTCATTCATGCCAGGCTTACTTTTATATTACACCAGAAGCTTCTTGATTTGTAATACTCTCTAGCCGAAATTGGAACCCCAGTCCACACTGGGTAAAAGGAGTTAGTTATCTCTTCAGTGCCCCTGCAAGTGGTTCAGATGCAGGTCTGGATGCAGTTACACTGTGGATGAGGGGAGGAATTTAGCAGTGTTTTTGCTGATGCAAAAACATCATGTGGGGTGCAGGCACCTCAGAAGGCATCGCTGGAGGAAGGGAAGCCTCCTTGGTTGTCCTCAACTCCATCACCGCACAGAGATCTGCCATGGTGGGACCACACAGGGCTCCCTGAGTGGTCTCAGGTTGCATTAATCACTTACCAGCTACTTCTGTAAGTGTGTTTACAATGCCAGCCTTGAGGAGTTTGCTATCGAAGAAACAAATGGGCCGAATTCAGAAGGAAGTGAAGAGCTCTAAGCACCAAAGAGATTTGTCTGATGCTTCTTGGCTTGTTTGTATCAGAGTCAAAATTGCATTTCAGGTTGTTGATCCTAACACAGATCTAAAGGATAGGGTTTTTTCACGTCAGACAACACGCAAGGTTTTTAAGTCTGCCGTTTTGAACTGACCATACACATTTATCAAACTTTTCTTTCTCACCATAAACAAACCCTTATAGAAGAGTTCCTGCCTGGGGAGCTTAATCCTCTTAGAGCCTCAAAAGAGACTCATGGATTTTTGTCTGTTTTCTGTCACTGTTAGAGGATTTGATTGATTCTTTCATTATTCTTCCAACTCAGAATAATGGAGAGTGGCATTTTACTTGGAGAGATGCACATTGGCTTGAAAAAACATTCCCAGTTCATCCATCTGCCAGAGCTCTGTAGAACTGAATGGTTCTTACTATTTCAGATGTTCAGTCTAACACAAAAAGATTTCATTTTCCCTTACTTTAAAGTGTTACACTGTGTTCATAGTTGTATCCCATGTGTGTTTTATTTTTGGTCTTGACCAGGGCTGGGCCAGAGCCTTCCCTGCCTTGGAAAAGATCTAGGATTGATTTTTACTGCCCTGAAGGGATGGAACCATGCCCGCCACCCTAAAGAGCCATAGCAGAAGCATGATCCAAAGACCACAAAGAGATATGCTGCTGGTTTTAGGTGCTGTGTTTTTAGGCAGATGTGCTAAAGAAGCTTGCACAACCGCACACAGATCCCAGGCAAAACCCAGCCTGCCGCTCACAGGGATGCACAAAATGAGATGCTCTGCACAAGGTAGGATGCTCTGAGTCAATGCTGGACTGTGTCAGCTGTAAGCAGCAGCAGACAGGGCACAGTGGTCAGTTATCACTTTTAGTTTGAGTGCTTAATTATCACCTTTAGTTTGAATCTGAAGATGGCAGCTTCACTAGGAAAAAAGAAATAGGTCAGTTTGCAGCAAAAAATAAAAGCGGGGGGACAGAAGAACACAGAGGTAATAATAATTTTTAGAGCAGCCTTGCAGGCGGCAAAGGTTGTCTCAGTTAAGACATCAGCTCTGTAGGGCCACATCCCCCTCAGATGGCAGTGGGGACAATCCACTTCTCCCTCTGAGCAGCAGATTGGAGCAGGCTGGTGCTTTTTTGGGGCAGATGCTCAGGGTTTGTTTTCTGGCAATCAGGCACACAGTGAATGGATGAGCAGGTCTTGCACCCAGACCCAATAGCCCTTGGACATCCTTTTAAAAGGGCTGGTTTCTCTGCAGCATCAGCCTCAGCTGAACTGTAATGGGTTTGGCTACACTTGTGGCTTGCTGCAACTCACCTCTCCTGCTGCTGCATTCACTGGAAGTCACCAGCATGGAGTGAGATCCTGCTTGGAATGCACAAACCTGTTCCAGTGTCCCTGTCCCTCTCACTTATGTTCTGGTGTCACCCAGAGCACACTTTCTGTCAGGTACAATGTGGCAGCGGTGATAGCAGAAAACACCACAACCTTGAGGCTAAAAAGTGAATGAGATTTGGGTTCATATCCAAGCTCTAACACAGCCCTTGGAAAGACGCCTTCACTTTCCTACGTTAATTTTTTTGTTGGTGTTTTTTTGTTTGTTCCCCTCCCCCCCCCCCCCCCCCCGCTGTCTGTTTGTCATTTATTTAGAGGCTGAAACACTTAAAACAGGGGAAAATCTGCTGTATATTTTAAAGGTAATTAACACACTGGTTCCCTGGTTGCCTGCAAGGACTGCAGAACACATGAATGAAAATGCAGCTTGCTGCACAGAGGCACTTTGATTAAAGCTCTCTTTGCATTCAGCACAGCCACCGTGGCTCACAGACACTCCCCCAGCAAATCGAACCAGCTCCGACACCCTGACTCCTGCTTGAAAAGCTCTGGGTAAAGCTGCCAAACAGCACGCCCCAAACCCCCCCACACCCAATCAGAATTCCTTTATTAGGTGGGATTTGGGGATAAAATATCCCAGAGTGAGATAGTTTTGTTGCCATCAGGTTCTTCTTCAAGCGTAGCCCTTCCCATTTGTGTCAGCGCTTCCGCAGGTGAAGAGTGATTTAGGAAGGGAAGGAGGGATTTGAGGTAAAGCACTTAAATTCTGAGATAATAGAGCAATTAACACTAGAGATGAGGATTCTGAAGCCCAGGAGACCTTGCTCAGCTGCTCTGCTGTTATCACATGATCGGGGAGCATATTTGAAGGTAATAGCAAATAACTTCATTAAGTTGTCAATAGATTGGGAAGCTTGGTGAGCTTTTGAAAAAACAAAAACAAAAATCTCTTTCTCTCACCAGGTGGCTTTCTACAAGCCTGCCTAATTCCCACACAATGGTATTTTCAGAATCTTATTAAACACAGTAGGAAACTTAAATGCTTAAACGTCCTTGAATGTTTTTGTCTCAGGTTTTGGCAAACATTTTCCTTTGCTGCCCTCTTGCGGGACAAGAACAAAAACACGCCCATTCAGAATAAAAACGAAAGGCTTCATTCACCAAAATACATCCTGACCTAAATTCACCTAGAATGGAGATAGATCTCTGTGAAAGAAGCCTGTTTTATTTCATGCGGTTTCTTCACAGGAGGAGGTTTTCTGTGAGTGCCAGTCTCTGTATGGTAAAACAGTTCAATATCAAATATCTGTGTGGTAAAACAGCATCATCCAGGACATGTGAAACCAGCATGAAACAATTTTTCCTTTAATGAACTGGGGCAGAATATACATATATGTATGCATGCAGTATAGATCTATAAGTACGGTATACACAGCAATTATATAAATATACATTTAAGCACAAGTACAGGATGGATGGAGAATGGATCAAAATTAGCACTGGGGAGAAGCTAATTTTGTGTACAAAAAGCTTATTATGACTCAGCAATGTGCACTTGCAGCCCAGAAAGCCAAGTGTGTCTTGGGCTGCATCAAAATAAACATGGGCAGCAGGTTGTGAGAGAGGATTCTGCCCCTCCATCCTGCTCAGGTGAGACCTCACCTGCAGTGCTGCTTCAGCTCTGGGGACCCAGCGCAGCAAGGACATGGACCTGTGGCAGCAGGGCTGGAGGAGACCCATGAAGCTGATCAGAGGGCTGGAGCACCTCTCCTGTGAGAGGAGTTGTTCAGCCTGGAGAAGAAAACCTCTAGCTGCTTCCAGTACCTAGGAAGGTTTGTAAGAGAGCTGGACTTTCAACCTCATTTCTGAAGTTCTCAGTGGCACTTGCACTCTTCATTCATCTCACATTACAGATGACTTTCAGCTTTGCAAGTACATTGTTATCCAAGATTTTCCAAAAAGAGGTCTATTCCTCAGAGTAATGCAGATTTAGCTCTAAAATGAAGCTGAAGAAAGGTCATTTTGAAGTTTATATGTTTATGGAACTGCTTAAGCTGAAGCTCTTGTTTATTATCAGGTAAATACTCTTTTTATTTACACATATATGATTATGGCGATAGAAAGTACACTTCTCCATGCAGACACTCTTTTTTTTTTTTTTTTTACAAAACAGGTAAGAATGGAAAATACTCAAAAAAACCCCCAGAATCATCATGCATTAGATGTGGTAAGAATTCCTCAAGCCCATGGGAATGACAAAACTCACAAGCAATTTAAGGATGTCTTGTCCCTGTGGCATCATGAACACAGAGTCTAACTTTATGGTGGTAAATCATAACAATTTAGCTGAGTATTTTATAGCTGTAGTAGGTTCCCCTTCACGGAACCAGTTTATTAACATCTTTAATTTCTGACCATTGGCGCCACGTGATGTTTATTTATGAGTAGCCAAATGTTATTATCCAATACAGTGTGGCCCAGAGCAGATAATGCAATCATCTCTAGATGAGCTGCAGCCAAGGCTGCCTCCAGCTTGCTCCACTGTCAAAGAAGATATCCACAGACTGTGTGATATAAACCTGAGAGGCCTGAAGATCTTTCTGCCATCCCAGAGAAACTGTGCTGTGAAAGCTGTGGACTGCAGGGCTCTGCAGGCACTGCACTGCAATTAAACATTGCCTCTCACTAAGGCACTGAAAACAGAATCAGCTCAGACACTTTGAATATGTTACCTCGGGATTATTTCTGCCTCTTTTTTCCCTCTGCAGTTAAAAATTATCTCTTTCACTGATGTTGAGTTCCATAAACAGCAGGCAGATAATCACATCCTTGAGAAGTGGGTGACATTTCCAAACTCTGGCAGTTTATTCCACCAGAAGCTCTTCCCATGAGTTTCCAAGAAGATGCACCAAGTCTTTCTTTCCCTGGGTCTGTCAACAGCCTGGAAACAAAACCAAGCCAAAGCTCTAGTCATCACTAACTGAAGTAGAGGAAGGAACGCTCTCCTGTAAATCCACCACAAACCCACTTTGGATGTCACTTTGGGTGATGCTGGCATGTACGAGTCAGCCAAGTTAGTTGTTTGAGGGAGCTTTGGGAACTAAATTTCAGCCCTAAAAGAGATGGATTTGGGAGATTATGCCACCTCCCCCTCCCCCAAATTGATTTATTAATGAAACAAGAGCATTCTTTGGGGTACTTCACAGCTACTTCTGAAGTAAAACCAAACGCGAGACTTTTATATAAAATCTTGCTATTCTGAAACATAGTGGGCTCACCTGAGGGGATATTTTCAAAGATCCCCATCAGCACCCCCCTATTTTCAGAGAAGACTATCACTACAGGTCTTCTTAGACTGTGCTGAATCTCAGTTTTCAGTATATGTGACTTCCCAAATCCAGAGCAACTACAAATGTTTTGCGTTAATGGTTCTGTGATCATTTGGAGAAATGAAGAACATTCTTTGCATAAATTCAGTGAATTACTTTTAAGAAATGCTTAAAGGGGGAGACCACAAATCCTAGAAGAGGACATGTGGTAGATGGAGTGGGAGAGTTAGTCAGTGAGCAATTCATTCATGATGCTGGAACAATGTAGAACAGCTACTTCCCGATTAATTTTTCAGGAAGCAATAGAAAATAGCTTGTCAAAAGTGGTAAGTGTTGTGAGCCAGAGCCTCAGTTCAAGTGGGTGAATCACTGTAATGGAAGGGATTCATCTACTATGAGCTTGGCACTGAAAATTAAAGTGCTCTCACTAGGTTCTGCTAGAGATAATGAAGTAGGCATCACTGGGATTTTTTTTCCTAGCAAATTATCCAAAAATATTTTTCAGTGGAGATCAGCAACACAGCCACAATTCTACAGATGAGATAACTAAGGCACCAAGAGGCAAATCAATTTATTCAAGGTCACACAGCAGACAAGCAAATTCCATTCTTTGAATTGGAGTCCCATACTCTGCCCACTTGACCAAACTGCATAATGTTTGCATTCTCTCAGGCCAGAAATGCTCTATTTGTTCATGTAATGCCTGACATAACTAACTGTGAGCGCCTCTCTAAGGCTGATGAATGCTGCCCAGTGTGCAAAATAGTCTGGCAATTCACTGATGCTCTCCACCCATGTGAACTCCAAGACCTCTTTATCTCCTCTGACCACACAACAACAGCAAGAGAGCACTGCCTTATGATGGAACCAGGCAAGAGTTATCATCAGTAATTTTCTACAGTAACTACTGTTTTGTTTAAATCCATGACATTTATAAACTCACTGCCTGTCAGGTATCTCATTAACAAACAGTCCAAACATGAAGAGCAAAAATACTTATTGCTTTGACATGTGGGGAAGGTGTGCAAAGGAAATGAGGATGCTGTTCCAAGCCAATGCAAATTTCTGTGAATCACTGATTGGTGCAAATGGGTATAGCACTGTTAGATTGACTGATGCTACACTAATTAACACCTGCAGAAATTCTAACCCATAAGGTATCATTTTCCTTGTGTTTAATTTAAGCAACAGCTTAACCAAACTTGTGCTCAGTGCATTAAAAAATACCCGACACCTTCAGGTCCTAATTTTCTGCAATCATTTTTCTTATGTCCCCATACAGAATGTGGTAAAATGGGGAAACACAATGTAAAATCACAGTATTGCACTCACTGGCCCCACAATAATATTTAACACCCTCAACACACAACATAAATTATGAGAGAAGGAAGTGATGCCAATTAGTATCTCACCTGTTGATTTTCAGTAATGAGCAACACATTCAGTTCTGCAGCAATTTCTGATTGCCAAACTGTACTGACAGCCCTGTTTATTCCTACTTTGTGAATTTACCACACTATTTTTTCTGAGAGACTGACCCCCAGCTGGCTACAGCCTCCTTTCAGGGTGCTGCAGAGAGTGATAAGGTCCTCCCAAGCCTCCTTTTCTGCAGGCTGAACACCCCCAGCTCCCTCAGCTGTTCCTCATCAGACTTGTGCTCCAGACCCTACCCCAGCTCCACTGCCCTTCTCTGGACATACTCTGGATCCTGAATATCTTTCTTTGCATGAGGCACCCAAAACCAGGCACAGGATTTAAGCTGTGGCCTCCCCACAGGGCTGAGCACAGTCCTGCTGTCCCTGTGTTACTGAGAACAGCCAGGATGGCGTTAGCCTTCTTGGCATCAGCTGCTGCTCAGGAAAGGTGCAGGGCCCCCTCACACCCTCTCTGCTGCTCCCCCTGCTTGGGAGACCTGAAAACAGTGAACTGTTCTGTCTGAATCGCCAGGGCTGAGCCATTGTCCCTCTGCTCTGGAACTCCACCCAGCCCTGCTCACAACACCTTATTTAGTTATGTCAATTTGGCACGTAATATTTTCCTCTTTTATATGTAAATATCATTCCTCCACTTTCCTAAATGTTTCAGTTTTCTTTCTTTGAATTTTCACTGTCTTGACTGCATGGTCCTGTGTACAATGATGCTCAGGATACACAGAGACTGACACTGCTCAGTTAAGTTCTTTTGCCCAGTTTGTTTATGCTGACAAAAGGTTTCAGTAGTAACTTGTTGAAAAGTTGCAGAGTCCTAGAAAGCAGGATAGAAAGGAAGAAAGCATCTGGGCCATCCTCCTGATCCAAACCCTTCCACCCATAACATTGCCACAGAAATATCTGTTTCTACATTTTAGCCAGCACCATTAATTTTTAATATTCCTCTACCTGCTGCCTAATCAGAAAAATCATTTTCACTGGACCATTTTGTTGATTTTCCTCTAAACCAAACCAAAATTTTTATTTGCTAACAGCTTCTGTCCTTTTATTGTTGTTACTGGTGTTCACATTTCCCTTCAATTTAATGGTCTAAGGACCTCATTAACAAGCAGCATACTCAGCCTTCTTAGACCATTAACATGGGTGTTAAACAAGATTGACTCCAACTGTGACCCATCGGCCATGTCTTCAAAAATGCTGCAGTTTCAGTAGTTTTTTTCCAACTTGCCTGCAAAGATGTTTTGAATTCATGCTTTGGGTAAGAATCCATTCACATGCCATTCACGATATCTCCTTTAAATCCAAAATCATTTTGGCTTTAAGGAGAGCTGCAGATGACAAGCCTTTGCAGTGTAATTCTGTCAAAAGTCAAGTTTTCAAAGCATGTCCCATGCTTTTCTGCACACAGTATTTTCTTCATTTAAGAACAGCCCTGTCACTTTATTTGCAGTTTAAGGGACAGCAATTGCCAGGGTCATTTTCCTTTCATCTTCTCAGCACTATTCTTTGTATTTTCAGAGCTATCACAGTTACAAGATGCTTTTCAAGTTATGGTGTTATTCACCTAAATGAATGTATTTTTTGTCATTTAGACATGTGTCAGCTCAAGGGAGGTGAGAAGGGAAAATAGCCTCTTTTCAAAATACCTGATGGGGCAGCTGGACCCTGCACCTGGACATGTGAGCGCATGGGAACTGAAAGCAGACACAGGTCTGAGAGACACCATTATCAAAATAACACACTGGCTCCTTTTCTGCTGCTGAGAAGCTCTAGAAAGTTCCTTAACCTTTAGGTGGGTTAAAAGTGGTCCACAGCTCTCAGAAGTGTGGCACGCCTGAGCACCTGACGCTCACATCTCTGCACTCGAGCTGCTTGCTGCCCTGAGGTGCCTCTGGGGTTCGGTTCTCCCCAGACCTTCACTCGCTGTTCCATCGTGCCAGGACACCTCAGTGTCAGCCCATCATGGAAAAGTGAGTGGAGATTCCATTGCTGCTGCTTTCTAGCTGTGCCTGCACCACCTGGGCCACAAGGCTGCACATTGACACAGACACAGAGCTGGCAGCTGCCTCTGCCTCAACACCTCCTGCAAGCTCCAAACCGCAGGGTTTAAAAGCTTGGCTAAGAAGGCCTAATTAGTTTTCAGAGGTATTCTTCTTTGCTTTAATTGGCTTTATGCTTAAGGAAATTTAGGCTATGAGAGATTTAGATATGGCTGTGAGAGATTTAGATTTTCAGATAGCAGAGAGGCTATTTATTCACAGGAATAGGAGGCTGCACAAATCTTTGCCCAGTTCTGTGAGTGGGAAAAAATATCCCAAAGCTGTGGTTAGATGCTTGAAGAGCATCAGCACAATTATACATCTACTACTCTAAGAACAGGAAATTATCTGTGTAATAGACCCCTAATTCAGCCACCTGTTTTAATTAGGATAAATGTAATTAATATTTAAATCACTGCCTTGAGATATAGGTTTACTGGAAGAATGAGCCACCAGTCAAATTAAAAATTTAAGGATATCTAAATGTCCATTTTACATCCAGGAGCCAATTCCAAACTACTAAAGAGTAACTTCTCACACTCTTGAGCACTTACATTTTATACTTACGTTCTTGCATAGGAAACACAAGCAAAAATAGTGCTTTCCTAAAACTATATCAGTCATTCTCTTCTGCTCAGGAGCAGCCCTCAGCAGACATTCACAGGGAACTCATCCAGCCTTGCACAAAATCTATACATCTCCTCTTTCCAGTGCGAGGAGTATCTGCATAAATTGGCATATATTTCTTTAGACATCTTTAGAACATAGAAGTTTCCATTCGTGCACCTCAAGTTTAGGAAGACTTTCTAATGCGATCTGAGCTAGCCCACTAAGAGTGTGTGTTTCACAGGACTGGTACAACAGACATTTTCTGGAGAGATACATCAGTGACTGACTGTCCCTGAAGATGACCCAATTTTATTTCAACAGAAGGCTTCCCATGGCAGAGATACAAACCATGACTCTCCTGTCATCACAAAGCAAAGAATCTCACATTTAATGCCTTCATTTAATGAGGCTTCTCCCCTCTCATTAAAACCAGCTGGAGCCTTTCTGTACTTGTATCTCAAAACTATTATGATAAATATTTAACCTTGGTAAATTCAGTACAAATGGCAGCATTGGTAGTAATCAACTCAGAGTTTTTAATGCCACAAGTAACCAGTTGAAATTAATTCTACTTGAGGACTCCTGGAGTTTATGTCAACCCTTGCATGTCATGATGCAGGTCTGCTCTGTCAAAATACCAAAGCCCAGAACCATAGGGTAAGTGGGCCCAAAAACCTAAAGGAGGGGAGAGCACAGTGAAATGCTGTCCTGACCAGCTGCTGAAGTGCCCTTGTAGTCAACAGTGAGTCAGGGGAGCCTGGGCTGTGACCCAGCTGGTCAAATGTGAGCACCTTGCAGTAAGACCATCACATCCCATCCCATCCCATCCCATCTCATCCCATCCCGTCCCGTCCCGTCCCGTCCCGTCCCGTCCCGTCCCGTCCCGTCCCATCCCGTCCCGTCCCGTCCCACACTCCTTTAACTCTACTGAAAAGATCTCTGCTGATTACAAAGGGACCCATGGTCCCATACAGGAGTCTATATTATAAACACTTAGATTTAAGTGAGATAAATCCCCCCATAGACACCATCCTGGCTTTTGAGCACAGTAAGTGTTGGATAAAGTTGGTGGAAATGTAAATGCAAATCAGAGCTAGGATCCTGCATGGGAGATCAGCTCTTCTGTGCAAGGATAATTGCAAGGTGGAAGGTCTGGCTCCGTCCTTTGCAGAGAGCTGGGTTGGCATTTCAGTACTTAGTGTCCACAGACAAGAACTTCCAAATTCATTCTACTTTCTCTTATTCTTTAACAGCCTCTATAAAAGGTACTGGTAAAATCCTGCTATGCTTTTATTTTTCAAGACATAACCATTTGTTATTTTCCTGCTTTGCTTTTCACTAAGCAAATTGTTTAATTCTCTGGCTAATACTGAAGCTGATGCTTATGTACTTCTCTTCAGAAACTCCCTTTTTATAATTGTTACTAATATGATGTCTGCCATTTAAGGAAAATGCAAATTTTTTATAAGGGTTCTATACAGAAAATTAAATACAATCTCTCACAGATGATGGAAAAAGTTCCTCTCTATTAACCTTCATTATCATAATGAATTGTCACCACTGACAAGAAGTGGTGTAAAATGAGGTTTAAAAATAACCTCAAAGTAAAGTTAATCAGGTCATGCCCAGGGATGGGAGGATTTTTAGTTTGTGACATCTATCAAACCCTCAACAAAGGGAAATAATTTGTACAGGTATGTTAAAGGGAGGCTTGAAACTTCAGCCTGCAAAACTGAGGAGGGCAGTTCTTCATTAACAACAGGATATGAACCCCCAAATGAAATTTAATCACCTTTAACTTTTGTCCTTCTGAAGCCATGCATCAGTTTTACTGTAAACAGAAGACTACTGGTGTATCTGTATTACTTTAAACAATGTTAAAGTATGAAAAACCTCATTTGAGAGAAATCATGGAGGATTTGTAAAAGTCACGAGAGGCCTGATGCCTGAGGTGTTTGTTGCCTTTCTCAGCCTCTAACATACATTCCACAGCTCTGGCACTCGGACAGCTCCCTGAGGCCTTTTACAATGTAATTTTTGACCTCTGCAAAGAAGAAAGATCCTTGGATCTTTCCGATCCTTACAAATCAATGGGTGCAGATTGCTCCCCCAGCCCACACAGAGTGGGATTTACAAATCTGTCTTTTAATGATGTTTTGGTTACCTTGTATAAGGTGCTAGAAATGCATCATGGCAACTGAATAACTTGCTTCTTCAATGCCACTGTTTATTAACTACATATATACCCTCTTTAAAATTCCAGAAAAACTGCAGAGAGTTAACAACCATGCTGTCAGGGTGTTTTATCAACCCCTCACATTTACATAGTCAGCAATCAGTGAAGACATTACACTTGAACAGCAATTATACTTCTTGCCATCTAATCAAGATAACTGTGATTGACATTGCTAGATCTTCACAAGAAACAGAGTCAGTTTTCCCTTCATTATTTTATGAAGGCAATGCCTTATGTAACATCACAGAAACTCTCCTCACACAGCACACACAGGTAGTACACTCATGTATTTTCTTATGAAGGAATGGTAGTTTTATCCAGAAGATGCACACCTTGAAAACCTAATGTAAATTCATATTTTATGCAAAGTGAAATTCAGGATATTAAATTTTGGTAACAAGCACTTCAATTCACTACCTCGACTTGGCTAATGATGCCTCAAATGCAATAAAAATGCATGTAAATATAATTCCTGAGCTAAATCATCTTGCAAAAGCTGAGAAACAATGAGAAATAAAACATTTCAAGAAAAGGTTTTTGCATTTTCATGGGAAATGAATCTTCCAGATGCTCATTGCAATCAACTGGAGGGGGGTAAGTGCTGGAGATAGCAAAGAACTTACTCTTTTTCTAGCTGTACAGATATAAAAATGTGTTTCCCATGAGATGGTCAAAGTTTAACTGCTCAGTAGAGCAACATCTTATCTTCTGTCATTATATCCATCACAGCTTTGATCACATTCTGTGTTTGCTCCTGTGGTACTGCTTGCCAGTGATTGTCTGGGTTCACTTGTTCCTATTTTAGTATCAAGGCCTTTCCAGCTAAATATTTTTGTGATTTTTCTCCACTGACATAGAGGCAGACAAGTACCCTAAAATATTTACCCTTGGTGGCAATAACAAGTTGTTGCAGTCAGTGTAAACACCTTTAACAAAATAAGAAATTTAAATTGGATGGCAATCCCAGCAGGTGATAGCAGGAGTACTGCTTTTATAGTTTTAGATGAAAGTTATGATGATTTATTGTTAAAAACTCATGTAAAACAAATAAAAATAAATTAGTTTGGTATAAAATGGACACTAAATTTTATTAGATAGTTACAGAGCCCAAGGAACAAGCTTTCACTAGGACTGTGACCAAATTAGCTTTTAAATTTGCAGTTTCCTTATTCCCTCAAGGGCTGGATTGTTCCTTGCCTCCCTAATATAATTTTACACATCTTCAACCAGCAACCCTAAGAGAAGATATTGTAAATAGAGGTTTTCCTAATTTTTGCTGCCAGCTCCTACTTTTGGTCAACAGGCCTTCATCACATGTCAGGGCTCTTCCTCCCTTGTGTTTGACAGCCTACCTGTCTGGCAGCTATCACATCTCCTTTGCAGAGAATGACACCTTATAAATGAAAATGTGGCTGAGAGTAACCATCTATCTAAATGTCTGCTATTCTTTCAGTGTCTGGTGGCTTTCTTTCAGAGCACTTCTTCAGATAGGTTGCACCTTTTTGACTTGCAAAGGAAATTACAGCATTATTCTCAAAAGATTGGTTATGTGGTTGGTTTTAGCTGAAAGTAACAAATGCTGATCAGTAGATCTGTCAAAATTACTTCTGACTTTATGAGACCAGAAGGAACCTCATTTTGCAAGGTCATTTTTGCAACCTGTGGGATCAAAAAGAACAGTTTTCCACTTCATAGTTATTTTCCACCCAACCCTGTGAAATGCTACATGCCAGAAAGGAACGAAATAACTTATTTCCTGTGCAGAACAAGACAGGAGCAAAGGAGCATTTGCAGTGTATCATGACCACTTCTTCAGACCGCTTTTGAGGGCATTCAGCAAACAACCTTCAGCACATATGGCTGAGCCAAAATACATCCAAACACAACAATTAAAATTCAGATAAATAATTAAGTAGTAGGCTTAATTGGGGATTTTGGTCTCCAGTTTCACACATGCTTTTTTTTTTTCAGAGGCAGCCTTTGCGTTGTTTGCTTTTTCTTTCACTCCATTATTATTCCTCAGTCTTTGGTCATTGCAGGGAGCTAACAGTAGAAGAATGAAAGTTCAGTAATATCATCCATAAAAGCATCCCAGCTTCAGCCAGCCCATCCTCCACAGCAGCACAACCTTGGCTGCCTTCATGCAGGTTCCTGTAGAGTTTTGCAGGGGTGCTGTCCATTGCATTGCTCCAAAGCAAAGTGGTGCTCTCACAAATCACAAATGTGCCTACAAAAGCTCAGTAAAGCTCCAACAGTAGGATAGATAGGACCTTATCCTATTTCTATTGCCACTTTCTATGGCATGCATATAAGGAACACCATATGCAAAATGAAATAAAGTGTGTCACACAGTTATGAGCAGTGATTAAAAAATTGCAGCTGCAGAAATCCGATTCCCACCACTTTTTATTCATTATTTGACAGGTCTCATATCAGACTCTACTGTAGCAGCTGTCTACAGCTCTTACTCTTTCTGATTCATTGCTGTTAGCATTGCCACTGAAGATAATGATAATATTATTTATCAGATTCTGTACATACTAGAGTCACACTGAAAGACTGATGGTATGTATTGATCTTAGTATTGGTCTTAGCAGTCTCTTGGCTCCACCTAAAGATGAAGAGGCTGACCTGGTTTGGAGGCTTAGCTATCCTGTGGAGATAGGAAGTCAGGAGGAGGGAAGACTTCTGGGTGTGGGATCAGCTCTCCCCTTCCCACCTTAGCCTCATATAACCTCCCTGTACTGAGGGACAAGCCCAGCAGACTCCCTTGTCGGGGAAAATCATCCAGAATCTGACATTGACAATTGTAGTGGTCATTGTGGGTTGGACACTACAATAGGACAACTTACTGGTTCATTTATTAATGAAAAACTTTTTGTTTCATCCAAAATTTCTCATTTTGAGGGTCACATAGGAATCATATATTCATTACCTCATATATCTTAACATACTATAAGCATAATGATAAAGTATCTATACCCTGAAAGATTCTGATAACTCTGTGGTAAGTAGATCCACTAAATGCCCACTCTCACTTTGTCACATGCCTTAATGTTTGTTACTTCTATATTTTTATACTGAAAATTCATTGTAATTATAAAGTCTGTCTCAGTTTCCATTAATCATCGCTTAACGATACACAGATAACTCTAATCAGATTACGGAAATTTTTAATTCCTGAATCTCTTAACTGATAAATCACTAGCTCAGCTAGTTAGTAGATAATAGTTCCATATACTGTTTTAATTAATACATCTCATTAATCAGCTGTAGCCCTGTGAAGTTTTCTTCACAAGTCTGCAAGTGTCATCTGATTCCTTCTGGGACTGGTCTTGACAGCACAGGCCAAGAATTGTTTGAAACAAGGTCACTTCCAAGGAAAGAAAAGCTGACAAGGGCTCCCATGGGATCACTCCCAATATAAGGCAATGGGCCATGCCTGCTCTGCTGAATGCAGCTTTACCACCAGACTTGTAAATAGTCCATACTGTGAGCTTACAGCTGAGGTGTGCCCAGGGAAGTATCCCACGACTACGAAGGTTATTCACTCAGCAGTTTGGGGAAGGAAAGCACAGAATGGGAAGGATGTGGTTGAAACATCCACACTTCTCACACGGTGTATCTGCAAGACAAAAGAAGAGGGATAGCCCACAATCCACATCCTGGCACAACAGCAAAATCCTGGCACAGCAGCAAACAGCCTCCCCTGACCTCCCACTTCACCCTAACACCACTGAGGCAATGCTGCCCCTTGCTCTGTGCTCTGCTGCATCCTCAAACCCCTGCTCCATCCTCAGCACTGCACCACAGAGTGCAAAGCCAGCACGGAGGGCACCAACCTTCCTTCCCTCTCTCCCATCAGTCTGAGGGACAGCGTGGAGACCGGTTTTCCTCCCCCAACCGAATGGCACTGTTCAGGAAGTGCAGAGGGGAAATTCTGCATTGGGTACAAAACCAGCACAGCTTTCCCCAGATAAGAGAGGGGATCAGGGGTTATTTGCAAGTGACTCAAATATTCTGTCATGGAACAAGTGTGTGCCATTGCGTCTTCAGAGGCTTGATGAAAACCTGAGGAGTGAGGTTGCATAAGCACAAAGAGGAGCTTAAATTAAAGATAGCATAAATAGAAACATGTTTTGCAGCCAAGATCTAAAAATATGGGATGGTAAACAAATGAGCTCTGTAAGTTCCTTTATCTTTTATCTAGCCCTGTCAGATTAGTATATTAAATTATTTAAGCTGGATTGATTAACTAAAATCTCTGAATTTCTTCTAAATCTTACAAACATCTTTTGTTGCCTGCAGCCTGGCATAACTATTTTGCTTCCCCCTCCCCTCCATATGCACCACAAGGCATAAAGTTAATATGCTCTTTGCAAACCACAAAATCAGCTAGGTGATATTGGAATGCCTCCAAAAGCCTTAGCAAGTGCAATGTGCTCAAATCTCTTCAGCAGCCGAAGGACCCTTTAGGGATAAATATTAAATGTGGTGTGGTGGGATTTAGCTCCATGCCTCCTATTACTTTTCACAGGAGGCACACAGCTGAAGCTTTCTGCACTATGTTAAAAATTTAGGCCTTGATGTTTAAATATTGAACAAAATGTTTAATGTGAGAACATCAGTTGCTCGCTCTTTGTTGTTCAGCCACTACCAAAAGGGGATGGAAACAGTTTATGAGCTTTCATATTGGCTCCTTTCAATGATGCTGCTAAAAATGAGGGCACCATTCAGGCAATTTGTGAGCCTCAGCCAATGGCACAGAAACGACAATTTTAATTTATTTCATAGTTCATAAATGCACATACAGAGAATGTTAAATTCCCACCCTGGCTTTCAACATCATAAGCACTACAGGATGATGGGCTGAAAGGAATGAAAAAAGTATCAAATTATCATCTCAGGAGGGAAATTTCTACCTCCCACCATGCTTTGGAAGGACTGGTTGGAGGCAGTGTGAGCCACCCTGGGGAAAAGGCAGCTGCCATATAAACAGGAATAAGGATCCCCCCTACATATGGACGGACCCCTCACCACTTGCTGTGTCCCTTTATCTGTAATATGATTGATATCTGCCCCTGTGTTGCTATTTCACTGTGTATTTGTCATGCTGTGTAAAGGGCAGCAGCCACAGGATTTTATCCTCTTGTTTCACTGTAGGAGTCAATTTAGGCAATCAGTAGGAGGGCACAGAGATTATTTGAGTTGGTTTTTATGTGGTAAATATTTAGTACCTGGAGGCTAATCATGACCTTCCAAAATCTGTGGACTTATGAAGTTACCAGGAGCTCCCAAAAGTTACAAAGAGGATGAGGAGCTACAACTTCACACGAAGTTATCTCTTCCTGCTCTTACCTGCACCCACCAGCCTTTTGCCTTTCTTTCTCCCTTGTCCAGCTGAGGAGGGGTGTGACTGACCTGCTTTGGTGGGCACACACTGTCCAGCCTGGAATAATCTATCATCCAAAAAAAAAAAACTCCAAAGCAGAAGGAAGAGAGTTCGGGATAGGTTCTGAAGGCACAAAAAACCAAAAAAACAAACAAACAAACAAACAAACAAAAAAAAAAAAAAAAAAAAAGGTGAGAAGATCAGACAAAAGCAAAAAGGTGTGCAATTGGTAGGCTTCAAATATTGCTTAATAAATTGTATTAGTTTAGCGTAATCCGCCAACGCTTTAGCCAGAGATCTGAAAACTTTTCAGGACAGTCTTCTTTCCTGATTAGTGGTGTCAGAACCTCGAAGTTAGGCAGAAGAAAACAAGAAACCAAGTAGAGAATAAGTGGTCAGCCAAGCCTTTAGGGGAAAATGTTCAGGAAAATGTGTTGGAAGCCTGTTTTCCACTATGACATCATCTTACATGTGAGTAGACATTGTCCCATGAGTTCTTGTACACAGATTAATTTTATCCTTTTTTTGGCTACAAATAGGAAACAAAATAAATAATTTGCTGGTGACAGCAACTCTGTGTATTTTCTGAATAAATGGAGGAATTATCTGTTAAGCAGTGCAGAGAAATGAAGTCAGACACCTGCGGGTCTTTTCACAACTCGCATGCTTAATGAGGATTGTGTGACACCCCCAAGTCAGCTTATCTCTTTGCCTTTTGGATCCCTGCCTGCAGAAAGGAGACAGCAATATTTTCTTCGCAGCAGCCTCAGGGTCTCTGAAGGCAGTTTAACTGCTATTAATGGAATTGAAAATGTAGAGAAAAGCCTTCTTTTGCTTTTTCTTTATTTAATGGTATTCTGAACTACAGATATGCTCCAAAATGGTTTTGCCCTGTTCATTTTCTCCCTATTTAATAAGAAACAACTCTATCAGAACCAGTAATGCTTCACCACATGTATTTCAGTAGAAAACATTAAGATCAATTTCAGTTGCGTGGCCTAAGGCTGCAATGCCCCTGCACTACCTTCTGCTGTGGTATCAACACAGTCCTCCACTTTTTAACTACCTCCACCCTTGGAAAGCTTTGTCTGCTTGGGCCTCTGGTTTCTGAGATACAGGAGCTGTACCTTGAGAGAGCTGCTTGTCTGTCTTAAAATCTGTCATCCATCCCAAGAGAGTCCCGGGGACAACTGTGCTGCTGTTAGGTTATCAGAGGTATCCAGCTTCAAAATCATGAGCTGGGGACAGGCTGGGGACCTTGCTGGGGACAGGCACTGAAGGCCACCTCCAAGTGTAAGCACGTACCTGATCACCTGTGCCAAGGATTCAAGATGGGCAGATGGAAATGCTGGACATCCTTCCCCTGCCCTTGTTTGCTGCTAACTGTGAAGCTGGAGTGTCTTCAGTCAGAACAGCCACTGAACTTGGCTGTTCGCTTGGCCCCACTTTCTTGGGGTTTTTCTTAATAACTGCCTGTGTTCAGCAGAATAAACTAGATGACTTACTGAAGTCCATTCTATATTTACAGTCTATGATCATTAATTATTAGCCAGGAGAAAGGATAAAATGGTGAAGAGTAAAGATGTAGAACGACCCAAACCTGATAAGTTCCTTAAAGCAAACATTAGTTATATAGTGTGATGCAGAACATATGCAAGCTGAGCTCATGCAATATGTTATTTAACAGGCTACAATAAGGTTTATCACAGTGACTAAGTTGCACTTCCATAATAAAGAACAGTGTTTTTAAAAAAGGCAGCTCAGAGTTCCCTGAGGGTAACCAGATGAACACTGACTCTTTTTATAATAAATCACTGAAGAGACCAAGCCCCATTCCCAAATGGGGAAAGGAAATGTGAATCAGGAAAAGTTCTAAAATATTACCTCTGCCTGAAGAACTCAGTGCTAGGATACTAAGCTCAGTGCTAAGGTTTGCATTTGCAGAACAATGGCTTCCACCAGCTGCAAAGTTTGTGGGTTTTTTCTTTTTCCTTTTCTTTAGTTTCCAAGAAACAAAGGTTCCAGAACGGTGCAGGGAGAGGTTGGAGACAGCACTAGGGACAAAGACTAAAGAAGGTCAATAGAGAAGCTTAATAAAAATCACAATGAGGAGATAATTTGATGACAGCACACAAATGCTTCCATGAGGAAAAGATGACCACTATAAAGATTGTTTAATGTAACAGAAAAGGACAGAATTCAGTCTTTTTTAAAGCTGGGCAGATTCAGACTGGAAATAAAACAGCATGTTTTAATGGATAATTAAGCACTGAAAACCTTTCTTTACAACCCGATTAAATAGCCATCTCCCTTTAAAAGCATCCTCTGTGACACTTGCCTCTCTGAAAAGATATTTTTAACTCAGTCATGGGCATTAATCAGAATCACTGAGTGGTAATCTGTGGCCTGGTTGATTCAGGAAGTCAAATCACAAGGCGATAATGATGGGTTAAGACAGTGGGACCCAATTCTTCCGAGTCCTTCTCCAAACTCCCTGTGTACTATTATACCCTCTAAAATTCTTGAACAGACCTAATCTTTCTGTGTTCTCTACATAACCTTTCCAGTAGGTGAAGTTTCACTGATCTCTGTGCACAAAATATTTGATTACTTCACAACATCAGAAGGATATTACTAGTGATATTACATTAAGCCATAGTTCTGCCTCTGGTAGATCTATCTCCATGTCTTTTTAGACCAATTTTGACTTAAAGAGTATTAAAATGCATCCATTCCTGAAGATATCTTCCATTCCTTAGACTGCAGTGTAGATTCACTATGACTAGCAATTTTTTGTGCATCTTCTACTTGCTGAAGCAAGCCAAACAAAAAACGAACAAACAAAACAAAGAAACAAACCAACAAAACAAAAGAAAGGTGGTATTTTTCCCAACAATTTAATTATGTATTTTGTGTTTTGATCTCCTTGACAAGATAATATTTAGAATTTCACTGATTATCCTCTTGGTTGCTAAGTGACGGTAGAAGTGAGAATGAGGAAAATTCACTTTGCAGGAGAGCACCCACAGAACGCTGGAACACTGTTCTCAAGATAACACCTGTACTATTACAGTACAACACATGTCATGGAAAATGATAAGATAAAGAACATCCAAGAAAGGGACTCCTCCAGGAAAGCTGACAGTTTGCAAATTTGAACTGAAACAGTCATTGCTCAAAAAAAATAAATGGGTTTCAGAGTGAAATGCATGCTGTCATATACAATTGATACTTCCAGCTCATACAGCAGCCACTTGCAGGGCTCTGATTCAGTGGTTCTTGAGCTTGCTGCCATAACCCAGCAATGCAAGGAAATGTGGGGTATGAGTTTCTAAGTTTATTCTCCAGAAGATTTGATCCCAGTGGATGTGAAATTATTCTATAAATGGCAGGCTGACATTTCGTGATTGCTGGTCCCCATTCTTGTCGGAAATTTTAGCTTGCCAGATGTCTGCTGGAAACTCAACACAGCGGAGAGAAGACAATCTAGGAGGTTCCTGGAGTGTGTGGAAGAGAATTTATGAGAGTTTACGACCTTCGGAAGCACAGGTGGACAACTCAGAAAGAATACAAAGTTTACGACCTTCGGAAGTAGAGGTGGACAACTCAAAAAGACTATAAAGATGTTGCTAGGTCATGTAGAGAGAAATTAGAAAGGCAAAAGCTCAGCTAGAGCTCAGTCTAAGTACTGCTGTGAATGATAATATAAAGGATTTTATAAACACATCATCAGCGAAAGGAGGGCTAAGGAAAATCTCCATCGTCACCGAGGAGGAGGAAAAAGCTGAAGTACTTAACGCCTACTTTGCCTCAGTCTTCAGCAGCAAGACTGATATCCTCAGGACAAGCAGCCACCTGAGCTGGAAGACAGGGATGGGGAGCAGATTAGAGCCCCTGTAATCCAGGAGGAAGTAATTAGTGATCTGCTGAGCCACTTAGACACTCATAAGTCTGTGAGACCAGATGGGATCCACCCAAGGGTGATGAGGCAGCTGGTGGAAGAGCTGCCCAAGCCACTCTCCATCATTTACCACCATTCCTGGCTCACTGGGGAGGTCCCAATTCACTGGAGGTCAGCAAATGGGACACAAGAACAGCTGTAAGGAGGATCTGGGCAGCTACAGTCCTGTCAGCCTGACCTTGTTGCCCAGGAAGGTTATGGAGCAGATCACCTCGAGTGCCATCATACAGGATAACCAGGGAATCAGGCCCAAAAAGCATGGGTTTAAAAAATGAAAGTTCTGCTTGACATCCTTCTATGATCAGGGGACCCACCAAGTAGTTGAAGCAAAAGCTGTGGATGTAGTCTACCTGGACTCCAGTAAATCCTCTAATACTGTTTCCCATGGCATTCTTCTGGAGAAGCTGGCAGCCCATGGCTTGGACTGGTGCACTCCTCTCTGGGTTAAAAACTGGTTGGATGGCTGGGCCCAGAGAGGGGTGGTGGCTGGAGCTACAACCAGCTTGCAGATGGTGGTGCTTTCCAGAGTTCAGTACTGGGGCAAGTTCAGTTTGATGTTTTCTTCTGATGATCTGGATGAGGGGGTTAAGGGTACCCTCAGTCAGTTTGCAGATGACACCAATTTAGGTGAGAGTGTTGATCTGCTGGAGGGTAGGAAGGCTCTGCAGAGGGATGTGGACAAGCTGGATTCATGGTTTGAAGCCAATTGTATGAGATTCAAGAAGGCCAAGTGCCAGGTCGTACTTTTGGGTCACAACAACCCCCCTCAGGCCATGGGAAGAGTGGCTGTGGGAAGTGTGAGAAGAAAAGGATTTGGGGGCGTTGATGGACAATGGCTGAACATGAGCCCCTGTGTGCCCAGGTGGCCAAGCCAGTCAATGACATGCTGGTCTGTGTATTGAGAATAATGTGACCAGCAGGATTAGGGAAGCGATTGCTCTTTGTACCTTTGACTTGGTGTGGCACATGTGCCATGGTCTAGTTGGTATGGTGGGGCTTGGCCAAAGGTAGGACTTGACAATCTTGAAGGTCTTTTCCAGCCTTAGTGATGCTGCGATCAGAATTTTTGTAATTCTAAGGAGTGCTCTGTTTCCATGTGTCTTCCTCAGAAAGGGTTAAGGATTGCCTCCTACACTCGTCATTTGGGGATGACTGAGACGTTCTGCATGCACTGTCGCGGATATATCTAAATCTTTGTTTGCTGGCCCGTGGTGTCCTAAGAACACCTAAACTTCTCTGGGGCTTCAACAGCCCTGCATTCAATCAGCAGCCTTGTGGATTTGAAACATGTGGCAGTGCAATGACACAGCAGAACAATATCTTACCACACAATTTATTCTTTCAGAGCAGGAAAGAGGTGTGTGTGTATCTCTGAAAAACAACAGGAAACGCATGTCAAAATTTTGTGTGGTGAGTCATCTCCACAAATATAAGTCTTTCAGGCTGTGTGGAGTGCCATCTGCCTTCTCCCTTTCTACCAGCTCTAGTTCAGATCCAGTCTGTGCATACCTCACCTGAGGAAACACCTCTAATCTCAATTCTAGCACATCTGCATGTGTCCAGAGGGGAAACCAAGAGCTATCCCAAATGGCCACTCCATAGACAGCTTTTCGTTACAGTACATTGAGAAGACAGTTGAAGGACAGTCAAAGCTGATGCTTCCAGACTGCTCCCAGTGTACTGGAATTACATGGCAAAGCTTTGGTAGGGGGTGAGGGAGTCGGTGGGAGGCTGTAGGGTGGCCCCTGTGGGTTGAGAGCAAGGGCTTGTTCCTGTGTCACACAGAGCCAGTTCCAAATGGCTGCACGAGAGACTCTGCTGGCCAAGGCCAAGCCCATCGGCAGTGGCTCCTCTGTGATCACGTACTTAACTAAGGGGAACAAACACCACAAAACAGCTGTGAGAGGGGAGCCATGAAAACAGAGATAAACAAGACATCATGGTCAGAGGCAGGTGCCCCCAGAGCAGGATTTACCTACAGCCCATGTTGAAGGCCATGTTGGGGCAGGCTGTACTTCTGCAGCCTGTGGAGATCCATGGGGGATCTCCAGTCCACCTGCAGCCCAGGGAGGGGTCCACACAGGAGCAGGTGGGTGCCCAAAGGAGGCTGTGACCCCATGGGAAGCACTTGCTGGAGCAGGGTCCTGGCAGGATCTGTGGCCCTGTGGAGAGATGAGTTCAGGCTGGAGCAGTTTGCTGGCAGGACTTGCGTTCCCGTGGGGGACCCACCTTGGAGCAGACTGTTCCTGTTCCTGCAGGACTGTGCCCCATGGAAGGGACCACGCTGGAGCAGTGTGTGAAAAGCTGCAGCCCATGGGAATGACTCAGAGGAGCTCATGGAGGACTGCCTCCCGTGGCAGGGATCCCATGCTGGAGCAGGAGAAGAATGTGAGGAGTGCTGTCCCTGAGGAGGAAGAAGCACCAGAGACAATGTGTGAAGAGCTAAATGCAGCCACAATTCCCCATTCCCCGGCTCCACTGAGGTGAGGGAGGGGGAGGAGGGAAAACGGGGAATGAAATTGATCTCAGAAAGAAGGGCAGTTGTGGCGGGAAGGTAGTTTAAAATTTGGTTTTATTTCTCATTATCCTGGTCTAATTTGATTGGTAATAAATTAAACTAATTCTCCTGAATCAAGTCTGTTTGTTCATAATGGAACTGGTAAATGACATCTCGACCCATGAGCCTTTCGTTCTCTTTTCTCTCCCCTGCCCAGCTCAGGAGGGGAGTGACAGAGCAGCTTTATTGGGCTCCTGGTGCCCAGCCATAGTCAACCCACCACAATCACAAATATTATTTGTGCTTTTTTTTTTTCTTGAAATTACCTTTGTAAATATTCTAAAAAAAATTTTGAAAGTTAAATTAAAAGCATGGGGATTTACATAAACACATGACCTATCCATTAGTCATAACCACTCAGATTAGTATTACCAATTCTTGAAACCTTACCTTTGTTTTTTGCTTTTTGTTTTTAAAAAATATATATTATAGGAGTATGGCCTTTGTGTTCAGCAATCTGGAAGAACAAGATAAATTTAGAGCTCCAAAGAGCAATTTAGTTTAGTTTATTGTTTTGCTTTTGCATTGAATCTTCCAGTGAGATGGAATGACTATATCCCATCTGTTTCATTTTACACTTCTCTCCTTGTAGCACTTTAGTATTTTCTGTGTTACTTTGCCCACTTATGGGACTGACCAGCTGGCCACAAATCCAATTCAGTCAGCTGTTAGATGCTCCAGTGAGGAAGTACCTGTGCCAGGGGGGGTTACTAAACTGATTTGCAACCTTCACATGAAGTTGTGAATATCTACTTGTAAAATAATCATTCTCTTGCTGTTTCAGTCAGTGGATTAACACAGCACTTCTCACATCTCAGGCTGGTTCACAGTGTGTTATTTCTGATTAATTTACAAATATGGCTTCAGAAGACTAGCTTGGTTCAATCTATTTATCGAGTGAAATTATAAAATACAGTACTTCATGAGAAAGATAAAGATTTTAAAATATACATATTATAAAGCCTTTTGCTCTTCTACCTGCTATATGTAGCCAATCAAAATGAAAATGAGTTTTTAAAATGCACAGTTATGTTTCCAGTCACTGTTTATTAGTTAATTGCATGTTTCCTGTATCCTGACATAATCTCTATTTGACCATCTAATAAGCAGCTGTTCTATTCTACTAAAATATTAGTCATAAAGACCACCTAAAGGCCTCCCTGTTTCTCAGCAGCCATCTGGTTGTTAGAGAAAACGTGGCTCAGAGGGAAAGTAAGAGAAATGCAGAACTCCAAAATAGCTCATATTTGAGGAGGGGGGAAAAATCGAGTTCTGGGTTAGTAATCTAACACACCCAAAACTGCTGGGTAAAATATGAGAATGTGAAAAATTTATCCAGGCCTAATGCTGCATAGCAAAGCACCTTGGAAGTTTGTGACATAGCTTATCAAGAACACATCAAGCCTTATGCTAATGGACAGCCAAAATAATGGGTGATAACAGGAGCAGTTGAGACAATATTTTGTATTTTGAAAGAGACTCTGAGATTTTTACAATAAACTGTGATTTAACATATCAAACTGCTCATGACAGGCTTAAATTTAGTAGAAGATGAATCCCAGTAGAGGATCAGAGCCAACAATTATTTTAAAACTACAGGCTGGTTTTATAAGCAGATCTTCTTGCTACCTGCTAATACCCATTTTGTTGCTATCTCTCAGCAGTTTCTAGTTTTGGCTTGCAGCAAGGAAGAAAGAACAAGGACTTGTACCTCTTCCCTTCAAACCAGCCACAAGGCAGGCAGCATTGCCCTACACATCTTGTTAGGACATTTACAAATTGGTAAATGTTGTTATGTTCCTCCTCTTCTCTCTACAGATATGCAAGTCAATATTTGTGCTTGTATATACAGACTTTTTATTTATGGCATAACTGTAGATTTTGCTATGACACCTCAAGTATTCAATATTCTCTAGAAAAAGCTAAAAGTCACTTTAAATCCTTAAACTGGGTCTTTTAACAGATATAATTCATGAGTTTTCTCATCCCTAAAACATTTTGCTGACAGTTACGAGGATTATTGAGTTGATGTTATGAAAGTCCCTGGAAAGCAAAAAGTACCTCAATAGATGTTATTTGTATTATTATTATTATTATTTATGTGTTAAAGGTTTTGGTTGACCTTTAAATGGCACCGGCTGTTGGGTGTATTTACTCACATTATGTATCATTTCACAGAAATATTTTATCAAGACAAAATATTTTATTTGTTTTTTTGGGGGAGGGGAGTGAATTTTCATTGTACCTATTTTTCTTATATTAAAATAAGCCTGCAGCTGCCTCTCCAAGGGCTGACAGAGGCCTGACTCAGCCCCCCCAAGCTGTAGCACGGTCCATCAACCCTGTGGGACCAGGCAGGACCAAGGCATCCCTCCCCCAGGACCTCCTGGACAGTTTGACTTGCCCTTTAATTGCTGACTGTGGGAGACAGGACTGAGGACCTGAGGAGATGTTTAGCTGGGATACTGAGGGCTGAACACAATTCATATGAGCTGAAAGAGAGTGCTCCTCTGTAAGGAGAAGATGATGGTTTGGAAAGCACATCTGGGATCCAAGACCAGGCATCCCCTCCACAGATTTAAGGGATAAGAAAGTAAATATCTTTGAGAACTTAACATTTCTCTTCCCTCATTTTCTGTATCTGTCATTTTATGCTCTCCACGTACAGGTTTTGAGAGATGAAATCAATGTCTATAAATTATTTTGAGCATCCCAGATGAGCGATTTGAACCAGGAGCTGGATTATGACTGGGTAAGGCACAGTATGGTCTTGGCAACAAAAAGGATCATCTTGACAGATGGTGAAGTTGATATTTTTGTCTCTTTGGTTCTCTTTTCACATTCATTTTAGAGTAAACTGGGTGACTTTTCATGGAATGATGAGTTGTCTGCCTGGACACTTGCATGTAAGCCTAGATGAAACATTCAGAGCTTTACATAGATACAGCTTTCCTTCTGTTTAAGTGGGAAACCTCTTGCTACCTGTATTAAAGGAAAAAATGAGGCCTCTGTTCAGCTGTTTTGTCTCCAAACTACTTACATTTCACTCCTGAAGATAAATCCATTACCCTTGCCAGACAGCTTTTTAGAAGACTGTGGCAATTAGAAATCCAGGAAGAACATATTTGTTTCTCTATTTCTACAGCTAGGCCAGACACTGTCAATTTAAAAAGAAGCTGGCTCCGAACAAGATGGAAATTCTAAACTTTCAGACTTATCAGTTCTGAAAGTTCCTCATGAAAATCTGCCTTTTCAGGCCTAGTAATAGCCAGATGGAAAATTTCTATTTATTTAAACATTTAGGGATTTGATTTCTCATACTCAGAGTACTTTTTTTTTTCCCCCAAATGGTGATCTCACCTACTATGGTAGAAATATATAAACACGTTTGAAGAGTTTTGTCTTATTGTGAAAATAGCTAACTGAAGCTCCTCTGTGACAAGGTGACCCTCTAAGGAGATGAGGAAAGGCTGGGGATGTTGTTTACCTGGACTTTAGTAAACCCTTTGACACCATTTTCCACAGTATTCTCCTGGAGAAACTGGCTGCCCATGGCTCGGACAGGTGCACTGCACACTGGGTGAAAATCTGGTTCAACGGTCAGGCCCAGAGAGCAATGGTGAGTGGAGTTCAGTCCAGCTGGTGGTCAGGCACCAGTGGTGTTCCCCAGGACTCAGTGTTGGGGATAATTCTATTTAACTTCTTTCTCAGTGACCTGGATGAGGGAGTCAAGGGCACTCTCAGTCAGTTTGCAGATGAAACCGAGTTAGATGGGAGTGTTGATCTGCTGGAAGGTAGGAAGGCTCTGCAGAGGGATCTGGACAGGCTGAATCAATGGCCCAAGGCCAAGGGTGTGAGGTTCAACAAGGCCAAGGGCCAGGTCCTGCCCTTGGGTCACAACAACCCCTGCAGTGACACAGGCTGGGACAGAGTGGCTGGAAAGCTGCCCTTGGAAAGCACCTGGGGGTGCTCGTGACAGCAGCTGAACATGAGCCAGGAGTGCCCAGGTGGGCAAGAAGGCCCATGGCTCCTGGCCTGCATCAGCAATAGTGTGGCCAGCAGGGCCAGGGCAGGGATTGTCCCCTGTGCTGGGCACTGGTGAGGCCACAGCTCAAACCCTGTGTCCAGTTCTGTGCCCCTCACTGCAAGAAAGAGATTGAGGTGCTGGAGAGTGTCCAGAGAAGGGCAACAGAGCTGGGGAAGGGTCAGGAGCACAAGTCTGATGAGGAGCAGCTGAGGGAGCTGGGGGTGTTCAGCCTGGAGAAAAGGAGGCTCAGGGGGGACAATGTCACTCTCTACAACTCTTTGAAAGGAGGCAGTAACCAGGCGGGGGTTGGTCTCTTCTCCCAGGTAACAAGTGACAGGACAAGAGGAAATGGCATCAATTTGCACCACGGAAGGTTGAAGTTGGATATTAGGACAAATTTCTTCACCTAAAGGTTGTCAGGCATTGGAACAGGCTGCCCAGGGAAGTGATTCACTCACCATCCATGGAGATATTTAAAAGGCTTTTAGATGTGATGCTTTAGGACATGGTTTAGTGGCAGACTTATCAGTGCTGGGTTAACAGTTGGACTTTATGCTCTTAGAGATCTTTTCCAATTTAAATTATTCCATGTTCCTATGATAAACATAAATAGAAAAGTCAATACCACACAAGACAAGAACTCACCATCAAGTGCAAATTCTGTTTCTAAACTACCCATTTCATGTCAAGCAAAATGTGGAAGATTTAAAATAACTCCCAAACATTAATATAAAAATTAGCAGGACATATTTGTACGTAGACACATGTGTTTTTGGAACTTTGCCTGATTCTGGTTTCTGTTCTTCATCTGTCATACTCATTCTAGTTTCATCAGCTGGGAGAGAAAAAGCCTGAACTAAAAGTCAGTCGTTCAGAAAGTCCAGAAACAATATCCTGACAGCTCTCTGCAATTCACTTAATGAGAGACAGCTGCTGGATTTGAAGAGATAAACAAACTCTCTTTTGATTTGAACTCTTTAGGACAGAGGCACCTTCACTAGGAGCATGAATCAGACAGATGCTCTCCTTAACAATATCTGCAAGTCACTCACTGTGGATCTCAGATCCAAAAGTAATTCTGCGCTAATCCAGAGACAGTACATCAGATATTCACTGAATTAAGAAACACATCACATGTTCTGCTTTCCCTCTCACCTTTTACCTGCAGATATGAACCTGGATACGAACCACTAGTTTGTTTTCTTTTCCTATTGAACCTGACTTTTCTGTAAAGCATAATAGCACTTATAAAAAACATTACTTGAGAAAAAAGTCACCTGGGCTACCTGTGTGTATCACAATTTCTAATGGCTAAAGTGATAAAAAGCAGGGAAAAAGCTGTATATAACAAATAAACCTCATAACAGTGTCACATAGTTCCCACTCTGAGGTCTAGCAGAAAGTCAGGTTTCCAGCTGGGAACTGCAGAGCCCTTCCAGACAGCAGCTGGGAGCTTGTCCTTGCTCCACACAGGCATTCACCATGGGGTGAAAGTAAGTGCTTCACTGCTTCTTGGAAGGACTAAATGGCTCTGCTACAAGGTCCACGAATCTTGAATGCACGTGTAGTGGGATTTTGGATGTCATAGGATGAAATATTTGTTCTTATTTCACCTACCTATGCCTTCCCTTTTTTATTTCTGTCTTGACCCCTGCCTTGGGGACAAGTTCAACACAAGTCTCTGCTCTGCAAACAATCGTGGAGGTCAGTGATGTTTGCTGGTGTTTCAGTCCTCTCAGGGAAGAGAAGCAGAAGAGAAGGATGGAAAAATAAATCTGCCCAGCATAGGAATTAAACATTTTCCTGTTTTTCCCAGCAGGGGCTGCCTGTGAGAGCAGGGCTGTGTTTCCAGCCCTGTCAGTCTGCAGGCAGGTCCTACCATCACTAGGGCTCGCAAGAGAGCTGCAGAAGCCATCCCTGGCTCGCTCAGGAGCTGCTGCTTCTCTGCTCAGCCCAGGCTGTGAGGCTGCTGCCTGCACTGCCTGCTGCCAGGAATGGGTGGGAGTCCTGGGAGGGCAATCTGCCCAGCAGGAATTCTTACAGCACCTGCCCCAAGGTACAGAGGGATGCCCTGGTACCCGAAGGAGTCAGGCTGCCACAGATGCTGCCAGCTGTGTCTGTGGAAGTGGATCCTTCAGACCCTGCACAGGTCTCTGCTGCTTGCTGCCCTCCCTCTGGTTGTGCTGCCCCTGTTCCTGGGCTGTTTATGAGCTCTCAGCAGGAAAACACTGGTGTGACATCTTTTTCTTAAATCTCATTCCTATGCAAGCCCTGACAGAGTGAGAAAAGGTTTTTTTTCTAAAACAACCATGCTGTTATACCCAAACAAACACCTCTGAGCAGTGAAATGCCCTGTCATTATTTCATAATTAATCATATGGCTTCTCCTGGCACAATGGATGACACCACTGCTGGCATCAAATCAGTGTGGGTTGTGCCTTGACACCAGCATCAGCATTTCACTGTCATCTCCCTCCCTTTCCAGCACCCCCAGAAAGCACTGCTGGGAAGGGGAACGTGACCAGCTGCATTTCTGAAGCACATTCAAAGCCATTTCTGTGTCTCCACAGAGCTGGGACAACTTGACATAATTATTGTGCCACATAAAGCCTCTCCTAAACAACACGGCTGCTGTCAGAAAGCTCCTTGATAGGCACTCACTGACAGATTTTAAAAATAATTGGTTTATATTTTCACAGGTGCTGAGCTTGTAATCCCAGCCATTTCATTACAGGGTAGGATACAGTGAATTAAGGAAGTGCCAAGGCATCACCGAGGTAAAGCAGATCACCTGCTTCTGAACTTAAAGGAAGAAAACAGGCAAGTTCTCCTATTCCTGCTTAATTAACATCTCATTTGCATTTGGTTATGCAGCTGCTCAATTGCACTCAAAAATGTGCAGCTCTGAGATATGGGAGACCCTGAAAACAGCATTTGGGCAAAGATTCCACCTTGCCCATTGTGTGCCCCGAGGCCCTGCTAAGACAAATAAGTGATCAGACTGAGACCCACGTGCTGGGAAGATTTGTGGTTTAATGAGCATAGCAGTGGCTTGAGAAGGAAAAATACATGATTTATCCCCCTGTACTGAATCCTAAAGTGCCTTCCCATGTGTGGGGTGAGTGTCTGAGCTCTATTTGGTGGAAGAGTAACCTAACAGTCTTGTCCCTGTTTTGAGACTTGGTCCCCTTGTGACTGTCATTTAGATAAGGACATTGTCCCTAGGAAATGCACAGTTTTTTGTCATTCCTAAAAATTGTTCATCACATCTGATTTACTTGAAATTGCCCTTTGGGGGCACACAGATGATTCACTAGTACAAAGTCAGCTGGAGCTCAGCACTGCCTTAAAGAAGGGGGCAAAGCAACATCCCTTCAGGTCTGTGGAAAACAAATCTCTTGCTGATGTCAAAGCCTTTACACCAAGGCTTTGCAGCACCAGGATCTTCTTGGGCTCCATTTTAGTTGTCTTAGACTGGTCTTTTGAGTTAATGTTTACATGAATGTGTAAAAGCACTTTGGGCTTTCTGAACCTGTTGGGTAGCATCTGTAGTGGCTCTTGTCCTCATTTTCCAGAGGAGGCAAAGAGCCCAAGAAGAGACTAGGAGAGCTGTAATAGATGACTTCTGGAAAAAAAAAACAAAAAGAAAAACCCCAAAAAAAAAAAAAAAAAAAAAAAACCAAAAAAAAACCACCACCAAAAAAGCCCTAAAAACCGAGTGGTCTGGAAGGGATGTGGAAAAGCAGAAATCATCCAGCAGTAGCCAGGGGTCCCTGCAGCTGTGTGCTGCAATGTGAAGAATGGAAAAATGGATTTCTGGGAAAGAAGGGTCTTCCAAGGGATGACCTTATTCCTGAGGTTCCTGTCCAAGTCACTCCAAACCCAAGAAGTTTTCAGGTAATCTGCGCATTTAGTAAATCAATTGACACAGATAAGAAACACAGGGACTTCATTACCTTTCTGTTTGTAGGCTACTGTAAGAAGAGTTAAGTTCCTTATAGCAATAAAAATACAAAGCAGTAACACCCTAAATACATCATTGCATGAAACAGAAGAAAGGTGCACTTTGGAGTGACTCTCATAACAAGCTGTTCATACCAGCACATCCAAAGGAGGGCCACAAAGATTACCAGAGGGCTGGGGCACCTCTCCTGTGAGGACAGGCTGAGAGAGTTGGGGTTGTTCAGGCTGCAGAAGAGAAATCTCGAGGGAGTTCTTATTATGTCCTTTCAGCATTCAAAATGGCCTACAGGAAAGCTGGTAGGGACATTTTATAAGGGTGTGTCATGATAGGATAAGGGGATTGCTTTAAACTGAAAGCGCGTAGGTTTAGACTGGATATTAGGAAGAAGTTTTTTACAAGAGGGTAGTGAAAAACTGGCATAGGTTGCCCAAAGAGGTGGTAGATGCCCATCCCTGGAAATATTCAAGGTCAGGCTGGTCTGGGCTCTGAGCAACCTGACTGAGCTGAAAATGTCCCTGCTCATGGCAAGGGGATTGGATCTTTATAGGTCCCTTCCAACCCAAACCATTCTACAATTCTATGATTCTATAACTGTTCCAGTAGGAGGCAGAGCAAAACAAGGGGTCAAGGGAAAAAATCTGGGAGCATAAAACGGTAAAGGATCATGATGAAGAGTCCAAGAGTTCATCCTGGAGACAAAATTTGGAGCTTTCATGTTAAGAACTGGGGTGGATCTTGGACAGAGAGTAGGAATGTTTTTGCTCATTTCATTTCTCCTGCTATTCGGAAGATGGGATTTTGTCTACTCATAGAATCATAGAATTGTTTGGGTTGGGAGGGACTTTAAAGTCATCTAGTTCTGATACCACTGCCATGGGCAGGTACATCTTCCATTAAACTACATTTCTCAGACTCCCACCCAACCTGGTCTTGAGCACTTCCAGGGATGAGGCACCCACTGCTTCTTTAAAAAATAAGTGAAACATCTATGTTTATTATCTCTCTCTGTTCCTTAAAGAGACGAAAAGCAGTTTGAATTGTCCAGTCCATATGGGCTATAAAAGGCTGATGTTACTTTTCTGGCTTACAACAATTCCTTGTGCTATTAATTAAAATTACATAAAGCACTTGGAACCTCATATTAATGACACAGTATCTGTGCATTTTATCACTTGATTTATTGCAGTCCTGGACTTTAGACAGTAATGTTTCTCTGCACATTTTTATCCTTTTACATTTCTGAAGAACTGCTCTGTTTTCAAGTTCTGAACCATGATGAAATTTAACTCACAATCTTTTTACGTTTACACCCCTGTTCAGCAGCATCCTCACTCATTAGATGGCAATACCAGGTTCCAGCAGAGTTTCAGAAACCGCTGATGCCAATGTCTCCCAGTCCTTTATCAGAAGCAATTCGTCACTTTGGTGAAATCTATCAAGGTGCCCTCCTTCTAAATATATAGGCATTGTTATTCACTTCAACAAACTTCCCATGTGCCAAGCTGGTGCTCAGTCTGTAAAAGAGAAATCTCCAGGGAGACCTTACTGTGCCCTTTTAGTATCTGAAGATGTTCCAACGAAGGTGGGGTGGCACAGTGACAAGATACAATCATGACAAAGTAACCCCCATAAAGCAGAGAAAATCGGAATCCATTATACAGAATGTGCTCTTTTTTTGAGAAATGTGTGATCTCTGAACTTTGTTTATGCAAAGAGTTGAGAGCAGGTGCAGCTACTTGTAGGGACAGAGAAGGTTCAGCACATTGATGAACAATGTGTCAGCCCTAGAGAACTGGGGCCTCTCCTTCGATGCAGAAGGCCAGCTCAGAGAACAGAGACAAAGGTTCTTGCAACCTAAATAATGAAAGTGAGAGTCAGCTGCCATATCTTCATCCATCTCAAACTCCACATTCCCTCCAGGCATTGGGAAAGGGGGACCAACACCAGAGTGAAAACTTTCTTCCAGGATTCCTGGCCAGACATACTCTTCTCCACTGACTCCCTCTGGAGTCTCACATTTTCGAGCTCTCTGAAGGCCATCAATTGCATCCTACAGTTCTCATCTTCCCAGCTCGTTAGCAAATGTCTCACCACCTCAGAACTCCAAGGGAATTCCTTCATCAGGGTTGAAGGTCCCAAATACAAACCTTGCTGTCTATCAGTGCAGCAAAACAGTCCATGGAGCATGACTGGGAGACCACGTGAGGTTGCACAATCTTCCTCCTGTTTCTGCTGAGGCAGTTTGTATATGTTGGACATGCTCAGAGAAACATTTCCATTTAATACATTTGTCATGCTGCCTATGACTGGGCACATCACTTAAAATGCTTAAATGGGGACCCTCCCCATCGTTCATTGCACACAAAACAAAACAAAACAAAGCAAAACAAAACAAAAAAAAACACAAAACAAACAGAAAAAAGAAAAAAATAATCAAACCAAAAACAAAGGAGAAAACATTTGCTGGACACATACTTAAACTAAAGGTCCTTCCTGTCTTCTTCATCTCTCCCTTCACAGGTTTTATGATAATTTTCAAGTGTTTTTCTGCATGCATAAATCTATCTTTGGTAAAAAGTAAAACTGACAATATGGAAAGCAACCCTTCTCCCAGTAGAGATAATAATACAGGAAAATGTCATTACAAACCAGTTTCATATATAGTATCTAGATCTCAGAATTATAAAAGTATCTCAATTTACCAGCTGCTATGAATCAATGCAAAGATGTAGTTGACAAGAACTACAGTTACAAGCTGACATTGGAGTTCGTTTGAGGACAAACCTGCTTTTTCAATTTATGCAAGGAAGAGAAGAATGACAAGGGCAGAGAAAGGGGAAAAAAGCACAGCACAAAGCCATTATGACCACAAGTCACAGTTCTTTTAGATGATCTTTTTGGAAGACAAACACAAGATCAAAGATTGCCTAAATGAAAGCAACAGACTGGGTAATTGTTTACTCCTTATATCTCCTCCTACCTAGCTGAAGGACAAGTTACTGTTCCAAAGTTTGGATTAGCACCTGTAAATGGTGAGCATTCTGTAAGCAATGAGGGAGGCAGTGTTTGGCAGCCCTGACCTGGGATGTGCTGTGATCTGAGCCTGGTTTGTCATCTCCTGCAGCGACCTCACTGCCTCCCTGGAGCAGTCCAGAGATCTGCTTGGATATTTTTAGAGTATCTCTGGTGACTGTCATTCAGTTTTCCTAAGGACTGGAAATAAAAAAGGAAAGACAGACTTCATAGTTAGAACAGGCTGAGGCCAGCTGAGGGTCCTCAGAAAGAAATGTTTTTTTCCTCCCCCTGTGACAAAAGGCAACCATGAATTCTCCTATTTCTTCCTCTTGTTGCTAGCAAGGATTGTTTCAACCCTCAGCTGCAGGCTCTGCTTTTGTCAAAACTTTGTCAGAAGAGATGCTAAATAATCAGGGACTGATAACCTGAAGGGACCCAGGAGGGGTGGGGTGGCATCTGCATGGCCACGCTAAGAGTCATATCAGCAGCCTTTGGCACAGTGCAGCTGCCACTGCCAAAAAGGAGCAGGATGCCCTTCAGCCTCTCCCTGTCCCTAGTACAGTCATTCCTGGCAAGAAGCAGAAATAATGCATCAGCCAAAAAAGTTTGCAGGTGCTTGTTCTTCCAGTTCCCATTCAAGAACAAGGAGGCATTTATCAAGATTGAAATCTGAAAGTTCAAACAGTAAGGTTTTCATAGGTCACATGCAATTAAGCTGTTTTCCTTGCAATGCAGCAAGTTCTTAAGGTAAATTTCAAAAGAAATTGCTGGGCAAAGTTTATTTGTCCAAATTGCCCTAAAATGGCTAAAGAACCTGGAAGAGCCAGTTAACATCTGTATTTTAAAAAATAAGTGTTTTAAAATATTTGGCTATCAGAGATCAAGGTGGCAGCTGGTGGAGGACAGGGATTATTAGGTGACTGCTTAGAGCCTAAACCTTCCTCTGAAATATCCAAAATGGCACTATTAAGAAACAGTTTGCATTTTATGCAGCCTGTTTTATGAAAGACAGACTAAAACGACTGAACCACATTTGCCAGCTTCTGATAGTGTTTGTCAAACTCTACTTAAACCTGGAATTAAACATCAGGTGGCCAAGGGCCATGTGTTTGTGCCGTTGTAGTAGCCTCATGAGATGTAACATGGGCTGACACAGTGGCTGGATGCCATAGCTTCAGCCTTGAACATTGTGCAGGCCTTGGGTTGCTGCACAGCCACTTTCCTTCTGGGATACGCATCAGAAGACACAGCAGTGGCAGGGTTTAAACAACAGCTGGTGAGGCTTGGTCCCTGGACTCAGTTGACAGGAGTTACCCCATTGCTTTACCAGGAAACACATTTGGAAATAAGAGTTCTTTTCCATCTCCAACAGCCATCAAGGCATTGTGCCCTATACGCTTGCCACACCATGGGAAGAATGGGAAAAATGAAGGGGAAAAGGGTGTACCAAGGCAGGCCCCTGGAAGACTTTTTCCCTGGCTGTCAGTCCCCACCACATAATCAGGCTTCCTCTCATGCAGTCCTGCCTGCTCCAGGCATTTGCACCCATTGCTGCTCCCTTCAGCAAATGCTTGTTTAACCTGGAGCCCAAAACTTACTGGCTGTACATGAGGACAAGCCAACCATGCCCTGTTCACACTCCATCACTGTGCCATGGGCTGACAGGGAGTAGCCTTAAGCCAGTGACTCAGTATTTCCCTGAATTTCTTGGCTGGAGATGTGGGATGAGAAGGGTGTTATCAATCATCAATTAATTGTAGCTTTAAACAGGGTCATAATGCTTTCCATTTCAGACAGTTCAGGAAGAAAGAATAAACTATTTCCAGAGCTGAAGGCTCTCAGTACTGGCTCCTTCTCTAGAATGTGCTTAACTTCAAACCAAAAATTCTCATTTCTCTGTAGACCACACTGCCCAAATGCTGGTCCCATAAAGAAAGTTCACCAACTTAGTTTGACAGGTGAAATCTTCAGTCCTTTCCCACCAACACAATAGCCATGTGCATTTCGGTTGTAATTGCATGGTCCCACACATTTCCAGGAGACTCTCTCAGACAAGGGCTGCTATCCTAACAGCATTGCCTTCACAAATAAACCACACAAAACATCTTGTTTGTTATTTATAGGAGCAGCCAAGAGCCTTCTGACTGTTTGTTCTGCCTGAGGGCAGCTTGTGCCCATCACAGCATGGCCAAGCTACTCCAGAATACCTCTTAATTAGTTTGCTGAGATTCAGGGACAGGTGAGCTTTAATAAGTCTGCTATGACTCAATATATACCAGCACCAAAGATCTCATTTAACCAGCTGTTCCCAAGTGCAAAGTGCAAGGTGATGCTTCTGCAGAAGTTCTGCACTCTTCAGCTACTGTAAAACTTCATAGCTCTATGGAAATTAAACTTCAATAATCCTTTCAGAAGATTTATGGTCTAATGTTGTTTAACAAAGCTTACACTGTAATGCTAATAAATTTTATTCCTGACTTTGTCACTGACTTGTTTACCAAAGAAACCTTTTTCACTTTTTCTTCATTGTTCCCATCTGAAAACAGGTTACATAAGTATAAGAACCTTTGTTTTTCAAAGTGGTCTCAAGCTTGGAGAGAATTCACCATACAATATTTAAACATTATTATTATGACCTTGGCCTACCTTGAATGCAAGGATTGTATTAAGCCAGGGATTTGTTTTGAAGGCAATATTGTTGCTGAGATGCATCAAAATAGCCATGTTTTTTCAAGAAGGCTACCAGGTAACCTCGCATCTCATAATTTCTGCCTTGTACAGCTGAAGGGATATTAAATAAATACAAAAGAGAGACTGCATACAATGAAACGGGGAGTGTCTTTAACTGGGCCTGATCACATTTATTCCTTTTGAACTCGGTGGTGCTGCATGCCAGAAAACTTCCATTCATCGTCGCCAATTCAGAGGTTCTCTGGCATATGAAGTAAATAGCAAAGCAAAAGTAAGACAATGTTTAATAAATGGCACACTGACAAGACTGAGTCCATTTTTCTTTGTACAAAGCAATACTGAGTTATTCTATTATTTTTCCTAATGTTTTCCTTCCTTTCTGTATCTTGTTTCCCATTGCTTGTTTATGGCAATATGATAATAGCTGGGCCAGTTTAAAACTGATCTTTTAAAACCTTTTTAAAATCTATATCTTGATGATAAATAGTAACGGCAGGATGATCTTTCTTTGTGTTCTATATTGCACATGAAAGAGCTTCCTGGAGGCACTACATGAGGGAGGCCACACTAACATCCAAGGAAAATATAAGCCAGAATTGTCTGTGAGGCTCCTTAGCAGTGCAGCACTTAAATTTATAAATAGGAGAGTAGTTGTTTATATAAGTGTATAGGGGGAAGCAAAGTTTAGGGAAGAGAACATATCTTCTCTCAGACCAGCTAATAGGGTCAGAGAAGGGATGAGCTTCATCAGCTTGCTTAGACCAGGTGGCAAATATTGTTTGCTACTACCAAAGCACAGACATTTCAAACAGACCTGCAGCACTCCACATACAGAACACGAGGCTCACGACTGGCTCCTGACTCACATTACCCCACAGGTGGGACACGGGGCTCCCACCCACTCTCTTCATCAGACTTTCCACATCCATCTCTCCCAGTGAATGGGGAGAGGTGCATGGGGTCACCAGCATGGTAACGCAGGGCGGTGGTGGAATGAGATGTGGTCTCCTGCGTGATCCAAGAGCATCCTGATTCCCAGATAGACCCTCCTGGCCGCTGCATTTCACAGCATGCAGGAAGACCTATTCAATCACTCATGCTGTTGTGCAGCACAGAAACACTCACACACCCCAGAGCCTTTCACAGGCTCAGCGTTACCAGGAATACAGAACTCCAGAGGGCTCAGTCGTCTGAGTATTTCCAAAGGCATTTATTCCTCCAAAGGGACCTAAGGGCGAAAGAGAAAGGGTAACCCTGCGTGACCACAGATATAGGGGTGAAGGGCCAATAGGGCTGGGGAGGAGGCGGGGACATACAATGACAACCAATGGGAAGAAGGGAGGGGTGGAGTGTGTGGTACAATGAGAACCAATGAGGGGAAGGGAAGGGCAGAGTCAGAGATACAACAACCACCAATCAACATAGGAGGATTAACATAACCTAATGGTAATTTAGCCATTACCATTAGAGGTATTTCACACCTCAGAGTTGTTCCACCAGTTTGCTGCTGCTGTGGGAACCTCTCAGCTTCTCCAAGATGGTTTCAGCCACCACAACAGCATGGGACAGGGGCCTAAACTTTTGTCACAGATGCTGATATGCCATGAAAATGGAAAGTTGTGTTTAGAGAAGCACTGGCTATGAAATCCTGGCAATGAGCACGAGTCCTGGCAATGAGCAAAGCTATTCACAGGGGGAACTCCTCAATAGGGGAGTGGGTTACACAGATCTTGTGTGTAATGCTAAACTTTGAGATGTCCAGCACGGACAGGACTGAAGTCAAAATTTAGGGCCTAGCAGAAACAGAAGACCTGGAATTTAACTGAGCTCTCTATGTACTTTTGAAACAACAGTAAGAACCCTTGTATACGTGGACATATACCAGAAGTGTGGTTTGCATTAAGTATAGGAACAATACAAAAAGCCAATTAGCCAATTGGCTATATATATTCAATTGACCATATTGAAATGGTCAATGAGTAAGAGAAGTCAGAGCTGATAGCCTTTGTGCTCTGTCATCTTTTCTCATGCCTGCTTCATGGGTGGTTTCTGACCAGCTGTATACAGTACTCCATTGCTTGTCAGATGGAATAAATAAAACAGAGACAACATAGCAGCACAGATAATCCCAGTGAGAAGAGTTAAAATCCCTGGCTGAAGAAGGCCATGAAGGCTGGCAGAACATACACCAAGAGAAGATGGCCTAGGCCAAGCATCACATAACCCAGAAGATTGTCCAAGTCCCATGGCATAGTGCATAATGTCTGGTGCACTTTGAGACAAGATTTGGACACTTGTGAGGTCTGATGAATGAGTTATGCTTGTATATAAAACATCTATGGCTTTCTTCAACTATGTTGCACATCGAAGCTTTTGGGGTTTATTTTTATCAAAGCTGCTGGAATCAGCACTGCATTACTGAGAGGCCAAGGAGATCTGTTTTCTACCACTGGGTGGAAAATGATTTTCTGTCTGGGTGGTCTTTGGAGCTCCTTGCTGCTGGACAATACAGCCCTAAGCAGACTTAGACTACATTACACACTAAAATGAGCTGTGGCTTGGAGAAAGATACATGGATCTCCTTAAGAGGCACTAGGAACAATCAAGCTGCACCACCATTTTCTTCCACCTAAGGAAAGCATCATGTTGGAAAATACTTTCTCCTTTGATCTATAATTCACCTGAATTCCAGTCCTCTGGGACTAATGAAAAGATTGCTTAACCCTTTGCACAGTGTTTGCTGATAGGAAAAATGACTATGATAAGGAAACTGTGAATTACTCCACCACACTTCAAAATAGTTGGTGAAGATCAACAACTCCACCCCAGACACTCTCTGTGTGAGACATTGGCCTGCCCAGGCCACCTAAATGTGCCACTCCCCGTCAGATCTTTTTTATGGCTGCCAGCCAGGTGTCAAGAATGATGAAAGAATGCAAGTGTTCATCAAAACTTCATCTAACTTTCTGTCCTCTCCACTAATAATCATCTATCTCAGAATACCAGCAAGTTGGCCACTAATTTCACTGGATTTCCTTTCTGGCACTGATATCTATTGAAACAAACATGGAAGAAAATTATTTTCTATATTAACAGCACTTATGCACCACTAGCCAAAATTTTCAGAGTGCTTTGTGAACACGAATTAATTAATCTGCATAGTGGAAATAGAAGTGATGTGACTTTGACTACTGTCCCCTTAGGTTTAAAGCAAGAGTGTACAAGCTGGTTTTGCATAAATTTATTTCTGGGTCAAGCCTTGCATACTTTGCCAGCATTAGCAATAGTTAGAGAAAGGAAAAAATAGGCAAGAATGAAGGAAAGTGGATTAAAAATTGCTTTCAAAAATTTCCTTGAAATAGAAGCCTTACAAGGGTGTCTTCAGAGTTCATTAAATAGAAATAACATTTTAGCAAGTTTAGGTCAATAGAGTTCAGTCATGCAGGATTTTCATTGATGCTGTGCTAGAATGGAAAGTCATTATAAAAATCTAGATGTGTTAAATTTCACAACAGATGAAAATTTAAACCCAGAGCTAGACCTCAGACTCAGAAGATCCAAACTGTGATCTAGACTCTAATACAACAAATTGCTTAAAACCTTCATATCTCTATATAACTTCTTCTGACCTTCCATCACAAGAACTTAGATGGTATCAGTGAGGATGAATGATGGTGTTTAAATGGGTTCTCGTCCCTCAGAAAAGCATGAGCACTGCAGCTGTTTTGCCTGCATTACTGAACTCAAGACATGACTACAAAATTTGTGGTTTGGTTTTAGCATGGACACATATTTCAAATTTTTTTATAAAGTTATTTTGGACTTTCTCTAAAATGAGGTCCAGATATTCAAGACATGGAGAGGATCTCTATCTCAAACATTAGGTATGAGTGCTGGGCAGTGCTGTGTACCAGGAGACACACTGCATCTCTGAGGAAACATTGGGTGCAGTTTACCAACTTCTGAACGACAATCATGGAGAAACATTGACATCACATGTGGCTCCTTTGGATCCTTCCTAATTGCCAGCTCATGGTCACTGTTTAAATCCTCTCTTCTGTACTGCATTATCCCATTTCCTTCATGCTTTCCAGGTTTATGCAAATTATCACTTGGTTGCTCTTGAACTTTCAATTTAACTTCTTCCAGCACCATTTTTTTCAGTCCCAATCCAATAGCTTCACAAAGATGTTTACAAAGACAGAAGAAGTTGCATTATGCAAACCATATCTAAAGAGTCACAAGAAATGGGGCTCTGCAGTTCTTATCCTTAGGGGCCAGAGTCAGTACCATCCTGGTGCTGCACCACACTCATTCCATCCCTTTTCCTTCTTCAGCACATCCTGACAATGTTTTACATGCATGCAGCCAGCATGGATGGGTGAATTAATTTCATCACAGGCATTCATGGATGTAGAGGACCAGAAGGACCTTTTTACCCTAAGGTAAAGTATTTACACTTAGATAATCTGTGAAAAATTTATGTCCGAATCATCTTAAAAATTGTCAGTGAAGAAGATCCCCCAAAATCTGCATACTGTTTGTGCTACACATCTTTCGTATTTTTAAATATTTTCCTAATGTGTAATTTAAATTTTCCTTGATGATTAAATTGATTAATGTGAACTGATTTATTCCTATCTTACAGCAAGCACAGATGATGACACTTTCATTGGCCTCATCACACCATTGTACAGACTGACTGAATATGACTTAATCTGTTCTTCTCTAGATTAACACACATTCTCCAGCCTTTTCAAATTTATTTCTTTTCTTTGGGATTATTTTCTTTTTGCCTATATCTTTATTTTAAAATTGTTCTGGTTATTTTTAAAGTTATATTTCTCTGGTCTTACATCCAAAACCTTGTTCAATACCCCAGAAGAAAAGATTTGCAACAATGTCCCTTTTTAATGTAATTTCAGTTTATGATCTCCAATACTCACCATGCTCTTTTTGGCAGTTGCTGTACTAAAGCAAACATTAGCCACCTTGTATTTGCCCATCTTTCCAAAGTATAGCACCTGGCTCCTGACTTTCATGGAGTTTCATCTGACCACGTTCAGACACTCTCTCCAATTCAAAACTATTTTCAAAGCTGATCTCCTACCAATAACTTACAGCCCAATTTTGTCCAGGGATCTCTTCAGCTGTTCTGAGCGTGTTGCCTCTTCATCATCAAAATCACTCACAAAATCAAGGCCAACTCAGCAGACCAGACTGAGACCCTCTGAATCCTCCTCTTTCACTGTAAAAATCCCCTCCTTCTCTCTGGGTCCTCAAAACATATTTACATCCACTGCCTTCATTTAGGCCCCACTCTCTATTCTAGGGCACTCTTAATGGAGATGAAAATAAAGGAGAAATGACTGACCAAAGCCATTATTTATGCTGCTGCACCCCTGTGTTGGTGAACTTGGCTGTCAGGGATCTAAACTCTATTCTCCTAGTGTGCATGCTAGAGTCAACTGGGAGATCATCAGTGGCATCACTAAAGCTGGATCTATAATTTACTAAACAGATCTCAACTTCTGTGTCCAGATAATTTTCCAATTCTCCTTCAAAAAAGAATATTAAATTAGTTTGGCCCAATTGGCTCTTGACACACCTGCACTCATTGCTTTTCATGACTCATGTTTAAATGGAAGGAAGCACCTTTAAGAATATTTGATTATTCTACAAACCTGAAGAAATTGATTATTTAGTAATCTCTTCTTGTGTCTACCTAGGTAACAAAGCTAAAGTAGCTGATCTTGAAATCCCTGATCTGATGTGTGCTTTCCTCCAGTCCTCTGGGACCACAGTGCCCTTGCTGAGTTCTCAAAGATAATCCCAGATAACTCAGAGCTGCCTTGGATATTCCTTAAATCCACTCAATTTTATCAGGTCCTGCTGAGCTGACAGCATCTATTTTATATAAATAATCACTGACTTTTGGTTCCCTCCCTGATCTCATTTGCATTTCTATCTCTTTGTTAAAATTAATTTTGTCATGTATCTAGGTATAAGTAGTCTTTTTGGGGGAGAAGAGTGAAGCAAAGATGACAATTATTTTCAGACTTCTCTGCAGTCTTCTCCCCCTTGTTATGTTCTTCCCATTAATGGTGGGGTGCTATGCACTCTCTTTTCCTTCTTTATATTTCTAATGTATTCACGGAACATTTTCTTGTCAGCTTGGTGATTTTAAGTGCTGGATTAGTACTTGGACCTTCTGTGTTCAATCTTTACTTTGGGAAAGATTTAAAGAGGAACAGGGAGAGAATCAAAGGAGAAATCCAATGAGAAATTGAAGTAAAAAGAAAGGGCAGGGCAGTAAAGGAACAGAGTTGGAACATAATATTAAATAAAAGAATATCTCTGTAAATGCTGTCATATTTTATCACATTCAGTTTAAAGATCTACTCTGTATGTGAAGATAAAATGTATTAATATATTAATCTCGGAAAACCATACTGATGGTTTAAAATTATTTGAATTTAGGGGGACACATGAAGAGGCAGAGAGGCTCTACGAATCTGAGTCACTCTGTCATCTTAAAAATTAGTTGCTGTGCTTTTCCCAAAGCACCACCACATGAATCACCCAGGCCATTTTCAGCTCACCCAGCTGGTGCAGCAGTAAAGGTCACTTTTCAAACAGCCTTGATGCTGGCAGTGACCCTCTGATACCCTGCACACTTGTCTAAGCCATGCTGCTTCAGATCACCTGCAAAGCCACAGCTGATAGAATTGGGTCATGGTTTCACCCAGTCCCAAAGCCTTGGAGGGTACCCTGGTGACACCCCACCCACTGCACAAGTGCCAGGCTGTCACTGTGTCCTCTTCCAGAGGGAAAAGGAGCAGATTCTCTGCTGATACCCCCAAGGAACAGGAGTAGGTCCACTGAGCACACACGATGCAGAGCAGCCAGCTCAGGGGAACCATTAATACAAGGACTCTGTTATTTCCTCTACATGGGAATTAGTTGTTATTCACTGTGTTGGTACTGCAGGGCAGGGGTCATCTTAAAGATGCTGAGCTACAGTGACATGCTGATTTTTTGGCCATTATCTGTAGCTTGACACTGACCACTGCAGAAGAAACCTGAGCTGCTGATACTAGCAGCAAGTTTTTCACCCCTGGAGAACGAATGAATGAATACTCTGGTAGAGAATTATTCCTCCACCTTGCTCCTTAAGAGTTCCCTGCCTGCTGCGTGCACAGGTAAAAGATATCTGTCTGGCAGGCTGTGAAAACATGTGGGTACCTAAACATGCATGTTGTAGCACTCCTTGAATGGCTTTAGATCTTTGAACTGACGTGATATTTTAAATTTGTACTACAATATTGAATGTTAGGTACCTGGGAGAAGTCTGGCAGATCATGTTTTCCACACAGCAGACATGGAGAACAAGTCCAATGCAGATCACATTTAGAGTAAAGCTGTCACATGTTTGGTAGCTGGAAAGAGGGAGCTCAGCCTGTTCCATTAATTAATTTTCTTTGATACAATTTTTCTTCTAGGGTGCTTTTCCCATTTAGAGCTATGACACTGAGCCTTACATTTTGATATCAACTATGACTAATACAATGGCCTGTGAAAATTGGGTAATTTAGATCCAAAGCAATAGGAACAGACCCAGGTCCAAGGAGTTAATGATTTTAAAAGGTATGACCAGAGAGGAAGTGGGAGGAAGGGAGGGAAAGGTAGGTTAATGTGCTCTGTTCTAGCAATTCCTCTTAACCTAGATTTTTGTTCCTAAAAGGCATTGGGCTTTTACAGCAGTTTCTTTTTTTAATAATCAGATTTATTAACAACTGCTGAAATAAGGTGCTTTTCAGTGTTCTGACAGCATAACTAATCACTGGCATAACCAACTCAATGCCAGAGTTCTGTCACAGCAGATCTCTAAATCAAGAAGGAAATTGTGTTTCAGGTCTCCCCAGTACATATGCAATTCAGGATCCAACTGATGGCCTCTTATGGTATCTGGTAGAGAGAAGATTGTATTATTTTATCTCAGTGTTCCTTTTCAGTCTTAATATTTTCTTTTTCTGATTTCAGTCATGTTCCAGGAAAACATCTCTATTTCAGACAGCACTTAGCCATATGCTTACTCTGCAAAATGACTTGTTTAAATCCTACAAACTCCTCAGTGACACAAGCACATGCAAAACTGTTCATCTGAATTTGATTTACATTAAAGTTGGAATTCACCACACCAGTAAAAGCGACCCTAATTTATTTCTTTTTCCTGCATCATCATTAAACATGATGTGATCGTTAAGAGCAGCCGAAGTTTGCACTTGTAGCTTTGGCTCAGGTCTGCCCAGTCCAGATCCTGTGGGTTCTGGAAAGACAATGTTTGGATGCTTACATAACTCCGCAGCTTTGATGTGGTTCAGTTTATTTATAACAGCAAGCTCTTGTGAATAATAATTCCTGCTTCAAAGAGTTCATAGTCAGCTTCAAGTTCTTGGCCCTGCACTGCTGCCCCTCCAGAAGAGCAGTCTGGTTATCAGTGCACTTCCCTACCACCCATGGGGGAGCGTGCACAGGGACAATACCTCCAGTTTGATTCCAGCTGGGCAAAGCTCAGGACAGTGCCATCAATCAGTAAATTAATTCACTGGATTGTCAACATTTTCAGTCATAAGTTTGATGTTCAGTTTGAGCCTTTTGTCCTCTACTGTGTATTTTTAGAGACTCTTGCCACTGGCATTAGTGAAATATTTACAGATGAATTCTTTGACTTTTGATGTCATCCAAATGCTCTAGGTGGCAATTAAAACTCAAAATAGAGCAGTGACAAATTCAGAGTTGTGAAAAAATTTCTTTGCTCAGGACAATATTTTCACTTCAATCTATTCACTGAATTTCTATTGACATGTACAGGAAGTTTGCCCAAGGGCCCTTGAAGAAAGACGAAACATTTTGCCAGTATTGCATAAGGATTCTAAATGCATTGTGTTTCATCAACCTGATCTGACTTTCTGTCGAAAGAGAAAGGCACCAAGTACTCAGAAAATAAATGGCTGAAGGAAAAAATTCAAAGGGATTTTCCAGTCCTTCGGTTCGTGGTTATAAAAACATTTCAGAGTCTGAAGATTCAGCAAGGAATAAAGCTTGTGTTTCTGGATTAAACTGGACTTTTACACTGTTAACTAACATATTAGAATTGGTATTCACCTACACTGTGACCCTTTAAAGCTCTGTGTGGTGTGGAAAATCACGTGTGGAGCCTTTTGTGGAGCAATTAGCTCATCATTTCATCTTTCCAAGGGTGCACTATAATGTACCTCATCTTTTATTCCTAGGTCAGTAATTTCAGGCCCCTAATCATTTTTATTGCTCTCCTGAATGCATTCTAATTTCCAGTAGTTAGAACTTCATGCAATATGGCCAGTGCAGTTATAACAAAGCTTCTAAGAGCTTCAGTTAGCTCTTTGGTCTTTAACTGCAATTCTGTTTTGCTTTATTTGCCGATAATATCAAACTGACAAATAATATATCCCCCATCATGGTAATGACTGTGCTCAAGCTATTTTCCACACACTTTATAGAGCAACTAGCATTTTTCTGACATACATTGTGTTACTTTTTGTTCTGTATTTCTAGCCTGTTTCTCAATGTCTTATTTTTGAGATTTCATTAGCATGCACAGAAGCTCTAGCCCATTTAAGAGCTGCATTCATCTGCTCACAATGAATGATCACCTTGTAACAAAAATCTCTCAATTATATGGAATTAAGGCAAAATCTGTCTGCCATCAGGGAACAAACTGAATCTGAATATAACCCTGACACAGCACACAGTTCACCTGGAGAAAAGAGGGACACCCCCACTGCTGTGGCTTAACCCTGACATTTTTGATGTGCACTACAGAAACTCTACAGAACTTAAAGGTTTGGATTGGGCAGGGAGAGCCTGATTGGCAGATCCTCTGGTGTTGGCCAGCCAGGTGGCTTTTGCTAAATGTGTACCCCCATGTCTGAAGGTCCCACCACCCACTGCTCTCAGCACAGTTTCAACAATCCTTTGAATCATTCAATCTTCCCGTAGGCTGGTGCACAGTGTGGGATGTGAGACACCCCCTCAGTGCCAAGTGTCTATGAGATTGTTTCAGAAATGAGTACCATTGTCTGAGCCAATTATTTCTGGGATGCCACGCCTCCCTAAAATTTTCTTTTCAAGGCCTAGTACAGTGTTCTAAGTGGTGGCACAGGGCACAGGTTATGTTTCCAGCCATCCAGCTTGCTTTCACCATTGTAAGAACATGGTTCCTGCCTTGGCAGGTTTTTGGGACTATTTATGTATTGTGCATTATGTTCTGTGATGTGGAAGATCCCTTTGGCCAGTTCAGGTCACCTGGCCTGCCCATGACTTCTGTGCAGCTGCGCAGACCAGAGCACAGGATACTGAAAAGTCCTTGACTCAGGGTAAGCACTGCTCAGCCCCAGCTGGAACATCAGTGTGTTAGCAAAGATATTATCATATTAAATTTAAAATACAGCACTGTATTAGCTACTGAGATCATTAACTCTATCCCAGCAGAAATCAGGACACAAACACGGGTGTCAACAGGACGCTCTTCAGAGGGAACAGAGAGAAATAGACACTTTCAGGGAGAGTTTTGTCTGGTCTACTTTAAGCATCTACCTTGGCAGGACACACCTTAAAGATGCTGAGTCTCTTCACTAAGTAGGGCAGGGCTCTTCTCTGTAAGAGCCTAATGCAAGGTGAGATGGATGCTGGTTTATTCCAATTACAGCTGCATTCAGAGTCATGTACAGCTGCAATAGATGCCTGATTTCAGCTATAGCAGCTACTTTAGCATCAGAAACTGAGGGGGGGATAAGAGAATCAGATCAGGACTCATTTCCTAGGAACTGCACACACAGTAGGGAATTTTTACAACACCTAAGCACAGCTCTCAGAATAAGCTAATTACCAGCCTCTCTGTCCCACTTTCACAGTTTTATAGCTTTGATCATGAGAGCCTTTGAGCCAGACTCCCGACTCCCACATTACATATGTACAGACTCCTGCACAACAAGCCCAGTTTGCCTAAGGACCCCCTGGGTGTGATTTAACAAATAATACCAGACTAAAATAGGATTTTCATTTTCTCTAAATATAGTTCAAGTGTCCAGGCACATTGCTGCTAGTGGATACTTGGATCATATGACCAACAATGAACACCTTCTGTAAATATCTTTCCTGCAATAAATATCACAGAATTCAGTTTGCTCTTATTTCTAAAAGCTAATTTCAGATTCTGGAAGCTGAAGAGCCTGAGCTGCTTCTCAGGATGAGAGGAATGACTGAAGGGAGAGATTAGATGTGTTCAACAAAACAAGCAGCAAAATACCTTCATAGAGGTGCTTTATTTTTAATTAAAGGAGGCTCTTGTAAGCTGCCACTGTGCCTTCCTCTCTTTAAGAGATCATGGCAGAGCAGTGCTCTGCAAGGTGAAAGATGTTGAAATGGAAAAATTTGTTCCTTCAGTGCTGCTCCAGTATTGTCCATCTCTCAAGGTCGTTAGCAAATCTGCCTAAAGCCTCATTTGACAGGCACTGAAGTTGCTCAAGTCTAAGCACTGTAAGGCTCAGTGGAAATGATGAGATTTCACAAGCTATATTCAGCTTGCTAAGATATAAGCAGACACCCTCTGGGCACACACAGGTCTCTCAAGCTGAGCAAGCTAGCCCGGGAGCCAGGGTTGACTTGGCCACTCTGTGACATGCTCCCAAAATGACAGAACAAGAGCCAGCTGGTCAGAATGATGGCCATTAGACTGTTTCAATTCACAAAAAAAAAAAGTTTTATTTCACCTTGGGCTCCAGATTCAGTATTGCTTGTTTCAGGAAAAAGCACTCATAAATAATGAGAGAAAAGACCAGGTTTTCACAAGATAAATAGTCCCAAGGGCACATACAGGACAGACATCTTTTTTTCCCATCTCTTGCAAAAGAACTGGCTTCTTAGTCATTCTTTGTTCTTTTGTCCTACTTCTTGCAGCAGCATTAAAAAATGGCACAGACCATTATTTACACTCCTGACTTTTCTTCAATCATCCTCAAGGATGGCGCTTTACCCCAGAAAAATGGGAGAGCTCCCTGGGCTGGCCACACTGGAGACAGTGGAGGGCTTTGTTGTGACCCAGGCTCTTCTTGTCACATACAAAATGTTGACAGGAGTTGGTCTCTACTGGAAACCCCTGCCTGCTTGAGACAGAGACAATCTTGTGTTTAAACAATCCTTAACAAATCCTACGAATAGGATACTGGAAGGATCTCCTGGGACAAGCCTCATCCCCAGCTGTCACATATCATCATGTTCCATCTATAAGCTGATCATGTTTCACATTTAAAAAAAAAAAAAAAAAAAAGAAGAAGAAAAAAAAAAAAAAAAAAAAAAAAAGAGGGAGAGAACAAAACCCCCACAAAACCATGAATTTTTTTTTTCCTCATTGTCACTACTGGAGGGTCTTCCAGAATCTCAGCAATTGCTGCAACAACAATTAGGAGCACTTTTCTAACTTTCAGACATTTTTCCATAATCAGTTAGTACCTAATTTTCCTTATAGTTGTATTCCTCAAATTAATTTGTTCTGATCTTTCCCTGGTGTTCCCCCAATGGTGTTTATAGCCAACAGCCACACCTCTTCTCACTCCTCCTTCTGCAAGACCAGATAAGCTCCCAGTTTGGTCAGACTCTGTCCAAATGGTGAATTCTCCTTTCCCAAGTCACCATCGTGTCCACTCTCTGTGTCTGCTGCAGTATAAACTCACCTTTCTTTTCAAATATGTGATGAGAACTGTGCACTATTCAGCACAATTTAACACTTCCTTGCTGGAGATACTTCCCTTGAGACTCTCCAGCACTGCCTTTGCCTTCTTCACACCTGCACCATTTCTATGCCTCATGTTCAGCTTTTATCTATTACACACAGCTCTTTCTTCTCTTCAGTTACTGCCTGCTGATGAGCTCCCAGCTTGTAATAGAAATCCATCTTATTACTCCCTAAATCCCTGCTACAACAAAGTATTTAGGTTTCTAATTCCTATTTAGACAGCTCCTAACATCCCACAGAAATCAGTAGGAATCAACTGATGCTACGCTGCTCCCACTGAAATCAGTGGGAATTAGGTTTTTTAGTATAGAGTAGACTAAGCTATCAGCTTTTCTCTAAGATGCTCATAATAGAAATATTATCAGCAGGAGACAGGACACCGTGAACCTTAATATTTCTTATAATTATTTCAGGAGTAAAAAATCAAAAGATGCTTTTAAAGACCTGGTAATGAATTAAAAAACAAAATAAGCATGCACAGCAATTTGACAGAACCCATTCTTTTTTAGAAAAAGAACTTTACTAACTGAGAAGCCCTGTGCTGTATCTTCTGTTTGGTGAGGAAAAAAATGTTAATATTAAGTCAAAAAAGGCAAAGTACTACTAATAATGATAATAATAGTCCTAGCTTTTCTGCCTGAGTCAGAAGGTCCAAACGGAGCTGCCTTGAGAAGAAAATGGTCCCTCCTAACCTTCTGGTCCCCTAAATCACTGCTGGTACACCCAGTAATTTTCAGTTTCAGGAACACCTGTGAGTAAATCTTGAAAACCAGTGACTGCAGAGAGGATGAACTTTGATTATTGTATTCTGCACATCACTATTTCTGACATTTTTCAAAACATCCATATGTTTTTCTTGGTGCTACAGTCTAGCCTTGCCATCTTGCTAAATTATTACACAATGATACTTCTTGGGATGTCACTTGAAAAAAATAAGGCACAGGAAGAAAAAAGTCTTTGGTGGAAAAATCACAATAATTTAGGAAAATATTACTTCCAAACAAGCCAAAACCAGACAATTATTTGTTGGAAAACCTAGACTGTAAGAATATTGTTAATAATATGTTCTGCAAAGTAATAAAAGTGTGTGCTTTACTTCCAACCTGCTTTACAAACATGAAATTATGTAGTAAACTATGAAAAAAGGTTGCATTATAGTAATTACATGACAGCTCAGAAGCAAAGGCGTGCCAGTTTTCTTCTAAGACAATTTGTTTCTTCGAAATTCACCCAGGATGGCTGGCATTTCTTCATGCATCAGAGATAAGCCTTTGTTGAGAAATGGGTGCAAGAAAGGGGTGAGCAGAGCCTGTGGGTGCTGCTCTGTGGCAGCCCTTGCAGAGGCACAGGCAGGGCAGGGCACTGAGCCCTAGCTCTGCACCCAAAGGCCAATCTGTTCACCTCTCAGTGAAATGGGAGGATTCAACTCCAACATAATTTCTCCAAGTAAAGGTTTGAAATGCTTTAAATCATCTCGCTGCAGTGAGATTTCCCTGACACAGCTTTTTGGAAGAAAACTACTTCCCTATGAGAAGACCCAAGCCAGGCACAAAGGGTAACAGAGGGAAATAGTCAAGATGTGTCCCAGGAAACCTCAGGAGATTTAGAGAGCAGCCTGAAGACACAGATGAAAGTTTTGTCCCCCCCATCAGTCTTTTTAAAATAACTCAGCCCCCACAAAAGTCCAGATTTATAGTTTCAGAGGTACTTTTGTGAAGCTAGTTCTGTATATTAAAGAAGCACCATGAAGAAATTTAACCCCAGGAGTGTTCATATACATAGATGAAATTTATATATTTATATTTATATATTTATATATTTATATATTTATATTTTTATATTTTTACATTTTTATATTTTTATATTTTTATATTTTATTTTTATTTTATTTTTATGTTTATATATGTATGTGTGTGTGTGTTCACATATATATGTGTATACATTATATTTTACTCATATATATAAATATAAAAAATAATAGAAGATAGTGAGATGCTCATGTTCTGCTTAAAGAAACAGAGAAGATGCATGGAGGTGCAAGTAGCAAAGATATGTTGACAGAAATACTCCCATTCTGTGGATGAACAGCTGGATTCTGCAGGGTGGCACAGGCCACTGCAATCTTCCTCAAAATCTGGACTAAGCTTGTGTTTATTAGGGATAACTAATCTCCTTTAAGGACTTCAGCTGAGGGAGAGTTCACCACTTTTGCTGGTAGTTGCTCAAATATCTAATTTATCTCACAACTAGGACATTGCCATTTTTTTCTAACTTAAAACCCATCATGTCACAATATAAGAGAATACAAGGCCTGAGAGGCCTCTTGTTTTTGGTTTTTTTTTTTTTTTAGGAAGGGATCAGTTTTACCTAACCTGCTGTTCAATACAATGTTGGTTCTCAGCAATCTGCATGGACACAGACAGGACCAAATCCCTCATTCCCACATTCTCGTAAGTAACCTGAATAGATTGTGTTCTTTAAATCTAAAGAAAAGTTGATTTCTAGTTCTCAGTTAGTGTTTGGGCCTGGACTTCTTCTGGATGTCCATTATTTCCATATTTGTTTGTAAGGATGTCAGCTCAGTTGGATGAAATATTTAGTTAATGACCATCTAGTGTTGAGTTCAAAGAAAGTATCACTCTCCTATAAACACACCTTCACACTTTTTTTTTTTTCTTTTTTAAGTGTCCTTTCCAAAGACGTTTGTTTTCTTTCTTTCTTTCCTGTCCTTTCACCCCTCGACTAGGCATTATGGGCCTTAATTTTTGGATGAATACTAAAAAACCAGACCTTTCTAATCATTCATCTCACAACATGTGTTAAAAAGTAAATATATATTGTTACCTGCTATATCAGAGATGAAAGCTTCATATGGTATCTGCCCAAGAGCTGGTGACCAGACAAGTCCTCTACTAATGGAACAGCTACGTTAATAACTCCAGTTCCAGTTCTGTCAGTGAGACAGTTTTTCATCCATCTATTTTTTTCCCTGTTGATTCCCTTTAATGCAAGATTTTAATCAGTGTGTCAGGCAGTATTAAGTGAGGTGCCTTGGAGAAATCCAAAGGTACCTCCTCAGCACAGCTGTCTTAATCATCCAGACCTATAATCTTATCAAAAAGAGATAACGGACTTGTTTAACAAGATGTACGTTCCATTAAAACCATTTTGCCTGGCCTCCATTACCTTCTTAAGCTCTAACTCTTCATTGGCAGAGTCCTGAACTCACTGCCCCACGGTCTGGCCCGTAGGAAACGTCAGGGTGACTGATGGTCTCTGCTTTTTCCCTTTTCTCTCCTACACAGGCATCACAACAGGATTGTCTGAAGATACAGAGCTGCCTTATTTACCAGGATGAATTATCAACTAACCACAGCAGATCTGGGTAATTCTTCCTCCAGCCCATCTTGATGCCTAATGTATATTATTTTCTTGATTTGTTTATTTGACAAAATCTGATGTCAAATTCTGCTTCATAGCCACTTTTCATATGAATGGTAAAAATTTTATTTTCATCCACAACATCACTTGGACTTAGACTTTCTTCTTTGTTTTGTATTTTTCAAATATAGAACAGAAATATCCGCAGAATATTTTTCTTTATTATTTTTGATTTTATATATACTTATTGCATGATTATATATCTGAATCCAGTAGATAACTTATTCTTGATCTTAGATTTTCTTTTCTCCCCTAAAATATTTATTCTTATTGCTTGCAATCCTAGCAATTGTTGCTATTCTACTGACTCTAGCTTTTTCTTTTTCAATCACTTATATTTTAAAACTTGTAACTTTCATTTCTGTTTTTTAACTCCCACTTCTTTCCTGTTCTTTACATTAGGGAAATGTTTCTGTCACAGGTGCTTTTTCCTGCAGGATGCCTTTAAAAAACCAACCAAACAAACAAATAAACCAAACAACCCAGTTTTCTTGCTTTGAGTTTGGAAGATCATGATTTTATGGACCTTCAGAAATATTCAGATAACCAATTTACAGAGTTACAAATGACAAGCTTTGCCACTCGTGTTCCCACATTGCAAACAGGTTTAAGGAGCTGACAGTTTTATTGTCCAATGAAAGGCAGAAGTTGTAGCTGCTAAACATCTTACACTTCAGTATTTCAAACTTATATTCCAGCATTCTTTCTGACCCAGATTCATATATGAGCACATAATGATTACATGAGCTGAGAGAAAAAGTGTCTTCCCTTTTTTTCTTTGCCCTTCTAAATTTACAGAGCCAAAAGAGTCCCCCTCTCTTTCCCAGCAACCAAGAGGGATGTCTCTCCCCTTTGCAATGGATCTGTGTCATGAAGCTTCCTATGATGTCACCAGTGACAGTGCAGGTCACTACCAGGGGACAGTCCCTCCATATTTCAGGATCTCATCTGCAGTTAGAAGCTTCCCCACCTTCTCCTGGAAAGTTGCTGCACTATTCTATTCTTCCCTTTGCAGGGGACCTGCTTAATTTTCCTGAGGCTGTTCACCTCATTTGGCCAATCCTAGCTACTTTTTGAGTTGTCAGTTTTGAGTTGCACGGAGCTTATTTTCTTTTCAATTTTTTGAAACTGTTAGTTCTTACATATTGTTATCCTCTAATCACGCAGAGATATAATTTCCTTTTCTCTCCTTTTCTAAGCTGTTTCCTACTCCATGTCCTTGTGATATAGACTCAATTTCTGTGACAGAATGAGCTGGGCTGTTGTGCGGATCTGCATGTAAAGGAAGTCATGTGTACTCCTGACACATATGAAGATGATGAGCTATTCCTCAAGAACAAAATGTTTCTATACCTTATAAGCAAAAACTGTCTCTTCAGGCAGGATTTTCTAAGGTGTGTCGTGACCATTGATTTCTCTATAATACTTGAAAGTGAATTGAACTTGTCCCTAGAAAGCAAGACCACCAACCTTTCTCCCATTAATTCCCATGTGGAATCCATTAACTAAAGCGATCTTACATCCTTCAGCAGGGAGAAACTAGACAAATATGTATGAGTCACTTCCTCACTAAGAAAAATTACACAAACTACTGATATTTCAGAAATAAAGCAAAATGTAGCTTTTTGAGAAGGTTATCTGAGTTTGTTTCACTATAAAATCCTTTATTTTCAGAAATCTAGACAGGCAAATTGCCTACTTTTCCTCAATTGAGCTGAGATGTTTTTTGTAAGTGTTAACAAGTAGAAGGCTATATTTGAGTGTACCATGACATCTCTATAAACAAAGTATACTGGGGGAGAAGAGATAGAAATGCGCTCTGATTTCCATTTAAGGTTCAATCTTACCATCACTGAATACACCAAACTTCATCTTCGTGCAGTTTCAACACATGGATACAGGATGAAAAGAGGGATTGCACAGTAAAACTTTCTACTAAAAAATGCAATGTTGAAAGCTGTCCGTTGAGTGTCCCATTCTTTTGCATAAATTGAAAGTCATTAAAGTGCCACAAACAGAGATCTGCTTCTTAAATCTGGACCTCTGAAATGAGCAAAAGAAGATACAGAATCTAGGTCATGTAATTTCAGAGTCCACAAATGTCAACAAAACTTCATAGTCTGGAGTGATTAACATTCAACTGCAGCAACTGCTACCAGCAAAATTTCTTTTTGTTCCAAAACCTTAAAACTGTAACTATAAAACTGTCTGTTCAGCAATTATTGATGTTGGATTGGGTTTCTCCTGATTGTTTGGAGGGTTCTGGACACAATTTTCAAAATGGTGCAATTTATACATTGATTTTCAGTACTCGGTTTATAAAACATTGGAGGAAGATGAAATGAGAAGCAATGAGCCTATTTGTGTGCATTGCTGAACTTGAGCTTGGGTGAAGACTTCAGGCTACTGCATTCTTAGGTCTTTGAAAGCAGCTGCACCACCAGGTTTCTGTGCTGTTCTTTCTTGGGATGAGGGCACACAGGAGGGCAGAATGAGTTTTACTGTGCTTCAAAACCTTAATTCCTTCCTTGAGTTACCCTCCACTGTATGAGGGAAGGAAAGGGATGGAATCCCCTCCTGCCTGGATGAACTGTGCAGGGCAGGCTGCTGAAGTACATTATTACAAGTACCATTTTCTGTCCCAGGACATCAGCTCCACAGCCATGGGTCACTACATGGGGCACTGTGATCATTTCAGTGTTGATACGGAAGGAGAGATGGATCCAAAACTCCTCCAAGAGCACCTGGTGTGTCAATGCCTTCCACCAGCCAGGGGGAACCACCTCAGTCACTGATGGATCAGTGCACCAGGCTGGAAAAGCACCTGTGGGGGAAAGGGGCTGCAGTGCAAGAACAAGTCTGGCCCTGTTTGCTCAGTTGTCTGTGGATGTTTAGAGCATGGAGCTCCTCCAAGAATGGACCCTAAATCAGCAGGTTATTGCTTGGCAGGTCTGGCATGTGCAAGTTACTCTTTGCTGGAATTCCTCTGTGTCTTTCTTGCCCTGCCTTGAAGTATATAAAGTTAATTTATTACCACACCTGCAGTCCCCAAGGTGTGTTTCAGGATGACCTCTCTTTGACTTGGCATTATTACCATTCCCTCCTACCACCATTTAAGTCATATCCCCTTCCTGCATTTTTCCCATCTGAATTTAAAGGGGTTGAGGAAGCAGAGTTTGAACACTGAGTTTCACTGTCTTTATTATGTTATGGCATTGAACCTCAAGGCTTGGCAGTAAGGGGAACTTCATAATAAGTTATAATGATCCATCTTTTCTTATGTATTGTGAATTTTAAGCCCCCTTCACTGATAATTTATTATTTCTACTTGGTATATGAATTATTTAATTCTCCCAAGCTCTAACACGTAGGAAAAAATGCTAGGAAGCAATATAGATCTAGACATGTTTCCACTGAAGACAAAAATCCAGCCCCTGGCAATTTCATTGGAAGCTCACAAACTTATGGGATTGTTTAAATGGAAATTGCTTCATTACCAAGGTGACTTACAGTGTTATCTACAGAGTTGTCTTTCAAGACTCATATAGACACAAAGATTAGGTTCAACTCATAAAATAAATTCCTAACACTGCAAGATCTTACAGAATTTCTGGAACCTCACCTTCTTTGGTCCTCTCTGATTTGGTGTCCCGAACTCTACCTTGGCTATGGTCTGGGGTCTGAGAGAGGGCACTGGTATGGTATTTATTGCCTAAGTACAGAAACAACATGCTGTGAAGGTCTATTTTGGCTTCAAGCCTGCGGTAGGTATGAAAGATCATTCCTCAGGACTGGCAGAGACAGAACTCTTCCAGGAAGCAGTCGCTGTTTGTGAACAGTCCCAACTCTGCCAAAGAAAAGGAGTGGGTAAAAGCCAGAAGGGACATTTATGCATCTCTTGGAAGGCATCTGCAGCTAAGGGAACAGATTCCAAACTTCTAGGCAAAGGATCCCAAAAAAGCCCTCTGCAAAGCTCATGGCAGGCACTTCCCTTCAGCAGCAGCTGTCTTGGAGGGGGATGGAGATGCTGCCCATGCCATGCTCCTGGCTTTTGTTGCTATGGTAAACCAGAAGTTTTTCTCAGGACAGAGCTTTACAAGTTTCATTATTTACATTACATTGCTGTCTCCATTTCCTTCTACTCGTCTTTCTTATTTCCCACTCTCCCCATTCCCATGGACTGCCTGTCCACATCATTAAATAATTAACACTCCTTTGTATTACACACCAGGGATAGCATTGCAAACATCAGCCATAAGATGCAATTCAAAAGTACAGAAATTCCTCTCTGATTTGAAATCCAGCAGGGGAAATGTTCAACCTTGAGATCATATTTTTGAGTGCATTTACATTTCTGTATCGCTCACAGCAAATAATTTTAAGAACTTAATTTACATTTCAATTTTTGTCATTCCATACTTACTGTACTTCACTCCACATAAAGAATGAAAATAGACTGTGAAACTTACTGGAAGCTAAAAAATCTGGCTCTTCTTTTCTAGCAAAGTGATGCAGTGTTTGGCTTATAAACCCAGCAAGGGAATAATTCCAATTAAAATTGTTTTCATTGGAATGCTTAAATATGGAAATATTTCTATTGGTTTGAATCTTCATTTCACAGAACTTAAATTCAGCTCTAACCTGACATGTTGGTGTAATTTCTGAAAAATCCATATAGTTTCTTCCCAGCCTGCAGACCCTGAAGTTGACTAACACTTCAACAGAAGTTAAATAAAATTACTGAGGCTTGTCTGATGAGAGCAGGATCCCATGCTACTTTTAAGCTTAGTGATAGGCTTTAAAACTTCTACAAAGAAAAAAATTCAAGCAAGGAAAGAATCTCAAAATATATGAGAAAAGAAGAATTTGGGAAATGTATTTGGAACAAACCTGAAACAAGACAGTCCTCATTTCTACTAGTTAGTTGGAAGTGCAATAAGAATGTTTCAGGGTTTTTATCTCCTCTGGGCTGGAATAAACCTACCTTTCAAAGTTCTTTAAATAATAAAAAAAAAAAAAGTAGGAGGAGATACTCCAAAATTGGCTCTGTGGAATGATTTCCATCCATTAGACTTTTTTTTTTTTTTTTAACTGAAATCTCAACTTCATTATTTTCATGTCCAAAAACAACAGAGAATGCTTCCAAACGTAGACATACGGATTTAGTGTACTTCCACTGAAAACATGTGTAAATCTCCAGCTACCTTTCTTTGCCTGGAGGAAAATTCCTTACTCTTCTTAGTCCTTGAAATCCACTGCAAAAACAACAAAAGGACAACTTCTGACAATTAGGAATTGCTTGTGGTGGAAGAAGGTAACCAGGAGGTCACCTCAACAGGATATCTTTATTTTTGAGGTGCTCTTTCAGCCCCAGAATGACTCTCAGACCCACACAGAAATAATGCTTGTCCCTTATGACATGCAACATATCTCTGCAACATGTTGCTTTGAAGGCTTGATTTATTTGGGGCTTTTTAAACTCTCCAAGGAGAAATTTTAGTGGCAATCCTTATGCTGGAGAAATGAGTCAGGGATAAGTGGAGCTCACTCGTGCTACTAATTAATACATATCCCTTGAAGATTTGAAACAATAACACCAATTCTGCCACCAGCATGAAAACAGAATTTAGCTGTTGTTCAGCAGGGAAAAAATCTCTTTTCCTGACTACCTGTCAGTAATTAATCACAGGATCCTTCAGCAGAAGAGAAGGTGGCAAATAGAACAGTTTCTTCATCAGCCTGCTCCAAATAAGCAGGAAACCCTGATTCAACAGTTCTTTGTGTTTTCTATCATAGGTCAAGTCAAAGTCTAAGAATTTTATCTCGAAAACTCTGTGTTCCATAGTAATCATTATTATGCACGTGATATGGCACAGCACATCATCTACTGGACCTCAATTCAGGAAGTTCTGTTGGAATGCAGAAGGAAATCTCCCAAGAGACATAAGTGAGATTGCTCCCATATTGCTGACCCCTTGAAGGCAAGGTGGGAAAGACTAGTCCCCTCTCCCTGCTCCTAAAGCACAGGAAGAAGATGCCATGTGGCTGGGGCTGGCTGTCATCCACCACGCTGCCGAGAGGCTTTGGAGCCCACTCCTTGGCAGTCCTCCCCTGAGCCCGTGCCAGGTCAGTGCTCTGTGTGCAGCCCAGAGCAAGGCTCCGAGCCTGAGCTCTACTGTGGAAGCACTGACTGAGAAACAGAAGCAAAAAATGAGGTTCCAGCGGGCTGGAAGGAGGTGGTTTTAGAGACGAAGAGGTTATCCAGTGGTGAGACCAAGGTGGGAATTCGAGCTAAGCTCTTGACCTCCCACAGACTTCCAGTGTGCACCTGAAGACACATTATAGGGTCTGCTTATGTTTCAGGTCCCCGTGTACAACATGGGTGCAATGATATTTCCCCTTCTCCATGGAAGTGCTGGGAGGATGAAATGTAAAGGTGCTGCCATGGTGCAGCAATGGCAGCCATAAAAGCCATAGGATCTGAAGGCCTGAATGGGACACAAGTCTGGACCCTCTGTGAAACTGGAATGAGCTAGAATGAGACAGTGGTCTGCCAGACCAGCACCTACCCCAGGAGAGAAACTGGAATGTGGAATGATGGCTTTCTACATTCCCAGAGCAATTTCAGAAAATGACAATATTATCAATAATAACCATTCACTGCTCTGTTACACCCAAATAACCAATGCAAAGCTCAGCTAAATGTCAGATCTCCTCCACTGTCATAAAAGAGCTTGTGCAATGCTGACAGTCAGAAACAAACCGTTTAGGGGAATGAGGAAGATTGTAATGAGAAATGTCAGGGAGACAGAAATAGCTGGTCCCCTCACAATTTCACCCTGAAGAAACAGTTTCCTACAGCATGAGAGTGGGGATGAAAGGAGGTAAAGGAAGGTTATGAATTGTGCCATAGAAAGTCCTTGTTACAGAGAACTCTATAAATCTTTTAAACAGGTTTTTTGCTCAGCATCAGCAAAAAGACAGAGAAAGTCACAAGGAATGATGCCATAACTGAAGAGAATTACAAAGTAGAGTTGTTTGTTTATTTGAACCAGAATGAACAGTACTCACATTTTCCGTCATGCTCACACTGGTATCTGAGACCTTGCTAAGTCTCTTGTTAAGTGTTGCTGTGTTTAACCTCATGAAATCCTTCAGCAGGATAGGTGCGGTGGGAGGACACAGTTTAGAGGACAGCCAAGTGCCAAACACCACCAGGGGAAAGGCAGCTGTGGCCTTTTTGTGTTTGGGCCATGGTGCAGCACAGCCAGCTGGGGTGGCAGAGATGGAGGGGACGCACGGTGGCTTCAAGGAGCCACGGGCCATACCTCACCCTGCTTATGATATCAGTTTCAAAGCAGATCAGGAGGAGCAGAAGAGAGGGGTGGTTCATGTTCTTCAGCCATACCTGGGGCCATGCATCCAACCCTGTGTAAACCTTAGATGGACACACCCATCTTAAACCTGAATTTCCTCACCACGTATGTCCACATTGTTCACCTTGGCCAAGGCTGCTGGGCAGTTTGGAACAACCTCCACCACGGCAGCTTAGACCCCAAACCCATGAATTAAATGAGTTTGAGCAGTCACAGATGTCAGCCCCCAGCCTTCCAGCCTCATCAGAGTCCCATTCAGTGAGAGTTTAAGGGACATTGTGAAAATCTCGGAGCACAGGGGGAGAAAAGAAGCCACAACAGAGAATACCATGAATTATATTTGCCCTGCAGCTGTCTTTCACCAGCTGTTCTGCAGGAATGTGCCCCAGCTCAAGAGGGAGCAGTCATGGTGGTCACACCAAGGGTGTAAAAGGACGTGGTTGAAGCATGGCTGAGCAGACAGACCCCTTCTGTCTTCTCAGGGGCTTCCTGGAACTGTGTCCAACACCAGTGAGGGTTTTCTCCAGGGATTAGCAGCTTCCCTATTTTTAAATAATTTACACAAAAGCATCTTCCTTCCCTAAGTCTGGTTATTTTTAGATAGAGAAAAATGCACACTCTTATCTTTATAAATAATCAGAACCATATGGCCTAAGCATTCTGAAGAGATCAGTGAAACCCACGTTCCAAGGGAGGGACTCTGTGTGCATGTGTGTCTGGGTGTGTGCTTTGCAGACTGAGCTGTGTCAGCCTGGCAGCCTCAGGGACTGAGTGCAGGACTCACAGCTCACTCTGCAGCCCAAGAAGTTCTTACATCACTGTTGCAAAGCTGCCTTGGGCTATATAAAGCAGGAGACATTTTTTTTACATGGTTGTGTTTTGTTCCTGATTCAACATGACCACTAAGTGCCAAGATCGATCTTGGAGCTGCTAAAAAATCTGAGACAATCTCAGCCCCTTGCATGATAAGAGGATTGGATAACTTGATGTATATATAAAGGCTGAAGGAACTGGGTTTGTTTAGCCATGAGGAGAGGACTTTAGTGCAAATCCAATCATAATCTTTCAATACTTAATGCTAGTTATAAAGAAGAAGAAGGTACTTTCTTCATAAGGATGCCCAATGAGAAGACAGGAGGCAATGGGCATAATTGGCTTCAAGATAAATTCCACCTGGATATTAAATATATGCTTCACTGTGGGAATAATTAAATGTTGGAACAGATTACCTAAAAAGCAGGAGTCTTCCTGAATGGAAATATTCAAGACTTGACTTGCAAGGACCTGATAACCTGATCTAAAGTCTGCTTTCAATGAAAGGTTGGACTAGGTGATCTCTGAAGGTCTCTTCCAGCCTAGACTTTCTTTGTCGTTCTGTGATTCAGAGCTCTTCATGTATGCCAACTCTCCAAGTGCAGTAATTAAAAAATTGAATCCCCTAAGTTCATCAAATGGACTCATATAATGAGGTAGAGCTCACAGCCTGTGTCCTAATGATCTAGTGCTGCAGGCACAAAGGTTTTGACTCTGAGGGACCTGAAGGTGCATGCAAAAAAAGGAATGAATTTCCATATTCAAGACAGGTGTGTAAAAAGTAATTCAGATCAGTTTCTAGTTCACCACATTTTGCAGCAGAGCTGGTGCTGAGACGCCCAGCCAGTAAGGGAATCCCATTGTAGAAGGTCTTGTAGTCCAAAATGACAATTTCAGTATCAAATGCAAAAGGATAAGCAGCATCAGCCCCCGTGTTTGTATGGAAGACAGTGTTCCTTTTGCTGCAAACACACAGCAACTTCTATAATAACTTCTATCTGTTGGCTTCCGCTCCCATCCCATTCCCATATTCCGCTCCACTTGGCAGGTCCGTGCAGAGCTCTGGAATACAAATCTCCAAGCAGCCAGCAGGAATCATGCAGCAACCTGCACATGGGAGTTGAGGAGACAAACATTCCCCAGGAGAGCTTGTTTATTTTTAGGTCTGCAGAACCCACTAAAAATCTGTTGAAACAAATAAAGACAGAGCCCCATGGTGACAGCTAATGCTGTAAGTAAGAAGACAGATGCATGTATGTGCAGAGTAGATTAGATGAGTTATCACTGCCAAAATCAGTCTGTGCATCCTTTTCAGGTCATAAAACTGTTTTTAATAGCAGGGCAGAAACGTGCTAACATTGCTTCTCTGTTTACTTGTTTGTTTTAATTCCTAATCCCAGGAAGTAGTCACTTTGAGCATTTCACACTGTATATAAGCAGTCAGCAAGCTTAAAAATTAAGAGTCTCTGCTGGAGAGTGAATGGAGGTCTTTGGGCTGCCCAGCCTCCAGCTCTCCTTGGCCAGTTGAGATTTACCCTCATGTGGGGAGCTCTTTGATGGATGGCATAATGAGGTTCAGAGGGGTACTAATCCCCCAAGGTTTAGGGGGGTCGAACAGAGGGTATGAAAGGCCACGCTGAAGCAGACTTCAGCAGCTCTCAGCCAACAGCCACTTTGGCACCATTCCCAGCCAGTGTAGGTTAGTGCTGTCTCTGGAGTATTTCTAGCTGCTGATGAGTGCAGGAGTCCAGGAGGAGAAGAGAGAGTGAGTAGGCTGCAGCATCTGTACCTCTCTCAGTGAAGAGTGCAGTGCCAACCCTCCCTTTATAGAGACACTTCTGCATTCACACTCTCATCCTTGGCCTCACATGGCCAGGAGAAAATCAGCCCTGTTGGACTGGTGAGGAGGATGGCCATCAAACACAGACACAGCAAGCTGGAAAAGCAGATTCCCAGAGGCTGCTGTGTCCCCAAACTCAAAAGAAAATTATTGATTTGTGCTTATAGTGAGGGCTATAAAGCCAGTCAAAGTGATCAGCAGAGGTGGCATGTGCATGGAGTCGTCTTGTTAGAAATCAGGAGAATTTCAGATGCTTGATCAGTGCTGCCAGCAAGGGGCAATTGTACATTTACAGACACCAAAAGTTAATGGATGGCAGACAGAGTATTGCCACTGCAGCTGTACGGAGCAGCAAAGCAGTGAAAGATGACTGCGTGGCTCATCACTATGTGTTCCCTCATCTCACAGTAAATTAGACACAGAACAACTCTCCTTTTCCCTAGCTCTCCTCTGGTCTTTTCATTTCCATCAATATGATTGCAAACTCCAGTCCTTTTGACCTGTAGTGAAGGAGAGAGAAAATCAAACACATACATCCCTCGAATTCATAACTTTTAAGTTATTTACCTCTGTTATCTCTATCCAACCAGAGTACTGTAGGGGCTCTCTGTCACAGCAGTATTTGTCACTGCGCTGACTTCAACCTTTCTTTTTTGTTGGTACCTTAAAATGATTTGGTTTCTTTCTAAACAGGTGCTTAGTTTTAATCAGTGTTTAGCCCCATTACTCATCTAAGTATTCATTATTTCTCAGTTCACTGATATTTAATCATTCCCATTTGATCAAACTGAGTTCTTCATCTGCTCTTCACAGCTTCCACGCTTCGACTCTGGTCCCTGGTGTACCCAGCTGCTTTTCTGCCTGTAAAATTTCTCTATAGACATTTTATTTTTTACTTCATGTGTAGTTAGGATCAGGAGATGAAGCCTTCCTTTGAGTGATTGCTTTAATATTCATTCTTTTTTTTCTCTTTCTCGTGCATTACTTGCTTTGTGTACATGTGGGATTTGTGCCAAGAGGTGCTAATTTCTTCTGACGTGGGTGTTGTAAGCGACAGGCGTTAATAAGGTTTGATCTGTGGCTTTTACTTTACTCAGCTTTAGGATTCTTCTTCTCATTTTATCTGTCTCTTTAACACCTTTGATAGGTCTGAACAACTGCATATCAAGGCATATTAGAGAGGTCTCACTGATATTGATATGTTTGGGATGTACTCCTCTCACTCTCTCTTTGAACTAATCCTTTGATGGAGGAGCTTTTCATTTTATGCTCATACTTTCACATTTCTGCCTTGACTTCCAAGGAAAAGGCATCCAGTCATTCCCAAGAGAGCCTTGGGAGGGCAGGACAAACCAGAGTCCCAAAGAAAGCATTGTGGTAAAGCAATATGCGGAGTGGCTGCACATGGGTTTAACCCTTACTTTCCCCACAGAAATTAGATTTAATTTTTTATGAGACTGAGGTTTTTCAGTAGTTACTAACAAGGATTTTCTTCCCAAAAATATTTCCCTCAGGTTGAGATTTAGCTGTGGCAGAAATTATTTAACTGCTACAAATTCCTAACTGGAAATAAGCCAACAATTAACCTGATTTGTAGTCTTTGAAGAAAATAATGGACAGAAAGCAACTCTGCACTCGACTCTGGGACCCTCACAGGCCCCAGCCTTTCCTACATTTATGTATTGATACAGACACCATTGTAGGGAGCTAGTGTGAGATTTCAGCAGTGAGAGTGATGCATTTTTCTGCATCAAATTCTTAGAGTGAAAAATGATGTGGCAGCTTGGTTTCGTCAAGGGGTTGGTGCTAATAGTGCTAACTTAGATCCTGTTCCCATCTCCATCCCCTGCTGCTTCTGCTGGTTCACTTAGTGCATTAAATGCTGCCTTGGCTGCTGTCAGAGCTTCGGTGTAGACATCTGCAGCTGAACTGTATAGCCTCTCCCTGTAGTCAGTGCAGAGAAACAGGAATTTCCACAGGGCAGTTGACTCCATCTGGGAATAGGTGTCAAATCTGAAATGTAAATCTGTCAAGACACAAGGACTCACCCAAACATTGACCTCTGCATGGTGTAAAGTGCTACATTCATACTCATAACTTGAATCCCAACCTTGCCTTCTCTTCAATGACCTTTTGCACTGCTTTTTACCTTCTCATGATGTTTCCTTGGTACAGAAGAGCACAAGGTTCTTCTCAGCCTCACAGCTCTCTGCAGACACACTGCTCTGGACTCACTTTCTTGGCCCAAATTTAAACAGAGTGACAAAGCGTTGAAAAAAATCTTTTAAAATCTTTCCTCCCAACACCCCCAAAACCTGTTGGTTTCTGTGGTAACATTCCAAAATAGGAGTGGAGCTGCTCCTTATTCATCCCATTTGAGAAGAAAAAGTCTGCAAGGCCTACAATTATCCACAGGAGCTCAAGTTCTGCATTTTGGGATGGCCCTGAAACCTTCTGAGAGAATGGGAAACTCACCCACCATAAAGTCCACCAGTATGCAGACTTTTTACATGGCCAGGCCAAATCTTTGCAGCCTCCAGCATCTGAGCTGGACCACACAGCTGCTGTTAGCCAGGACCAGGATAAACCTTCTCACAGTATTCTCCTCAAGGAGAAACAGGTCATTAAGTTAATAACATTAATTTAAAACTATAATTATCCCACCAACAGTAGTGGGATACTGAGAAAAAACTATGGAAGAGTTTATTTCTTGCTCCCTGGGATGTCCATACCACCCTGAGAAGATTCCAGTGAACAGTTCCCCGTGTCACAAGGAGTCACATCCACGGCCGTAGCAGAGGTCAATGAATTCACATTGATTGAGGGTACCAGCTGGAAATGGCAGGGGTTCTTTCCACAGCACCATATCCTGCCGTGCTGTTGCTTATCTTCCATATGCTGTGGGAATAAATAAAAAAACTTTAGCCTCCTATGGCCTTTGAAGCAACTAAATGCCACACAGAATTTTTTAATAATTATTTACATTTAACTTGTATTTATTGAAATAGGAGAAAAGAGGAAGGAAATGCACCTGTATTTATTTGTCTCATGATTTCCTGATGATTTAGTCAGACCTGCTGTCAATTAGTCACCAGTTTTGCTGTCAAAGAGAATGCTTTTCTCCTCAGTTTCACTGGGTTAAGTGCATATTTTGATTGCCTGTTGGAAATTCCTTGCTTAAGCTGTGCGCTGGGGGGACAACAAATCTGCAGTCAAAGAGAATAAAACTCCTAAGGACTCAGTTCTCTTCCATCCTGTACTAAATCTGGCCTTTCACAGCTGTGCTAAGCAGATGTAAAACTCACAACAGGAGTGAGCATCCACTTTGCAGTCACGTAAGTGACCCCACAGGGTGCCAGGCTCAAGGAGCTGAGCCTTTGTAGTGGAGAATCTACCAATAATGGAAGAAAATGGGCTTTCAGCATTCATGTATTTAAAGTAGCTCTGTGTGTAAATGTGTGCATAAACAGAGAGAAAACAAGAATTTCAGACCGTGTTTCACCCTTCAAAGCTATGCCATCTGAGTCATCAGGAAACTTGTTACAAACATCATGACACAAATGTTAACATGCCTCTGAAGAGATGTTGTTTTCTATTTCCAGCAATTGGAAGAGGATTCAACTGTAATGGTCAGATGGGAGGTAATCAAGAGAATCAATGTTGCCTGGGGTGCCTTTTATCCCAAACCAAAGCAGACATCTCAGGTAGCTAGGATGAATCATGCCTAATCATTAGTTATGTAAAGACATTAGATACATAAAATTAGGATGAATTTTACCATTGAGCTTTCTATCTGAGCAAGAAAGCTTCATAATCTCTGAAGAAAAGAAAATATCCTCTGGGATTTGCTATTTTTGTCCTACCAAAAGCAAACATTATTTGGTTTGGCTCTTACACATAGATTAGAATACAGAATAACCCCTGAAGTCAGTAAAAGGGATTTCTGTGGGCATTGGTAAGTTTGAATCAAGCTTGAAAAAATCAGATCGTTACACCAAATACCTACTTGAGATAGGAACAATGTCACACTTTTAACTTTGGTCTTCTACCCCCCAGATTTGCTGTTTGCCACCAACAACAAAGCCCCCACCAGTCTGCCTTGCCCCTTTTCCCACCTGCATTTGATCTTCAGCTACTGCTGGACTTTCTCAGCTGTCTGGGCAGAGCTGTCTGTGAAGCTATGATGGACCAAGCTCACTTTCACAGGAACACATTGGACTGTTTTTCTAAAACCTGTTTAAGTTCCCTGAAAATGTGTGCACAAACATGTCAGGGCCATTTGGCAGGGAGCGCAGAAAGGGACAGGTGCACCTTGGGGAGGTGACATTGCCAGTGCTTCACCCCAGATAAAGCATGAGGGTTTTGATCATGCAGTGGGAGTCTCACGTTTAATGGCCTGATCACCCCTGAGCTCTCACCCTTCTCCGAGAGCTTTTTGGTACTGTAAAAGAGAGATTTTGTTCCAAGAACCATATAATGAAAAAAAAATCTATGGTACTCCATTGTAATGTGAATCACTTGATCCAATATTTAGCAACTTAAACAGGTGCCAAGCAGTAGAGTTATTTGGGCATTTTCCAGAAACATAGTTTATCATTGGAAAATGCCTCTTTGTTGAAACGGAGACTTCTCTTGGGAATATGCCAGTTTTGATGAAATTTTCATAAGAAAGGTTTCCGTGGTAGGATAGGATTTCTGGTCAAAATGCCAAAGAGAAAGAGAGATGTTTTTGCTCCTCTAGGAAAGTCAATAAGTTATTGTTAGGGCACCTGGTGAGGTCAGAACATCCAGCCCCAAATCCATTCCCAGAGCACATCTTTGGACCTGGCTGCCCAGTTATCTGCTTGAGTACCTGAGCAGTCCATTTGCTGTTCTCAGCTGACTGTTTCAGCATCCTCTGTAAGAGCTGTTCTGCATTCCCAGAATAACTATTGGTGTAGGAATATGAACCCTAGTCCAAACAAGGCTTGAGACTCAGCCAAGCTCCTTCTCCTTTCCTGGCCAAATATTATTTATTCATTAGGAATGTAGTCATTGGAATGAGTAGCTATTCCTCACTTAGCTTAGTATGTGCACCCAAGTCTCAATAGTTGTGGTTGTGCAGCACTAAAACTTGTGTATGTGTCCATGTTTACAGCCATGTCTGGCTTGCCTTCCCCCACACAGCAGCCTGGTGGGAGCTCTGCAGCTTGCATGTTGATTAAAAAGTGCTGAGCAGCAACCTGGGAGCCCAAAAGGTTCCACATGTCTGTGGTGGGCACATCCCAGCTGCACCTAAATCCAGTGGAGGAGCCTGGTGAAGGTCCGGTGGTGGGTCTGGTCTGAGACGCAGACTAAGGGCCACCACAATAAAGACAGCAAATGCAGAGACTGACCTCAACAGGAGTTAAAGACATGGAGCACAGCGGAAGATATCTGCTGTGGTTCTGTGGATCCACATACTTAAATGAATTAGTTGAAGTTAGGGGTATTCTTATTTCTTTTAATTCAGTGAGGGGTGCTAGATATCAGTTTTTGAGTTTGGCATGTCTCTGATATCTCCAGCTGAGTGAACTTCTGATTTTTTTGCTGGTAAATTTCCACATCTTTACATTCTTAATGTCATCTGAACAGAAAAAGACCACAGATATCTTTTTTTTTTTTTTTAACCAAGAACCATTTCATTATACCCAGAGCTCCTGAAAGAATCACATTGTGGGTAGTAATCAGTGAGAATTTTTTTTAAGTTTTCTCCATGGAGTAAACATTATTTGCAAGTACTTCATCCATCAGAGTTCTCTGAGACATCGTAGTGAACAACAGCATAAACAGAATGTTTTTACCATGATCCCAGCAGGCTTTTTTCTTATCTACAGACTCAGTGCTTTGGATTATGTAGGAAAGGGTACATAGGAAGCTTACAATATCTGAAACTTAATTTCATTTCTCACTGCCTCGTGTTCAACTGAGGCAGAAAAAGTATATTTATATACTCAGCCAAGAGGACAGTTCTAACTGCTTCTGAGTCAGAAAGAGTAGGTTTAACAGGCAAGGAAGGGGAAGTGCGAAGACTGGAACAGTTGTTTTGCCCGACTGATTTCCAGTTCCACCACTTGCCGTGCCCCAGTCACGAGATGACAGTGATACAGAAGCTGAACAGTGTCTGCCTCTGCCCCACCGCAGCCTTGGGGTTTGCTGGGACAGAATGGAGGTTGTGGGAACTGATTAAATGGGAGTGAGGGATTGAAAACAACCAAAGGGAAAGTCTTTGCCTGCCAGATTCCCATCATGGCCCTGTAGGTAAAGGCAAACCAAGTGGTTATTGCCATTCTCATCTCTCACAGTGCCACTGGTATTTTGGTTTTTCCTTAAAGGGTGAATTTGAGGCTCCATACATGGCACAAGTTGCAGTAGGCTGGCACCCAGCAGCTTTGAAATCTCCAGTTCACACCCCCTCGCCCCTTACAGACCCAGGCAAATATGCTTTTCCTTCTAATGCAACAACAGGGTCTTCAGGAGAGTAGTAGATTATTGATTTTTTTCCCATTGGTAAATGTAATGGAGGACAGACAGATGGAGCATTGAAGTAAAATTGTCTAAACAAACAGCTGATAAAGAAGATTTATCTAGCAAGCAGCTCACTTTAAGGCATTAGTTGGGGCAATCTGTGGAGTGTAAGGTGAACATCTATCCTCAGTATGCCATCAATTTCAAGTCAGCCTGTACTGAAATAAAAATTGACTGCAATTCCATCACGATGAGGAATGTCACCTACAGTATAAGCATCCTAAATATTTATGTGTTTGATACTTATTGTATAGTCCCATGCTTTATTACATTTACATACACTTGCAAAGATTTAAGAAAATATATACATAAAATTTTTAAAAAATTATTATTAAAATCCCAGTCCTAAAGCAATCTGGACATTTTTTGCTTCTTTTAGTCATTTTAAAGGGAGCACGACAAGAAAAGGACCAGGCCTCTATTGCATAGCTTACAGAAAAAGTCTTGACAACAATCAAAAGGTGTAAGACAATATCTTAACAAAACATGTGATGAAATCCAATCCTGATTAACAAAGCACCTAAGGACAGGCCTAAGTTTCATTTTAACAGCAAAAAGTTAAGCATGTCCTCGAGCCCCTCACTGGCCCAGGGGCTGAGCCAGGTCAAGGGGCTGAAGGCACCATTAGCTGCCACATCATGCCTGACCCACGTGTCACTCTGCCATCTGGCTTGGTCTCAAAATGCAAGCAAAAGCATTTTCATCTCTCCCCAGCAGACTGCAGCCACACCTGGAGTCCCAGGATCCCACCTGGGAATATGAGAGCTCAGTGGAAGGACAGCAGCCCAGATTATTGTCACAAGGCAGTGCCAAACATCCACACACTGCTTTTCTTCAGAAAACTGAGTGTTTCTCCTTGTCTTTTCCAAGAAGTCATAACAAAAAGAAAAAGTTGTTTATTTAGATGAGTTTGTTGACATGTAACTAAGTGTTTGGAATTGAGGCAATACAGAATTTAAATTGTGGCAAATCACTTTGCACATTGGAGTAGAACTCAAAGTTCATTGCAGATATTTCAGATATAGTAAAACATAGATTCTAACTTAGGCCTAAATCAACTGCTTATCTCAAATCATAAAAGGGTTTAAAACATGTATAGATGAGAGGTCAGCAGTAAATTTTTATTTATTTATGAGCCTCTGTCTCTACTAATTGCTACGTTTGGAAGTATAACAGAAAATGAAACACGATCCTTTTTTATCTGACTTCCTACTTGAACATAGAAAGATCTGATGAAATAATTAATTGCTGCAAAGATTGTAAAACTAAATGCCTGGCTATAATTTTGCAGGTAGGAAAATAAATCAGGATTAATTCCATTGATTTCAAACATGGCTATAAAATTTACATGGGTAGCATCAGCACCAGACTTTATATGCAGTACATTCAATTTCTATGTACATTTAAGCTTTGAGGAACTTTGATCTTCAGAGCAGTTTATCTGCCTGAACATACAAATTTCTCCAGAGACCCCAGCAGCAATTTCAAACTCCACAGCACTGAGCTATGGAAAAGTTTGTAAATACCACTAAGTTTTTAAGTTCTCAGTGGTTCAAGTATTTGGTGCAGATTGCATCAAAATGAGTCAATCAGTCTCCTGGGAAAATAGACAAAGTTTTTAGGCAGGAATGAAGTAAATACATATAAGGTAAAGGTATATATATTTTTATATATATATATATATATATATATATATATATATATATGTACCTATATAGATATGTATATACCTACATATATGTGTGTGTGTGTCTATATCTATATTTATATCTATCTATATCTATATCTATATCTATATCTATATCTATATCTATATCTATATCTATATCTATCTATATCTATATCTAATCTATCTCTATCTCTATCTCTATCTCTATCTCTATCTCTATATCTATATCTATATCTATATCTATATCTATATCTATCTATATCTATATCTAATCTATATCTATATATAATATTTTGGCTAGTTTACATTAGCCCTAAGGTCCAGATTTTTTTTTTTTGTTGTTTTTCCCCTCCTACCACAGAAATTATAAAAAGAATTAAACCCTCTAATTTTCCATACTCCTTCCTCAAAAGTGCCTAATCTCATTTAGCTAAAACTTCCTGGAGCAAAAGCATGCTTTTCCCAGGAGGCCATGCACCAGAGAGCAGAGCAGGAATGGAGGAGTTCAAGGATTCAAGGAAATAGCTCTAAGTCAAGCTTGTAATGCAGAGTGAGCTTTAGCCAGACCTGATGAGTTCTGCTGCTTTTTTTTCAGGGTTGAAAAATAATTGTCATTTCATCAAAATGTAAACTTAACAAGGAAGCCTCCTGACATTTTTCTGGAAAGACTTTGGGACATTTATGTGGGCAAAAGTGGAACAAAAGCAGTTACTGTGTTGCTCTGAAGCCTTATATCTGGGGTAATGGTTTGGAATAAATGTGATAACCAGTAGGTTCTGTCCTTCTTAACTTACGGAATAAAACCAAACCTTGTTTCCCCATCATTTGCCTGCCTTGTTTAATTCACTTGTGAACTTTATAAAATAAAAACCTTGTCTATCCTTGCGCATGGGGCAAAAGAGGAGCCAGGTTTGTACTGGGGCTTCTGACGTGTTATTTTATAAACAATCACCTCCTTTTTTATTTCTGGCTGTTGCCAGCCATCTCTCTGGTCACTTTGTGCATGATGAGCTCGATGCAGAGACTCTGAGTCTCACTGTGGGAGCCACACTGGCAACTGATGGAGCAGAGATTGGAAACATCCCCCAAGCAGAGAGAGCTGCAGGTGCCAATTCATCACAAGGACTCGCCACAAGGAAAGACTAAGGGTGTGACTTCTCTCTTTCAAGGGTAGAGATGAGGATTGGAGTTGGCCCTAAGGAATTTGCTCTTCTTAAGATGCTCTGAGCAAGTAATATTAAGCAGGGCGTTGGCTATGCTAGGGTTACCATGGTAGTCCCTAGGTGTTTGAATGCCTAAATCCCAGCCTGTTCCTGATCTTCTCTGTCCAGACACGGACTCTAGCATCTTTTATTGCAGAAAAATCTTATGCAGTGTTTTCTGTTGACCTCCAAGCAGCCCATGCCAGGCTGAAAATCTTTCCCTGAGAATACTTTGGCAGGTAACTGCCTTTGGCCTTGCGTGCAGCAGGGCAGACATTGGCAGAGGGGATCTGGGGACAGGTGCTGTTAGCCTTGGATTCACAACTTACATCTGCTGCAGCTTTTAAAACTTGCCTTGCATCTACTCCCCAGCCTTCAGCTCCTTTGGTGACTTCAGCTCCAAATTTAACGAGTTTCTACAATCTGACTATAGTGAACCTGGGGGTTTTGACTCAACACAAACTTGCAGAATGTGACACAGACAGTTAAGCGCAGCCAAGTAGGATTTGGGTTTGTTTTCTCTCCTAAAAAGAAGCTGTAATCCATTCAAAGAATTACCAAGGTATTTTGGAATCAAGCTAACTCATTTCTGAAGTTCACACTGAGGTAATGTGTTATTAACCTCAATTGTTCTGTTTTAATCTTCTCTGTGCATGGGAACGAAGTTGGGTTTTGGCTTGAAAAAATAATCATCTACCATGCTGACAAAACTCAGAAGTGAATGAAACTGTGTGAAGGAGAGGACAGGAAAGGGCATGAGGTTCTATATTCTGCTGAGGCAAAAAAGAGAAGGATGAACACTATTTTCCAGACCATTTAATACCGCAGGCTCATATAGCATGGGTTTACTCAAGTGAGGGAAGGTTGCATCTCTTACCAAGACATGCTGATCACTTCCACCTGTGGTGCTGAGTGGTTAACCCGCCCTGGGGTGCTTCCAGTTTGGGAAGCAGAGGCAGCCCAGAGGGAGAGGAGGCTGCTCAGCTCCACGCTCTTTCGGAGATTAACGTAACAGGATGCCTCCAGCTCTTCGCAGATGCTATCCTCTAATCCCTGCTTTATTCAAAGGACCAGGGACCATGACAAACTACTAGTGACTGTGGCTAAAGAAGTTCTCCAGAAGCCACCATTTGGCACTTTTCAGAGGTAGCTATAATCCAGGTTTACTGGCCAATTCCTTCTGAGCTGATTTTTTGCTATGTAAAACGATTCTGCCTGCTCTGCTGCACTGATAAGGTAAACAGGATAGAAGTAAACGGGACACAGAAAACAAGTGGGAAATGCCAGTTGGCACTGAGAGAAGTGAGGTGCTTAGTGTGGAAATGCTGGTGTTTCCTGGCATTTAGGATGCCCCAGGTCAGGCTAGAGCATCTCAAAAACCTTCACATCTAGGAAATATGGATTATTATTTTGCAATATCTTAGCAAACAAACAACAGCAAAAAAATAGTTGTTTGCTTCTTCCAAATATATCAGAGCAAGTGTCACAATCTGAAAGTACTTTCACCAGTTCACCACGCCTCCCCACAGCAGGAAGGAAAGGGTGGGCAGGGCAGATGTCAACAGGAAAACATCTGTCTCAACACCTGGCAGAGCTACAAGGTAAGGATGTGGGTGGCAGCATCTTCCTGAAGGGGGCCTTAGGTCTCAAAAGCCTGGAAAACAGTTCTCACGACTGTGCAAGAGTGGTTTGAAAACAACAGTGCAACATGTTCCATGTAGAGTGTCCATATAGTGGCTTGTATTTCTTTTCTCTGTCCTTCTGGCGAGGGGATCCAGATGCTGATTTCACTGAAGTCAGCAGATTTCACACTCATTTTTCTGTTTCCTGTGAAGTGGTTTCTGCCTTTGTCTTTCTCTCTCCTTAATTAATTCTGCATCATCCAACTGCCCCTTTTGGCATTCCTGATTTTTAATGTTCTTAGATTTATATGGTTTTCAATTATAATCCTTAAAACTGAAGTGTATAGCTATCTATTTAATCCAGTTTTCTGCCTTCCTTCCTTTTCATCTGTGTAATATGATTCTCTCCCATCTTTTTTTCTGCAGGCTGCCAATGCCAAAACAAAGCTAGTCCTATTACTCCAGTCATACATTTTTAATGAATTTTTATTTCATGCTCGCATTTCCTTTTTTTTCCAATAGATTTCTATCTTTCTTTCATGTATCATTTTTAATAGAGCTTTCTCACAGGTCTCCCTGCTGAGACTCTTGAACAGTAAGTCTCACAGAAATAGGAAGACTCACATCAGCCAGAGAGAGACGAGCTGGATGCAGTGCACAAATCTGCTGGTGCCACTGGGGCTGTTGGGAGCCCAAGGGCTCAGTGCTGCATTCCCTCTAGGGAATGGCTGTCCAGCCACCTCCTGCAGGATTTTTCCAAGCAGAATTACATGGACTATAACCTTGTCCACTTTTCTGCCTCTGTTGGGTGTGGTTACTTCAAGAACATGTTTTGCGTGCTGCCCTTATACCTTCCATTCAGACCTAGTTTATGTCCATTTCGTATTTCGTATTTGAATCTCTGGGTCCTTGGTTTACCCTTTCCCAAGAAGTCTGCAAGCACATTCATCTTCAAAGTCCTTGGGAGGAGTCACTTCTCCACTATGATTCTGTGACCTTTCGATTCCATACTTGACTGCAATCAAGGAAGTGCAAAGTCTTTGGGTTCTGGATATTTCTGCATTTCAGACAAAATAAGTATCAGTCCTTTTGGATGAAAGGAAGACTTCACTTTTCTCTGCCAAAGAAAAACCTGATAAAAAAGTCTGTTCTTTTTCTTCTCTCCTTGCCACTTTTGAACTGAAATAACCCATTACACAGAGCTGAAATAAATTGGTCAGAAAACTTCAAACATATCACCTTCATCAGGACCTTTCTTGAGCAGCTAAGCCCAAAACCACTGCTATGACACTCCATTTCATTACTCCAGCACAGTACTATCAAATCTAATTTTGGGGGCCCTCCATGGACCATAGTTAACTTATATCAAATACCATATCCTTGTCATCAAAGCCATTCTGTCTTTAGAGCCTATTGAGATGGAAGGACTTGTCCAAGAATTCACATTGAATGGGCTGGGATTCCCATCCATGGCTTCATGTTTCATCCCTATCAGATATGATATTCAAAATATTGTCATTGTGTGCAGCTGCTTTGCCTTAGAAGGCATTTGAAATGACTGGATGATGTCTAACAAGAAAAGAGAAAAGGCTTAGGGATTTTCTGCAATGCTATACAAGAAAAGACAGACTCTTCAAATATACAAATATGGGTTTTTCTATGTACATTATTTCACACCAGGTATTTAACTTATAATTTCTTAACTTCAAGTTTAAGCTACCAAGGCTATCTTCTTGAAGTACAACTATAAAAAATCAAATGTCAGTAAATACATTTTATGTGCACAACCTGTTTCCTGAAAGTCAGGCAAAAATATTAGAAGAACATTCTCACAGTGGTTTTAATTTTTTTTTTAAAGAAAACTAAATCTTCTGGAAAATTCTGCAAGAACATTGTAAATCTGGCTGTTTTGTTGGCTTCCTCTTACAAATTCCACAGCGATAGGGAAGACTTTGTACACAATAGCAGCTGATATTTGAATAGCTTGAAAGAGGTTTTGCTGTTAGCATCTCAGCCTCAAACACCCGACAGTATTTCCATTTCCCCCAAAAAAATGTTAAGAAGGAAAATAATTCTGAATTGAGTTGTCTGGAATTATTTTTGGCCTGAACTTGAATCACCTTTGGCATTAAACATGCCTTTCATTTTGGCACTTGAACTTTGCTCAAGGAGATGGGGAAGAGCACAGGCACAGTGCCATGTTTCAGAACAAAATACCCATTTTACGTTACATTCCCACTGCCTGTATCTAATTGCATGTGAATATCTGACAGGAAATGGAACAGGATACTCAGCATTCAATGCTTTTAGGAAACAGATAATCAGTAAATTGGTCTTTGCTATAGTTAAAGGAACAATTGTTTTACTGGACTGACCAAAACCAAATTACACTGGGGATTCCAAAGAATACTGACAGTCTGTACTCTACTGGGTGAAAATAGGATGATTCTCCTACTTTTTTTTTTTTTTTTCAGTTTTTGCTGCATTTCTTTTTCTAGTCTGATGTTCTCTCCTTGTAGGTACATGGCTGGTAGGAGAAAATAATTTAACTTCAAATGTTGTTAAGATAATTAGCTGTCACATACAGGTTTTGCTTATTCCCCAGCCAGGATAATGTCATTTTTAACAAATTTTCATGGCTGGCTGTACTTTACAGAAATGCGCTGTTTTCCTAATGATCATTTTCCGGCCTTTGAGATAGAAAATGGCTTTGCACTTTTTGAGCATTTTGAGATCTATTTATATACTGGTAATCAAGTGGTTCAAACACATGGGAAACCTTTTTCCTTTTTTCCCCCATACTTCCCTGATAAACAAATGAAGGGAAAGTAAGCTTTTGAAAAAGATTTCCAAGCAGACACTTGTACCCGCCACCTAATGGTAACAGTAAACTATTTTCCTATAAAACTCTCCTCTAATCAACTTTCTTCTAGACCATTCCAGGGTGGTTGCTGGCCCCACATTTGAGAATAACTGTCTTTTTCATATAAACATTTTCAACCATTGCTCAGCTTGATGGGATCTAAAAAGTTGTGGTTCGTGGTTGGGTCCTCATAGGCCCATGACTGACTGACTTGATCTTTCCTTTCTCGTTTCACTAGAGGTCATATCCCTACCTAGTTCAATAAATTGCATAATTCACCAAAGATTTTTTTTTTCCCCTTGTCTTTGCACATCAGCTGGGGGGTAACTTTTCTTGTATTTGTTACACAACACTATCTGCAAGTGGTGCAGATATCATTGGAGTGGATTTGGTTTGTGTACCCAGCATGGACCCAACCTAGGAAATGTAATGCTGTTTTCTCTGAGAGCCATCAGAACTTGTCATCTTGCCCAGTGTGGTTTTGTTAGTGTTAACGACATTAAAATATCAAACACCTATTAAGGAGCAAAACTCTAATTGAATTATACAACTCAGTAGGTAAAATTAAATGAGCCCAGGGGACAATTTCAGTAGCTTCTGCAGTTCTAAATAATTTCCCTTATAATAAGAAAAGGAAACCATGAGGAAAAAAGTATGAATGTCTAAAAAATATATATGAATTTAAGTAAGGCTTGTGGGCAGCAAGATTATATTTTACTTTGTACATTCTTGCATGAGAGAACTAAAATATTTACATTAGAAAGTAGAGGTGCAATTTAGATTAAACCATCTGAAGACTGATATTCCAGATGACAATGAATTTAATGGCACTTTATAGCTGTCAGCATCTGTAACAGTGGCATAGTGAAGGACTTCATTAAACTTTACAATGCCCTGCCAGGTATTGCTATTAGAGACCACTAAAAGGAAGGTGACTTGCCCAAGGTAGCACTACATTGAGCTCATAACCCATAAAGAAGTCTGAGTTTTATTCCCATAAACCCTGAATTGTGGCAGCCTGGTCCCTCACCAGGGGCTCTGGCAGTGCTGGCAGGGCTGCACATCCCGGTGTCTATGGGGGCTGACACCTGCAACCAGACCTTGCTGCTGTTTCTGTCTTCAGCCAACTTGGTGTGTTTGCTTCGTAAACACCATCTCAGCTGGAGATGAGCTCATGTTTGCAGATTTTGCATGGACAACATCAAGTTCAGCAGTCCTCGTCTGATGGATGACTCTGTGGCAGCTCAGAGACAGTGCTGCTGCGCTGAGTGAGAACATTGGCTTTTTCTAGTAGGAGCAGCCAACACGAGCAGCTCTGAAAAATGACACAGATGTCCATTTGTTTTTTAAAGATACATTAATCTTCCAGAAAAGTGTTTCTGAAGTTGTATTTGGACTTGCCTTTCGCTAATGTCCCATATTGTTAATTGATTTTTCTGACCTTCCCAGCCCGTATGAAAACAGGGCGGCTGGGGCTGCTGAGGGAAAGCACTGTTTGCTACCACAAGAGCCACATGGCCAGCAGCCAGCAGCACAATTACACCACGTGCCTGGAATGATAATTGAGCTATTGTTCCCCTCTTTACTTTTAACCTTGTTATTAGCATTGATGCAGCCTCGCCATGACAGATTGACAGACAAGATGGGCCACAAAGACTTATTATGATGACACTACCCAGAATGTCCTCCGAAGGCACCACAGTGAGAGTCCACTTGGGTGTAAACAAGGAGGAAATAAGATAAATAGTTCTTGTTAATAATTATTAATGTTGCTACTGCTGCTGTTACTGGAGCTACTTCTATTACTGTTATTACTTGCTGAATTCAGGAAGGATCTGGGAGGTGCTAGAAATGATAGATTCTACTAAGCAGAGAGCAGGATGGACAAGAACATCATGTCCCAGGAGGAAGATCTACCATTTTTCATTCCTTCCATCCCCTTTGTACAGCTTTTACAGCCTCTCTCATGGCTCTGTTCCAGATTTTGGCCTTCTTTCATCCCCATTTGTCTGTAGCCTGACCTCCACCCGTCATCACAGGGGCTGCAGAGCTCCCGGGGAGCCTGAGGACAGTTTCAGAAGTTGGATGTGCAACAAGGAATGAAGTCCTGAGCTGAAAAATTAAATCAGAAGTGGGCTACCAGTAAAGTATTTGGCAGGAACTTTCCCTGGGAATTAGACCTTTTGGAGATCTGTGATGTTCAAGTCCGTATAGCACACAATCAGAGGCAGTCCCTTTCCTCAGAAAAAATTTACAGGCTAAGTTCCAGAGGGGAGACCAAAGAATGGGAGATACATGCTGGGAAATAATAAAGAAGGGCACAAAATGAGAGTCTTTCAGGGAGAGAAAACTTTGCTTTAAGGTTAGAAATGAGGCAGAGGGGGTAAACAGTTGTAAGAGTACGAAGCATTTAGTATAGATCTAGACCGAAATAGGACTTCACATTTTAGTATTCCTAATTCTCAGAGCATGTTTTTTCTTGGGTTTTTTGGTTTTAGTTTGGTTAGTTGTTTGTTTTTTTGGGGGCAGAATTATTTTTTTGGGGTAGGGCTTTTTGGTTTTTGTGTGTCTGCTCTTTGGGTTTTGGGTTTGTTTTCTTTTTTTGTGTAGAAGCCTCAAATCTGTTCCTTTTTAAATTTTGCTTCTGTATAGGCAGGATATTTTGTCTTTTAGGTAATGAGATTTTTTTTCCAGTAAATTCCCAAGATTTTCTCTATCTTTAGGCTTAACAAGTACAAAAACTACTTCTACATTAACATTTTTATTCTCATTGCTGGATCCTTTTATCAATATTTTACATGTTTTATGCACATCTCATGGGTATCAGGCTGGTAATTTTTAGGCCCAGATTTGCCATAAGAATTCAGTCCAAATTTAATAATAAAATAACTTAATAACAATACACACAGCACCAGCTGAAAAAAAAACCTCTGAGGCAACATGAGTCATAACAATATAACGATCCATTACTTGCTGTCTTTTGCTTTTTTCCCATCCTGCCTTCCACAATTAAATACTAATGGTCATTAAGAGATTCTCTGGGGCTTTTTCACAATGTAGTTTTTCTCAAAAGCGCTTACAATTGTTTGTGCACTTTTGTTCAAAACATACAAATAAGCTGCACCATCCAATGTTTCAAGAGTAGAATTTTACTGCCAGTTGGAACAAGTTTGAAGTGCCCTTTACCAATTACAGCTTGAGAGAAGCCAGGGAAGAGATTTTTATAGATATGCACTGCACTGTAGGGGAGGATGCAGACACAAACTTCACGGGGGCTGTGCAGCATCACTGCCTCTCCTGTCTGACTGAGCACTGCACTTATCTCTCCTGATGGAAAGATTATATCCCATTAAACCTCCACGTTTTCTTCTTTTTATTCCCCCTCCACCAGGAATTTATCCTGCACCAGGTTAAGGACCAAAACACGTGGTTCACATGTGGGGCACTGGTTTTGCAGTGGGACTCGGAACAGCTCCTACAAGGACATTTTCTCCCAGGGACATCCTGACTCCTTCTCTCTTTGTCTCGGCTCTGCTCAGCTTCAGAAGCTGTAAATTTCCACCCACAAGTGAGACAGGAGCTGAGTAAGGATAGCTGATTTGGCCACTCCTATTGGAAAAAAGAAAGGGGAAAACAATATTGAAACCACATACAATAAATAAAATGCCAGTGCCAATTAATAAGGGAGAACTAATAGTTTTCAGTTGTCCACGTAGGGCAGCACTGTTTTACTGAAGATTTTTTCTTCTTTAAATAATCAAAATCAGTCTTGATATTTCTGGATGGGATGCAAAGGAAAATTCATGGGTTTAAATACAGAGTAAAAGAGGAAATTCAACATTCTTATGGACTCAGTCTGGCATAACACACATAACTCAGCTCAGCATGAGCACAAGAGTTCAAGTTCAGACCAACACTCTGTGCTTTGCTCATCACTGTTTCTCTCTCAGAGCCACAGGCTGCCATCTCTCCTGCATGACTGCCGATGTTTTATGCCTCTCACATTATTGCATTTTTTTCTTAAAGACCCTGCTCCTGAAAACATCCATTACACAAGAATCTCAGCTTTTATTGATGAAAATGAAGCTTCCAGACCTCACTGCTGCAGGACAAGGCTCGGAAAACATGAACGTTAAGTCAAATATAAAAGCTTCAGAAACCAGATGGAAACTCAGAAGCATACAACCACCTCTCCGTCTTTTTTTTTTTTTTACTTTTTTTAAGCACCCCCTTGCTTTTAAAACTGTCACGCAATTGTTCTGACACCTGATTCACGATTTCTGTGAGCCCAAGGTTGGCAGTCTGGCCTCCCAAGATAGGAGGGTTGGCCAGTGAAAAGCCCAACAGTTCTGAGTGAGAGGCAAAATGAACAAGGCGTCACCCTGAGCTGTGCAGAGCATCAATCCATAGGGGTGACTCCCTCCACACTTTGAGACCAATTGTCAGGCTGTGTCTGCTCACGGCTCCAGGCTGCCTTCTCCTCAATTGTCCAATTGCAGGAGCTGGGCAGGAAGATGTAAATATTTAACAAATGTGCCTGAGTTGGGAACCGAAGCTATGCAATCATTAAAGAAAAGGCAGAGTTCTCTTCAGGATGTAAATCCAAGGACTGTCTGGAGATATTTCCATTGTCTGCTGAGGAAACCTTCTGATGACCATGACCCTAATCTAGGCATATTAATAAAATGCATCAAATGGGGTGAATCCAGGCTGAATCCTTATGTCTTCAACAGCTCCCTCTTCCAAAAAAGATCTTTACTGCAATCATGAAGTGATTGGGCAACTAAGAGAAACTCTAAGTGTCTTCATGAGCCTGCTCACAGGAGAGTGTGGATAATCCATTACCATTCATAAGTATTTCATTTTTTGATGTCATATGGATTAAAATTCATATCTTACACCTGCAGGAGATTTTGGTGTTATGCAAAAACAAAAGTCAATAGATTCCTCCAGGTGTACTTTGACAAATGCATGGGGAAATTTATATACAGGGCTTCATACAGAGGTGCCTTTAAAAAAAGTCTCTTTATTTAGGTATTTCAAGCCATACGCTGTGGTGGTGGTTTGAGGTGAGCACCCCTCACAGCAAGAAGAAGGGTCTTTGACTCAGAGTGCACTCAGATGGCCGGAATATACTGTCTGCTGCTCTCCATGGAAATCTCCAAGAGATCTCCTTCTGCACAAACTCCTCTCGGAGCTGCTGAGTCAGCTGGGTTCAGCACTGGTTCCTTCCACAGAGGCTGAGCCCTGGGCAGCAGATGCAGGGCTTGACCAAACCATAATCTCCAGTTTCACCCCAGATATTTATGGTTCCAAAGACTGGAAACAGAAACCACACATCCCTCCATGCCCAAGTGTCAGGGAGGAGAAGGTGTGGGAGTTGAGAAAAAAGGAGGTTGCAGAAGCCATGGGGATGATTAGGAGGAGGAGAGTGGTGTGATCACAGGCAGAGGGAAATGCAGGGATGTAAACAAACAAAACCCAAGAGGCTGAGCAGAACCAAAAGGCTTCCCAAAGCCTGAAGTTTGGAAATACCAGAGCTAAAGTTGCTAAGGCAACCATAATTGGTCCCACTGTGTATAAGCTTTAATTAGATAACCACAAACTATTTTTTCCACAGGGCCTAAACATCATTTCCTGTGCTGGGGTTGGGTGTGGTGCTGGGCACAAAGGCTGATGCTCCAGCAGCCCCACTCATAGTCAGGGGACAGCTGCAGGGACAACAGAACAGAGCTCGGCAAGCAGCAGCAAAGATGCTTTCACGGGTGTGGAAAGCACAGCCACAGATCCAGAGAAACAGAGCTTGTCCCTTGCCCTCTGACATCATGTAGGAAATCACTGATTCTTCTATTTTCACAGCTGATCATTAATTGGGGATTTCTTTGGACATGTGTCTTAATGAAAGTGTTTAAGGTCAGGTTGTTTGGGGGCCTGAGCAACCTGATCGATGGGGTGGCATCCCTGTCCGTGGCAGGAGGGTTTGAACTGGATGGTCTTAAAGGTTTCTTCCAACCCAGACCATTCTGTGATACCATGACTGACACTCACAGGAAGGACCATCCCCACTGAAGCCAGCAGGTACTTCATGGAGCAACCTGACACACGAGGCTGATCCTCCCCAAGCACTCTGCTCCATGTCACAGCAGCCCTTGGACTATTAAGTCCTTCTAGTAAACCCTCACAGAGGCACCAGAGGAAAGCAGAATTTTGAAGTCACATAGAAGCTGGATGTGCACGTTCAGTACTGAGGTCACAAACTGCTCAGAGCAGACACACAAGCTGCTGGGGCTTGGCACAGTCAGCACATAGAGATGTGTGAGAAGAGGCTGCACAGCCACCCTCAACATCAACATCTCTGTTCCTTGCGTGAGCACCACCCAGCAGTGTCCACGTTTCTGCAAAGCTGCAGTCATGAATATAACATTAGCACCAGGTACATGGGAGGCTGCATTACACTGCTCCCCACGCTGCTGCTGCTGCACCTAAAGAGCCAAGAGCCACTGGGTGACCTTATGGAGGCCATTATCCTGAGCTCCTCACTTCATATTTTGTCTCTCTTTTTTTTAGATTGGTGGCTTTTAATCCAGAACTTATCCTCACTACCTTTTCACACAATGAAATGTGATTTTAGTCTGTTTTCCAAACAAGAAAACCATCTGAAGTACTCCCAGGTCTTTACTGTGTCACTGCCATAACAATGGTATCAGTACCACCATTCCAATATTTCTGTTCAGCTCCAACACCAAAGGAGCTCTGGATGCACACACAAGCATTTGTGAAGCTGTTTTTGCTGACCCAGAGAGGAGTGTGTTATTTTGGACTCTCCTTTTGAACATTAACACAAACTAAAATGAAGGAGAACCAGAAAGGAAGTAAGTGGCTCACACAGTAAAATTGCTTTCGAGAAGAAATGACTCAGCTGTTTTCTGCTTAAATACAAACACACACACAAAAATATCCCTGCCACATTATGCAGAAATCACCCTTATTTCAGCTGGAAAAATAAAGAGCCACTGAAGCATGATGAAAGCAGCCGGAGCCAGCCAGCTCCTGTACCCAATGCCCCACACTGCCCTCCCCCTCTGCTCTGCTCTTCTGCTCCTCAAATCTGACCAAAAGAAAAGGGTTTTGAAAACCAGAAGGGGAGGGGGATCATTCCTGGCCTGAAATCAGACTTTTGCTGCCAAGTTTCAGCCCAGAAGCAATTTCTTACAGCTGAGTTATAAAACTCTGGGCAGAAAAAGGCTGGGAAACGGAGAAGGGAGGAAGACAGCGGGATTTTTGATGGAAAGGCAGGCATGACCTTCACTTCAGCAATGCTAGTGGGTGATGGCGGAGTCTTCCAGGGGCAGAGAGGTCTTGCTTTAAGGCAAAAAGATGAAACACCATCCGACAACAACAATTTGAGATATTTTATTTCTTCCTTCCTTTTATTATTACTTATTTAATTATTTTTCAGGCCATTCTTGGCAATTTATCTGAGTTGTTTTAAAGTACCTGTCAGTTGAACCACTGAGTTAAATAATCAGATATTGTCATTTTAATGGTGACAATGTTTCTTGAACGGTGTTTTTTGGTCTGTGTTTTACCTTTGGCAAGTATTGAAGACACTCCCAGAAGTTCAACAAGCCCAGGGTCAATAGATATCAATTAGAGTTCATCTGCATAAAAACTGATTCTTGAAAAGAATTTTCTGTGTTTGCAAAAGTTCGCTGTTAAATGGTAAAAAGCTAGACCTGTCTGACTTTAGACCAGTGCCTCAAATACCAGGAATTAATAATTTTGTGACTATTTAAACATGAGACTGTGCTCGTAATTCATTCATTCTGAGGCAAGAATATGTACAGATACTGAAGAAGAAAAATGACCATAGATACAGGGGAGTTGCAAAGTGACTTGCCAAGTATCACACATAGGATATTGGCAAATGGAGGAGGACCTGTGTCTCATCACAGAATCCAGGGCTGTGCACTCTTTATCACTGCTCTGACCTCAGAAGAGTGTTTCCCACCCTTGTTAATTAATGGGTGTACTGTTCATTTGGAAACAAAATGCAAAACATACAAAGAAAAATATTCACAGAAAGTTTGTTGCAACGTTGTCTCAATATTTTTTTCATTTCCAAAAGAATAAAAAATAGATGAAATGTCAAACATCCATTTGTTACTTTTGTTTTGCTCCTGTTTTGCTTGCTTGCATGTTTGAGGGTTTCTGTGTAGGAGGATTTTGGATGGGTGGGAAAAGGGTTTTCAACATTTGTGGAAACGCCTCCAGATACTCTGCAGCAGTCAACCTTGCAAATGGGTTTTGCTCCAGCATGAACTGCCTCTTGTGAGCTTGAGGTTGATCCATGGTGTCCATGCTGATACGCCCTCGACCTGACCTTCAGAAAACACCACAGTACAGGAAAATAAGAATTCTGTCTTTAAGCCATTTACGTCTTTGGTCTTGTGGCTTACACCACTGAGCATAAGTGCATCTGTGGTTTAGGGAGAGGTTTACCAGAGATCAGCCAGCAGAAGTCATTGGACAGTCATCGATGATATCTGCTGTGAGGCAGGATCTGATTGACTCAGAATGGAGATTTCTAGTTACTGATGATCTTGAAATGGTGATAAGTTGGATTGTACTGAGCATAGGACAGGGTTTTGTAATTTGCATCTTATGCTGGGACCTGAGGTACCAGGAGCACCAACAGTAAAGATAAACAGTGTCTTGGGAGGTTGAAAATCTAATTTCTGTTCTGTTTTGACAATACTGTGAAGGGCTTTCAGTGTCCTTGTGTCAATTTGGGGAACTATTTGCAGGAGGGAACTACTCATGCCAGGACTTTGAGGAAGCACCAAAAAGCACCTTTGGGGATTACACCACAGCCTGTGGAAAAGATCAGTTCAGCTGATGCTCAGGAATCATCCTTGTCATCTGCTCACAGTTGCTCATGTCACAGACATGTGAGAGCCACTGACTGAGGGCCTGAGTAAGAAATGTAAAGGAAATGCTCACCTTGCAGAAACTAGGATTACAAGTCATGAAAATATGTCTCCCTCTTCCAGGCTTGACATATTTTTTGTAAAAGACCCTTCAGGGAACTCTGCTGCACAGCAGACACTGGTGTAGCTGATTTCTTTTATATTCTCTAAAAATAGATCGTGGATTTGTATCTTCTGCTCTGTGTCAGAATTAGGAATGGGGCCAAGTCATATCCAATTACCAAAGTTACCACTGCTGCTGGAAAGTATGAAAAAACGAAATCCAAATTTGTCCTTGGATTTCATTTTATTACACAGTTTTGCCAAACCACATCTACATAGTTCGCCATTTGAAAAAAAAATAGGCCTAAAAAATTTGAAGAACTTTCAGAACTGAAGTCCCATTTTTGTATCCCACTTCAGCCAGATCTTCAAATGCAGGGAAGTATGCAACTCCCACTGAAGTCATTTGAAGGCAGTTGGGTTCTGAATGTCTTAGCTATTTAAAAACTGAACTTCAAAGATACTAGATAGTACATCTTATGCGAAGTCAAAAATTTGGCTTGTATGTGACTTGTCCTGTCTGAAACCATTTAACTGGCATCATCCTGCTGTGAACAAGACCGGGGATTTGATATAATATTATGTGTCTCACATTTTTTTCCATTTGAAAACTGAAAATAAAGCCCCTCTGACTGTTTTATTTATAGTGAAGATGCTTAGACTATCTTCTATGCAATTTCATGTTCATATCACAGCTGGTATAAGCTGGTCTCAGTCCTGGACAGACGTTCCAGACTGGACACCTCAGTGAGCTCTAGAGACTTGTATTGTCACTGCTTGTAACTCAGATTCTCCGGGTTTGCTTTTTCTGAGGCTTGCTGCCAGTTTTACATGCGAAATGTCCAAACCAGGGTGCTGGTTTGACTTTGCAGCTCTGTCAGCTCTGTAGAAAGTCAGCAGTTGCATCCTAAACCAAACCCAAAATGTAGTTAAAAGTGAAATGCAATGCAGAAGGCTAACGGAAATGCTTCTGTCTGCTCCTAGATTATTAAATCAAAAATAATTTTTAGGTTATCTGGCCAATTTCCAGCCTTTCCTAAATGGAAAACTCGCTCAGCCCTAACTCCACTCTTTTTAGATGTTTGTCGCCGAGTTGTAATCAACTGAAAAGATGCAGGAGCAGGGACTGTCTGCCAGGAGGCAGGGATTTTATACCCCTCCTACGCATAAAGCTATAAATCATATTCTGCCATCAGATCATTATTTTTCTTCTGTTTCTTATAAACACAGAAGCAGCATTAAATGAAATATGAGCTTTCCAAGGCTGTTGGATCTCCTTGTATGTACTGTAGAAGGCAACATTTGCAGACATATGGCATGCAGGCAACTCTTAGAGAGGCATTTCGAAAACTGAACTTGTACATTTTTGAGTCCAATAATTGTAGGTGGTCTGGGTTGCTAACCCTAAATCACTTCAGTGGTAACCATTTCTCCTAGTCCTACATATCAGTCTGCATGACATTAGGTTTGAGGGGCTTTTATTAAATAGAAATTTCAAATATATTCCCCTGAAATCAACTGTAAAATACTATCTTCTGGATGCATGGCTCTTTTTTTTTTAATTATAATTTCTTATGTGGTTACAACACCCAGGAGTACATGGGTCAAGCCCACACCACTTGCAGTGCTCTGGCGAACAAGCTGGATATATCCTCGTTCCTTCACCAAATTTTATTTCTCCCTGAATTTTGCCTCTCCCTTTGCCACAGAAATATTTTTAAGACAATAAGAAAAATTCTTCAGGACTTCAGTTATTATGAAAGAGGAAGGCCACGGAAGTACCTCAAATACTTTTTTACTTGCATTTATCCCCCTATCTAGAGAGAGAGAAAAAAAAATTGAGGTCCATACCCATATATCCATAGATAGATGCACATACCATATATTTTAGAATTAATTAATTTTATGTGATTTACTATTGAGTTACAGTCTTCTATATGGGAACGGTACTGCATAGGCCTTTTTGGAAACTGTGTAATTCAGGCATGGAAAAGAACAAAGGAACAGCAGCAGTTTTTTGGTGTAGGGATCTGAGTGGGTACAAGCCCAGAGACTCAAAAGGGTGATGTGGATGGTTGTGGCAGGCAAGTGAATGTGAAAAGCTCCATGAAAAGACAAAGAGGCAGAACCTGGCCACGTGGGACCTTGTGTGCGAGGGTGGCAACATCATCCTGACAGCAAGCACATCCAAAAATCCTCCTGTGAACTCTCAGAAGCTTTGCTGCTCGCACGCTCTGCTCCTGGATGCCCCAGGCTCTGCTCCCAGATTCTCCAAGCTCTGCTCCTGGGTGCTCCAAGCTCTGCTCCTGGGTGCTCCAAGCTCTGTTCCCAGATGCTCCAAGCTTTGCTCCTGGGTGCTCCAAGCTCTGCTCCTGGATGCCCCAAGCTCTGTTCCCAGATGCCCCAAGCTCTGCTCCTGGATGCCCCAAGCTCTGCTCCTGGATGCTCCAAGCTCTGTTCCTGGGTGCTCCAAGCTCTGTTCCCAGATGCCCCAAGCTCTGCTCCTGGGTGCTCCAAGCTCTGTTCCCAGATGCTCCAAGCTCTGCTCCTGGATGCTCCAGGCTCTGCTCCTGGATGCCCCAAGCTCTGCTCCCATCTGCTCCAAGCCTGCTGTGAGCAGTGCAAGGGCTGGACCCAAGCACAGAGGCCCCCACTTGCAGGTTTGGGGACGGGGCACCCTAAACCACACCTGTAGCTGCACTTCACATGTACTCAGAGTAATTTCTCATATTTTGGAGAACAGCCTGGGTCTGCTCTGCAGAGCAGGGTGGCCACATTCAAACCACCTGTGAGGAAGGACCCTTGTCCCCGACTGCTGCCCACATCATGCCCAGGGGAGGTTTGAGAGACAGACCATTTGAGCCAAACCATAACTGTGACACAGGCTGGTATTTTCACAGCACAAATGATCAGGCTCTAGTTCCTAGAACTGTTTCCTGACACCATTGAAACTCCTGATATGAATACAGACCTTCACCTTGCCCCAGCTACAGAGGCACACGGTCAGGAGCAGCTCCCCCCAGCCAGAATCCCTCCCTGTGGCTCCCTGCCGCAGTGTGTGGCAGCTGTGACCCATCTACTGTGACACTGCTCCGAGGACATCCTTTGTGCTGAGCGTGCAGCAGGTTTAATCACACTGTGCAACCTTTAACATGATTGCATTCATATTTATTGCTGCGCTGACACAGACAGTGCAGCCACTCTGCTGATGGATACCCTAGAAAACCTCGTGCATTAGCTCAGTTAGAAACATGATTTCCTGCCTCTAAGTGAACTGAGAGATGCTCTAGACACTGATACAAATGCCTTATAATCCAGCTATGGCATACCATTAGGATAATTGTCTTGAGACCAGGTAGGGCCAGATTGATAGTCCCTGTTCCATTTGCCAGCAGCGCAGGTGCAGATGCTATTAAGAAATGCATCCATGCCTTTTTAAAACACTGCTGAGCACTTGCTCCAAGGCTAACCTTCAGCAAGGAGTTCCTTGAGTTAATTATTCACTGTGTCAGTGCAGATAAAATGCCCAAATTAGAATTAATAAAACACTAGAAAGTGAAGGGAATATCTCAGAGAAGGATGCTACACTGACGAGGAGACTGAGATGACCTAATAAGAAAAATTAGTCCCTTTTCTAATTTCTGTTTTAAGACTTTACCACATGTGCTCAAATCCCAAGCACATTACATGCTTTGAAGTACTCATCCAGCTCTGGGTGCCTCTCAAACTAAGATTTTCTCTGGTATAATATTCCTCACTGTTGTCTCTGGCCTTGTTGCTGCTGACAAGACTGATGCATGCATGCACACCCAGTTCCACTCAATTAACACTCACTGTTTGTGCTCGAGTGTTCATAGTGAAACAGCTTTAAGGAGCACTTTGGATAAAGCACAAAATCCTATTAGTTGTTTACATTTCTTTGTTCCCAGCCCACCTCTGCTTTTAGTTGTGTCTGCAGAATTGAAAGTATTTAAAACTAATGAAGTAAAGACCATAAACAGAACTGAATGATCAAATTATCTTCTTCACACTGAACTCTGAGATTTCAAGTGGTGTTTTAAATTCAGAGCTGCAACTGCATTATCTTCTGCTCACTCAATCCTTGATCATGAATTGGAAGCATTCATTATTTATCCACATCTGTCATTCATAAACCTGTTTATTATGAAAGGGATTAGACATTTCCCCCATACAAATCCCATTATTCCATTGGATTTATAGTCGTACCATCCTTCTCCTTTGAAAACGCCGCTCTCTGCTCCTTTAGTAACACTGTACAGTTGCTGCCATTTAGATAAACACAGGATAAATTCCACATTGCAATGACTCTTCACAAAGCAGCTGCACTCAGTCACACTGGCATTCATCTCACCATGCACTGGCACCAAGGAAAGCCGTGGTAAGACCATACACAGTGCAGGAGAAACACCTGAGGGTCCTTCCTTCTTCCACAAAGTGTAGTGGGGAAAATCAGGCCCTCAGACCAGGAGTGTGGAGCTGCCCTGAACAACAGATATACCACAACTGGTGCCCCCTGACACACACTGGGGGCAAGACATGGTTCACAGACTTCAGGGGAATTAAATATTGGTAGGACAGTGATGTGTGTAGCAAGAGTGAACAGATGACAAAGAAACAGCACTGGTAATCAAAACCTTGGCAGTCTTGGGAGCTGTCCTTAGAAAATGAGCTAACAGACAGTTTTTTCAGGCAGCAAAAGCAAGCAGACAACCCATGCCAGGTTTTTCATCTGGTGGGATTTTTATAGGATGTGCCTTTCCAAAGGCAGACCTTTGGAAGGTTAAGTATTAGAGCAAGCATCCTTTTGAAATGCAAACTTTCTGTGCAAATGTCCCCAGAAAGATCATAGGTATGAGACATTATTTATTATTTCTGTTGTTATTGTTGTTAATATTGTTATTGTTATTACTATTGTTGTCATGCTGCTCCTGGACCAAACGGGATGGCAACACATTGAGTAACAGGGAAAGATCTCTTAGCAGAAGTGCAAGGAAATATGGCCATTCTGGCAACAGTCTTGTTTTCCTTCATTCCATTGCCCCAGGATACTGCAGAAAGCTACTAATATATAGCCTGGGTTCAACTACTTCTGGGCACTACTGCAGGCTCTCAAAAGCAGATCTGGTGGTGCTGCTCCCTGCGTTTCCAAGCACACTCCTGGCTACATGTAGAAGCTGGGCTCTGCTTCTCTGTGCAGCCACCACAGCTTTCCCCAGCAAGGCAGCAGATGTCTCCTGGGACCAGAGTCATCTCTGCCATAAGTCATTTGGTTTCTCTGAGCAGCACTGCAGCTACACTCATCCCAGGGGTCTGGACCTTGACTGCTCATCTGCATTGCCATATGCTGCACTGTAATTGTAAGCTGCAAAGCAAAAAACAAATACGCAGCTTAAACAAGCCTGCTCTGTGTGGTGTTATTTCACTCAAGGATTAGGTGAATCAGCTTCCCTGAAGAAGGCAATCTCTCACCATATGCCCACAGAGACCCCCGGGGGGCTGCTGCAGGGCAGGAGGGAGGGGTGTGCTGTAAGGTCTGTGACAGCTCCGTGTCTCCCTCTTGTTAATGCCTGGCTGTAACAAATGGCACTTGGAGAAGCAGATCTATATTTAAACAAGGCCTCGTTGGGTAAATACCTGCAATCCAGCAAGGACTATCCTGGGCTCTCAGGGAAGGAGGCTTGAACCTTCTAAGCACCAGTGTCAAAATTCCCACTGTCATCAGTGAGCCCAGAGCATCACCTTCAGACTCCTCTATTTCAATGCACAAATTCAGAGCTATGAAATTTTAAAAATAGAATGACCTCAGCTCCTGATGTTTGCATCTCTGAGGCAGCACTTATTTACCTAAAGCTCTCCTTTCAGTCAGAGGAGAAGCAATTAGCACAAGGAGTATCACCCACAGAGTCAGGTGTATATATATATATATATATATATATAGATATATAGATATATATATACACACACACACACACACACACATGCATCACTGAGCATCAAGCTGTGACAACTGAAGTACTGGGGCACCAGAAGACAAACAGGCAAACATTGCATTTGGTTTTGAGACAGGAACATGGCAAAAAAAAAATTCCAACCAGACTCAAACTAAAATAAACCCCAAACCTTGCAATCAATGAGGAACAGCAGAAAATATGAAGGAAAAAATATCAATAAATCAGATGGTAAAATTGTAATAAATCTTGAGGAAGAAAAGGTTAACCTGTGTATCTACCATGAAGACAAGTGATACTGAGAGTTTCATAGGCAAAAACTATATCCTTTATAGAACCAGTTAGAATGACGGGCACACAGCCTTCTTTCAGGTTCTGTGAACTTCTGCAGTTGCCTTTCATGGATTTTGCAAGCATACTTCAGATTTTCAGATGTGTGCCAGCTCTTACCCATCTCCCTTCAAGCTGACAGATGATATGGCCTGACTTGAGCTGTGCAAAGATTCAAAGTATTATCTGAGATACAACTGTGATTCTACCACTTTTATAGCTATACAGAGTGAAGTGTTGGTGGGAGACTGGTCAGGCATTCCCTCCATGAGGCAAAAGGAAGGGCAGAATCTTGATTCTCTCCCTAAAGTGCTGCTCTGCATAGTTAGCAGAAACAAAACACTATTTATGTCACTGGCAATGGCATATCTCATTCTGAATTCTTGAAGGAAACAGTTCTCTAGGGTAATGAAGGGAAAATAAAAATTTCCTTGGTAGAGAGAGATGCTTCAGAATTGCAAAATGCTGGACATGTTGCTCTTATAGGAGCCATTTATCTTGCATCTGCTCCCTTAACTTTCTCACGAGCTCCAATTATATACGAACACAGCTGTGTGTATGAAGGGTAAATATCCATGTTAGTCCAACTGTCCAAGAGTCATGTTTTACTTCTCCTTAATTTTGTATTTCATCCCTTCATGCAGCTCTACTTACATTACAGGCCTGACTTCCAAAACTCAGCTGGTGAAAGGACAGAAAGTCTCTCTGCAACTAGCACAATAATTCTTATTGTCTCAAAATATATCCCTAACACTTCCAAAAGCTTTCAGACACAGAAAAGTGGTCTTACTATTAAAGGAATTTGGTTCATTACAGCTAGAAAAGATAATTCTTTTTCCCCATCAGTTTCTACTTAGTTGGCTGTAAGATACTCATTGAATTATTTCACATAATAGTATCAGAAAAACACAGCAGGTATGAAAACAGCAAACAAATGGCACTTTTTTTGGTCTCATTTACTTTAGTTTCATACCACTTCAGTTTCACTTTACCAGTTTTTCATCTAATATAAATCAGTAGGTCTCTACTGCAGCCATTAGCTCCAGAGTGATTTCATCAGTCGAGGTTTAGGTCTAATGGGCTCAGTGGAACTACTCTATTTGTGCCATAGTAAATAGATAAGCAATCAGGTTCCATATTTTACATTTTATTATATTTCTCCTTATGAAGAAATATTACTAAGCATATATGGAAAAAAAAAGCTTTCAGAGAAGTAGGAATGGACAAATGGAGAACATTCACAGGACTTCCTAAGCAGGAAGATAAATATGTGTTATTACTTACAGTAATTAGCACTAAAAACATTCTCAGAACTTCCATGGTATTGGTCACACAGCAGCTCAGTTACAGCTATTACAGTTATTTTTGTGGCTTTCTTTTTCCAATGCCCCAGACAGTTTGGGTCACAGATTGTTGCATAAAGATGAAAAAATTAATTTAGATTAAATATGTCAACAGAGAGTAGTTCCATCAGTGAAGTGCAGTTGTCTCATCTGAGCCTCTACAAGATTTCCAGCAGAGAAATGTCCATTTACTCACTTCCCTACCTCACTCTATGGAGCTCTGTAGGGTAGAGATAATTTTCTCGTGCCTTGGTATTGCTTTGATTCTAAAAGGCACAGGCATGGATTAAGGAAACACCCCAGCTGAGCAGCTGTTATTTGTGAATCTATCCTCAGGCTAATCATATAGCTAAAGCTCTAATAAAGCAGTGAAACTGGAGCCTCGGTGCTGGCAGGGCATTTTTTGGCATGAATTGCAACTCATCTTAACCAGAAAGGTAAAATGGTAAAAAAACTGAGAGGTTTTTTATTTTAAAGCTGCAAGACATTGCTCTTAATGAAACGGATTGTGAACCTCTTACTCACACTTTGATAAAAAAAATCGACGCAGAACAACCCCCAAGAAATTTCTGGTACTTTGGTGAGCATCCTGGAGAGAGATTTTTCTGTTAAAGTTTGAAGTAAATCCAGCAAGTCATTTCTAAAACAGCAGCAATACTCTGAAAAGCGTGTGTTCAGAAATAGTCCTTATTTGAAAGGTCTTCTCCCCATGTTCATGGAGCAAATAACTTTCATGTGGAATTTCTGTACCTACCAGTTAGAGGAAATTAAAAAAAACCCCTCAAACAAACAAACAAGGAAAAAAAATAAAACAAATGACAAAAAAAAACCCCAAAAAACAAACAAAAAATCCCCAAAAAACAATCAAACAAACAAACAAACAAACACCCAAAAACCCAACCAAACAAAAAAAACCCACAAAGAAACAACCCTTATTAATTTATAAAGTGACTATATTTGATCTCATATCATCAGGAGTTCAAAATTGCCAACATCACCTTTCCAAACAGTGCTTTTTGATCTTCACATTAAAAAGCATCAAATTTATCTTGCCTTCCCCCAATACTTTTCCACCAATTATAAGTCAGGAGGAAGTAACAAATTTTTGAATCTGTGGACAAAACCTGACAAGCCCCAATGAACTAATATGAAGCATTTAGAGGTTTTCATACTTAAAATGAAATAACAAATCTAAATAACAAAAATAACAGATTTCTACTTTGGCCTCTTTCCTAGGTGAAGGACAAAAAAAAGAAAAAGAAAAAAGAATAGAAATTCTATGTTTTAAAAATGCCCTAAACAGTCACTACCACCTGTTTATTCAGGGGTTGCAGAGTTCTGACAGGAGGTAGAAACATTCAATTTGTTGGTAGAAAGTTCAATTCCCATTTCCCTCGCAGAGATCAGAACCTAGAGAAGGAGGTTACACTATTGCACAGGGGAATATTCTGCTCGGAAATACTCTGGGTTTTTGCTTTTGCTTTTTTTTTTTGTTGATGTTGGTAAACTCTATATAGAATATTGAAATATTCATTAAGCCAGAGAGAATAACTCTATATCATGGTGTTTAGGCCCTGCAGTGGAGAGACAGGACATCACTCTCATGAATATTTCAATATTGTAAACAAAGTAGAACATACTCTATTAGAGGTATTGAAGAAACTGCATTTCCTCTCTCTCCATTCTGCACTGGTGGATATCAAACAGTCTGGTACTTGGGGGCTGTTCCTGGGAAATTAAGGTGGGCTCAGATCTCACCTGGCAGATGAGGAAACTAAAGCCTTCTTTTTTGCATTTTGAATGAGTCCCTGCCAGATGAACTATTGAAAGACAGCAGACAGGTGGCTTTTTAATCAGCTAATCTATCTTTATGTATCTCTTTTTCTTTTCTACCTCTCACCTTCAAGAATGACAAGCTCATCCTGACTTTTGAAAGAGTTCTAAGCCCACTGAAATGCCATTTTCAGCAAAACACTTAACAAACAAAGCTTTCTTAAATCTGGGCATATTTGATGATATTTATGTTTTTCACAGCTTCAGCTGCAGCTCAAGGATTACACAAACCATATTTTGGCTTCTTTCTACATCTCCAATACTTGAACAATTCTGATTTGTCCCTCAATTTGTGGAGAAGTAGATGGATGGGTTGGAAGGAAAAGGGCCCATAGGAATCCAAATACATCCCACTATAATTTTAAAAAAGTCTATTAGAATTGACATTTGTGGAAAATATTGATTTGATTTCTGTTACAGATTTAAAGCTGAAAACTGAAAGTTACTAAAAACTGCTCTAGACTGGAATTTGTCCATGAATATTAAAGTCATGGGATTGGTAGCTGAAGTAAAATTCTAGTAAAGTACCTTTAAAAAGTCCTAACCACTACTACATTTCTGTCTAAAAAAACCCCAAAAACAACAAAAACCAAAACTCAAAAAAAATTCAGGATGCTCTGTTGAACAAGGCTTCCTGGTTTATGTGTGAGTCCACTCTAGAGGCACAGCACGGTATTTCTCCACAAGCTATATGGATTTCACTCCTCCTTTCCTACCTGAAAGTAGCTGGGCTGAGGGAGAAGAATTCAGGCCAACCATTTAATTTGATTGTGAATTTTTCTCTTATGCCTATACATTATAACACGGGGGCATGGATAAAGTCAGGTAAGAACTGGAACAGATGAGTCTTTGGATGTTCAAAGCTTTAACTTTCCAGGCTCTGAATGATAGGCATGCTTAGATCAGAATAAAATTTCTTTTGTTGTCTTCAGAGCCGAGCATATCCCTTTAGCTGCCTGAGCAAAATAATGTTTGGAAAATCTCTGTGTGATATTATATTATTTATATCATTTATTTTGCCTGAATTTGTTCTGTAGCAAGCACTCTGGAAGTAATGCAAGTAAAATAACTCAGCAAGGAATGACATAAATGCAGCGAACTGTCATTGCATATAGCTTCAAGAAACATTTTCCACATACATCCACCCCATTTTCTTCAGTGCAGTTGTCACAGGAGAGTTTGCTAAGGATCCTAGATGATGGAAATTTCAAACACATCTTCCCAGTGCAGTTTATTCACCAAAGAAGAATCCCCAGGCTCCTGAACACCCAGGGAATCGTTGATGTTCTGGGAGACACGCTGTCACAAGAGGCAAGGAGCTTGTGTGTGTGTTTATGCTCCTCACAGCACACACTGATCCAGGCTACGTCTGCATTCACAAGGGATGTGGTGCAACAGAAGCACCAGATTATCCTATTGCAAATTGCAGCCCTCACAGAGCCATTTGAGCTAAGGATTCAGCCCTTACACCACGCGACTCATGGGGCTTTATTTCAGGACAGCTCTAATCCTGTCCTCAGGACAGAACTCCTCTCAGCTGCTGGAGCACATTGGTGCTTGGTTGCCTGGAGCACAACACTTGTCTGGATCTGGCTCATGTGCTTGGAGACAAAATGCAAACCAAAACTGGAGAGTGGGGACAATCAGGAGAGTCACAAGCATGAAGCTTGAAGCTAAAAGCTTGCCTGTTCCTGACTTCAAACCCATCATGTCCACACTGTTGTCTCAGAAAACGATGCGCTCTGTAGGAACCTTCAAAGTTCTTTCTCACAGTGGCAGATAAAGGCAAAGACTTTTCCAAACCACCAAAGCCAGGACCACAGAGGGCATTGCAGCCTGGGTGCAGCTCCCGTGGCAGTTGTGAGCCATCCTGGATAGTGTGAGCCATCCTGGATAGTGTGAGCCATCCTGGATAGTGTGAGCCATCCTGGATGCCTCTGTGGTGGCAGTGGTCCAGGCTCTACAAAAATAGCTTCCGCTCTGCAATCACTTCATCATGCTGAAGAAGCAATTTGGAGAATCTGCTGGGACAGCACAGGTACATGGAGCTGGGGGCTCCACCAGCCCAAGTGGCCAGAGATGTCAGGATGGACCTCAAATCAAACCTAGGTGTAGTGAAAGAGAAGATATTAAAATTTAAGCTAAGCATGTGACAATGACCTGAGAGATGTCCAGTGGCAGACTGGCAGTGGTAGGAGAAGTAATTCTGTGATCTTTACTTATTTGGTGGTTGTGGTGAAGGACCCAGTTCATACACTGGTAAACATCTTGCTCCTTGAAATGCCTAAATTGAGGCGCAGAGGACAGTCACAGGGTTAGGACAACACCCAGAAAACCTCATTTTATGTGGCTAGCAAATCCTTAGGAGTATTCACGTGGCTTTGGTAGACCAAAACATCTCACCAACTTCACTGAAGGTTTGAGCACATCTGTTTTTATACCCATACACAAAGATAAAACTCCACCATGCTCAAACTTTCCATGTCAAGACAAAAGTACATCTACTTTTTCGTTTGCAGTTGTACCTCAGCCCTTGGGAAATGCACTATTCCACTACTCAGGTGTTATCAGAACCAGATCCCATAATTGTTTGATTCAACATTTAAACTCAGCTTTTAAAGATATGTCAAAAAACTACAAAGGAAGAACTTTACTTGAAAAACTCAGCAATAAAAGCAAATTGTCCTAAAAATGCACCTAAGCCTTTTGGAGATGGGGCCTACATCTTGGCAGGCTACACAGGATTGCAGCACAATAGTTCCTCAACAGAAATAAAAATAATCTTGATCATTTTTTGGTATCTGCCCATCTTACACAGCAGGGATCAGATCCAACTGGCCTCCTGATGACAGTGTCATATAAATATTAAATATTAATAGTACTGTTGCTGTTAATTTGGCAAAATGTGATACTGTGTAAAGCAAACTTTTTCTCTTTGGGTTGTGCTGCAAAAAGGAAAAATCACGTTCTCAACATTTGTGGCTGGACAGCTTTCTTTTACAAATGTTTGCTTTTCTTAAATTAACATACATGAGTGGGTTGGGGAGGAGGGGGCAGGGGGGCTGTTGTTTTTACCTGAAGTTGTTCAGCCCCCTTTTTCGTGAGTCACATTTACACCTACTGGAAATCTGGGCTTAGGTGACACTTGTCTCTAATTCAGAAACAATCTTATTCATCAGATAAAAACCAGGAAAAGCTGTCTAAAACCATTCCCATCTTTGACTTCTGTAGGTTTTTACGCAGTTCCTGTCATAAATGTAGGTCAGAGACTGAAGGTAGAGGCTGGAGCAATTAAGTGCTCCATTTGACACAATAGAAAATCAAATAAAATACTTGAGAGTTTAACCATTATATACACACATTTATTCTTCTGCTTTCTACATTCAGCAAATAGGAAATATTTACTTTCATGCAATCTGGAGCCACAGTATCAACAACAAGAAATAATCCTCACGATTATTTGCCTCTATCAGGATATTTGCCAGCATCCTCACTTCTTTAGAGTAAAAAATGTTTCTACCTTTCTCATTCGCAAATGTACTTGAATCTTGAAAGGTGAAGTAAAGATAGAAAGAAATCTGAAGGAGGTATCCCTAACACCCTCTGAGGACATGTGGTAGAGTATGAATTGCACTCTTAGATAGTTCTGCTACAAAGAGCTTGCAAACAGCTCTCAGTAGCAGAGCCATGGAAGCCTAAATGTTATTAGTTCAACACAGCACAAAAAGATGAGGGTTTGTTGGCTATTTCATTTTGAGCGGGGAGAAAATGAGAAATAAATGGGAAAATACAGGTAATAGTGGGACCTCTAGAGAGACATATGAAGGCATTGTGAAGAAGCACAAGCATGAAGAGAACAAAAGCTGGTAATGACTCTGTGTTCAGAGCTGGCTGTTGAGTGCTGGTGAGAAGACTGTGGAAAACTCCTTCACTGTCTCACTAGGGGAAAGGGAAGAAGCAATGGTGTTTTTGGAGATGGCTGGAGGGTTAATCAGCTGAGACAATGCTCTGGCACTTTGCAAACATGATGACACAAATGCCCAAAATGACAAAGCTGCACAAACTGTGTGCCCCATGAGACACTCAGGAACAGCAGCTGGAGGTCAAGCAGCCATCCAAGGGCATCTCAAGTAGCCCCAGACACTTCCCTGACAGTGGGATAGCCAGCCTTACGTGCCTGCATGTGGGGTAGATGGATAAAGAGGTAGATGGTTGTGGAGTCTGATGTGTCCACGGTTATTTTGGGTTCTGTGGAGTGTCTGCCTTTTAGTATCCTAGAGGTTTTTCCAACCTAAATAGTAATGATTCTATGACTCTCTGGTCTGTGTTTGATGCTCTCTGTGATATTGTGATGATATGGCTTAGTGGGCCTGGTGGTATTCAATCAAAGGTTGCACTTGATGATCTTGGAGGTCTTTTCCAGCCTTACTGATTCTACAATTCCATGTTGGCCAATCCACTGTGGATGTGCCAGGTATCACAGGGGGTCTCAAACACCACTGAAGTTGTTTTAAACAGCAGCGTTTCCCTTTTTTGTCACTACAGAAAATGCAAATTGCAAATTTGCCAGTTGCAAATTGCAAAATCTCAGCCTTTCTGTCTCAAAGTGGGCACTGAAAATTGGCCAGCTGAGTTCTTCTTTCAGGTCTCTGGACTGCACCTTCATTGACTGTAATGTTACCTTAGACATATGTAGACTGCTCCAGGTAATGTACATTTTAGTCTTTAACTCTGGAGATGAAGTCATCCCAAGGAAACAGAAATCTGGAGAAATTAATCTAAATCTGGGCCAATTCCTGGAATATTTTGAGTGCTGCTGATCTGCTGAAGGGAGAGGAACAGACAGGAGAAGTCACGAGGTCAGAAACGAGAGGTTACAGTTAAAGCTATTTGAGAAACACAACACAGCCTGGGTCAATTCGATTGCCTGATGCAGGCTCATGCTCCCTGGAAAAGCTGCCAGCCATGCTCCCAGCCCGCCCACCACGGGGCTGCAGGATCAACAACTGATTCATTTCCATGCAAACAGCACAGTCAGCTGCACAGCTCATCCCAGCAACAATAAACATCAGCACAAGGCTGTGAAAATGGAGCTGTGTGCCGGTGAGATGCAAAAAGCCACGCAACTGTGCTAAAAGCATCAGATGGAAACAAACCCTCGGTAAGGAACTCTCACAAAAAGCATTGCCAGGGGTTTATAGGACCCAGCATGAGGCAGGGCAAAGCAGACCCTGATGTGGTAGAGCAGAGCTAGTGAATGTCCTCAGGGTGAGACAGCAGCCACGGCAGGTCAGCTCTCTAATGGACAGGGGCACAAGACAAGGAACTGAGGCTATAAATAAGCTTCTCTCCAGCCAACGGGACATGAGAAATGCACCGTGCAGTCACTGAGGAAGGAAGTCACAAGGCTGCAAAAGAAATGGATTGCTGCATGTCTGGAAAGTGGCACAGACTGCCTCTAACTGCCTGAAAGCCTGGCAGGCACCTCGGTATCTGCACCCACCCAAAACCACTGAACAGCATCACAACAAAACAAAAAGTGTCGCTGCTGATTACCAGAGAGTGAAGCCAGAGCACTTGGGCAAAACTGTCTGCTGCTGATTGCATCAGGACGAGTCTTTAGGGGAAGTGCTGTGGATAATGAATTTCTCTGGGCTTGCATTTAGCCTCAGTGAGCCACAGGAAAGGTCTGGTCAATGTTGAATCACTAATGGAAGCCCAAGCAGCAGCATTTACACGCTTTTCAGAGTGCAACCAAGAGTTTGTTGGATTAGAGGAACACCTCTGAGCACACTTTAACGAGGCTATGATCTGAGGGGACAAATGTACAAACAGCTGGCATTTGGGAATTACATGACTGGCCCAAATCAGAGGGAGTAAATCCTCCTGAATGCCCAACAATACACAGAAAAGAGGAAAGCATGCAAAAAAGCATCCCATCTATCAGATTCCAGCCAGATTCTTGGAAAAGATCAAAACAAATTTAAGAGGGGAATTGCATCATGAGAGAGAACTTTCCCAGGTTCTAGTAGGTGGATAATTTGGAAGCCATTCAGGCAAAACTCCAGTGGGGAAACAGAAAACACATTTTGCAAGATATGACATAACCAGGTCCCGCACTCAGACAATCAAGCACATGACACAGTAGCAGAGTTCAAGTGACTCAGCACTCCAGGAGAATTTTAATACAAAACCTCTTCCCCTGGGTACACACAAAGCAATAGAAAAACCAGATCAGCACTAAATAGCCTGAGCTAAACATTCATCTGGACAAAAGAACAATCATGCAGGCAAATCTGGCAGGCTTATATGAAACAGCAACAGGCTTGGGACAGCAGATGAAATGAAACCAGTAGCAATAGAATAATGGCAGGGAGCTGGAGCCCTTGTAGAACCGAGACCAAGGCCAGGAAAGCAGTGCAAGGCAATCAGCTGAGTCAGAGGAGATGGGAGGTATGAGAGGAGAAGACTCAAAGGGAGGTACTGAGCTGCCTGATACAGCAGAGACACAAATCCTGCACTGGCAGGAGGCTCGCGCTGCAAGTGGAGCCTTCTTCTTCACAGACCTGTGCTTGAGAAGAGCTATGTGACTCAGTAGGTCCCAGCAAATTGGCTGTGAAAGGAATAATCACATACCTTGAACTTCAAGTTAGCAAATGCTTTAAAAATGAAAGAAAAAATAATTAAAAACCCAGAGTAGTTAGCGCAATATCCGTCATAAAGCCAAAAGGAGAAGCACAGGTTGCAAGAGCATGTGTTTTGAAAGGGTCACTAGAGGAGGCAGTCTGGGCGCATGTGACTGGGGTGCTGAGCCAGAGACAGGAAGACAAAACCCTTTTGGGACATCTGAGGAGGTCAAACAGAAACATAAACCTGAAGCTCAGATCCCTTTTTCTTTTTTTCCTTCCCATTTTCCCTCCTAGCTCTTGCAATACGTGCTGCCCCTCTGAGTGCACCCACAAACCGTGGGTCAGGATGCCAAGGAGACATCACGTATTGCGCTGGGAACGCTGCAGTGTCCCCTGCTACTAAAAGCCTCAGCAATACATTCCTTTTTGTAGTTCTTCTGCTTCAAACTGTGCAGGGACACATCAGCACAGTTCCTCTTAATCCCCTCTTGCTCAAACATCCCCTCTTGCTCAGGCACATTTAAATGCTTATTAGGCCACCGCTACCTTGAGGTCAATCATGATTATGTCGTTGAAAATTTCCAAGTGTTCCTTCGCTATTGACTAACCACATCGTACAACAGACTAATTAACCCACCAGGTTCTCATTAAGCGGTATTCTTTCACTCTCCTCCAGGACCACCAGCTGTGCTGCAGATTTCCTCTGAGTTTAGGAAAATAACAAGATTCATTATCAGAAATGGATTTTTTTTTTCCTTCAGCGTGTCACAGGCCCACGGTCAGGTTTAAAATAGCAGCCCCCAGACTCTGGGGCTTGGGTCAGGATTTAGATAGACTCCTGCCGGGGATGGGGTTGATGTTTCAGCAATTCTTTGGGGAGTGAAGGAAGGATCCCATCACGAGGAGACCTGGATTTCTACCCATATGCCCAGACTGGAGAAAAAATGCATGTTTTATTCTTTCACAGACCATGATGCATTAGATTCTGCTGCTTAGGGTCACAGCAGGCCTGCAGCCCCTGTGCTCTCCAGCTCTTGGGCAGCTCTTTTACCACTTCAGAGCAACATGTTCACAAACTCCCTTGTTTTCTAGAGGAAAAACTAGAATACCAAAACCCAAAACAGCCTCAATTTACCCATCCTTTAGGTGGTGAACAGCTTCAGACACTACCCAGGCTGCAGCAATTCCTACATCTGGTATGGCCACCCATTCCTCACATACCAGCTGCCTTATATCCTGGTGCAGTAGCATCTCTCACCTCTGTTAGAGCCCTGCCCAGCCTGTGAATTCACACCCAAACTTCAGGCCTGGCAGCACAAACCACAGGAAACCAAAGTCCTCTGGTCAGGCAGACCAAAATGCTTAACCCTCACACTCATGTCAGTGGTGAACAAATTAGGCACTAATGTGTGAGCAGGTGCCTTAGCTTTGAACAGCCCTTAAAAACTGAAAAAAAAACCCCAAACTTAAAAATTGACTTATTCAAAGAATAATGGCCCATTTAATTGCCTCTCAATAACTTCCAAGTCAGCATGGACTGTGTTTCCAATATTATTTGCAAGCAGTTGAAGAGAGAAGGTTTCTCAGTTTCTCAATCAATGGCTGTAATTTGAGGGATGCTAAGATTGTAAAGGAACGCTTATTCATCATTTAAAATATCACTGATGTGTATATGTAATGAAAATTTATGTTAATTTGTATTAAATGTAATAAAATGTCTATCATTAATAAAAATTTCTATTAGCCTGTTGTAAGTAAAATAAAGATTTTTTAAACTAAACTGGTCATAGAAATAGATATCTTATTTCATGAGACTCAGCAGCAACTTCCTATTTTGAAATGAAAGAAAAAAACAAGACTTCAAAAATTTTCATTAAAACACAGGTAAAAAATTATTTTGTTTTGATGTGTTCCCTAATCCCAGTCACTTTGAAGTATTTAAAATTTAATATTACTCAGCTATTTATGAAAATATATTATTTAAAAATAAGTTGTTTTGAATAGAATGATTCATTCTCAGCATGTTTTCATCCAGGCTTTTTGAGTCTGATTTTTTTTAAAAGTTGCATGTGTAAATTAGCTGTTACCTCTTTTTATTAAAAGAGGAGAGTTTTTATTTTGCAGTTGGGCTATAGAAAATAAAGGTATACTGGAAGATTGCAAGCTCACTTTTATCTCAAATAAAATATTTTCCTTCCATAGCAAATTTTCATTTTTAAAGTTTCTAATTTCTTAATTAAACTGTGCAAAGGAGAAATACAGGGGATAAAACATTCATAAGAAAGAAAATCAATATATAGCTAAAAGGCTGTATATTACGTGAAGTACATTAGAGTACATCGATTCTATAGAGTTGTCTTTCAGCTGCTAATTACACATTCATTACAGGATTATAAATCTTAATAAAGTGATTGAGTCAATGTATCAGAAGGAAGAAGCCCTTTCTCGTCTGTGATTTGGAAGACCAGATTGTGGTTTCCAGCATCACATTTGGACTGGTCTGCTGTGAGAACAGGACTCCAGGCTGTGGAAGATCTTTGTGTGAAGTCAGGAGCAGCCTGATGGGGCTTCTCGCTCCTCATGGGTGGGATTTTCCCCCCTCGAGCTGCAGAGATGGAGCTGGGACTGTTTGGAGAAGGGCCAAGATGCAGAGAGACACAGCTCGACAGGAACCTGCAGACCTGACATCATACGTGCAAGAGGAAGCAGCTGCCTTAACACCAAACCTATGACTAAAAAAGCTTTTTTAACAGACACTTCAGGTTGCTTGGGAATATTTCCTGTTGTTCCAAAATACCTAGAAAATCAGAACTCAGTCATCTGCGAATCATATTGTGCAGTGTAAATCGTCAATTTTAAGAGAGACAAAAGCACAAATCCTAAGAGTACATCCGTAGTCAAATTCTGGTTCTAATCTGGCTTTCCCAAAAATCACAGCATCATGCCCTATTTGGTGCTGAATGATCAAAATGGAAGCATTTGATCCTGCAAAAAATACCACTGGGAGCCATGGAGGTGCAGAGCACAAAGGACAAGATGGGCAGGTTCAAGGTGTTTCAGATGAGAATCTTCTTGCTGATGACTCTGACCCGTGCACGGGTAATGGGATCCCTATGCTCATGTAATGCAAGAAAATGTGGATTACATAAAAATATAGTTCTGAAAAAGTAAGGCCTACTTCAGTGAAGAACAAGCTACTCCCCTTAGATGCCAGAGCAGTCGTCCAGGGCAAGCTTAAAGCAGCAGTTTCCTTCTGTGTAAATTACAGTGGCTCACTTGTGCACCCTAAAAGCCACGTTTAACCCAACTGGTGAACCCTGCCCAGCCCTGATTTACAGCATGTTCTGTTTTACAAAACCTACTTAGTCAACATATGGGAGCAAGGATGGGGGAGGAGACATGAACATCTGCTTTCCTTGTCCTGGGCTTGCACTGTTGCTGCGCACAGCTTTCTGCTCTGGAAGACTTTCAAGTCTGTAACAGTCACCAACCACTTGGATGCAACAGCGTGCTCTGATGTTGCTGCTGTCTGTCTTCCTGCTGTGACTAACTCAGGATTTTTCTGGTTTTGACAGAGTGCTGACGTGCCTGGCAGTTTACTTGCAGTCCTCACTGGCAGGGCCAAGAGCCAGGGTGTCCCCACCCCACAGCCATCAGCCATCTCGTGCTCATGGCCATCGATGCTACCAGTGAAACAACTGCTTCTTATTAAAGATTTCCAATAAAGGGACTCGATAAATGACTCAGCTTGTCCCAATCTATACCACTGCTGTCACTTTCTGTGTGCATTCCTGGGATGAGGGCATTGTTTGTAAGAAAGACCAGCGTTTCCATTTGGGAGGCAGCAGAGAGGGAGAGGAGACAGCCAGATGTGGCATTTGGCTTTGGAATGCGCCAGGGCTTGGGTCCAGCAGACAGAGCAGAGGTATGGCTCTGGTATGGTTGTGCTGTGCAGACTGGCTGGCTTCTGACAAAAATAAGATGTCTCCTCAAGAAATTGGCACGACTCTTATGAAATACTCTCCCTCAAGCTTCTACTGCCCTGGGATAAAAGGGCTTAAAATGCTCTTTCTAGTCTTCGCGGTTACTTCCATGAGCTCCTATCCCCATAATTTGTTTGAAGTGTGGCAGGAACTTGACCCTTCCCTTGACAAAAATCTTGCCCCAGCACATGCAAGTGGAGAAATTTCTGCTTGTCTGAAACGCCTGACTGCTCCTGGTCAGAATAATGTGTGATCAGCAACTGCACAGAAGCAATCCCTGTGCCTGTATTTCAGGCAGAGAGCTTTCCTCAGCCTGTCTGCACACACCACAGCTCTCCCACAAATTTTCTTGCTCCCTGCTGAACTCCCAGCAGCACATAAAGCCTTGGAGCAGGGAATGAAGGGGCTGTTCTGCTTTGCTTTATTACCACAATGATCAATTATGAAATCAGTGTTTCCCAAGGCACAATGGTAAGCACTCTGTGATGTGTAAAATCACCATAAAGATGGCCGTGAGAGATGGGTTTGAAGATGCCAAGAACACAGCTGACTTGAGGGAAAGAAAATGGAGCAGGTTCTATTGTTCCCACAGGGCCAGATCCTGCCACTCACAAGCCTATTCCTTTGAAATCACTGCAGCATTAAAGATTCAGTGGTGATCTGGGTGGGAGGTGGTGAAGCAAGTCGGGGCCCAGAAGTAACCTTGAGCAGGGGAGGAAATGCAGCCCACGGCCAGAGGATCTCTCAGGAGCCATTTGCAGGCTGCATAAACAGCAGGAACATCACCCTGTGAACTGGAACAGATTAGTCAGATGTCTCTTGTCCCTTGCAAGCAAATCCTTTTCCGGTCCCATGTCCTTCAGACAGCAGACCTGCTCCCATAACAATGACCTGGACCTGTGAGCACCATGGGAAAACAGGAGAACCATGAACTAGAAAATGGGTCCGAGACAGCTGCGTGTGCCTCTACAGCCTCTGCTCCCACTTGGGTAAGCACAGGCCTGTCTGCAGCTCAAAACTATCAAAAGTCACCACTAATGAGTATCTCCAAAATCACTGCTAAGTTTTGTCTCCATTGCATTTCTCCCTCTCTTTATTTTCAGTCCTTCTGGGTCACACAATGACAAAGGATGTTATTTTGGTTGTCATGCATGTTTTCTCTTAGTGCCACAGCTGAAAAGTTGTCCCAGACAGTGTCTTGTCCATGGCTTTGTCATTTTTCTGGCAAGTTATTTCCCCTTTGTAAGGCACATTCCTGTACTTTGTAAACCACTGAGCTGAAGGAGCGCTTGGTCACTACTTTTGCAACAAGTAGCAATTATGATTTCAACTACAGAGAAATTAATATCTCCCAGGTTTTCCCATCCCACTCCCTACTCCAAAAGGAGGTGTTTTCCAAAGTGCAAAGCGCAGATCAGGACCCTACCCCAGGTGGTGTCATTTTTGTGTCGTTCACATTTTTGTCACACCAACAGTGAAGAAAACAAGGTGGTTTGATGCATGAGCCCTTGCCAGGTCTCACAGTTTTGTCCTTCTGCCTTTCTGCATTAAACTCTGCTCTCCCTCTTGGTGCATCCTCCTTCTCTCTGCCCAGTGTGGGCTCATACCCTTCTTTCATATTATTTATATGCCACCAGTTTCTCATGCACCTGTTCGTTGGCTTTTGGGGCCCACTGGACCTCAAGGAGAGAGCAGGTTTTGCCATGGAGATGTTGACAGTCCAAGATCTCAGCCCCCCTCCTCAACTTGCCTTCCCTGCCCTTCTCCTGCACCACCTCTCCCTCCATCCGTATGTTCAGGCTGGTTTTATCCATTAGTTTTGCTATTAACATCCAGTTTTGTTGCATTTCCCTGAGGAACCTGGCAGGCACAGTGGGCTTTGGCACTGCTGGTATCAACCAGTTCTGTCTAACAGCAACACTGGATTTTCAGAAGACACAGCTTTGCTTGGAATCACTCTGCTTATGCCTCTGTGCGCATCCTCTGAGCCCACAGGCCACTCTCAAACAAGCCCGGGAGATGCCAGGACATCCCAAAGTGACTGTGGCATTAGCCACGTTAGAGAGGAGACACCCAGCTGGGCAAGCTCAGCCCTTGTTGGACACAAGAGAGACATTTTATTAACAGTCAAACCAGGATCAAGAAATAAATATCAATGAGTCTCAAGGCAGGAGAGGGATTTAGGTGCATCATATCCAATCATGAAGTAATTACTTGCTTTCAAAAAGTCATTTCGACTCAGAGTCACCGGTGCCCAGCTATTCAGAGCAGCTGCACCTGGGATTTCTAGACTCAGCTTGTTTTTTTCCCAGCCCAGTCTGGCACCGCTCCCTCACATGGTCCCTGTCAGCTCTTTAGGACAGGGGTCTGTCCCACAGGGCTCAACCCTGCAGCCACCCCACAGCCTGTAGTTCTCAGTGGTCTCCTCCTGCACCTGAAGGACCAGGGTGACCTTCATCTCTGGAGTTATCCAGGCTTATCCAAAAGATTATTTTATCCTCGGGATAGCATTTGCTTTTCCAGTCTGCTGTGCAGAGGAAATCTGCTCTTCAAAAACTTATCTAGGGGAGGGTGACAAAGAGATATGTCTGTTCTGTTGGCATTTTGAGTTTATTCTCATTTAACATTGCTGAGGCTCCCAGAGCCATCCGGATGACAAGCCCCTAAATCTCATAACTTTTCTTTACCATTTGCGTCACATTTTCTGGAGTCACTGGGATAAGAGGGAGGAAGTGGGGAGGAGGGTTGCAGACAGTCACTCCAGAGATCAGCACTTCTTTCTCTCTCACCTCCAGTGGTTTCATGACCACACACCTGTCCCTCTCTTCAAGACAGTATTGCATAGTTTTACTCAGGCATTGCTGAAGCGGTAAAAGAGAGGATCTGGGTCTGAAAATCAAATTGCACACACACAAAATTATTGCAGACTGGTTTTGACAAGCCAGTTACCATCCAGCCTGCTTGCCTTCACACCCTGGATGCTAAGTCTGAACAGCACTATGAATATTAGCCCTTCTCAAAATATTCTCAAATAATTGGTGAAAAAGTATGAAAGAAAGAACAAAACAGCAAAGCACTGATCCAATCTGCTCTACCCTGTGTGGGTGACAGAGAAAACTTGGTAGCCTCAGGGTATTATCAGATACAGAACAAAACATGAAGATGTGTCCTGAGGAACATCTGCCAGCATCAAAAATGTCTGCATGTCTCCTCAGGGTGGTTTTCTCTCACCTCCTGCCACTCTCAATAAGATCTCATGTTTCCATGGATACTTCTACTTAGGTTTTCTGTGATATCTTTCCTTCTGTGCTTCTTGTTGTCTCTGCAGCTGGCAAGGAGACATCACAGGAGCCTGCTGGAGGTACAGTGTGGATCTGCAAGGCTTACACACCACTCTAGGGAAACACATTGGTCTGGACCATTGTCTGGGCCTTTACAGCAGTGGGGACCCACCACTGGCCTCAGTAACTCAATGGCCAACCCTTGTGCTGCTCCTTGGAAACAAAGAGTCCCAAAGACTAATCCAGATCAAGAATGATGTCGTCTCTCTCAGCCTGCCTAGGTCCTAACATCATCCTTGATGTTATCATGGTATCATCTGCTGAGGTACCACAGATTTTTAGTCTCCTCAGGGAAACATAGAAGTCAAGTGGGCTTGTGTTCACCTTCTCCTGGAGAGTTTTCTTGTGAAAATGGAAAGGAAATGATTGTTTGAAGAAGAAAGGGTGAAAAAAAAAAACTAAAAAGACCACATCACAGCATATTCTTGGAGGAATGAGCTGGTGTTTTTGTGACTGCACTAGTCAAAGGATAGCCCTTAGAAACACAGAAACCCACGCAACCAAGAGAGATGTGGAATGAAATCAAACAAGAGGAAAAAGCAAAATGTTGTGATAAATGCACCAACTGTATTTAAGAAAAATTAGAAGCAATATTTTGCTTGTCTTTTTAAGTGACTTAATGACAGAAACATAGAAGAAAAAGCCTTGCAATTGAAAAACTTTCATCTTGCCATAGAAATTATTATCATAGGCTTAGATCCTCCTAACTCAGCTTCTACCAAACATAATCCTGAACTAGTCAGTTTGAAAATTCATTTTCCAAGTCAGGTAGACCCTCTGTGGTAAGAGCTACCAAGCTGAAAGTGATTGTCTTTTACTTGGACCACAGATTTGATTCAGCTTTTGGAGAAAACCAAAATCTCTGAATTACAATAAAAAACAACAAATGATGCTGAAATCACTGAAAGCAAGTCTTGACCATACCACAGATCCAGCTTTAGGACAGCCAATATCAAACAAAGACCACTCCAACTTCATTATACAAAATACTTATGCGATAAAAACTTGCTCTGCCATCTCAGGCTTTTTCAAAACCTGTGGGCAGATTGACTTCACCCTGGCAGGCTTCAGGCTGGAAAAAATTATCACTGGCTTCCACTGCTTAACTTGATGACAGACCTCTGTCATTCCAAAGTCAAGCTGAAGCCCAGCATGAAAACAGAGAGTCAGCCTGAACTTCATGGTGAGTGCTCAGCTAATTCCTTGGAAAAGTGGTTCTCAGACTTGTTTTCCTACCCTTGGTCTCAGTGGAAGTGAATTCTGCTGGGCGATGCATTAACGCACAGTGCCCACAGTAGGACTGTGCTCCCCATGCTCTCCTGCCTCTATCTGTGGTTTGAGGAAGGTGAAATTACTTTTTTTTCCAGTGAATGCTTTAGAAAGATAAAATGAACCAATGCCAAAATAACAGGAAATAGTTCTCACCACAACATTAGCTCACTCTGCCTGGGGTCTGTCTTGCAGCAATGTGCCAGCTTGCTACAGTTCCTCAGAAATTTGGATTTCCTACCCTGAAAATTCAGGTATGAAACCCAGGGTGGTATCAGCTGGCAATGTGCCACCTCCCTGCCACTGTATGGAGTGAAATCCTCCTCCCTGGCATCCAACTCACTGTGCCCCAGCAGCAGGTGATGGGAGCAATGCAGCCAGCAGATCTCTTTGCCCAAACAAGCTTTTTTACTGTCTCTGCTTGCAATTCTCCTCCTCCTTGCTTCCCTGTGGTAACAACATTATCTTGTGAAACAAGACAATCTGAGACTCCACTGGCAATTACCCACCTCTCTGCTGAAGCCCATGGCTTTATTTGTGACCAATCTGTCTGCCCACGGCATCCAGCAAAACTCACGCCAGTGGGTGAGGAAACAGGAGTCCCTCGCTGCCTTTAAAAAGATTTTTCTTTTCCAGCCCTCCATACTCAGGGTCTCTATGTTGGAACTGCTTGATTTTTGTCTTGTTTTCCTTGTTGGGGAGCAGGACTATTTCTGAGATATCCATGCGTGGGGCCACCTTGCATTTCAGCCCCACTTGCAAACAGCATTTCACAGGTAAAAAAAGACAATCATCCATTTAAAAATCACAATGACTATTTTATAGAGTTAGGAACTGTCTTTGAAGAGCTCCCCAAAACCTAAAGAGGCCATCCTAGGGAGATGCATATACTTGCATTTTTGTTAGCAAATGACACTGAGATGAGCTATTGAGCTCAGTGAGTTTTTCACATGATTTAACAGGCGTTATGAAAAATGCCTGCGTATGCACAGCCTCTGTGTACCCACACACAAATAAAGAAACCAGCTACCTTCCACATTTCCCTTGGCTATTCCCTTTCTGCCCATCCTGCAGCATTTTCTTTTCTTTTTTATTCAGCCATTGCTGGTAGGAAAAGTACTTTTCTGTTCTTAGGTTGAGCTCTGTGTACTGGCAAATCACAAAGTATTTGACAATGGAAAAAGACTGTGGTTATCTCAATGTTGTCAGTGAAGAAACTACTACACAAGGAGGGTTTTGGAGCAATATGTCTTATGTGCAGCATATACCATTGCACAGTCATCTCATTTGTAATAGAAGTTACAACTGATAGGAGAAAATTTTCATTTCACTCAAATATTTTCAGGAACTCATAAAAATATACTGAACAAAGATGAAGAGTAAAAATAATGAAAATATTTTATGGATCAAAACTCCTAAACTATTTGGGGTTGATTGAAAGGCTTATTTTTAAATATTTGGAAAATTTTCATTTAATCTTTACCTTATTTTCCCTTATTTTTCTTTTAAATTAGTGCTTACTCAAAAATAATCCATTAATTCTCATATTAATGTGTCCATAAATTCCAATAGTAAACATCTCAGAAGTAGCTGTTACATGTAATGTTGTTTATTTAGATTTATGCTACTTATTGTAGAACCAACAAAGCAAAAAATTAATTCAGAGATTCAGGATCAGCAGAACATATTGCTGCCATCATTAACTAAACAGTCCGCCCTTTTGTGTTTCTCAACACCACGAATTTCCCTCAAACAATTCAACACACCTGGACACAGTTAGGAATAAAAATACAAAACACCTCCCAAGTATTGCAATTAGGTTTGTTCTGGCAAGTCCTGCATCTGTATTCTGGTGGCAATTGGCTTCTGGCGCAAAACGTTGTGCCAAAGTTAATGTTTTCTTTTGCATAAAACATATGGAGGGCTTTTGCTGAATTCCAGTGTGCAGCATGCCTCTGGTAATGCTCTTGTCCAGCCGGGGAGAGGGAGAACAGCAGCAGTTCCTGCTGGGAGCCTGAGATGCTTTCAGGGCTACTGAAAGGACACAGTGGCTTGCAAGTTGGTGGCTTTTACTGCAGTCGCAAAAGGCTTTCAGCAGGGAAACCTCTGATCTGCATGTGGTGGCCATGAAAACCCTCAAACCCAGAGGGTGTAGGCAGGCAGGGGATTTATTGGAAAAGTGAAATAGGGAAAATATATAATTTGCAAAATTATCCAGCCTGAGCCTGTACCTGCAAAGGGCAAACCTGTGCATCATGCTGAATGTATCTGTATCTCTATCTGCTAATTGTTGTTTTGTGTGACAAGTTTTTGGCCTCAAACACAAAACAGATTCTCTATGCAGAGCGCTTGCAAAGAATTTGATAGTATTATTTGAAAAATATTTGCATTGTTTCATTTTCTTTTTAAACTAATATTAAAAATTTTCTGAAAATGGTTTTCAGGCATTATCCATGTAGTCATATTACCAAGATCAGCAAGACATATTTTGTCAGTGAAAGTTGTAAACTGAAAGCAAAAAAACAAACTCAGAGCACTCATTCTTTCATAGACTTTTCAAAAACTGAGGGTAGTAAATGACTGTGTCACTGCACCAACTGATCCTTGTAGGGGAAGCATTGTCCAGCCTTCTCTCTGTCCACCCACCCATCTTCCAGCTGCTGGGGCTGGGCTCAGGCCAGAGGTGAGGCATCACATAACAGTGGAACCAAATATTACAAGAGAAGCTTTGTTGTCCTTTCTCCTATGCCCACAAAAGCTCTGCTTTTTGATGAATATAAAAGAAATGCACTGTTGGAGAGAGCCTGATGTAGAACAGCAGGGTCCTGGAGGAGCAACCTGAGAGGACAGGGAAGGGATTTGCAGGGAGCCTTGTGCCTTGGACTGGATGGGGCAAGGCTGTACCTGCTGAGGTCTGACTGGAAACATCCCCAACTCAGGGTGGGAGAAAGTCCTGAAGAAGAAATTAGGACTCTGTCCGGAGAAAAAAAAAAAACCAGGTAATTAAAGCTGCAGATTAAAATATTTCTTTCATGTTTCACATGGATCAACCATGGCCAGTGACATGTTGTGAGTTGAGGAGGGGACTGTAAGGCAGATTAAGGGGTTTGGGGGCCTGCAGGGAATTTAGGTCCAACAACAGCTTGGATGAGCTACATGTGGTGTAGGAGCATGGCAGAAGCACCACCAGAAAAGACCTGTCAGCTGGCTGGAGTGTGAGAAAAGTTTGCTTTCCACCAAAGCATTTCCTACAGCCTTTGAGGTGAACTGAGGCAGGACTGGTGAGGGCTGAAGAGATGCTAAACCACAGCATGACTTTCCTGTGTGCAGGAAAGGCCCAGCAGATGGCTTAAGATAGGGAATAAACACAGTGAGAGGGACTTTATCAGTTTCTACAATTAGTTTCTGTCACTCCCCAGCACCCCTAAAGCAGTGGCCTGTGTGTGGTTTTTTTGCACCTGGAGATTTTCAGTCTGTGCAAAGAGCATTGAGCATTGCAGGAATAGGGAGCTGTATTATTTCTGAGCAAACCTGTCCTCTTCAGGCCCACAAGGCTGTCCCCTATGGGGCACATGCTTCATTATCTTTGAGCACATCATCTTGAGATATCTGGAGCAATATCAAGGAGCTAGATACCTGTGCAAATTGAACCCAGGTTGTGCCCGGTCGCACTCCTGGGAATGACAGAACTACCTTAGAAAATGTTGCTTTTGAAAGACTTTCAGAAAAAGCTACTGTATTTTAAAAACAGAGACATATAATGGAAATGTTTGGTGACCTGAGCTCCAGCATGGTCAGTGGCAGCTGCACTGTAAGGACAAGAGAGGAATGTAAATCTGTTCCATCCCTGTGAGTCCTGCAACTCCTGCTCACAAGCCACAGAGAAGACACAGTATCCCCAATCTGTTCTTGGGAAAATTTGTGCATTAAAATGACATTTTGGTTGTCGTCAAACAAAAGGACACCAGAATGATAATGAATCTGTCCTCAGAAAGAGATTGCTGAAATGTGAATGTTTGGCTTTTGGTTTTTTTGGTTGGTTGTTTTGTTTTTTTAATGCCCAATCTTTTCCTTTAACTCTTGGATTGGAAAAATAAGCCAGTAATATTCACTTAAAAAAAAATTAAAAATTGGCAGAGATAGAGGACAGTTTGAGAGTCTTAAAGTGGTACTTAGCCTCAGTTCTGTTCCAGACCCAATAATTTTACCATTGATTGAGGCATTCCTAATGTGCCCTTCAAAAAAGTAAATAAATGAAAATTGTTACTTCAGGCAATGTACTATCTTTAATTCAATATTCATCCCAATTGATTTTCACTTCCAAGCTTCATTTTAGTATGAAGTAGGGCATTGTGTTAAGGAAGTTGTGGGGGAGCTTGTAGGTTTTGGCAGCTGGGACGAGGGGAAACTGTGGTTTTTAGATTAGAGGAAGGTGTGGGAACTGGTTCTTCAGCGAGCTGTTGGAGCAGCAGAGTTTGTGCTCGTGTTTGTGTGTGTGTTTGCTGTCAGCCCCCACAGGTTCCACGGGGCAGAGGTGAGCAGGATGCAGAGGCACTGATGGCTCCCACTCAGCCCTGTCCTTGCCCTGTCACCACTCCCTCCACAGCAGTGACCGCTCTGGGCCACCCCAACATCCCTGAGCTGCTCCCCAGGTCTCCCCGGCCCCCTAAGGGAGGCACCACCCAATTCCCTGCCCGCATCAGCTGTCTGGGGAAAAGAAATTCCCTTTCCCAGCTGGGGCATCTCCGTTTACAAGGCTGCCAAGCTCCTGAGGACTGCAGCTCTCCGGCAAACATATTTCCAGACATTTTCTGCGGCTGCACTATATATTCTGTGGTTCAGTCTCATGAGACACGCAGGGCTTTCCATGGCAACCACAGAGATAGCTTTCTTCTTAAAGAAACAGTGAGGTGCAGAAAATGAGAACTTTACCAGGATAAAATCAACCCATTTAAGAGCATCAGGAAACCCATCAAAACAAATTCTGTTCCCAGGAAGTCAGCTCTGTCCCCATGAGGAGCAGGAGTGTGGAAACAGTCACAGCCCTGGATGCACTACAGAACAAGGCAAGCAGAGCAAGAGGAGCAAAGCCAAAACCCATCCAGTTTGTGCCTCGCCTGTCTGTGCCCCTCCTCACCTCACACAGCTGAGCCTGTCCAGGTCCCTCACCAACACCCCGGGGTCAGGTTTTCAAGGGCACTCACACTCACTTCCACAGAAAAAAAGAAAAAAAAGAAAAAGAAAAAGAAAAAGGAAAAAAAAAAAAAAAAAAAAAAAAAAGAGTGTTTTGCCTGCGCTTCTCCATGTCTGTTGAAACACCTATCAACATTGGCATTTTGACCATGATCCCAGCTGGTCTCCATCTTCTTTCTCCTTCCACAGTCAATAATAATTTTGCAGTATCTCCTTCAGAGCTCAGTCATTTTATGCAGCTCTCTGACCTTCTCTCAGCCACATCAAGAGATGCCAATTAAGTGGTTGGACCATTCATAATGGTCCGTGCAGTACTTTGTGCTTTACTACCCCTAATTTTTCACTGGGAAATCCTTTGGGAAGGCATCTTTCTATTTCAGGACCAGTGATAAAAGGAGGAAGCAACCACTTCTGAATTATTCTGCTAGCTGGTATATGTGATAAATATCATTAAAGCTGTAATAAGGAATGTTGATAAATTAGAGGTAAATTTGGAAAATTACAGCAACACCAAGGGGTCTAAAGGGACTAACTTAGGATCACTAGAATGTCTAGATATCATCCCCAAGTAAAGGTGTTAAAAAGGCTTCACTAATTCCACAAAGCTGTAATGGGTACACATAGAAGGAAAATACATGTTCAGCGTAGAGCCTGAAAAAAATAGCTAAACTGCAGAGGATATTAAGAATCAAAACCCAAGGAGAAACCTTACATCTAGATATGATTCTCCATACCTGACCATATGGCATAAAAAGCTGGGGTACCTAAACCAAGGGCTGCCATGTCTGCCCTCCCCTGGCACAATCACAGTCACCCATGTCCCATGAATGCTGAGCATGACCAAAAACAGCCTGGATTTTACCCTTGAGAATGAAACCTCAGACTCCTATCAGGATGACAAGACAACATTTCCATGAGGGGCCAAACAATTACCCTCGCTGCACATTTTGCCTTTAAAACACGGGTGTGTTTCATTTGGAGACATTTACATTAAAACAGTGAAAATCCTCTGTTTGACACTAGCCAGAGGATGCAGTGACACAGTTCTGTGACTTGGGGCACCAAGTGCTCCAGCACAGTTTGGAAAGCAAGTTACATGATTTGCCTGGAGTCGCATGGAAACAGACAGGACTGGCAGCAGAGCTCTGACATCCAAGGTTCCAAATCTGAGCTGTAACCACAAAACTCTCTTTCCTTCCTCCCACGGCCGCGCTTGTGCAGCTCCACTGGGGGAGGGAAAAAAGCCGTCAGCGCTCGCTCACTGGAAAATTAACTCAGTAGCAAGAGCAATCCTGCTTCCTAACTTTTAAATGACAGAGACCTAAGGGAGGGAAGGGGTGAATCTGTAAAACCAGGTAATTTACAGTGTTCTGCTAACTGCAATCTTTAAAAGTGAACTACTATCCAGATAGGATATGTATTCATTGTCACAAAATTGCAGGAGTAAGAACCACAGTAAATTGTTGCAGCTCCTTTGAAGTCCGCCAAGCTTCTTCAAGCTGGGCAGGCTGAGGACAAACTTTGGAAAACTCTCTCTTCATTTGAATATTAAGAGGACTAATAAAACAAAGAGGACATGGTAAGTTCTGGAGGCTTTTATTTAGTTTCCAAGGGACAATTTGGATGTCAGCATGGTTTTTAATAGCTCTCCCCACTCCAGTCCTTTAGCTGTGCTTACAGAACCAGTCTCAAAGAGCATCTCCTGCTACTTTGCAGATTAATTACCCAATGTTTGGGTGAAGTGCTGCGTCAGTGCTAAGCTTCCAGCAGCACCGCTCTGCAGTGAATGCAAGTGGCCGCTTTGGGAGGGCCAGAGTTGCCTCTGCAAGACCTCCACATTCCTCAAAGCCGTGTCCCACCCTCTGCTTCAGCAAGCAGGATTTCTCCATGGAGCTGGAGGTACTGGCCCGCTCCAGCAAGCATGAACATGAGCAGCAAACACTCTGAGGTGATACAGCATTTCATGCACACTGACAGACCGAATACGAGCCCTCAAAGGACAAATCCTGATTCAGTGCTAGCATCCATCAAATCCTGCCTGACTAGTGTTGTTACCCAGCTTGGCTGCCTGCAGTGCTTTTGTTCTTCCACCTTCAATTTCCTGTGCAATTGGATCCTATATAATGATCCCCAAGGAATTTATACAGCCACAGTGCCTAGTGACAGTAAAATGTTACATTAATGGCTGTCTGATGATCATAGACGAATGTGTGGATTCTGCCACAGTCTTGGCTCCCTGCAGAGTGCCCAGCCATAGAAAGTAGGACTTCAGGGTCAGGAGTACCTGCTTCTTTTTCCACCCAGCAGTGGCTAATGAGAGCCACAGAGCAATTGGTGTATTTCCCCACAGTCCTTGGGACAATGCTGTCCTGTCTTCAGAAGTCCACATGTGTGCTTTTACAGTAGAAAGTCATAAAAAATCCTTTCCTTGCCTTTTTTACTCAAAAACCAGCTATCATCACGTCCTACACTCCAGAGAAGTGATCTGTGGTTAGCTGGTGTGTTCCCCTTCCTACAGCTGCCTCAAACTCCTTTTTGCACTGATATCCTCTCAAGATCCTGGGATGCTGCAGCTCCCCTCCTCCCTTGTCAGGGCATTATTTGAAAGACTAGCCTTGGCAGTCTTCCCTCCTACGTGCATTATGAACCAGCTCATGCACATTCATCACCATTTCCAGGAAAGGAGGAGGAAAGGACAGAGCAAATCAGAATCAGGCTTTGTTTTCTCGCCACCATTTTAGCAGAAGTCTGGAAGAAAAGAGGAAGCAGTTGTGAGAACTGAGGTTCCCCTTTATGTTGCTATGGGAATTTCCTATAAGATAGTGTGTGGATTTTCCAAGGAATTTAGTTATTCACTCAACACTTATGCTGAGACAGTCCCGTGGGGAAGAGAGATGGGAAGGGAATATTCATAGAAAATATATCCATACACAGGACATTTGTATTAATGCAAGGTTATAGCTTATTGCTGAAATACACATGGAAAAAATTTCATATCATTTTCATACTTCTCACTGGATTATTATATTCCTAAAAGGAGCATTATAGATGAGATGGAGCCAAACTTCTCAGAGATGGACTACAGAGGGACAATGAGCAGCTTGATCTAACTTTGAAGCTAACCCTGCTTTGAGAGACCTCCAGAAGCCCCTGACAACCCCAATTACTCTGTGTTTCTATGATTAAAAATGAAATGTATGCTATGTAGAACAGTTATTAGGAGGTATCAAGATTTTTTAAGATGCCTGATTTTTTCAGTACTAAGGTTTTATTTGAAGTCATCAATATGTCCCTGAAATTCTCCCTGAAATTGTCTCCATTTAGCTGAAAATTTCCCTGGTTTTCTTCAGAAGTCAAAATAAATAAGCCATCTCTACCTAAGAGCATAAGCTCGTTAGAAATGCCCTGCTGTGTAAGATCCATCATCCATCTATTCTACCAGTGACAGTCAGAGATGCTATTTAGAGAAAACACGCAAGCCCAGGTACTATTTGTGGTTTATTTCCCACACATTCCCCCAGCACCGACAGTCAGAGCAGAGATGTTCAGGTTCCCTCTGGGTGCTGCTCATGGCCTTCAGTCTCCTGTAGCAGCAGTGTCAGAAGTTTGGGACATGCCACAAAAGCAATTCTTTCTTTTCTGTGCTTTTAAAAGATACTCTGCTGGTTTTGGTGAGTGTTGGGCAGTTCTGGTGTTCTGCAGTCACAGCCCAGCACCTCCTCGAGGCTCAGTCCCCACCGTGTCCCCCCTTCAGCTTTCTCTACAGCTGGAAGAGGCTCAGCTTTTCTAGTGCCTTGTCATACGGCAGCTTCTTCAATCCCTGAGTTCTTTTGGTCACCTTCCTTGCCGCTTCCCCTAACTCTCATGTCCTTGAGATGCAGAAACTCAGATCATGCAACAGACTCAGAGCATGGAAGAACCAAAAATGTAACAGGAAAATTACTCTTTGCCATGACTGCAACATCCTTTCTGATGAGCTCCAGCATTTTATTGACATTTTTTGTTTCCACTTAACACATTAAGTCAAGAATTTCAGAGAGCTGTCAGTTATGGCTCCAGGATCTCTTGCCTGGGTTCTAACATGATCTTTTTTTATTTGTTATAAAAAGTCCATACAGATATGTGAGAGCAAGGAAGCTCAGTGAGTAGGTGGTGTAAAATCAGGAGAACTAAAAATACTTAACTCATAAATAAGGAGCTAGTAATCTGGATAATTAAAAATAACTACCTTAGGTCTGCAATAAAAATAAAGCTTAGCTGCACATCCTTAACTCAGTCCAATATCCATAAGAGATGGCCTGGTCTTTAACTATAGTATTGTACATTTCCTCTCAAGAATTTGTTCAAGTACTGGAGCTTGGTTTGTGTTTATTCGCAGAACTGAATTTCATTCTATATATACTTTCCTCAGAAAGTATTTCAGGTTTTGCTTTCTTACACTCTTTAGAAGCAATTATGTATTTATGCCCTTGCTGTAAAGGTGCCTGAAGTATCAACATTGGTGTGGCTTCTTACGGCAACATATATGTGTTTATCTGGACAACAGTGATATTCCTGCCATACTTTTCCCCCTTGCATGTCCAGCACATAAACATGATGATCTATTTCTCCTACACAGTTTCCACAGATTACGTCTTTGTCAAGAACTAAACCTGAAGAAGATATAACATACTCCTGAGGTGCAGAGATCCACTCCAGGACTGAAACAGAGAAAGATGTTATTCTGGCTGCAAAATTTTACTTTCTGAAAAATTCATAGAATTCAGAGAATCATACGATGGTTTGAGTTGGAAGGCATCTTAGAGATTGCTTAGCTCTGAATCCCTGCCATAGGCAGGGACACCTTCTACTCAGCCAGGTTGCTCAGAGACCGAGCCTTGAACACTTCCAGGGATGAGGCATCCACAACTTCCCAGAGCAACCTCTTCCAGTGCCTCAACACCCTTATTTTAAGGAATTTCTTCCTAATGTCCAATCTAAGCCTACTCTCCTTCTGTTTGAAGCCATTACCAATTATCCTATCACTACATACCCTTGTAATAAGTTTCTCTTCATCCTTCCTGTAGGAAGGATCCATCTCCTTCCCATCCTTCTCATCCATCCTTCCATTCCCCTCCCTTGGAATGTCACAATTATGCCACTCTGAAGCCTTCTCTTTTCCAATCCAAATAATCCCTATTCTCCCAGCCTTTCCCCATAGGAGATGTGCTCTATCCTTCTAATCATCTTGGTGGCCTCCTCTGGGCTCTCTCCAAGAGATCCATGCCTTTCCTGTGCTGGGAGCCCCAAAGCTGGATGCAGGACTTCAGATGGGTCCTATCAGAGCAGAGGGGCTGAATCCCCTCCTTCTCCTGCTGCCCACAGGGCTTTGGAGGCAGCCCAGGACAGGTTTGGCTCTCTGGGCTGTGAGTGCCCATTGCCAGGTCATGTCCAGCCTTTCTTCCACCAGCACCCCCAAGTGCTTCTCGACCGGGCTGCCCTCATCTGTTCATCTCCCGGACTGTGTTGAAACTCAGCATACAACACTTTGAACTTGATCCTACTAAATCTTGTGAGATTCCCATGGGCCCATAAATTGATGAACAAAAATCACAGACTCCAAAGCCAATATCAGAAATGTACTGTGCCTTTAAGAGTATTACATTTGCAAGAAAAATGTAGGCAAGCAACCAGATAATTAACTATTATGACAATGAACACAGTGAAAAAAACCCAGTAGGAACAACTTTACTGAGCAGTATCTGCAGCTAAACTAAATAGGTTTATGTCATCATTCAGTCCCAGCAGCCTGCTGCCAGTTCAGGAGATGTTTATTCTCAGTGTTTGGCAGCTGCTGAGTTCTGGGCTATGGATTGTGCATTCTGAATTTTTTAGTGACTTTTATTTTGTCATGGCCTACAATTATGAAACATTTGCTCTGAAGAGCTCTTAAGAGCTTTTCACACTGCTGACTCTTTTATTGCCATAAAATGGGAACATACACAACCTAAGGCTAAATGCTGCTCTGCACTGGACAATGAATAAGTTACTACAGAGAAAGCCATGTATGCAACTCATTTCAAAATCTTCCTCCAGGCCCTGAACACAAATTAAAATCTTTTTATACTGACTTCTCAGCTTGCAGAATAAAACTGAAGGGAGGTGAAGAGCAGGGTCATCCATGCTGGAACTCAAACAAACCTCAAGGGAGTCCTGGTGCAGCAAACCTGATGTTTGGGCTGCCACACCATGATGAAGACACAGCAAACAATATGAAAATAGAAATCCTCCACAAAGTTCAGCATCAGTGAGAACAGCCAGGTCTTTTATAAGACAATTTTATTCTGCCTTTGAGCAAGTCCAGGTCACTCCTTCACTGACAGTATACTGGTGTGGCAACAGCATTTCCCTGGTGGTCTCAGCAGCATTTAAACCCGGGATGAAGAATCACTTGGTTTTGGGAGAGTCTGAACTCCCAGTCTAGGGACCCCTTGTCCCTGACCTGAGCCAAACATTGAACAAATCCCTCCAAAATTCCATTTTTTAATGACTTTCTCTTCATTAAATGAGACATTTCTCTTTCTTCATCCACAGAATGACTTTCACAGACATATGCAGAATGCAAAGGATGATCCTCAAAATAGAGCTGTGGAGAAGGCATGGAGAACCAGAGGCATTAGGACCCTGCTGGTTGAGAGGCCACCTGTAAGTAATTAGCTCCTGCCTGAACTAGGATGTCCTCTCCCCTGCCTTTGAAATTGCTGTGGCCTGGCCTGCCTGTGCTGCCTTCATGGTAACTAGCTTTAAAAACAGATTATAATAACCAGATTAGCATATTGACCTCATAAACCCTGCTACATGTGAATTAAGTGCATCCATTCTCAAACTGTGAGGCTGTTTAATCAAAACCACCCAGGAGAGGAAATATTTAGGGGATTTATGATGTCAGGATCAAGACCTAGAGTGGCTGTGATGGGTGCTGCTGCTGCCATAGCAGTCAGTGATTGAAAGAAGATGATGTTTATCCACAGCCAGCACTGAAACAAGTTGTTTAAAAGGGAAGTTTGTTTACAGCACAGTGGTATCTACATTTCTCCTAAACATACTCCCTCTTCCAGGACCCATTTGCTCTGTAATGCGCAGAACTGCATTAAAACAGCTCAATGTGTGGGTCACACTGCTCAGGGAGAAGGAGCAGCCTGCGTGACCCTCCTGTCCTTCATTTCCTCTTCATTTAACAAAATATTAGCATCAAACAGGAAACAGAAAAACTGCAGCTACCTTCTCAGAGGCGATGTGCTATGACAATGTTTTTTGGGTTTTTTTTAACTCTCCCAGTAAATTCCAGATGCTAGGTATTGCCAGTGGATGGAGATGTCAAAGAGGAGTGGGAACGGTCACATGGAAGGAGTCACACATCCACTCTTGGTGCTGTAAGAGAAATTACATCTGGAGATGCAAACTGCTCCAGGATGATTTACAGATGTCATACCCAGAATCGAGGCAACCTTTGGAGTCTCCTACAGCTCAAGCAGAAAAAGTTTTAGAAATGCTATCGTACTTAAAGATTAAGGGACAGACAGTGATACTAGTAGAGTGTGACTCTACGTGGAGGAGACTTGGTCTTACATCAGTGGTGTTTCGTGGCTCTTCTCTCGGCTTGAGGAAAGCTCTGCTCGGCTCAGCTTCACACACCTTTCTGAGTGTCTGCGCCCCCTTGTTTGCACTACAGTCTGTACATTGCTTAGTTTGAGGTGTGCAAGGAGAACAGGACAGCAATCCTCTCCAGAACCACAACTGCACCTTCCCCATCCAGCTTGTCTCTATATTTCATCCCATTAGCTGTCAGTATGATACGACCACAGCCATCATAAGGGAGACAGACCATCAGCCGTTTTTGTCTTTGCTGGGAGAAACATCTCTGGATCCATGGGCTGGCTACTGCTGTAGTAAATAGTATAGAAAATAGCTTGGGCTCAATTTCCTTCCAGTTTATTCTGTTCTCACAATGAAAACTCTTCGTGCCTTCTGTTTAACACCAGTCTGTGCCTTGCCATTCATGGGCATGCAAAAACAAGTGATGTTATTGCACAAGACCATATCATATTCAGCCGTGGACACTGTTTTAGCTCATTTGGAAAAACATACACCACATCTGGCAAGACTGGTATTCCTTTGATTAAAAACAATGAGCCACATTTTGGTCTGACTCCTGTTTTGCTAAAGTTGTACAGCTGTTAAATACAATGCATGTGAACATTAAGTAGTGTTTTCTCTGTATTCATGTGAGCACATGCATGTGGGGAGCTGGCAAGTCTTCCTGCCTTAAAAGACAAATGGAAAGCATTTGAGCTTGGGACAACACAAGAAGAACTTGGACAACTGGATGACTTTGTGAGTGAGAGGGAAGCTCTCTCTGCTGTGCTGTGAAGTGTGGCCAGCCAGCCTTGGGGAGACTTGTCACACACACAGAGGGAAAACAATCCATCGCTCTTTGCCTCAGACATAATTTTCATGTGCCAAAATAACAGCCGATGCTGTTCTGTATAAGCAAACTGCAGACATGTAGCCCTCAGAAGCCATGCCTGACACCAGGTGCTGCACCAGATAAGCCAAATGCTGGTGGAAGATGCCCTACATCTGCTTTAGAAACCTTTCAGCCTGCTGCAGCTCTTCCTGGCAGTGGTGAAGTCCAAAATAAACCGTGCTGGACATGAGGAAAAATTCTCCAAGGTTGAGCAATACCCTATGTCCATTGCAATCTCATTCAACATCTGTCAGTGTCCTCAGCAGGCTACTGCCGTGCATCTTGCTGTGAGAGAAGCAGGGCTTGGGTTACCTCTGCCCCAGGGCTGCTTTTCTGGCCTGGTGCTCCTAGACTGGCATCTCTGCTGGCAAAGTGAAATTACGTTGGTATAATAAAAACACTTCCTACTTTACCTTCAAAAGACCAGATTTTTCCAGCAAGAACATTTATAACAAGGATCAGGAGAGCAGCTCTGTTACAGCCAAACCTCTGCTCCCAGCCCCAGTGTGCCTGGGCAGCATTGTGGGTGTGCTTCAGCTGGGGTGAAAACACTGGGAAAACATTGGGGCTGTATCATATCATCCTCAGGCCAAAACGACGGAGAGGATAACCCTATCAGTGAAGTCCTGCTGAGATACAAATATGAGTGCCTACCCTCCCTGCAAGTAGGAGTGCAGGCTGTCTCTTCTGCTCCTCCCTTTGCAGGCCACTACTAAATTTCTTTGATTGAAATGAAGTCCAGAACAACAGGGGGGCAATGTACTCCATAAAGATAGCCCCTGCTGTCTTCATTGCTCTGCACTTCCCAGGCCTCAGACATCATCAGAATGTTGTGGACCTGGACTTCAGTATCAAAGCAAGACATTTTTTTAAAAAACAGAATTCATAAACCAAGCAGTTTTAAAAAAAGTCATGGTTCATATATGAACCTATTTCACTGGACTGTGCCCTGCAATCAGAAGAAATATTTTCTCCTCCTCTAATCCCACTACAATCAGTCCTTAAATTACACTCAACATCTTAATCACAACATCTAACATAAATATCAATTCTCTTAATTCTTTCTGCACGGTCCAACTTTACAGAAACCTCACAGTAGTTATTATTATCATATTCCACAGCACCCAATCACTTCTCATTGCATTCACACATCCAGAAACCTATCTCCTCCAGATCTCTGCAACGTTGCCATGAGCCTGCAGTAAAAAAATACTGCACCCAACAGAAGAGGAAAGCAAAATATTTAGGTCAGCTCAGAATATATCAAATTGAAATAAGAATCTGTTTGGCAGACACATTAAAAAAATAATAATAATTCAGTGGAGGAAAAAAGGAAAACTCTTACTGTGATGTGCTGCTTAGGTACGTTGGTAATGCAGGTGTTTTGATGGAGAAACTAGGTCAAGTTTTTCAGAGACGTGGGCAAGGCCTCAGATGTTATTTAGCATTGTAGGAGTCTGTGGTACTTCCAGGCGCCCTGGTGAGGAGAGGACACTGAGGCAGAGCTGTTTTCATGTGGGTGCAATGGCAGACAGTGCTATCGGCTGGGAAAAAGCTCTGCAGACCTTTAATTTGCATCTCTCCCCTCCCCGTCCCTGGGAAATCAGCTGCTGAGAACTGAGGCGAGGCGCCCTCCCAAAAGAATTAATTTGCATCTAGTAGAGAGCAACAGAAAATGAAAGAGGCTTTCACTAGCTCTTTGTTTGGGTTTCATGTTTCACCTGTTTAGTCAGAATAGTACATTCAGCATTAAAGCACCACAGAGGCCACAGTGAGATGAAACACAGCTTCTTCAGTGTGAACCCAGATGTGGCACACAGGGCACAGGTCAGACAGGGCTACTTCCCCCACCAAAGGCATCTGCCTCTCCCCTGATGGGAGACCATCATGAGACACCCTAGGAACTGGGCATGGACACAGGGCAGCACTGAGAATCCATCCCTGCCATCTTCAGCCCACCCAGAAACCACCCCTCATCCCCTCCAATGGGAAACTGGGTCACACTGAGAGCAGGGAAGATCCCAGTGGTGTTTCCATGAGGCTGCACACCCTGGCATGGCCAGAAAGAAAACACAGTGGCTTCTTACAAACACCCTCTTCTGCTTTTCTCAGCTGTGGCATCAGACTGCAGCATCCCAGCCATCGGACCAGACCATGCAGGAGCAGCATCTCATCATGGCGTGGGTGTTAAATGTGTCCACAACAGCAGATCAGAAGGGAATGTGAGCTAGAGCACCCCAACCGCTGGCCTGTGACAATTAAAAGATGGAGAAGCAAATTGTCTGCCAGTCCTGCCAAAGGACTTCATATTGTGTCACCACTACTGCCAAGGAGCTCTGCCTTTTCCAGGTGCCAATTGAAGGATCTGCTCCTGCTTCAGCCTCTCCATTTACAACTCACTGACACAGCTCTGCTGGTGATGAAACATTTCCAGACAAAAGGTCCCTCTTGACTCAACCCTCCTGACAGGAAAACAGAAGTAAGATCCTTCCCCACGTGTGTGACACATGACTCACCTTCTTTACAGATCTCTTTCCCAGAATAATGAAGAAAGAAAAAAAAAAAGGAAGTACAGATGGAAGAAAACAGCAGAAACATGTCAGAATAACAAACAACCACTGAAGTAGTTAAAAAACTGCTACAGACAGCTCTACAAATCTACAATATCATCACACGAGGTTATCGTGACGAGGCCTTGGAAATACAGACAGCAGCACGATGTGGTGTGAGTTAGTGTTTGCAAAAGGACAGCAAATCCAGGACAGCATCCAGGAAACTGCTGTTAGTGTGATATCTGTCAGGCCACAGTCACACTGCCAACATCTTAGTGACCTGCAAAAAGCATTTGAGAGAGAAGGAAAATGAGTTTCCGAGCTTTGTGTCCCTGCAGTTTATATCCTGCTAGTCCCTAAGTCAAACTGAGCTGAACAGCTCTGCCAAGCCCCAGCTGCCTCCCCACAGCCCTTGCGTGAGCAGCAGTCACAAAGAGCCACATCTCCCCAGTACTACTGCCAGCAGTACATCAAAATTTTGCCCTTGGTTTAGCCACTCATTTATCTGGAAAGGAAGGGTGAGATTCATCTGAATAGATGGAGGTAAATAAAATACAGAGAAGTGCGTCTCAGGCCATCACTGAGTCTCCTCTAGCAATGAAATGAGAGGAACCAGCACAATAATCCACCCACCCTAAAGCAGGCAGCAGATCTGGGGGAGCTCAGAGGGCTGATACCTCCTCAGTGGCAATGCAGGGAGGCCACCTGATAAGCTCAGGTACAGATGTTAAAAAAAGAGGGGACCATTCCCATTCCCACATGCTGGCACATTCGGCAGTATTGCTAGTCCATGAGACCACTGACACCCAAGTCCAGGTTTGGTGATTCCCTGAATGAAGCCAACCACCAGGTTTCCATCTAAATCGAAGGCACCAAAGAATTGGGACAATTGTAACATGCCTCCCAACTGCTCAGATTTGGTCTGTTTTCATAATCTCCCAATTGTTCTGATACATTAAGCTTTTCCATTATTTAATTTCTTGAAGAAATGGGGTTTCCTCCCTTTTATGGAAGCTGGCATGGGTGGGACACCTGTTCAAAATCTGACATAAAAACAACCTGGATGACAGAAACAATGGAAAGAAAAGACTGCTCAGAAAAACAGCAAAACAAAACTGCCTTGGCAGCCCCAGCTTTTCACCCTTGTATTCACAAAGATCAATTCCCTGGTCAGTTCTGGAACACTCAATACACATAAAGGGTCCTTTTTATCCCACACCAGAATTAAGCCCAAGTAAATTCCAGCTGTCCCTTATGTGACATCCTCCCTACTTACTCCCTTTCTGAGGAGCCCATACTGAGCAAATTTGCCCCAGCTGCTCTCCCACCATGATCCTTTGGGAACCTCAGCAAGAGGGAGAGAAAAGACCTCTGGTAGATTTGTAAAGCAGAATATGTTGTATTTATGTCCATGAGGAGAACTTCTCACTAGACATCTGTCCCACTCACTGAAAGAGGCATCAGCGTTTCTTCTAATGCCACCCCCATGTGGTTTGCGCTGAAATCCCAAAGCCTCCTCCTCCAGCGGCTGAGCAGACAAACCACAGCCTAACCACTTTCTCTCTCTGTGTTTCAGTTTTCCTCTTAGCAGAAGGGATAATAAAATTACCCAGCACTCAGGAATGCTGTAGCTTTAATTCATTAATATCTATAAGTAGCTTAGAGTTCCTCAGCCGTAGGGGGCTCTGGAAGTGCCAGCGGAAATGCTTTTCATCTTGTTGCTGTACTTCAACTTTCCAAATTTCCCTATTGCATCCACCGATTCCAATAATTTGAGCTCTGAATTTTCTGACTCCACAAATTCGAATCAGCTTTTCTCAATGATTCTGCGAGTAAAAATGTGCTCTTTGTCAGAGAGAGGAAACGGGGAGCAGCACTAGGCTATCTGTATGCTGCGTGAGTCAGCCACAGTTTGTGCACCTGCTGTGACTTACAGTCTGAATGCATTGACTGCACTCCGAGATGCTGGTGTTGCAAACAGATGGATTTTGCAAATCCTGTTAATGTTTCTGTGTGTAAGAGCTTCCCAGCAGAAAAGGATCATGTCCACGTGAGTATCAGATCCACTTACCCTTATAGATTTTAGAATAGTAGTTTCATTTTACTCAGGCTGGAGATATAAATCGATTTATTGTAGAGTGGGCACCTGGTTGTGTTTGTGAGAACGGCGACTTTCAGGAAATTAAATTTTAAATTAGCTGCTCTAAGCCGTAAGCAGAGGAGAAAGGTGTGCCTCTACACACGCCATCTCTGGAGAGCTCAGCTCCACCATACTCCAGCAAAGTACCCAGCCTGAAGATAACACTGGGGCTGCACATGCAAATGGTTGTTCTGTTCTCTCGCAATCACAGGGTTTTATTCCAAAAAAGTTACAGGAATGTTTTGTTCTCATAAGGTTTAAGCAGCTTAGGCAGGGAAAATTGCATAACCCATTTTCTATCTAAGATTCAGACTTTGACATGTACTGAGCTCCTTTTGCTTTGTTCATGTGCAGTCGCCTTTTGCATGGGATGGGACTAGGAAATAAACAAGGAAACTGAGCTGGATAAGAAGGGTAAGAGGGCTCTGGGAGCTGCTGGTGTGAATGCAGGAGAAAGGGAAGTGGGAGGGAGCAGAAACACAGCCTGTGTACACACAAAATTGCTGAAATTTTTCTATCAACCTAGGCAGGGAGGCTGCAATGGGGCAGGGCACACACATGCCACACACCTGACTTTGCTTCCCATCACCTTCCAAGGGCACTGGCTGTTATGGATTGGCCAAAAATAGCAAAACACGTGGGAAAAAAAAAAGTGGTGAAGGTTAGCATGCTTCAGCAATCTCAGCAGGATGCTCTTTGCCACCCCTGGAAGCAGCCTCTCTTGGCTGCCTTGGTGGGTTTAAGCATGGCTGTGGTTTGGGAGGAGGAGGAGGTGGGAACTGCTAAAAAACTTGTCATTTTGGTATGTTTGTGAAGGGACCCTGACACCGGGAGGGACTGAGGTGCTGGGGCAGGGATGTGGCAGTCCAGCCATGATCCCACCACCCAAGCTCAGAGATTGGTGCATTTAGGAGCTAGTGTCCAAGAGGGTGAGCGCAGCTCTCAGACCTGCCTGTGTTTAGAGACATCACAACACTGTATTTCCCTGCTTTGCTGGCATCATCAGTAATGGAATGCTAAAAACCCACTCCAGACTGTAAAACCCTTGCTGCTGTTACCGGAATTTATTATGTGGGCAATTAACATAGGCAATCCCATTACCACTGGTGGGATTTATCTGAGTAAATCTCACATGTGTTATTCTTCTACAAAAACAAGCGATCAACTTTTTGGCTTGGCCTAAGTTTCCAAAGATAAATGTCTCTCCTCATTCATTACTAGCTACACAGCTCATGGCCATGTGGAGTGAGTATAAACAAGCTGAACAAATGTCTAGCATGGGAAGGAATAAAATGTTAATGCAAAAAATTGATTCAGTGATCTCTTTTCAGGCAGTGAGATGGATATTTCATTGCCAGGTCTGACTATGTAATATAGTAACTGCGTGATTAGCACTTAATGACTGGAGTGTGTTTCTTTTCCTTCCCAATCATTAAAGCCATGTTGATCTGCTCAGAACATGTTGATAATTTCTGAATATATAGGCAAACAAATCAGACATCACGAGAGCCTGCTCGTGCTCTGTTTATTTCTCTGCAGCAGATCTTGGCAGAGAGAGAGGTCTCCACCAGTGCAGGGCAGAGGACAAGAAAAAGGGATGAGGCAGTGCCTCAGAAATACCAAGTCACAAGACCACAGCCTTCCAGAGGAAGATGACTGGGGCACTGCTGCTGTTAAAGCTGGGGACCAGCGTCCCACAGAGCTGCTGAGCACACGGAACAGCCCCGCTCACTGTGCACCACACGCAGCTCAGAGCCCTGAGCACACACATTGACTGCACGAGCCTGTCGCAGCAAATCCCCGCCTGCGCAAGACCCAAAGCACTTCTGCTTCCATTCTTGGCCACAAAAGTCTTGTTTTCCAAGGTGGTTTCCTGCTTCCCTCCCCCATTGCTTTCTGCAGCATTTCAGATTCCAAGGCAAGGCTGCCTTCATGCAGAGGACCGTGTGTCTCTGTGCCACATCTCCAGATGCCTTCTAGCACAGCCACTGCTCTTATTTTGTTTTTGGTGACGTCTGTAGCATTTCCCAGTACTGAGAGATCTGACCCTTCACCACCACTCAGGCTCCTACAAGTGGTGCTCAAAGCAGAGCTCTTGAGTACCATGGCTGGGATTTTCATAGGTGTTTTAGAGGGGTCGGTGCCTTGCTTCTGAAGTTTTACAGGAAGGAAGGGTGGCGAATTCCTTTAGTTTTGACTACTTGTAAGAAAAGAGGCTCTCTGCCCTCAGTGTGCAGCAAGGATGCTCTCATGCATGCTGTGAACTGACCTGTGTGAGCACATTTGTGTCCCTGCTCATCGCTTGGCCCAGGGCAAGATGTATGTAGGCTTTGTGCCAAAATCACTGCAGAGATTCTTGATCATGTACTGTGGGAGGAAAATCCCAAAACAGAACAAGCTACAGTTATGGATAAATATTCATCTGGCATTCAAGAGAAATGCAAAGACGAATCTCAAGTTGGTTTCCATCTGCTAGTGATGATCCCAAGTTCCCTTACTGGAAGCAAAACCCACCCAGCGAATTCGTCCCTATTGCCTCCAATGCCAGAGCAGAAAGCCTGTTTCCTACCCAGGCCTGTGTTACTGGGCAAACTGTTTGCCTGAGTGATGGACTTTATCATGAGCAGGAGCTGTGCCAGGGCTTTGGCTCTGCGGGCAGATGATGACCACAGCACATGGGAGGGTGGCATGGTCGAAGGGATCAGTGCATTGCTCTGGATGTCTCCACGCTAAGGGATGCTCCTGCTGATGTGCATGGATGGACAAGCCAGACCCCACCATACCAGTTAGAAACAGTGTTGTCACGTAGCCTAGGTGTAAAAATAATGCTTGGATAAAAGGAAAAACCTGAAAGAAAAACTTGTATTGGTAAATAAAACAAGCCAGGACATTTTGCATCTTCTTAAGGGCAAGTGAAGTGACACATCTCTCATCATTGAACTCTGCACCCTCAAACCGAAATGGCTTCATCTTTGCTACCTGCCGACCCCTGCTGTCCTCCCAGCTGTGCCACAGAATCTGTGGCAACAGTGTTTGGGATAGGTCAAAACTTTTGAGGGATTAATAATTATGGAGAAGGTCTCCAGCTGTGCCCTGGCCCTGTTTAGCTCACTAGCCTATGTGCAGCCAAAGGGCCTGACTCGGGAGTCAAGCCCTTTGGACTAGGAAGTCCAAAGCTGACTTTTCTCAGTGCTGTGAGTTGTGATGAGGCTGTGAGTCTAAACTGGGAATTCCCAAAGGGACTTGAATTCCCTTGTAATTAGTAAGGGAGCCTGGAGACCATGCACTGTCCCAATTATATCCCACTTCCACTGGACAGGCAGTGGGCCCAGATGGCTGATTTTGATATAAAACATGTTTTCCCTATTTTTGTCACTCCCTCCCTGCTGCTCATGTGCTTGCTTCACCCGGCTGTGGCTCCCTCCTCATTGCAGCCTGGCTGTGGCTGCGGCTGCCGATGACACAGCAGAGCCATAAATGCAGGGCTCAATACCTGAGTGAAAGCCAACACATCCCCACAGGGCAGGACCAGTTCATAACACAGAGCCAGGTACATGGCAAAGGAAATGGATAGAAATCTCCCTAAATGCAACTTCAAAAAACTGGAAAATAACTCACTGAAATCACTTTACTTCTGGGTTTGTATTTCCGACTGATACTGCTGTAGGTGGACATGTAAAAAATTGTAGGTGTCCTGCTGGATTAAATTTGGAGGCTACTGATGATGTCGTGTTACATTAAAAATAGTGTCTGCCTAAAGCATTTGAATTCATTCTTATAATGCTTTTTTTTCCCCCTTAAAATCAAGGTGCCAAGCCCAATAAATTGGTAGAAGAACTCCCACTCGCTTCAGTAAATTTTGGATCAGATCCTGCAGGATTAGCCCACATGTGCTTTGCAGAGCAAGGACTTGCAGACAGCAGTGACAGATTGATGAGAACATTTCTGTGACCAAGCGTTTGCCGACAGGGGTTAAGTTTCCATGGCCAAGCACTAACAGACTTATGCCATCATCTTAATAGCCTCCACATCCATTATGTTGAAAGTGAAACGAGAACATCTGGGTGCCTGGACATGAGAATGATTAATAAAGGGGGGAAAAGGGCAGAATACTGAGCAGGTAAAGTGAAGAGTATGGGACTTTTGCTCAGAGTCATGCTCAGACATGGGGGGCTCGTGGATCTGATGAGTGGCGTGTGCCCTTACACAAACATCCCACACTGACAACCGTGCCCAGGGCTTGATTCCCGCCTGAGGGCTGCAGTCAGAGCTCTCCTGCTGACACAGAAGTGCAGTTCCTGCTCACTTTGGTAGGAGTTGCCTGCACGTGATGGAGAGCACAGTGGGAGCAGCAGGGCCCAGGCTGAAACTCTTAACGTGAGGAAATTGGGAGTTAAGTCTAACAACTGGCTGCATGCACAGCGAGAGGGTTTAAATAAACATGCTCCAGCGAGGGGACAGGCAATATGTTTGGAAATCTAGACAGGCTCTTTCTGCCGTCTGTGTTTTGTTTCTGAATCCAATGCTATGATAATGAATAAGCTGTTTGCTCTTTCGGCTGCATACCACATGACAGCTAGTTTTCATCCAAAAGCTTTGGCCCCTGCTTGTAAATTGATCCTGTAAAGTTAACTCCTTTGTTCAAGAGGTTAAGTATGTGATGTATCAATTGGGCTTTTTGTGGAAAAGCCACAGAGCAATGCGCTTACTGAGCCATATATGTATTGCAGAATAATTTTCAGCAGAGGTATGTGGAGGAGCAAAGATGGATCATACAAAAAAAAAAGTCGGCTCTAGTTTAAAAAATGTATCCATTCAGAACAGAAAAGAATCTAAGCATATGCCTGACTCCCACTGAAATATGGCTTCTAATCACATATTTCAGGTCAAGAGAGTGGTTAATGCTCACCCGAATAGGGAGGGATGTAGATTTATGCTTAAAAGCTCTGAACTGGGGCAGGGGTCACAAAAAGGCCTCTGGAGTCTGAACTGACCAGACCAGGAATCAAACTTGCACTGTCTCTACCAAATGTGCCAGGAGACCCACAAGGGGGAAAAAAAAAGTCAGAAGGAAACAGCAAGATCATCTGGAGACACTTCAGAAGGTCAGAAATACAAGTTTGGTTTTATTCCAACCACAAAACAGGGCAATGACACATCCCTGGGATGCAGCAGCACAGTCAGGAACTGACGACACGTGGGGCTTCACCACTCCAACACGGACACCTTGCTTCCAGAAAAGTGGATGCTGAGGAAACGTGCCCTGAACTCACAAGATCTATTTGTCCTTTTGACTCATGCTTTGGGCATGACCTTGGGCTGCATCCCCCTCACAACATGGTGACTCTTGCATCTGTCCCGACCTCCGGTGTGACAGTAGAGAGCCAGGAAATGCTCTCAGCCAAGGGGGCCACAGAAATCCTTTTTGTAGATGGAAAAGTACCTACATCCTAGTCACCCTACATCCTAGTACCTACATCCTAGCTGTCACCCAAAAAAACAGTCCAGGAAACAGCAAGGGCTTCCGTAAAAGTTTTGCCACCACGGAGAATTCAGAGTGAACCCTGAGGGAAAAAGGAATCTTCTTCACATGAAACAGGACTGTCTTTGCATTGTCTTCTTCAGGGAAATTAACATTGCCTAGGTAGGATGACGTCTCCTCTAACATCTTAATCCCTGCCGCCTACCCCGCTGGCAGTGGGATCACATGCATCTTTGGCAACAGGGAATTGGCATTTTCAAAGCATGTTAAATTCTTCCCTTCTGCTGCAGTGCATCTGGACACGGAACGTACTGGCAGCCTTGCTCAATGTTATCATTTTATTAGAAACTCTTGAAGGAGCATATTTGTCTTATCCCTTCAGCTTTTTGTTATTTCTTTCTGGTAGCAAGAACCAACAGCCAGCAAGGTACTTTCCAAAGAAAATAGAGGCACAGCCTCTGCCTTGCAGGGCCATCAATTCCTTTAAGTTCCTCTGCAGTGTTGTGAAATGAGAGAATCAGAAACCTAACCCCACCGTTGTGAAAATGTAAAGGTATTTTTAATATTTCTCTTCTCTGGGTGTCTGTGTGTGTGAGTGTGTTTAACCTCCCTCTGTTTAATAAGGACGTTTATTTTTCCATTGTAAATGGGTGGATTAGGAAAAGAAGTGTTCGCCTTGATTTCCTTGCCTTAATCCATTTCCTGCTCCAAGGTGGAGCATCACATCAGCTGTGCTGTTAAACACCTAAAGTACTTTTCCTACTCAGGGACCTTGGAATAAGCAATTCTTACGGATGCCCCAGCAATGCTTGGAACAGCACTGGCTCAAAGATTTTGCAGCGATTTCAGGAGTACAGTCAGCATCTCATCTGATCTGAACTGGTGGAGCTCTGCTGTGCTCCTCAGAGCTCTGCCAACTCATACCAGGTGGGGACCTGGCCCTCAGCCTCTATTAATTGTCACATGCACTCAGAGATGAAAAATACGTTTATCACAAAGCAGGGAGGAGCCTGCCAGCTGCAAGAGCTGCCAAAAGGGAAGGTGCTCAGTCAGCTCAGCTCAGAGGGGCATTGTCTCAATGGCACTGGGCACTCAGTTCTGCCAGGAGCAGGGACGCTCTCCCTGATGTTAAGCAGCAGTGACGGAGAGAGACCAGACAGCTCTTTGGAGTTCCTCCCTGCCCTACTTTTCTGATGTCTGTTACTTAATGAGGAATCAAGCCTTCCCTGTTGGTACAAAATACTCCAGCCAAGGCCAGGCAACGTCTTGCAAGAGCAGAGGGCTCAGAGGGTTTTGTGGCTCTGTTCAGACAGGATTTTGAGGAAAAATTTGGGCTTCTGGGGATTGGAGATATGGAGGGGGTGACCAGGAGCTCCCAGTGGAGTAGAGCTACATGCAGTGAGGGTGGTGCATGAATTCAGAGCAGCTGACTTTCCCTGGGCATTTCTCTGCCTGTTTTGGGAGGTTTCATAGGGATTAGGGAAGGATTTGTCAGGCTGTGGTGCCAAACCAGTGTTTATCCACAGAAGCCTTTTGATTTTTTAATTGTGTCAGAGATCTCTAGCTGGCATCTCTCTCTCCAAACCTGGCCAGTCAGTGGAAATGGAAGATTTATACCCAGCCTTTGTTTTAGGGCTGGGGGTGGGACAGAGGGTGGGCTGAGGTTTCTTTTGTCTGACTTTAAAAAGATACCCCCTCCTCTTCATCTGCTTCCAGCTCATCCTCCTGCCTGGCAGACATGGAAACACTCCTGCCAGAGCTAGGGAGGGATGGGGGAGCAAACAATGGCCCCCTTAGTGTGAGAGCATCAGTAATAACACAAGGCCCCCTCAGATGCACACGAGCCTTTCTGTTGACTGCTGTGGGAGTTGCCTGCATATTTTAGGAGACAATTAGGCCGGTGCTGTGTACGCTGCCTATTCACTCTTCATCTCCAACCCTGGGGAGCAGGAGGAATGATTTATTAGGGAGGCAGACTTAATGTCTTCTGGCTTTGGTCAGCTGTGATGTGAAAATAGCCTCATTGAGGGCAATTAGTATCAAGGCCTAATTAAAAACATAATCTTTCATTGGTTTTCTCACAGACCGCTCCTGCACTGGAGCACAGTCTTGCAGGGGGAGGACAAGGAAGGGGTGAGAGGAGATGGGGAGTGGTGGGGAAAGGCAGGAACACAGCAGGTTCGTCATCCTGAGCTCCCATTCACCATGAGGGCAAGTGTGGGCACCACTATGGAGCACTCAGCCCCTCACAGAGGATTGACCAGCAGGGGAAAGCCTCCATCCTGCTCTGCTGAGGCTGTGCAGTGACCTGAAAGGTGCAAGAGAGATGGTTTGTGTCAGCTGGTGCATATCCAGACAGTTCAGGAGTGACTAGCACTGCTCTCTGTCACAAATCCTCAATAATCCTCCAAAAGCAGAAACAAAAACTAAACAAGTGATGCAGCCTGAGCTCGCAAACAGGCGCGGGTGGCATTGTTCAATTTTGGTCCCTGCCCAAATGGGGCTGGCTAAACCCCAGCACACCCATGACGTTTGCACCAGCAGCAAGCTCATCTTTCCATAGGTGCTGGGATGAGCTGCTCACCCTTTGCTGGGGCTTTGCCTTGCAGGCCTTATGTCCTTCTGCTGCCCTGGAGCACAGTGTGGAGCCCCACATTAGCTCTCTCATTGAAAATGTGCTTGTTCTGCCCTTGTGCCTGGTTCTCTGTCAGGTTCATTTAGTGACACTGACTGAAGCCATTACACAAAGGGTGTTTTATGCCTTTACACTGAAATGTGCCCTTTTTCGGGTGTCCCACTTGGAGCCAGAGGCTGCAGAATGGGAGGTCATGTGTGGGTGATGGGGAAGCCCCTGTGAGGCTGGATTAAGTCTCCAGGCCCCATTAGCCCTGTGGTGGGGACAGTCCCCACACCGACCTGCAAGCAATGCCCTGCCAGGTCTCTCGGTACATAAGGTGCTCCAGGGGACACAGCAGCTGCACCTCTGATAACAAATTAAACATGCTCAGGCTTCTTCTCCGTCACTGAGGCCAACCAGCTTAGAATAGCCTGCAGCTGTACTTCTAAGCTTTTTTGCTCTCCAGACCTCTTCCAAGCTGCCTGCTGGGAGAGGTGGCTGACCCGTGCTGGTCCCTGAACTGCGCTGAAGACTTTTTTAGCAATATAACAGTACAGACAAGTTCCAGTGCTTTGGAAATGGAAAGTCCCCTAGCTGTATTTAATTTATCAGTCAAAATAGAGATTAAATGTCTTCAGTATCTTCAGGTTAATAGAGGACTTCTGTGATTCAAGGAGCTATTCCAAAACGCCGATGGTGTGGGAGAATTTTGTAGGGCTGCTGTTCTGGGAAAAGCAATCACTGCTTGAGCTGAAGCCATTACTAATCTGAGCGTGAGTCTATTCAGCAATTTCACATCCGCCGCATCTGCTGCAGCCAGCGGCCGTGGGGCTCTGGGTGCACGCCTGCCCATCTGCGGAGCATCCCCTGCATCCCACAGCCTCTGCACTCCCAGCGCCCTGCCCCACCCAGCCCAGCTTCCTACACGCCAGGAAGGAGACGGAGCCGAGGGCTGCAGGTGTTTCCAGCCCTGCTGGGATTGCTGGAGCAGTGCCTCAGATCCCGGCAGCGAGGGGATGTCCCCATGGCCGTGTCCATGGCTGTGCTGTCCCCTTCCACACCACCCACTTCAGCACTGCCTTTGGGCTGGCCACACGCAGGACCTGTGAACAGCCTGGACAGCGAGCCAAAGCAAAGCTGGCCCACAAACACCACACAGTGCTTCTTGTACTAGAATACAGACTATTCTAAACATGAACATTTGTATCTTGGCCTTATTTAGAGCTTTATTAATGCTATATATATTTTAATTAAGTATCCATACGCCTCATCAGAGTTAGGTAAATCAGCTGACACTCGGCAGCCAATTAAACCAACCATATTTCAGTAAGCAGCACTGTACTGTGTGCGGCACCATATGCAGCAATGTATGTGGGGGTAAGAGAAACTCACTGACAACTCTGTACTAAAGCATGAGATCCCACTCGGTTCTGGTAAGATTTCCATATAAAGAAGAGGTTTCCTGTCCTAGTTTTATCTGGTATAGAGCTCATTTTCTTCTTGGTAGCTGGTGCAGTGCTGTGTTTCGGATTCAGTATAACATTGATAACACGCTGATGTTTTGGTTGGTGCTGAGCAGTGCTTACCCTGAGTCGAGGACTTCTCACTGTCCTGTGCTCTGCCAGTGAGGAGGTGCACCAGAAGCCAGGAGGGAACATGGCCAGGACAGGTGACCTGAACTGGCCAAAGGGATGTTCCACACCCTAGAACGTCATGCTCCATGTATGAACTGGCAGGATCTGGCTGGAAGGGGCTGATCACTGCTCAGGGATGGGCTGGGCATTGGTCAGTGGGTGGTCAACAATTTTATTGTCCATCACTTGTCTTTCTGGGGTTTTATTCCTCTCCCTCTTTTCATTACCTCTCTTTTCATTGCTATTTTTTTTTATTTTTACTTTACTTTGATTATTAAACTGTTCTTATCTCAACCCATGGGTTTTACCTTTTTCTGATTCTTGTCCCCACCCCACCAGGGGTGGGGGGAGTGAGTGAACTGTTTAGTTGCTGTCCAGGGTTAAACCATGACACTTCCTTATCTGAGGTTTCAATAAAAATTGGTTTCCTGTTCCTAAGAGGAACTGATGTATGCCATCATCTGTCCAATTTATTCTGAGGCGTCCTCAGGTCCCCCTGCATTGCTATGAATCATTTCCCCAGAATTATGTGCAGATATTTAAAATGTATGCCCGGACTATTTTAAAAACAGAGCTAATTGCCACTTTTGGGCTCCTTTTGCACAGTCTATCAAGAAGATTTTGAAGATTAACTGTTTTGTTAAATAGCCAGGATTAGATCTTCAGCTCTGTAAACTAGGGCAGCCTCACTGCAAATTCCCATATATGATCCTTATCTCACTTGTGCATATGTCTACAGCCTCAGGCTATACTCACTTCTGCACCCTGTGAGAAACCCAATGGCTGGAATAACCTGTTATGCATCCTAGTGTGGGGGAGAAGCTGTCAAAGCACCTGCCCTCGAGCCCATTGAAGGCAGAAAAATGCTGCACTTTGTTTTTAGGATCAGGCCTAAGCCTGGCACAGCAAAGCATTGTGTAAACAAATAATTTACTTCTGCTATGTGCCTCATTCTCAGTGCCTTCAATGAGACTCAGAAGTGAGGTTTTTCCAGAGACTGATTTGAGGCCATGGTGAGCAGGTTGTTGAATCAGAGCCTGGCTGAGGTTGTTTCACTTGCAGAAAATGGAACAGGGGTGGCACTGAGGGATGCTGCTGCAGACCTTCCAGGGCAGATGCTCTCACTGTCACTTGGTCCATCGCATGCCAGATCCAAAGTTTTCAGATGCTGCAGCTAACCTGCCACAGTCCCTGTGGAAAAGTCCTTCACAACTTAATAGGAAATTCCAGCCCTGTTAATGCTTATTCAGGGGCTTTTCAATAATTTTAATTTTAACAGGAAATTGCATATAAAATGCTGTAGAATAGACAGGAAATCTGCTGAATTTCAGGGGTTAGCTCTGATTTTTCCTACAGTTCCCTGTCCTTGAAGATCCTCATGATTTCACCAATGTTAAATTCTGCAGGACTTTTCCACAGAGGAAATCTGTTATTTATTTTCTTTACAGTTTCTTCGACTGAGCAAATACAGACAAAATAGCTTACTGTGGCACAAGGGAGGCTTCAGTCTGGAGTCACTTTTCAACAAATACCTGGAGCTGTGACTGATATCTCATGCCCAACAGCTGAGTATGTTGTTTGAAAAATCTTGTTACATGAGCAAAAGAGAAAAGGAAAATATATTACTCAAAGTTTTCACTTTTGCAAGAGTTTGTTTTTTTTTTCATTTTTTTCCTCTATCTGCCTTCGTTTTAAGAGACTGACTCACAAAAAGTGTGCTTTTCCTAGTGAAGAGAGAGCTGTATCCTCAGAATTATCACATCTAGTCCAAACTGAACCTTCATCCATGTGTTTCCTCAAGGCCCAGACTGCTTGAGATTCAGGGTTGTGATTCAGGTGCATCTTCCTAGTGAAGATTAATTACATCTGGGTTTCCTTGCACCTTCAGAGACCCAAAAGGCTACAAAGAGACCAGCAGAGATCTGATTTTTAAATGAAGGAAGACCCCCTGGTGCACATATGTCTTTATATACATAGTTTGTATATGCAAGAACAAGATGATTGAGCATTTGTATATGCCTTTGTCTAACTGGGAGACTAATTATCCAGGTACAGATTTATAGAAAGAAAGGAGAAAGAGAGCTGAAAAAAAATATAGAAGAGTAGATTATTAGTTTCATCTTTCATCTTACCCGATCCATGCTCATCCATCCCAAACACCATAGTTTTCTTCCTTTTGTGGGGCTCCATCCCCTCCTGCCATTTGGGCATTTTCATGCACACACAGCTTTTGCTTTAGAATCATGAATCATTAAGTTTGGAAAAGAAATTTAAGATCATCAAGTCCAGCCCTCAACCTGGTACCACTGCCATGTTCATCATTAAATCATGTCCTTAAGTGCCATATCCACACTTTGTGAATGCTTCCAAGGATGGTGACTTCAGCACTTGCCTGAGAAGTCTGTTCCAATGCTTTATAACCCTTTCTGTGATTTTTTTTTTGCTGATCTCTAATTTAAATGTCTCCTGGTGTAAATGGAGGCCATTTCCTCTCATCCTCACATTGGTGTTTCATACAAGGCCAAAGACCTATGTGCTGTCTGGATGCAGCCAGCACTGAAATTTGAGCCATACTATCAAAGCGGATTGATAGTGATATAACATAAAAATCAAGAGGACATTTTATGCCTTGAGTTATCACAGGGAACCCTCCACAATTTTGAAGTGGCTGCTGCAAAATGCATGTTTTGATTCAGTGCTCTGGAAGTCTCATGTCTGCAGCTAATATTTCTTTTCCTATTATTGCTGTGAGTGGATAAAATATATTTTAATATGTTTGTGCTAAGAGTTCTATCTAGAGAGAGAGAGAGGTATTTCCACTGCACTGCAAGACTATTACATTTATTTGCACAATTCACTTAACTCTGGCCCATGATATCGCCAGAAGCTCTTGATGGAATTACGGTTCCATAATTATAGCTTTATACATTACAGTCCTTAATAGCCTTAGGACTGGATTCTCACTTGCAATAAATCATCAGAGCTTCACTGATTTTATTGAAGTATATATGGAGGAATGTCAACTTATGCCAGCTGAAACCTGAGGTGAGATCTTCACCCTTTGAAGTAATCAGAAGTTCCACCATCAGCTGAAAGGCAGCCAGAAATTAACCCTTGCTCCTCATTTTTCATAGCCTCTTTGCTACCATGAACTGCATCAAGACAATAAATAGTTGAAGCTAATGTGATCACAAACCAAGATGCTGCTGCTGATTAAAATCTATCATTATCACTCATATTCTAAAAGCTTGGGCACTAAGAGGTTTGATTCCCTACCACTCTGCACCTTTGATTCCCTTTGTACAGACCAAATGCAGCAACCCATCCTCAACTCGTGCAATACCCTAATACATTTTTATGGAGGTTCTTAAATATGCACACATAAATTTGAAGTTTCAGAGTATGTCACTGTGCACTCTCAGCTAATTTACTGTTCATATATGAGGCTCATTGAAAGGAACAGATAAATAAAGAGAAGACATCCAGCATTTCAAATGGTCAGCAGATGGATGGATGACTTCACTCAGGCTCCTCTGGTAACCTCCACAGCTTTCTACCAAGAAGGCAGGCAAGGGAAGAGGAGGTTAAAATACTGAGTGTGGGGAAAAGCACTGCACTGGGGGAAACAAATATATAACATTTATATATAAGTAGACATAATCACTCATTGCCATAGGCCAGATTTGACCTAGTATTGATCACTTGGGGTGGATGCAACTATCAGTCACTTAAGAAGAAGTACAATATACTGTCAAGTCTTTCCCTTTAAAATAACATATATAGCATCAATGTATTTTAATGACAACAATATTTTTGTGGGCTTAAATTTTGCTATTTGCATTTTTAATTATGGAAACAGAGCTACTGAGAGTTTCAGTCCAAAACAGACATTGGCTCTTTTCAGCAACTAAAATGTGCATGTCTGCGCCTTGCCCAAAGTTAATTTTCGCAGGCACATCAGAGATCAGCAGTTCCTAAGTCTGAGCAGTGAACTTTTGATTACAGCTTATTGCCCTCCAAATCTAATTCCTTTAAAAATCAAAACAGGTCCTCCAGAGGAGGATTATTAGGGGTCTGCTAAGGATAGAACAGCACAGGCCCAAATTTACCAACAGATGAGACGGCTGTGGCGTAGGCGAAAGAAGGCATAAAATGTTTATCCCTTTAAGCCACAGTGACTGATGAAGGGTAAGCTGGAGGGAATGCTCTCTGGAGACCTCTCCTGCACTGCACTGCTCCAGTTTTCCTTTCGCCTCTGTTTACAGTTATAACTGTATTGTTTGTCCTTTCACAAAGATAAACATAACTTTCCCACATCTGAATCCGTTATGACAAATTTACTGGGTTCACTCAGAAAAAAAACTGTCTGGTGCTTCTTGATAGCTCCACCGCAAAAAGATAAGGGTGGGCTGGTGAAAACGTTGAGCTTCTCATAACTAGAGAATCCATGGCCAAGGGACAGGTGGGTGTTGAGGAAGCTCCTGCTCTAGTGTGGGCTGTGCTCTCCTCTGGAGCCTGTGGCAGCTGGAGCACCCTTTCAGCTCTGATTCATCGAAGGTGGCATTTGGAAAGATGGCCAACTTTGACTTGTGTCAAACAAAAAGCAAAGAAAGAAAGTCAGGAAAATGGAAGAGTGCTACAGCCAAACCATTCCCAAGGAGCACATAACTAGGAAGTTAAAAACACTTGGCCAGACACTTGCAAGTGGAAAACTTAACCTAGAGGATAATGCATTGATGCCACAAGCTGCCCTGAAAGGGTAGAGTGGCTTTGTCACAATGGGCAGCTGAAGTCCTTTCAGGTCCAGTGCAGCACGAAATGTGATGGCAGGGAGGAGCCCACTCCAGCACGCACTCCTGAACCCGCGTGCTTTCATGGTAACTAAGCCCTAAAAATAACTTGCTGTATCAAAAGCAAACTGATAAAGTCAGTCCAGGGTTTTTTTCTCCTCTGCTGTCGCTTGCAGAATGCTGTAAGCAGTTTCATCTCAGTCATTCATTCAGTACTAACAGATGCTTCTGCTCCTTGCACTGATGGAGAAAAGTGAAATTTTCACGTAGGGAACACAGTTACTCCAAACTACCTGCAAGGCAGTGACGAATGCAGCCCAAGGGTATGAAATTTTTCTGGGTACAGCACATTAACAGAGCATTAACCAGGAGAACGTTAATTACACATTGTCGCTGCTGCTCACCCAAAAGGAATTCAGACTGGCAAAACATGATCATAAAAAGGAAGGCATTTGGAACAAATCAATATGTGTGTGACATATAAATGCCATTTGCATCCTGCCTAGGAAGGCTCTGCAAGCCTTGCCTCTGCCTCTCAAGGTCTCCGCAGCACCATCAAACACACCCTCAGATGATGGTCCAGTGACTCTGCACTCCACTTAATGAGCACTGACAGGGAGATTAGAACAAAACCCAAAATTCCCTCTGGTAACATTTCCAGATATAAAACCTCCTTTTCTGGTGAATTTTGAACTCGTTTTTTTTCTCTTTATAATTCTGTTTTAAGACAGACTTCAACATTCCAGTGACTGAGGGCCAAGACATCTGGGTCTCTGAGGTTAGAATGTGCTGTGAGGACACAGCTTCCTGATTCTCTGCCCAGTTTCATCCCCAGAGTCTCCCAATCTGCTCAAATCCATGCTGTCCCCAGGGCCCACAAACCAGATGGGGACAAAGCAGCGCAGCACACCCTGGACACTCAGCTTGCACCCATCAGCCCCTTGGAGAAGGAGACTAGGAGATTCATTCTGCCATGTCTGTGACTGTTGGAGATGACACATGTATGGAAGAAAGTCCCAAAGTGTCAAATCAATTCCTCTCAGCTACAGACAATTTGGTTCCTACTCAGACTAGTTTGGTGGAGTACTGATCATCCATCTTTAGGGTACTCTGAGTGAAAGCATACCTGTCACCACCATCACTGCCAAACCACAGCTCAGAAGAGCAAAGTGACCTGTATTTTAAAATCTATACAGAGTTACATTCAACAGCTGGTTCTGTTAATGAAACACTCTGCTGTTAATGCATGCACACACACGGGGCACAGCCTGGTGTGAGGATGCAACTTTGGGTTAAAGACACCATCGTTTTATAAATTGTGCACAATCATCTGTAATCTTTGCAAAATACAAAATACAGTTTGCTCTCTGTTGCCTGTTCTGCACAGCCCTTTCATTACAGAAACATCTGTTAGAAGTGCTTTCGCTGAGGGCTCGTCAGAGTTTCCATTATAAACCCCCATATTCAAGGGGTTACTGCAACTGAGCCATAAAAAGTTGCTCCAGGCTCAAACTTGGCATAAAAGGTCTCCAGTGGGAGAATTTTTTTTCTAAGCCCAAAATGTTAAAATACATGAAGTTAAACAAAAGCAATTCAATTTCCCTCAGAGACTGCCTTTCCTGATTCTATGTGTTAGACTTATATGTACCAACATTGTGCATGAGCCTCTAAAAGCAAACTATTGATTAATTAATTCACTAAGCTATTTGTTAAAATAAAGTCACTAACTTCAGAGCCTTACTGATTCATTTAAAATCTAAGTGGCAATGTGATTTTAGATAGAAAAGCAACTACAACATAGAAAATAAAATATCCATTCAAATAAAAAGCAAGGGGGAGGGAAGTACTTTTAGGTCATATTTTCATCCCCAGCTTTAACTAACTTTCATCTTGCAGACAATGGATTTACCCCTGGGCTGGCAGTAGGATACAATGACCAAAATGACCTGAGGGCAAGTAGAGAAGTTATTTTTTTCAGAGGCAGCCTGCTCTAGCAGGATGGTGGAGATTAGCAGAAAGATGTTAAGTAGGAGGAAATATGCTTGTTCAGAGAAGATAAGCGGGGGTGTGTGTGTGTGTGTGCGTGTGTGTTTCACTGTACTGTGCTGATCAAGGCAGTTAAGGTGATCCACTGATCCACAAGCAGTAGCAGACACAAAAATCCTCCATGCAGCCTGGGGACAATGAAGAAGAGGCAGAAACTGTAGGAGAGTTCAATTTAGGAAAGTCTGGTTTGCAGGTAAAGGACGACGAAGCAAAAGTAAAACCCAGGAGACCTTTGAATTGAAGAAGGGCTCATTTTTCAGGCTTGAGGCTATGAGCAGTGCTGATGTTCAGCAAGGCAGCCCTTGGGTATAGAATGAGAAAAACTCTGGTTACACCATTAATTGTACTGCACCCGGCAGCTGCAGCAACAGACCTCAGTGCTGATCCTGCAGGAATTTAAGCCCATGAGTAATCCCATTTAAATTAATGGGATTATGCCTCAGAAGTGTAGAGTTAAGCATATGTGTATTGGTTTGCTAGAGCAGGCCCGGGGCGACAAGCAGTGTCGATGCTCTTTGTGCTGCCATCCCACAGCTCCCGCTCTTCCATCCGTCCAGCCACTGGGGAGGAAGGTTGCAGATGAGCTGTAAAGTCTCTAAGGAAAAGCCCCAAACGGGGGGAAGTCACACAGTGATTCACCATTGAATGAGGGCCACCATTGAGTGGCACCATTTCCTCTGAGTCAGTCCTGAACAAAAGTGCCAGCACTGCTCTAAGATGGGAAACTGCGACTGGGCGTGCGGTCCCATGGAGGAGATGGAAAACAAACATCCTGCTGGTGACCGCCACATAAGGTCTTAGTAGCTCATTTGGAGGGTTCTTTTTTTCACCCTGGTGTTTCTGGCCAAGATCCAAGTGCTGTAATTCCAGCTTTCTGGTTCACCCTCCCAGCATGGGCTCCTGCTGTCTTGCGGCCTTGGGTGCATTTCTGAACACCAAGGAGCAGTTGCTGGAGCCCTGACGGGTGAGGGACAAGGTCTCTGTGCACACAACAGATGACCCAGACACCCCCAGAGAATGAGCATGACGTGAAGAAACAACTTTGCAACCTTCACTCATGCTGAGGAGAGCTTTGGTTTGTATTAAAATCAGACATTGCTCAGCATGCTTGACTACAGCAAAGTGGCTCCCCAGCTTCCAGTGACATTGGAACAACTCAAGATTTCCCTATGTGCAAATGTTCCCTTTAATCCACTCCAACGCTTCAGCTCTAGCAGTGAGCTCAGGGAAAAGCTGTGAACATGGTGCAGTGACTTATGTGAGTAATGTACGTATTACATCCTGCCTATGGATGTAAGAGGGGAAAATTTCTCCACTGCAATCTTGCTATCAGCACGCAGCATGTTTGAGAGGCTCCTGATCCTTGGACATCAGCCAATCTCCTCCAGAGCTCTGGAGTTAACACTGCCATCATCTGATGCCTTGTGTCACACCCTCTCTTGAGCATCAGCAGCTCATAGAAAGGAAAAGCTCAGACAAGGATTCAGTCACTTAATTCACAGGTTATCTGAAATGAAGGCTACCCATGGCTTCCTTCCTTTTTCCTCTTTTCTGCAACCTTTTTCTATGGCAGTTGTCACCATATTTCTTAAGTCAAGAACACTCAGATGACCCCTCCTCATATTATTAATTATTATTATTTTGAAAATGTAAAAGTCCTCTAAATTAGAAGGGGTTTCCCAAATGTCAGATATTTGACTGGCCTGCTAGCCAGCCATTCAGTTTTCTGTTTTTACTTTATGTGAACCATGCAGATACATGTTTTGACTGGTTCAAAAACTCTTCTTGTAAATTTAAACAAATATCAAAAATCTGACAACAAAAGCTGACATTAAGTAGCTGTAAAGCTGGGATAGGTATCATCTAAAAGGAATTTCCTGATGCTACTATGTATGTTTCTACCTTTAATCACTGTCATATTATTTTCTTGTCCCTGCTTGTCCTCCATGGCATGATATGAGCACACATCACACATGTCCTAAAGAAGCCTTTTAGAATAGACCAGTCTTTAAAGATTCACCTTTACTGTAAAATGGGAATATTATTCACAAAAGTTATATACTATTCTATGTATTAAAATACTTTTCCTGGGCAGTTATATGTAATGTCAACCCTACCTATCATTCCATTTCGCAATTTCAAACATGCTCATCTCTACAAGTCCAATAAAAAAATCTTTTTCTTTGCACATCCTTTACGTGAAAATGCTGAAAATCATGTATTTAAAATGACTGGGGATTGACGTGAATCTGTTACTTAAACAAGAAACAATCTGGTATTTCCATAAGCAATTAGGCTATGTTAATAGTCTATAATCGATCATGCCAAGAAATGACAGCAGCAACGTCTTAACTATATAAAAGTGTCAGGGGTTTAGCTAATGTTTCTTCTTTAGAGAAAAGATAACTCACATGTCCATCTGGATCTAACTCAGCTGTTGTGAAAGAGCAGCATTAGCATCCAGAACAGCAGAAACAGCAGAGTCAGAGTTCAGGTCCCAGTGCCATCCTGTTGTTTCTGCAAAGCAAGGCAAATGACCCTGGAAAAATACAGCAGAATGCATCAGGGAGAGGTGTTATCCTCGGCTGTAAAGCTCGTTCTGAAGTAATCACGGGGGGTGTTGATTTGCCTTTCTTTTATTTTGCTTTTAAATATGACCTGTGATCCTGTTAGCATTTTGCATGTCACACTGAAACTTCAGCCTAGGAAAGGACAGGGATGGAGATTCCTGGTCCACAGCACGGTGGTGAGCTCACTGTGCCTGCAGTATGCTGACTTTCATCCTGGACCTCATCTGAAAGGAACAGAGCCAAGGGAAGGAGCAGAGATGAGATAAACAGCAAAAGCAGAAACCATGGTCAACTTTTACAGGAAGGTCAATACCCATAGTCCTCTAAAGGCCTCTTAAAAAGAGGCACAAATGCTTTTTCAGTATGGTTTTCCATGTAATGTAAATTGCCACAGGGATGTTACACAATGACTTGGAGGATAAGGGCCCATGAGGCAATGTCTTTATTGAGATGTGGAGCTCATCACAGAAAAGCTGGAAAACACCTGTAGGTGTGGGAATAAGTTTCTACTCTTACTGAAATAAAATATACTCTGGTCATTGTGCAGGCTTTTCAAGATCCCATAGCACAAAACATCTATTTCTGTCTGTCTTCTGAAGGATCCCTTTTTTTTTTACAGATGAGATAATTCACCTGGCATTTAGCAGAAGAAAAACCATTAAACCACACATTTAAGTTGGCCCATAATGAACAGAAGCCAAGTGACAATGGCAAAGGGAGGAAATGAAACATGTGAAATGCAAGATTATGCCAATCTTGTGATGCAGTGTTAGAACTGGCTTTCGCTGAATGATTCAGAGGTCTGACCTAAAGACCAAAAAAACTGAGGGAAATTTTCCCATTGACTTCAGGGCCTTTGGATTACAAGCTTTTGCAGGAAGCACCATTGATTACTGAAATAGCCTCAGCCATATGAAAGCCCTCAGAAATTTAGTTCACTATGCTGCAGCTATTTCTGCCACTACTTCTACCTTAGCTGTCTGTCTCAGGCTGATCTATTTTAAATAATTATTTCTTTCTGCAACTTTAAAGGCTTGAGTCATCCCAGATGATAATTTGCAGGGAAAGCTCCTTTTCCACCTCCTCCCCCCACCCCCCACATTACAGAACTGTGGAGGCCTTGTTCATGAAACTTCATTCCTCCATTAGAAGAACTTGAAATTTGACAGTGGTTTGCAATTTGACAGCTTGAAAATAGCTTTTCAAACAGACATACACTGTCACATCTTTGAAGGCCAATACATTTGATAGAATCACAGAATAAGCTGAGTTGGAAACCCACAAGGATCACTGAGTCCAACCTCTGGCCCCTGCACAGCACCATCCCCAAGAGTCACACCATGTGTCCAAGAGCATTGTCCAAACACTTCCTGAATTCTATCAGGCTTGGGGCTGTGGCCACTTCCCTGGGGAGCCTCTTCTGGTGCACAACCACCCTCTGTCTCTGGCTAAAGAAAATCTTTCTAACATTTTAACTGAACCTCCCCTAAACCTTCTCTGATACAACTTCAGATCATTTCCTCAGGCCCTGTCACTGGCCACCAGCGTCTGCCCCTCTGCTTCCTCTCACGAGGAATACGTGTCCCCTCAGTCTCCTCTTCTCCAGGCTGAACAGACCAAGTGACCTCAGCTACTCCTCATTCAGCTTCCCCTCGAGGCCTTCACCATCTTTGTTACCCTCCTTTGGACACTCTCTAAAAGCTTAATGTCCTTCTTTTATTGTGTCACCCAAAACTGCACAATGGACTTGAGGTGAGGCCACCCCAGTGCAGAGCAGAGCAGAGCAGAGCAGGACAATCCCCTCCCTTGCCCAGCTGGCGATGCTGTGCCTGATGCCCCCAGCACAGGGATGTCCCTCCTGGCTCCAGGGCACTGCTGACTCGTGTTCAACTTCCCATGGACCAGGGCTCCCAGGTCCTTTCCATGGCACTTCTTTCCAGCCTCTCATTCCCCAGTCTGTCTGTACATCCAGGGGTGCCCCATCCCAGGTGCAGAATCTGGGACTTTCCCTTTCAAACTTCATATGGCTGGTGATTGCACAGTCCTCTGATTTGTTGAGGTCTTTCTGCAGGGCCTTCCTGCCCTTGAGGGAGTCAACAGCTCCTCCCAGTTTTGTATCATTTGCAAACTTGCTTAGTACCCCTTCCAGTTCTGCATCCAAGTCATTTATGACAATTTTGAAGAGCACAGGGCCTAAGAAAGGTCTGGGTTTCCATGACCAAAATTGCCTGAGACATCCTCGCTATGTAGGACATGCCAGCCCTGAGCTGACCAGGGCTGATCTGGACTGCAACTGGGTCAGTGCACAGACGTCTGAGAACTGCAAAACTCACCCCTGCTGACAAGAGAGGGAGGGTAAATCAGGAATGAATCAAGAAGTGAAAAACACATATGCACATATGCAACAGGGATGGGAAGAAACTTAAGTGACCAAAGATGGAGAAGAGGCAGTTCTGCCACAGCTCTACCCACGCAGCTTCAAGTGACTGATCTTCACTCTCTTACAGTATGGCTGCAGTATATTTTACAGTATGCATTGAATTTTAAATTTTCTGTGCAGATTTCACAGCCTTCCTTCCTCCTGTGGCTTTTACTACCCAAGAAGGGAGAGAGGCGGAACAAAAAGCTGCAAACCGAAGGGAGTGTGGGTGTGAGGGGGTTTATGTGTTCTTTGGGTTTGAAGCTTTGGCCTGAAAAGAGATATTTTTGTTAACAGACTACAAAAGATGGATGATTTGCTGTAATGAAAAAGTTAGAAACTCCTTCAACGTCAACACAGTTCATTGAAAGTTAAGAGGAGGCGTGTTATTTTTAGGTGCTAAGTAATTCACAACATTTTGTGTTTAAAATAAAATATTCATCTGTATCATTATGAGTCATCTTTGTTCAGATAGTTTACTAAAATATTCGCCTTATGTAATACTATCATCCAACATGCCTGAGATCTCTATTTTCTTTTAAAGTTGGTGTACAACAGAAAGTCAACAAATATATTTGTGGTTTTAAAGTTAATGGTGAAGTGAAACAATATTTCAGGTATAGTCACTATTAACAAGTTGTAAAATGTTGATTTCTCTCGCTGTATTTTCAAATATTCTGTGTCTTTTCTATTATTATTTTTCTTCTGCAGTTTATGTGCTGTACTCCTGCAGCCAGGAACATGTGTTTCCAATTACTTGAGCTTTCCATACCAGCTTTGTGTTCAATAGCAACATTTTTTTTAAGGTACAGCTCCTCCTCCCACAGAAGTTAATATTCCTCTCCTTTTTCATACAGCGAACAGCAGTGGCTCTTGATTTCAGGCTTATTTTAGAAATCATTTGATTTGGAGCTCCCCCAGACAAGAATATTACTTTCTTCTAAACTTCTTGTACATTTTAAGTGAGAAAAGCAAGCTTTCGTATTGAATGTATATGAAGTCTTGAAGCAAGAGATGGAAAACTGATGTAATCCAGTCTGCCTTGCATGACATTTTCTCTAGTTTCTTATACAGCAAAGAATCCAATTTGACCACTAGAGCCAGAATGGCAGAAATATTAGACAGAATCCTATCCTTAAAATTCATGCTTAGGCCTTACAATTCCCATTTCTGAAGCATCTGCGCAACCTGTGTCTGGGTAATGTGTTGTAAGGTCATAAACTGTGATTGTGACCTTTTGTACACAGAGAATTGAGGCAGATAGATGTTTTTGCCTCTGGTTGGCTTAGAGCTCAAGATTGTATTTGACTTTTCTGTGCCGTTCATGGACCTATCGTTAAAGAAAGATCTGAAGGTCCTCGAATGCTTCCTGAGGAGGGCAACAAAGCCAGTGAAAGGGCTGGAAGTCATGTCCTGTGAGCAACAGCCTCTGGGCTCATCTGGTTTGGAGAAGAGGAGGCTGGAGGTTGACCTCATTGCTCTCTAACAGCTTCCTGAGGAGAGGAGGGGGAGATGGAGGTGCTGAGCTCTTCTCGCTGGGATCCATTGGTAGGACATGGGAATGGTTCAAAGCTGTACCAGGGGAGGTTTAGACTCGATATTAGGAAGCACTTCATGGAATCAGAGAGTCATTTAGGTTGGAAAAGACTTTTAAATCTTCAAGCCCAGCCATTAACCCAACACTTCCAAGATACCATCAAACTCTGGTAAACTACTCTTAACCTTAAGTGCCATGTCTACATGTCTTTTAAATACCTAAGGGATAGTGACTCAACCACTTCCCTTCGAAACGTGTTCCAAAGCTTAACCACCCTTTCCATGAATATTTTTTTCCAGCATCCAATCTAAACCTCCCCGGTGCAATTTGAGGACATTTCCTCAGGTCCTGTCGACTTGTTACATGGAAGAAGAGACCAACCCCCACCTGGCCACAACCTCCTTTCAGGGAGTTGTAGAGAGTGATAAGGTCACTCCTGGGCTTCCTTTTCTTGAGGTTAAACACCCCCAGCCCACTCAACTGCTTCTCGTAGTACTTGTGCTCTAGACCCTTCCCCATCTGTTTTGCCCTTCATTCAACACACTTCAGAGGGTGCCAAAATAGTGAAACAATCTTCCAAGAGGGGTGGTCAACACTCCAAGCCTGTCAGTGCTTAAGAGGTATTTGGACAATGCCCTTAATAACATGCTTTAACTGTTGGTCAGCCCTAAAGTGGTCAGGCAGTTGGACTACAGGATTTTAGGTCCCTTCCAACTGGAATATTCTATTCTATTGATCATCTGCTTCAATTAGACATTGGCTTCCACTCAGGCTTCAGTCTGAGGAAGACCATGGGCTCACCATAAAGGGAAAATTCAGGCACAGAGCTGCCAGTTGTGATGGAGACCTTACAGAAAGTGCAAATATAACCACCATAAAACACCTGACCAGAAAATGGACCCCAACCTGAGGCACAGTTCATCAAGGGAAGAGTTGTAGCTAGACAGACCCAGGCTGTGTCTTATCTAAGCAGAAGGTGCAGGGCAATGTATGAGTGGAGTAGGGTTACTGCACATCCCTTTGTCCTGCTTCAGGTTGGGATTAAGCCAAAACACAACTAGACAGCAGTTTGGAAGTGCCCTGGGATTTGTCACTTTAAGTGAAGTATGGGTGATTTGACCAAGGCCAGGGTAAGAGCTTGAACTTGGCATTATCCATGAATTTGCTTAATGAGACTTCATTAACAATTTAATTTTCTTCCTAGGACTGGACAGGGATCAGAAGAGGCAAACCACTGGGGCAAAGTGTGGTCTGGGCCCCAGGCAGCAGAAATGCCAGTCAGAAAGTGTTAAGGTGTTTAGAATAGGTTATAAACCTCTGGCTTTTAGTCACCGAGTAACCAAAGATTGACTAGCAGATCTCTCATCTGACCTCCATGAGAGGAAAAGTCACGATCCCTCGTGTGCGTGACAAGGACCACACGAATGTTACTGTGTGGTTGCTCTGAGCACCAGGAATATGGGTACCTCCTTCTGAACTGTGAGGCAGTGTGTACTGAAATTAGAAGGTAGGAAGGGCAGATGTTTAGCCCAAGAAGAGTTATTCAGAAAGGGAATTAATTAATGTTTAGTGTTGTATGATCTTCCTCCATGGATGCGATTAGTATACCTAAAACAGATGCTGTGTTTGAAACCCCCAATGATAACATGGCAGAGCATAAATGAGAGATCCTGGCTGAGCCAGGATGAGTGTTTCAACTGGAGAACACTGGCAGAGGGACTCACAGCAAGCGAGAGTGGGAGGAAGACAGCCACCACCTCCCACAAGAGATGAAGGAGCTTTTCCCAAAGAGGAGCCTATAACCAGAGTGTAAGCAGCCAGAACTGTTCTGTGATGAGGAGAAATATGGAAATGAGACATCTGCAGAGCCCATTCCTCCTTTGGGGAAGTGCTGCAGTCTCTGTGACAATAGTGAGTCTCTTCTCTAATCACTTCTCACAAAGCTCTCTGGTGCTGGTCCCAGGTGCATTGGTGGCAGAGGACAGGCACTGAGCCCTTCTGAGCGTGGGATACAGCACCTTCTGACTCGCTGGGTCTGACAGAGGCCACCCTGCCACCCACGCTGTCCTGGCTTTGTCCCTGAAAAAGTCACATCTTTCTGCAACAGTCCCAAACTTCTGCTGGGCCCTCTCCTCCTCAACGACACACACCAGGGCCATAACAGACCAGACTTCTGTTTTACCCTTTGGCTTTGTTTCCCAGTCCTGTTTCCTTATCAGCATTTGACGGTTTGTATTTTGATGACACACACATATGCATATGCATGAGAATCTAAACTCCTACTCAATTACAGTCATGGAAAAAACAAATGGATTTGAGTTTATCTCCCTCTTTGTAGGCACGTTTCCATGATGGCCATCATTTATTCCCAAAAGCTGTGAATATAATTCGAAATAACATTTTTTCCCCAGTGGCATTTTATTTTCTGGACCACTCTAAAGCTCTCCAGGCTAACAACTCATGCACACAGCCGATGTTGCATACAAATACACAGTGCTTATGGCATGTGATGCTTGCAGCATTTATAACAGTGTTGACTCTCACATGTCTATGACAAGTCTCATGGCACCCATCCATATTTTCGAATGCTCAGCTCCTTGTGATAAGGGATTGACAAGAAATGTAGCACTAATTTTTATGTATACATTTAGTCTTAATTTGTAAAAATAGCTTAAAATAATTGCTCATATGACTTCCAAAGACCCAGCTCATGAGCAGCTTACATTTTTTTTTTTTAAAAAATCCCCTAATTGCTAAACCAATCTGGTGATCAGCTGGGGTTTGTCATAGTGTTTGTTAATGTCTGGAATTCTTGAGTTCTGTTTGTCATTTAACTTTCCTGTGGCAAACCAATGACAACACATTGAGGAGGTGTTTTTTTCAACCATTTCTAGAAAGGAAACCAAGGAAAACTTCGGTGACAATTGGAGAGTAAGCCTGGTGTGATGCTTACATGTCGAAGCCGTACTTCCTACCCAGCCCTTTCAGCACAACTGACACTCTGGAAACCTGTAAAGAATGATGTAGAGACACTCAGATTTCTCCACAAAACATTTTTACTGTAACTTGTGTCTGTGGTGCATAATTCAACTTAAAGTTGGCTCTAAACATTATCTGGACTGTCCACATATCTTTGGCAAAAGATGAAGCTAGGAGCTGCTCTGACACCATGGGACCTCTCTAGGTGACATCTGCTTTCTTTAGTACCCTTTACTGTATATTTCTATACAGCATCTTTTGAGCAGAACCAGTAAAAAAAAATTGTTTGTCATGTCTGGTTTCTTCCCTTTGCATGCCACATTGGAAAGAAAATAGGGGGAAAAAAAGAGGACTACAAAAATATTCCCCATTTTTGCCATTGTAATAGGAAACAATGAAGGAGAGGCAAAAAAGGAAATGCTTCAGGGTTTGGGGTTTTTTCTTATTTATAAAAAGAAAACTCTAAAAACAGTTGAAAATGCAACATGCGCAGCCTCCTGTGTATCAGTGCAGCCTGTAGCTACCACCAGGGGTCAAGTGCTTCTTGTCGAGGCAGTTTCTAATGCCTGGACCTTTTCGTAAAGTCAAGAGGTGCTATTTGCTTAATAAATGTACAAACATGTCGTTAAACCTGTTAGAACACAGCTTCTGCTATATTTCACTGAATGAACAGTGGGGAAAGTGGCAATGTTTCTTGTGTAATGGAAGAGAACATGGTTTGCTGCTGGATGGAGGGGGCTTGGTGTTTTTCCTAGTGCAACATTGCCAGCAGGGATGCTGATCTCAAAGGTAAACCTCCTTGGCTGCTCATTTAGGAAGGAGCAGGACTAATAATAAAAGTGGCAGGGATCTCCAAGGAAATGGTTTAAAATTGAAAGCCATGTACAATGAGGTATGTTTTGTAGCGCAGCAAGAAGTCTCTAAACAAGTTAATTACTGAAGTTTTGCAAGAAAAATAGTGTTTATAGCTTATGGTAAGTTGTGTCAGTGTTTATTAAATCCTTTCGGATGGTTTTTCTATTCATTTTCTCTAATGTCTGTGAGGTTTTAGTATGTGCTGTAGTAAATCCAGATAGAGTCACAGTGTGATCGGGGAACATGGTTTAGGGTGTTGCAGTATTTCTCTTACATCCAGTTTCTGGTAGCTAGAGAGAGAGTGGTCTGGGATGGCTGAGCCACAGGGCTGGCCATGCTCTAAAAGGAAATTAGTTTCAAGTGCATATATTAAGTCGTTTTTTTCAAGCATGTAAAGCCTCTGGGTGACTGAAGGGTGGAGAATGACAAAATTGGGACCTGTGATTTCTTTCTCCAAATGTTTTAATTATTCTGTTGAAATCTTCTCCAAATCCAATAAGTAGGGCGGTAAAGAACTGATCTTTCTTTCAAGCCTATAATGAAAAAAAAAAAAAATCCTAACTATTATAATGATAAGGCATGTCATTGAAACATGAAAAATAGCAGAGCTTGGGGCCTCATAGATTGATGATAATTTTCTTGAGCATTTTGTTCACGATCTCCATAATGATTTCATGTGCTTTATCTTTCACATACATATCTAAACCCTTTTAATCTTTAATGAACTGATTTGTCTTAATTCAGTAGCCACGGAGTTCTTTGTGAAGAAGTGAGAATTTAGTTGTCAGCTCTAGGAATACACAAAGCTACATCCTGGGGATATAGAGCAAGTGATCAGAAAGCTCAGCTGCTGAGGGTACATCAAGGGTGGATGTGGTAGAGAGTTTTTCCCAATTTAAAAGCAAGCATCTTCACATCTGTACTAAGGCACTGGCTTTTTTTTTTTTCCCAAGGTGATGGAGGATTTTTTGCAGCTGCTGTGCCCTTCCAGGAATCTTTATCCACTCTTTAGCTTTGATAACTCTTCTTGCCTGAGCTTGATGATTTCTTTCTACCCTGTTTCTGCTGGAATGTTTCTGTGTAGTTTATTATTGTCAGCTTCATTATTTTGCCTACCGTGCTGTCCCTGCTCTCTGCTTTACCAAGAGTGACAATAACACCTTTCTGTAGAGTTTTTCAACAGAAATGTCTCATAAAATTACACTTTTCACACTAAGCACAACCTTCTTTTCTACTTATTTTTTTAACTGGAAAACCAGAAAAGAATAATACTTTTTGTGGTTCTGTATGGAAATTGTTGGAGATGTATTATAAACTGATAGTTTCCCATTGAACAGAACTGATTTTTCCCCCCTTTTGAAATTTTTCTAGACAGAACCCCAGTTTTGCAGCAAGCACTAGCTCTTCTGCTTACAGCCTATTGAAGGTAGCTGGAGGACGCTGGTCTTTTTAATTATTGCTTTATCCCCTCTCACCTTGACCTAACTCTGCCCTGGTAGGGAATGTTTGCCTACCTCTAACTGATTTACAGCAGATGTTAGTGGTAATAAATTATATCCCACTTCCCCCAGCTCCTTTTTTTTTCTAGAGCTGCTTGAACATTTTCAAATGAAAAGTCTCTCAATCTTAAAAGCCTTTTTTTTTGGTCAAAATGTGTATTTTGAAGTTTAATGCTTATTTTCTCTTTTCTTTTTTTCTTTTTTCCCAGTTATACTGAAAAGGCTGCACTTTATACCTTTTCTCTATTTTTTGCTTTCCTTTTGCTACTGGAAAGAGTGGCACTAAGAGGAAAACACAAGAGAAGAGAAGGTGAAAAGTACTGTGACAGCAGAAGAACTTCTATGGAAAAAAAGTGAATAACTGAAATAGCTCACTGGCAAAGCACATGGAACAAGGAAAAAAAAAAAGAAAAAACGTTCAACTCTGACATGTTTTAATTTTTCCCTGTTTTTCCACCAGTTCCCTCCTGACATCATCAAGCAACAATTTGGTCCTTGTTTCATGCAGCACATGCTAGGCAAGGCAGATGACTTCATGCCTGCAAAGTCAAGTATTTGTTTTACCAGCTCCTTGCACAGATGCAGCCACCAGTGCTCCAGCCATGCTCACGGGACTGACCTCCATCACCAGCCTCATGCTTTCCAAAAAGTAGTAGGAGAATGACTGGGAACATGAGAACACAACTTGAAAGATATCTTCTGAGTCAAAGTTAGGCTGGAGACCAGAGGAGAGTTCCTGAGGGAGGGATGCCCCCAAAGCCCCATTTTCCACCGCAGTTCTCCTGCCAGGCTCCCTGCAGCATCACCTGGCCAATGCAACCTAACTCCGTAGAGCAGGCATGATGTCCAAGGCTGGCCACTTCCAGGGAATGCTGTAACCAATGCTGGTTTGCCAGAGCTTCTGTATTTGAATAAGGCAAAACAAACTGCAAGTACTAGAAGGTGCTGAAGGAAGCCTTTTCCTATAGTACTATTTTGTTCCTACCAGGAACCTTAATATAATGATACAGGTTAATATTGCATGTGGGACTTCCATTAGGGCCATTTCAGACAAGATAATTGTAAATGCCTTAAGCGAGGGCACCAGTCAGTGGATATTACCTCTGCGTCTAATTACTTCCACCAGCAAGTGAAATTCAAGGTACTAATTTTTATAATTTTCTTTTCTATGAAGTCCTAGGAGAAATAGCAAAATCTAAAGACATTACATTTTCTTTCTAACATGGTTTAGGAAGAACTGTCTCAAAAAGGCAATTTTCAGAGAGAAGAAGCATTTTTGGAAGTGAGCCCGTTCTTTAGGAGTCCATAACCTCTGGAAAACAGAGAAGCCTGCAATTGTCCTTCTCCAGAAAACATACTGAAGTCTCCATCCTGCAAAAGTGCAGGGGCTTAATTGTGTGTGTGTGTGTGTGTGTGTGTGTGTGTGTGTGTGCTTGTAATCCTATGAATTTAAATTTGGCAACTCTTGTGTAAACGTCACTTTATTAATTACATCTATGGGAGCAAGGGGTCACCTCTATGCAATATTATTGCTTCTCCTTGCTTTTGTAACTAGCTAAGAGCTTTACATTAATAGTGTAACCAAGGTAGACCATATAAAAGAAATTAATTAAGAAGCCTAAAAGTGGTATTTTTAATGATGACGACTGAACCACGAGACACAAAAAGTAAAGTCTGTACTCCAAAAATAACCAACCAAACAGGATTAATCTGAATTTTGCTAGGGACTGCAGAGTTTGTTCCTCAATTCATAGAATCATAGGATGGTTTGGGTTGGAGGGGACCTTAGAGGTCATCTAGTTCCAGTCCCTCTGCCATGGAACTACATTCCTTGACAAAATGACATTAAGGGAGTTTCCAAACTCCCCTGTTCCCTTAATAGTCTGTCCCTATAATTTCTAGGGGGGGAAGCAGGGGGTCCCCACTACACCAGCCTGGAGTAAACCCTCATTGGCACCCTGCAAATATGCCACAGACAGCTACACAAATCTTGTGTTACAGCAAAAGAGGAGTGGAAAAAGAACCAGATAAAACTAACTCAGGACTACCAGGCACACAGGAGTTCAGGCAGGTTGCTGCAGGGCTCAGGGTGCATCTCCTTCTCAGAGGAGGAAAATTATGCACTTTTTAACTAAAGCAGTGCGATGTAGAAACCAATGGATTTAAAAAAGGAGAGGGCAGGGCTGAATGCAGGGCTGCTGCTCAGACGTCTGAGCGCTCAGGCTGTGGAGCCCCCCGGGCAGCTCGTGTTTCCAGGCATCTCATATCGCAGATCTGATTTCAGGCTCAGCCATGGGCAGGCAATGGGTTAACAGGGACGCTGCACGTTAACTGTATCTGTGGAGATTATGGCATGTTTATCCAGTGTTCAGATTTCCTGTCTGAGTGTTTGGGTTTCCTGAAATCCCTGCTATCAGCCCAAGTGCTGTCCACTGAGCAGACCTTTTTCTCTCTCTCTCTCTTCCCCCCCCACCCCCTTTTTTTTTTTAACTTTGCTCACATGGTAGGTTTTCCTTCCTGCTCTCTTTCCAGTTGTAGTGCCTGTGTCTCCTCACCGGTCAGGACATTTATGGATGCTGATCAACACTCTTAGACTCCAGAACTCTGAGGATTGCCGTACATTGGATTTCCTTTTTATTATTACTATTATTTTATTTCACTTCATTTTATCATTTTGTGGCAAGAAAACCTGAAGAAACATGCTTTTTTTCAGCTGCCCATGGGAGAATATGTTTTAGCCTGACATGGAATAATGGCCTTAGGCTTGAGGACCAAATCTGGAATGGGAATTCAGACTGCACACGTCCTGGTGAGTTACAGCGCGTTGGGGCTGAGCGTGGCTGGTAATGAGCAGCTCAGAGTCGGGGACAAAGGCTGAGCCCATCCATTCAATGTGGCTGCGGAGCAAACGGCGAAAAGCAGATGGGTGAAGCTGAAGTCAGAACTTTTTCCAAAAAAAACAACTGAAGTCCATTTCTCGTTCCTAAAAATACACACGCTGCTCCACAGCGCAGATAATGTCTAGGTGGACTTTGTAGCAAAATGTGTAAGGCCAGATTCTGTGAGTCCTTTCTCATGTAAGTAACTTTTACTCACAGAAACAGCCTCAGTGACTTTAAAAAGAGCTCATGTAAGAAAGGACTTGCAGAATGGGGCCCACATTGTAAATTGCAATGTCTTGCTCTCAGTAAAAATTAATTTAGAAAGAAAAATGAGCATTTTCTGATTGTCTTTGAATGTTTCCTCGGCCTTTTACATTTTATTGTGGATCTAGATTTAAGTTTTAAGAGGAATCCGTGTGCCAACTATTTGCCCTATTGTCTCTTAAATAAGTTTGCAGTAGGAGTGACAGTGTATTCCATGCAGCAATGTTCCGGGAGGCCAAAAAGGGGCTTTCTGTTGTTGGAGGGAAAATGCTGAGTGCTGTGCTGCTCTGAATGAACTGGAAAGCTGCATTCAGACGTGGGGCTTAGCTAAGGTTTTAGCTTCATTTTTGGATGTGGGAGTTCATGATGACATTATCAGCCTTAGGTGGTTTTAGTTAAACCACAGTCACAGCTGCAATGAGTTGGTCAGTCTTAAAATCAGTGACTCAGATTTGAAAAGAGAAAATTCTTCTTTTCAGGCCTCTTTGAAGCAGATTTCATTATTGGCATCCAGGGAAGTGTTGCTGGAGTAAATTGTGGAAGATAAAGCATCATCACTGTTGCAACTTTTGTTCTGTCCCATGGCTGGAGGCTGTGGTTGTGCTGAACATTCTTGAGCTGCTCATTGGAGCCAGTCCAGGGATTTGATTTTCTAATTGTAGGGGAAAAACTTGATTCAGGAATTACTTAGATGTAGGGAAACATCGATAGGAAAAACAGCTTTGTATAGTTATTTTACTTTTTTATAGTAATTTTACTTTTTTATAGTGATTTTACTTTTTTTCTTAGACTATTGAACAAGTCCTGAATTCTAGCATACAGTACTGCGTGTCAAACAAGAGAATTTGATGTTTAAATTCTTGGGGGTTAGTAGGACAGAATACTTTCCTTCTCATACCAATAAAGGGAAAGAGCCATTTTCCAAGTTCTTTGCAAAGATTCCAGATTTGAGGTTTTTAAACTAATTGCCTGGTGTGCCAGCTATCTGTACAACTCTTTGAATGTGATCCTGCTGCTCATCTTCATGGTTTTCTTTGCTATAAGTGGAAGGTCTGCTAGAGCAGCCAAACCAAACTCATGTATTGTCTGCCTGGGAACTTCAGAAATTCAGTTTTAATTATTAACATGGGGCAACACTGAAATTCATGGCATTTTATGCATTGAAAAGTCAGTTCTCATGTGTAGGACGTACTCTCATTGTAGTGGGTCGACTGTCAAAAAATGAAAGGGGTGAGAAGGAACCCCTCACCTGAGTTAGACTGGACCGTGGTGCCCTGCCTTGCAGTTAATATGTAATTTGGTGGTCTCTGGTCATGGATGTGATCAAACTGGCTGCTGCAGAAATGTGCTCCTCTCAAAGGTGATAGAAGAGTCAAATGTCACCAATGATCTGTGAACTGCTGAAAATACAGATGAGGAGTCAGGGGAAATAGAAACGCTCACCTAGGTCTATCCAAATTTTCTAGCTTTGGAAATTTTGTTGGCCTTCCTACAAGGAAGATCCTTTAAACTGGGTCAGTTGTGGGGTTTTACCCCCTTTTTTCAGGGCTGTCAGAACTTTTCTGGTTTCAGCCAGGTTGGGAATGCTGTGGGAATAGTTTTTCTGGTGGTATTTTAGTATTTCCTCTTCTGCTCACACCCAGAGCAGGAAGTGCAGAAGCACAACCTTTCAGCTCATTGTGTACGGGTTTCTTTTTATAAACTGCCTACCTCCCTTTTTATTTTTTTCTTTTTTTTTTTGCCTCATAGCCCTCACATAGGATTAGGGTTCTATTTGATTTACACTGAGAATTTTTTACATCTTTTCATATAACTATACTAAGCACTAAGCAGTTTCTTAGTAATTCCTTAGTAAGTGATTATCACATTAGATTTCAGTTGACTAAGTGCAATATTCCTAGCCAGTTACCCACGGTAGACAATGTTAATGTGCCAAGTCCCCCAGTAGCTGCTTCTGCTGGCATTTACTCCTGAACCTTCTGCAGCATGAGGACCAGCTGGCCACCAAGACCTACCTACTCAGTTGTCCAAGAAGAAATTCTCCAAATTCTTTTTTTGCAACGAACTGCGCCATTAAACTCCCTAAGATTAGACACTTCATGCTTTAATGTTCTTTTCCTCACTAATTTTCTTTTTCTGCATCAGTGAGGACGTTCGACTCATGCGCCCTCACTCCACATGTCCAACTCACTCACCATCACGACTGCCAGTCCTCCTGCCTTTCTTGCTGTTGTCGGCAAGTGTGGATAAACAATTTTGACAGGTACAGAGTCTTGCAGAGCTAACTTCATAAAGCACAGAGATGTTTCATTGATCAGATGATAAATGGACCTGAGGATCTGAAGCACTTTCACTGAAAACAACCCCCACATCCAAAAATTTTTAACCTCTCCTTTTCATACAGTTTTAGTCTAAAAGCAAAGAATTCAAATTTTGTTGTTTCACACCTGAGAAAGCACATCACGTTTGGATTGCATCTTCCCCCTGAAGACTACCCTAGCCATGTTGTGAGCTTTTAATTTGCTATTTTAGAAATTAAAATAAAGGTAAGATGGATCTCAAAGTTGGTCCACGGCCAAATAATGATCTCTATCTCCACGTGGATCCACTCTCAGGAAAACTACATGAACAGCTCTGCCAGTCATTTTGGAAACTGTCCACATGGTTTATAAGACAATTTGCTCCTCAACAGCTTCATAGTCTTCAAAAATACAAGGAAACACAAGCAAAAGGAAGTTAATTTACTTCACTAAAATCCTCTGTAACTTAAGAAGATTTAAGCAGATGCAATGGAATTACTGAGGGGATTTCAGTTCTGTGCTTGTTTTGGGGTGTTTCTTTTTCTGTTGCTGTTGGCTCCAAGTCTCTTTCTTGGCCTTTGGGGAGCTGCAGAGCTCCAGAGAGGACACAAGGAGGGGGAGGGAACGACAGCATGGGTCATTATTTCAGACACTGATTAGCAGCAGGCCCCAGCCTAGACCACACATCACTCCTCCCATGTGGCATCCAGGAGCCAAGCTCCATCCATGCTGAACAGGGAGATGTGAAGCTCTTGCTCAGTCCCCCTGAACCCCAAAGCTGGGCTCAGCCTTGCCAAGTGATGCTTTTAATGCATCTTCCTCTATCTCGACTGGAGTTAACAAAATCCATCTGTCTCTGTGAGTCAGCAGAAAAGTATTCAGCTTTTATAAGAGTTAAGGGACATGGGATAGGGCAATGTCAAAGCGCAGAAGTCTTCCCCCAGCTTGGCACTTGCACATCACACAGGGAGAGGGGGGTGCATTTTCAGTTCCTATTCACCAGAAGAGCTGATTTCCACCAGCGGAGGATGTGGCCTGTGGTGTGCATGGCCATGGCTGCTGAGCAAGGCTCCTTTCATCAGCAAACAAATGTGCAAACGGCATCACCCAGCACGCACCGTGACGTGGCGGCTGCTGGCAGTTTGGCAAAAAAAGATAACTCTATTTTCTTCTCATCAAAAGCAAAATGAGGGAGTCTCCCCTCTACCCTTCTGCCCCCACTGCTACCACCCTGGCTCGAGCAAGTTGATCCTTAGGTATTTGTGTGGGGGTTTGTTCTCAGTGGTTAACCACATAACAATTTGAAGCATGTGGCTAGCTCAAAAGAAACTGCCTTTAAACATTTGCAGACTGTAATTGTGTTGGGGAGAGAGAAGCCCTGGCTGGGGGCTGCTGGCCACCCTGGGGGCTGCGGCAGGAAGCCCTGACCATCCCACAGCAAGGTCCCGTGAAGAGGGGGGAGAAAGCTGATTTTATGTCTAGGAACTTCTCTTTTCGACAATGCTCTACAGCCAGGGCCAGATGTTGCCACCTCATGTTTTGTGTCTTTAGTTGGTGTGTCAGAGCAAAACGCCTGAGAGGAAACAAAACAGAGAGAAAAGGGGTGGCAAAGAGGGGGACAGTGTTTTGGCACACCACTTTCATAAATAAAGCCAGAGAAAAAATAACGAAATTGGAGAAACTTTTCTGTGAAGCTGAGAGTGCCTGAGAATGTTGCATGATCCCTGGGGGAAGGGGTGAGAGGTGGGGTTGGAGAGCCAGGCTCTGCAGGGGATGGCAAGGAACAACCCTGTTTGGGGTGGTAAAATGCCTCATTAGAGTTCTTCCATCCCTCAAACGTGATTTTTTTGGACAAAGAGGAGAGACTGGAGGGAGGAGGTGTGCGAACAAGAAGAGCAGTTATGGTTGCAGGGATAAAGATCCCAACACCCGCACGGTGCCTTAGCGATGTGATCCCAGAGCTGTGGGGCTATGCTAACATACAGTTTTAAAGAACCTGGGGCTTAAAGAAGCCAATAAAACTGAAGATTACAATATTTCCCCATGGGAAAAGATGTTTGTGAGACATTCTGCAAGTAGTTTGTGACTCCCTAAGGCCATGGGTTTTTAATTGCCATCTGATCTAACACATCCTCAGTCCATGGTTAGGAGACTTCTCCTTGGCTATACATGTACATGCTCCTAAGTGTTCATTGTGAAAATAACAACTAATCTTCTTCACCCAACTACAACCTCACTTGTAATTTGGCAGGTAAAAATACTGCATCTGTACAATTGCCAGGATGGCCCCTGATCTAGGAAAGCAAATGGCTTTTGGAGTGTTGCCTTAAGGTGGAAAAGTTAAATTGCTTTGCAGAAAGGGTAAATAAGGCCTTGCCAAGCCTTCTTTCATGGCTACAGTGACTGAAGCTGTAGTGTTGTGGCATGGGGATGGAATGGGATTACAATTAGAAATCGAGCTGTGCCCCCAGGTTCTGGGAGGACGTACAACCCCACACATTCCTCCATATCTCTTCTCCAGTCTGGGGAGAAGATAAATCAGCTCTTAGTGGCTGAACAGCACCCCTGGGACAGCCACCTTCTGGCTCTGAATTATGATGTGACCACAGGCAAGGTCACTGCATGGCACCACCCAGACCAGCAGCAGGAGAAGCGTGGCTGACTCTAACTTTCCTTTTGTTCATCTCGGCAGCAGCCAGAAGGGAGCACGTACGAGGGAAATGCAGGGCACATGGCCGATGTGCTCCTCAGAACTACTGGGGCAAGGAGAGGAAGATGTCTCCTGCCAAGCCTGGCACAGATGCACATCCTTTTTATAGCAGCTGGCCAAGAGCACAGAAAGCAATTTTGTCCTGGCCAGAACTGCCAGCCAGAGAGGCAGCAGGACATTTCAGGCACTAGGACTAGGACTTATGATTCTACACAGGAACATAAAACCATCTGAGCCAACACTTCAGGATCTTGTCTCCAGCAGTGGCTGACACATGAGAGGTGCAAGAGTTGAACAGGGAGGACATGTAGTGGTATTTCCACAGATTATGGCCCCAGGATTCCAGGATCTCATCTGGAGGATTTTCTGAGCTTACAGAGCTCATGCTTAGGATGTACTTGTCCTGCATATATTTGCAACATGCTTTGTAGGCTTCTTCTTACTTTAACACATTTTAGGCATCCATTTTAAAAACACTCTTATAGGTGCAAGAGACTGTTAGACAAAAATGGGTAGATGAAGTCATAGAAGGAATTTTCTCCTGAATATACAGTTATTAAATCATTACTAACAGTGAGGGTACAATCCTAGTTTTCTACCTGATAATAGTGCTACAAACTGAATTTTGTGGAAATATTCCATATTTATTTGTGAGTAAATAAGATCTATGCCAGTATCCTGGAACTCTAGTGCTTTATTTATCTAATTTAGCACGGAACTATATTGCTATTTCCCTTCTGCATTAAAATCCAAGCAGTTCACTATTCACACAAATTAATATGCCTACTGATGTAATAATTTACATAACACCATACTTGTCATAAAATGTGTAAGACTGCATTCTCTGCTGATGTAGGATACTGACTCCATCCATCTGATAAGAAGTAGTTGCACATCCTTTAATAATTATTTCAGCAGGTGTCCTTTTATTCCTGTTCATAATTAGCAGCTGAGTACTTAGCAAAGCTTGTCAGGATCAGAAATTCCTACAATTCAGTAGTTATCTATATTCATGAATAAAGAGGATCTCCACCTTGGTAGAATAATTTTTGAAGATATTTTAAAATAATTAAGGTATTTAAAACTAATGGGTACCATAATTCTACATTAAGTATAGAGCTTTTGAATTATTATCAACCAGCAGGGTATAATCCTGATGTTACATTTGTCCTAAACTAATCTGATTCCAGATTTAATCAATGATAAGATAGGTCTTAGCCAGAATCCCAGAACTCAAAAGGTAATTTAAACTTTGTCATTTTTATTTTCTCTGTTTATGAAGCTGTGGTTGAGAATGATCTATCATATTTCTGTACTGACCAGGATGGGGTTAAAAATCTACTATCCAAGATGATCTACAGCTGGTATTTATTCTCACTACCTAGACAAATGGGATTTGGCTCGGTGGAAACAAATTTCCTTACTGTTGAGAATATTAGACTTAAAGGGCGTCAGTAGCAGAAGAACATGGATAAAAAGGTGATTGTAAGTCACGTTGTGCTGAAGCCATACACAGCCTACCTGAAACCTGGTCTGAATTACAGAGGTCTCCTGATGGTTGAGATTTATGTTTTTCTTCTCAGAGTTCCTTGGAAGCTCGGAGCAGTAATTAGGCTGTTTCCCCTGTAGGGTGGTATACACATGTCTGCACAGGGTATTTCATAAACTCCTGTGCTTCATCCCTTCCATTGCCTTTGAGCACAGAGTGCAGCCTGCCTGGAAGGCTCCTCTCCAGTGAGAAATATCCTTCCCTCAAGGACTATTTCTAACACTACTTCTGCCCATTTAAAGACACTTTGGTTTCCCAAACAGCCACAAGTGGCTGACACATCTCCTTCTCAACTCTGGGACGTGCAATAGGTCCATGTCCTGTGAGTCACATCAGCGCTGTCCTAAGCAAAGTCCCCCAATAGCTGCAGCTTGAGCAAGACTGTCAGACTCACAAGTAAACTCCTACCATAGATTTACACAGTTAGACAGACCAGGGACAAGAGGGAACATGACCCCAGCCAGTAAGACCAGGTTTAGGCTGACCCTAAGGAAAAAAGTAGTCTTAGACAACACTTTTCCATGATGCTGGTGCTGAAAGACACCTTATCATTTAAGGTAACCTTATCCATGTTGTGATTTACATCCTGGAAGAAAAAAGGTAACTTATATCATAGGAATTCATATTATTAAAATGGAGCTCAAATGTGTTTCTGAGAACTCTGCAGTATCTCTAGCCTTTCTAAAAGTGAGATTGAGGCAACTGCACTGTGTGTGCATGTGTCTCCCCAAGACTTTGACCCTCCCTCAACCAAGACAGATGGAGGAACAGAGGTCTCAAGAGCTCCTACGCATTTTTTTAAAAATAGGCAGATTGCAAGAAGAAAAAAAATACTGCTTGAAACCTCTAACTACCTCCTCCCTAAGGGAAAAGCCACAACTGCTGTGAGGCCAAGAGAATTTCCACAGGAGTGTAATGATGTGCTCACTGCAACACAGGAAAAAAACTTCCAGAGCTTTTGCCCCTCCAGGGCACCAGTAAGGGGTTTCAGAGCTCCCAAATCCTCTTGGTGTTCCTGCAAACCTGCATGTGCCAATGTGGCTTTAGGAGCAGTAAGAGTTCAGTGAATGACACCTGTTGTTATTTGTCCCTATATTAAAACTCTCTGTCCTTGCAATATCACAGGCTATTAAACCAACACGTTAATGCAAAAACTGTTTCCTGGAGATAATGATGTCCTGGCATCAGTACTGCTTCCAAACTAGTGCTGGCTGCTAGTCCAGTGGTAATGCTTTGAGAGGACCCTGCTTGCTAAAGCTGGCCATTGTAGTAAAATCTTATATCAGTAATTTTCAAAAGCTGATTGCCTAAAATTCAGAACTTTAGCTCATAACAAAGTCCTGGATAGATTATTTCAATGTCATTTTGGAAGTGAGGTCGGTTATTTCTGTCCACTAAGGGTTTTGCCAGACAAGAGTTCAGTGCTTCCCCTGGAGTTTCCCAGTGCAGGACAATGTAACTCCGTCCTGAGCTGCAGAACATTTGTTTTTACAGTTCAAGGCCTGCTCTAAATGGAAATCACCAGGTGAGCCAGGCTGTTGAAGACAAGTCAATTCGAGTCTTGTGGAAAGACACTGGGGTCCCTTCAGAATGGGAACCTAGATGGGAGAGAAAGTGGGATGCCCAGAAAGGACAAGTTTGTGCTTTCGCTCCTTAGCACCTCCAGCTACCTGCAACATATACGAGTCTACCAGGTTTAGCAGGAGACCAGTGGTGGTCATGAACAGCAGAAATGAGCAGTACTAGCCAGCTCTTACTCCAGAACCAACTGCAGCAGGCTTTGCTCTGCTTCCCACAGATAGAATGCAAGGGAGGAGGAAGACCGCAGTGACCAGGCAGCATCTGTGTGAACACTGACAACACACTCTGGTTTCGACAGCAGTTATCATGAGAAAATATGTTTCTGCTTTGTCCTTTCTTGTGCATGACAGAAACAAACAAGATATTTTTTTCCCAGAAAGGAAATAGGTTCATTCTGGAATGCGCTGGGCAGATCAGGTTCTTCTAAGTACTGAAGGACATATATGTGGGATTTCAACATTTTTAAGCCCTCCCAGGATATTTGTGCAATGTTCATTGTGCCAGTTACTGCACTGTTTTTGCAGCAAACAGTAGACCTGATGTAAGGAAAGATGGCCTTGTTTGTGCTGTTAAGTCTTTCTTAGAAGCAGAAACTATTTGCAAGATCATAACTTCCTTCACAGACACTATGTTTAATTGGGGAAGAGTTCTCTTACAGGAGTATTATTCTTCAATTCACATCTGCGCAGAATTTTCCTGATCAGGAGATCAAGAGAAATAGGATCCGAACAACTGCTTCTCTAAGTAATAATGAACAGAGAGCTGTGCAGTAAATCATAATGTGCAATAAAATGAAAAACAAAATTTGGCTGGAGATTAATGGCTGGAAAGGGACTTACTGAATTAAATTGGATCAGATGTTCCCTGGAAAAAAAATCTGAGATATATTCACAGGGCTCTATGGTGTTAGTTTTGTTTCTCACAAAGGAAGATTTGATTGTTTTGTAGCTACTAACAATTTCTAGGCCTTGCAGAGTGATCTTAGGGACTTGTGGGAGAGGACAGACACTGGCTGGAAATTCTGGTCCCACTCAGGAAGGGGAGGGGAATGAACACAGAACCTTGCTGCTACACAATGCCACAAACTTCTCAAGTGTTGCAGGGGACATCATATTTTTACAGGATAAGGAGGGCTGACTTCAGTTCCCACGTCCAGGGGCAGATTCACGATTACAGGTCTGTGCAGAGACTGACACCCCTGAATTCTCTCAGGCTGTGCTCAGAGCCCAGCTGCACCTCTCATGTTTCCTGTTAGGTGGTTTAGCTGCCTCCTTCTTATTGTGCCTTCTCCTCTTAACCCAGCCTTAAGTGTCCAGCCTTCCAGATGCAGGCCAAAAAGACATATGGGCCACTGACACAGGCTTTTGAACTTTCCCAGGGACTAAGGCACTCTAAACCTGCCCTCAACTGAGTATTTCAGTGCCAGATTTGCTTGTGACTCAAACCACAAGCAGCAAAACGTTTGCACTTCAAGAACTGCTCACCAACGAAACCGGCTTAAAACTGTGAACCAGTGATGGGGACTGATATTTCCCATTGGTGCTGGCGGTTTTTCTAGTCAGAGATGTTTCTTGTTTTGTCAAGATCCAGACTCAGGTTATTAATACACCAGAAGGAAACCAAAGCTGCATAAATTGTCACTGATTGTGCTAGAGATACCAAAAACTCTTTCCCCTGTAATTAATTTGCTGAACTGAAAGTGAAACAGACCTGTAATAGGACAGACCAAAAGGCCCTCCTGAGCAAGCACGATGCTGAAGGTAATGCACACACCTCCCTTATCGCCTGCTCTCTGCAGCCCAGCAGATCTGCAGTGCTGGGGTTACACACTTGGCCTTATTAACTCGTGCTCCGTAGGCTTTTATAAAAATGGACTTAACAACAGTTGCCTAGAGCCAGAAGAAGAGGAGAAAGACTATGTTATTAAAACCTAGAATGTAATACCACTTTAAAATTCATCAAAGTGCTCAGAGCAAATTCTCCGGAGATTGGGGACTTAGTCATCCCAGGTTTCTCCAGCTCATTTAGATAATTGCCCTTGAAATACTTGTGTCTCTCTTTTTTTTTCTTTCTTTCTCTCTCCTTCTCTCTTTCTCTCTTTTTCTCTCTTTCTTTCACTTGGTAAGTATTCCTGGAGCAGGCAGCTCAGCTCCACAGCTGCAGAAGTGCAGAAGAAACCTCCAGATTCCCACCATGCACATCTCTGCGTTCTATAATATGAGCTAAACCCCTCCGAGTGCATTCAAAATACTCAGCTCACTGTCACTTGCAGAGATATTAGGAACTCATTAGCCAGTTTAATTAATTGATGCACCAGTAAAATTAATTTTTTTTATTAAGCAATTTATTAAATAACTGGAGCTGTTTAGAGAATATAATGTGTGATTTATTCTGCATTTTAAACTACCCTCAAGGCCTGGAGGCACTCAGTCTCAATGTTTTCCCACCTTCTTGAAAACGATATGATTTGCTTACTTCTGTCTTGGTATAAGTTCATGCTGTTACCAAGACAGGCAGCCCAAGTACTGTTACATGAGCTTGAACAGGAAACTGATACAAATGAAACTGAAAAAAGAAGTTATTTTTCAGATGCATAATTTTCTTGGTAAATGTATAACAATTACATTGCAACATATAATTTTACTGTGTTTTTTTCTCTAACTTCTATTGAAGAAAATCCTAAAGATCAGGGCAACATCCCATTAGACTGCCACTGGAAAATACGTCAGCATCCATGGTAGTGCACCAGGTTTTTTTCTGTTGTTTTCCATTGAAAGGTTGGGTGGTTTTGGTTTTTTTTTAATTGTTTTCCTCCTCCTAATGTCTCATTGACTGTAGAATTAGAGGTACAGTCTTATAGCTGCCCATGGTATGGTTCAGGCAGAAATCAGAAGGCCCTGCTACAATGCCCTTAGGCATGCAGCATCTTTGGGGTGGGTTTTTTACCTCTGGGATCAGCACCCTACTCTCTCTCTTTTTGTCAGTAGGATGAAAGAAGCCGTTTAGTGTGTGATTCATCTGATTTTATAGACATCTACTTTAGTATCTCTGTTTTAAACTTCTACTTTTGTAGGATGAGGTGAGATGCAATCTACTTTCAGCTGTCTGTGTTGACCATATCATCAGTCACGATGAAAGGAGTCTGGAGTGAACAGCCCAGGCAAAGACACTCTGTCAGATACATCCCACTTTTACAGTCTAGTAGTTGAGTCAGAGCTCACTAAAGTGGAGGTAAAGAATTCCATTTACATGGACTGAGTTTGGATTAAGTTGTAAAGGCTCTATTCTGTCACTAACTTTTGAATTTATCTCATTTTTCTATGTAGACAGGACATATGATTTCAAAGATAAAAAGATCCATGCCCATGGGTCTGGGCATGACTCACTGTATGGGTAGACACAAACCCAAAGAGAATATTTAGGAACATCTTTCTATGCCTGCACTGAGGTTTCTATGTGCCTTGTATTTTGGGAAGTGCGGTACAGATGCTTTGATAGTTCTGCACTCTGCTGAAAGACAGGATGGCTAGACGTATTACTGAGCCAAAATAAATTACATTTTCATGGGGCTGTTAAGTAGAAGAGTGGTACTGCTTGATGCATGTCAAAGAGGAAGGAATGACAAACACAGCACTGTGAAGGGCAGAGCTGTACCAAGACAAGAGGAGTTGTCACAAACTGGAGCCTGACAGTCCTGTCTTCAGTCTGCTATAGCCATCCTACAAATATATATTAAATATATTATCTTCTGTGAGGTGTTCAGACACCAGGACAACGCATGACCTCACGAGTGCCTGACTAATCAATGAAGGCTGGAAGTAGGAGGCATGCTGCTTGCTTTGCTTGAGTGCTGCCAACACAGAGTAGGAAAGCTGCTGTAGGAAGGCCATGAAATGCTCAAACGCACCTGACTTTTTTTGTGCAGAGACAATTTGATCTTTAACATAGATACACCAGGTTTGGTTTCTAATTTTACTAATGACTCCTTCCTAAAAAACACAGACAGCAAATGGTTGATCTTAAATTCAGCCCACAATTAGTGGCTATTGAGAAGGAGTGGGGGCAGTGATAAGAGGACCTGATGTCACATTCAGATTATATTATTAATCTATTATCTATATACCATGCACAGGGTATTTTGCTATGAACTATGTACTGAGTAAATAATCAAGCAGTGACTAAGCACAGAGGGAAGGTGAGAAGCACTCTTGTGTGTTATTAGCCCCTCACAGTCTTCAGAAGTGGCTCATAAGCAAGTCAAAATCTTGGACAGTGGATGGCAACCTTGTCATCAAATATAAAAAAAAATCCCCTTGACAAGATCAGTGAAAGCTCTCCAGAGGTCTGAAGCTGGGCAGCAGACGCTCTGATTAGGTACTGCCTCCACAATATGAAAATTCTTCCCTGAGCCCCAGAAACAGCTGATGGATATAGTCGGAAGTGATAAAAAGGTCACCCTTAAGTGGATACAAGAAGATTTAACTCACAGTACCACCACCCTGAAGCCCTTAGACAAATAATATAAGACAGGCTTCACAGACTAGAAAGTCCTTCAGTCTAAATACTTACACAAATCTCTGCCATATATCTGAGTCTTAAAGAAAATTCACCTCTGAATGAGACTGCAGAAAATGACCAAACAAGTACCCTTGAGCCCTCTGGCCCTCTCTGGCAATGTGCTATAACATCTTGTGGTGGGGATATAGACAAAAAACTGTCAAGAATTGTCTTTGAATTATATTTTGCAGCATGAATTCTGCAGCACTATTCTATAGCACTTCCACAACCCATCCATGATAATTTCATAATCATATGACAATTATATCACATGAGGTAGAGAACTAATTTCCATTCTAACAGTAATAACCATCTCCTAAAACTAGGTTCTTTTTTAATCAGTTGCTATTTCTAAAAGTACCATGCAAGAAAAGGTCTGAATTTTTAAGCTGATTTTCCATACATATTCAAACACAAGGGTATTTCAAGATGAATAGAAGAAATCTCATACTGTGCCAATATATTTTTAAAAGTTTGGTGTAATGACCTTGGGATTAATAACCTTCTCAGCCTGACATCAATTCAGTGCAAAATACTGGAATTGTTAATTCCAGGTATTATTTATAAAAAATCAGAGAAAAGTAATGTAGTTTATTACTTTTTTTCATTACTCATTGCATGTCAATCAGGATGGAATTAAGAAAAATATATTTTATTTCAAGAAAGCTATCTTGATATTTTTTCAGGTTTTGAATTTTCTTGGGGGAAAAAAAATCTATATTACTTATGTAATACTTACGAACTTTGGTAACACTTCTGGCACTAAACAAAATTTTGATTAAGAAATTAGAATTCTCCAAAGTCATCACTGCAATGACTGAATAGATTAAAAAGTGAGCAATTGACATTCTCGGAAACTCTTATAAGAAAGGACTCATCATCAAGAGGATGTCACTCAGTTCTTCAGGGTCACTCCTGTGCTCTGTGCTGGGTTAGTTTTCCCGCTATTGTTCTCTTTCAGGATTCAGCCCATGTCTATAAGCATGCTAATATTTTGATAGTATATTTTTATGGAAGCGCAGAAAACACATACAGCTAATGTATGAGGTCAGGATAGAGCTTCTATTGCTTAGGACATACTAAAATCAAGTCCACAGACAGATATCCTTGGATTTTCTTCACTGAAGTTTGTTAGACCAAATCTTAATAGTGTTATCCAAATCACGGATTAGGGCAAAGCCAAAGAACATATGTTTGTCGCATCCTGTTTGGATGATACCAGCACAGACACAAACAGAACAAGCAGATTTTGGCACGAAATGAAAGACTTTTTCGTTAATCTCACAGTTGTTAAAGAACATGTCAGTTATCACTTGGACTGAGTGATCGAGTCCCATATTTTGTCCATGAAAATGTCTTAAATAACCTTTGGAAAATGTGGTTTTTGAAGACAATCTTTAAATTTGTAAGATCTGCTATTCGACAGAACATAGAGCAATGACTTGATTCACTGCAGTTCAAATAACCAGCTTATTTTTTTCATTTGCAGGAAATAAGATTTTTCTACCTGCTTTATTTTAAAGCTTTTTGGGATATAAAAGCTTTCTGCTCAGTCATTAGCAGCAAATTGCAGAATGAAGCAGTACCCTACAGCATTTCCAGATGAAGTAGTCTGTTTATACAGAAACCACAAGAGCTATAATTACTACATGATCACATTTGTATATCAAGGTCAGATTTCTGTGATTCACGCTATTGTTTGGACATAAAGGGAGTTGATTCTCACCATGGTGGTGCACAACCACTATTGTTGTTACATCAGTGACTGCAGAAACAATATTAACTTTTGCTTGTTTGAGGTTTTCTAGTTAGTCTAACTCCAGGCACACAAGAAAACTGGCTGGTTAATATTTGCCCTAAAATAGTCATTAGACATGAAAAATACGGATTTATATTATTGCTACTCAGGTCATATATTCTATTATGAAAGAAAAAAAAAGTCCTTTAAAACAACAAGCAAGATAAAATAGGTCATTAAATTACTTACGCATGAAATCGCACAGAGTTTAAGCAATATCAAATGCAGGTAATTAAAGAGTGTAAAATATATTTCCTGATGTTTTCCTCTCCTCTGAAAAATTCCCACATAAAATTTTTCTTGATTGTTACCCAGTATATTGGCAATTTTTATATTCCCTTCCTGAGAACCCATTGGCTTTCCACAACATTTATCCAGTTCTAAAACCTTAAAAATATAGGGATTCAACTCATTATACTTATTAGTTAAGCATTAGGATTAGTCAAGCACTTAGATTGTACCAATTAATTCAATATAATTGTATGTATTTATAATTAAGCTCAAGAACTCATCTAAGAACTAATAGAATCTGCTATTGTATCATTGTATTGAGTTGAGTTGTCACCCAGCTGCCATTAACGTCACCCTGTTCTCAGTTAGACCCCCTCCTTACTTAAGTCCCAACTAGACTTTCTCTTTTCAGGTGTAGGTGTCTCTGGGTGAAAGGCAATCATATTTCTCCAGATTTCATTGTTCTCTATCTGTTCTGGGCTTTTATATTTCATATTCACTCCCTGCTCCCACTCACATACTGTCATATATAAGGATCTTCCATAGATCTGGTAATGTTATCTTCACATTGCCAAGGACATTTGGGAAGCATTGGTTTTGTTTTTTTGGGGGGGTGAGAAGCAGAGTCAAAATGCCATCTTGATACAGCCGAAATTCTACTACTATCATCGGGTCAAGAGTTTCATAAAACCTGTATTTAGCCTCAAAAGACTCTTCACCCAGACAAATCACTCTAATGGGTGCAAGGCTTGAGTAATTCACCATCTGAATGATGCCCTAATAAATTGTCCAAGGTCACCGAGTCAGTGTTGAACTTGCATGAGCCCTTTGGTCACTGTGCCACCATTCCTCTCTCCAGGACAGCCACATATGTTTCCTTTTCAGTGTTGTTTCTCATCAATCAATGATGATAACTTCAACCGACTTTATTTCTTTATAAACATTTTTCTGGATTTCTTTGATATTTAATTTATTTAACGATTGCTGTTGTATCAAGAGGCCCAAAAATGAGTAGGAGGCCTAGAAAGGGAATATGATCATTCTAAACCACTGAGATCAAACAAAAAATGTTCATATAACACTGCTTATAGCAAAAAGTAATTAAACAATAGTCAGTAGCTTATTATAGAAGACATAAAGAGATTCTGTGACTTTTTAGACTTATGAAAAAATAAATTGGCATGAATTTAAAACATCATCCAATGTCAATCACAGTTACTTGTAAACTTAGGTCAGCATCCAATTTAGAAAGTAATGAGCCATTATATATTTTTTATTTCTTGCTTTGATTTGAATAACATAAACCTATGTTGATGGTTACTTTCTTTAATTTTTTTTTTTTTTTTTGCCTAAGGAGATGAATAATATAATTAAAAGGAAGAGGTGTGCTGTAAAATTAAACAACCAGCAGACATGTCATCATGGGTTGAGTCACATCCAGGGTTGCCAGTGGCTATGGGTTTGTTGTAAGATGGTGCTACTCAGTTGTCTGCCAGGGGAGGCCTTTCCCAATCCACAAAAACACAGTGCAGTGCCAGGGCTGCCTTCTAACAACTTCTTCCTGCATGTAACACAATATTCAAGCATAATATTCTTGGTTTAAGGCAGACACTCCTCCTCTTGCACACTTGCCTTCAAATCAAAGGACACGCCTCTTCCTTATAAGCACAGCCTCTAACCATTTCTCCTCCTGTGCTGCCAAGCCAGTGGCATACCTGGTAAAATCTCAGATCCTTTCCAGCCAGCATGCAAAAAATCTGAAATCTGCTGGTAAAAAAAGATGCCTAACCCTCTCAATAATAAAAGAGCTCTTGAAAACATCACTTGAAAGTATCTTAAAGGCTCAGAAACAGAAGAGATAGTAAGTAACATCCCATCCAAAAACTTGTATGTCACAATTTTTAATTGAATCTCATATGTTTTTGAGACAGGGATTATTCCACGTTATTTTTAATGTTAAGGGTTGGAAAACCTCCAGACTCACATGACATATCTGGAAACACAAAACAAACAGGACAAACCCCATAAACAAACTACAGCAGTCTCTGGGGAAATAGGTCAACAGGCGCAACAAGATTTCTCTTAGACAGAAGGTTAAAAAAAAAACCTCATAGAGAAGGATTCATGCTTTTCCTCAAGGAATCAAGAACCCAAGTTATGTGCTCAAATGAAAATAGGCAGACTGGTCAAGCAAAGGGTGTAATCTGGGAATGGCCTCTCTCCCACTCCCCTGCTGCCTGGGCCCCTCTGCTTTACTCTGATCTCATTCTTATGGGTCCTTGTGACCCCTGCCATCTGCCAGCTCACTCAGTTCACATCTCTGTGTCTCCTGGGGCTTGTCCCAGCCTCCCTGCTTTACCATCTCATGGCAATGGCTTCTGTGCAGTATTCTCCTTCCCAGCACCCATATCCAGCCTCAAACCTTTTTCATCTTTTTCCAACTTGTCCCTTTGGACCAAACATGAAGATCAGCCCAGAATGTCTCAAAGTGAAAGGTATGTACCAGCCCTACTCACCTGTTAAGGGCTTTGCAGAATCTCTAGGATCTTCCTTTCCCCACAGCAACGCAATTCTTAAACTGGAAAGAGTAATGCAATATAATGGCAGAAAAACCTGATGAAAAACTGTGAGACCACTTGTCCATACCCTGCTATGACTGCCTCCCCACACCCTCCTACCCTCTCCTACATGCAGGATTACTGCCCGTCAGAACACTTCTTGCTCCCAGTCTCTCTATCCTTCAGATCTTATCTCCATCTTCCAAAAAAGATCAGTCTGGTGCATACACCTGACATGGAAATTTTCAGCCTGAATGGTTAGACTGAAGTTATATCAGAAAACAGGGTCTTCTGAAGCGTCAGACAACTTGGACAAGCAATGTTACCAGCACTGCAGTCAGTGCAGCTGACTGAGTAGTTGCCACATTGAGTTAGACAGAGAGTGTTCCCAGCCAACTAAATGAAGATGTCCTGTAACAATTTTTAACAAGGTGTTCTTTTTCAGGGAATTTCTAATGGATCTGTTTATCACAATGAAACTCACAATATCAAACGTAGTAATCAAAAAATGTATGATAAACTGCCATCACTGAAGAATTAACACACACTGTTTCAAAATGACTGTTTAAATAAGTGACTGTCAGTCTGACAGCTTTGGTCAGTTTTACTTACTTGATTTTTCCTCCTCATCTAGGTAGGTTTCTGGTCGTGACAGATGAGACATGAGATCTTCAGCATCCAGGCTTTCAAGTTTTTCTTCAAGAGATTCACTATGGAATCGGTAAGAAAGATAAAAGACATATATATAAATAACAGATAAAATAGTAAAAAGCAGACCAGATGTTTTATCAATTCTAATGCTTGCCAGTGGGTTTTTTTATTTGCTTAATGCCACTTCAGACTTTACTATAGTGGGTGTTCCTCAGAAAAAGTATAACCTATTGATCCTTCCAACGAACAAAAATTCCAATAAATCAGTAAATCCTTACAAAGCATTGACCACCTGAGCAAGTATTGGAACAAATCCTAACATTTATTACATAGTTTGCTTTGCTTTCATAGATTTCAAAGCTGGGTGAGGGGGGCAGGATACACAAAGGACGTTGTAACTCCTTTCAACTCATCTAGATCTGGTAACTGATGTTGTTTTAACTCTGAAAACAACAAATCTCTGAGATCAGCCTGAAAAATCTATGGCAAGATTTGTGCGGGGGCTTGAAAAGAGGAGTGACTCTCTTCTTTGCGTGATGTAAAGTGCTGAATAGCATACAGTTGTCTAAATATGCTTTTGTTTATTCAATCTCTGGATGGTGAGTGCTCTTGTTTTAAAGTTTTCGCTCTCGTTCACTGAACCACTAAAAGCTACGTTTGGATTGCCTGACTTGAATCCCCTACAACAACAATAGCGATGGTTAAGGCTGAAGTTTTCTTTGTGCTGGGTGCACTGGCTGGAGCTACCCTGGCACAGGTCACTGCTCCCTGTGTGACCACGCAGCAGTGTGGGACTTTCATCTTTTTTCCTCCCTGGGGGAATCAGTTGACCATATTGCACTCTAGACCGGCCAAGAGGGTGAATCACTGCTGCTGATCTTCTCAAAACTGAATAAATCCTCCTTTGGTACATTTGCTTTGTCACATGGATACACATATTTTTCCTTTTTAAGTCCACGAGGTCTTAAATAAGCAAGAGTTCAGAAATCAAACAATCATATTTTAAAAAATATGAAGCTATTAAGCTTGACTTCCTATTTGATTTTGAAATGGCACTTACATTTTTATGTCCTACTGCTCCTAGATTTCCTTGAAGGAATAAAATAAAACACAACCACCAACAAGAAAATAAGTAGTGCTAACATCCCTGAAATTAATGAAACCAAATTTCCTCCAGATCTGTGTCTTGACTGAAGCTCCTGAGGAGGTGCAAACTATCACTGAAACTTTTCCCATGACTGCAACACTTAGGGAATCCGTCTCCCACACTGACTGTCTTGAAAAAACAAAGTGACAGTGAGCTTTTCCTATTCATAAGGGCAAGAAACATATTTTTCCCCTGCTCAATTTTATTTTCCCACAAAACTTTTAGGAGCTGAAGATTTTTGACATCTTTCCTGCCGCCCTTTCAAATTTTCTGGGATCAGCATTGCTTTAAAAAAATCTTTAGAGGCAGAACAGATGAGCAGATGGTCACCCTCTGCAGTAGTCAATGGAGCGCCAGTTAACTTCGGAAGCTGCAAGCTCAAATTCAGTGGTTAAAAGTAGAAGCAAATGAGTAATCAGAAAAAGGAGCTGCTGTTATGGACCTCTAGACTGAAATTCTGCATTTTTAAATTTCATTTAGCACCATGTGAACATTGGCCCAACAGAAATTTGGTTCACACAGCAAGACTAGTTTCCAAAAGCTTCCATACCGTTATCTGTCAACCTGGGTTTTAACAGAACCCCACGACTTCAACATTCAAACATCTACATTAATAAAACCTGCAAACCATAATTTTAAACATGAGTAATTTTGCTTGAGCATTAAAGCAGATATGCCTCAAATGACTTCAGATCTTATGTATTGTTAAACACACTGATTTCCTTAATAAAACAAGTAAATATACAAACAATATAAATACAGACAAAATAAAACCCAAAGGGCATCACTCCTGAATTGAAAATTTCTTATGCTACATTCAGGTCTAGAGTCTGGCCAAATGATGCATCCTTGAAAATAGTAGCTTACATAAGGGAAACACAGATGTGCTAGTAAGTTCAGTGGTTGCAAGTACCTTTTTTACAACATCCAACATCTGCAGATTTATTTCCAGCCTTTCTCTAACAAGATGCTATTTAGGAAATTGAGAAATGAAGTATGCTCAATCAACACTATAAGCCAGCATTTAAACTTTAACTCAGTAGGCCCATACAGATTCACATCGGCAAACCATGTCTTTAGCAAAGCTTGCGTAATGCCACAAATGACTTCTATGTATGTTTATTATCATGGGGGTCTTAGTCTCCCTTTTTCCACAAAGTAATGTTTTTATGCTAACAGAACGATAATGTAGAGGCAGAAGCCACTCACGAATCCAGATCTTTCTGCTTTATATTTTCACATCATTAACAACTAGTAGAAAGAAACCCTTTCATTTACCTGCCAAACCTTTCTGTCTGTCCAAAAAAGTGCTGACAAAATTGTTTGGCCTGAAAGTGCTTCTCATACCTCAGCTATTCTTTTAAACTCTTACAATAAAATGTGTATTAAAAATATTTAGTTCTGATATAGCAGTATTCAGCTGAAAAAGCCCAGTGTGCTTTCACCTAGAAAAAGAAATGTAATTGCCTGCATTCCACAGATAGAGAAATGATGTACACAGAAATCAGTTCCCACATCAGAGCCATGAGTGGCAGCTCTAGAACATGATCCCAGGTCTACTGAGCCTTTATTTCATTCTCATACTGCTTCCCAGGTTCATTTTGGTCTGAACCTTCATTTTCACTGCAGGCAAGATGCATGCTGCCATCAGCATACATTTAGCAGCTTTGGTAGAACCAGAGATGTGCCTGGTAATGACACAGCCATATCGTTTCCAGAGGGAAAGAGAAAATATTGAAATGTTTGCAATGTGGGTTGAGGCTTTATTTCATTCTCTTTTTATTTTGGAGAGCCTGCTATGCCAGCTGCCCTGCAACATGTTCATTTCTGCAGTATCACGCTCTGATTTTAGTCATTGCTATTTCTCATATTAAAAAAAAAAAGAAAGCATTCAGCCACTATGACTCCTGCTTTGGAAGGACTCTTATTTCTCTTGGTTCAATCAGAGTATCCCTTCATGGCATATTGGTTTAATCTTGTCCTTTGCAATCCCATTGGCATGGCCTGCACTGCCAATATGTCTGCAGTGCCCTTCCCAACAATCCTCCAAGGATTTCCTCAGTGTCAGGAATGCAAGGATAACCATGCACACCTGTGCTGTTTCTCAACCTCACCAATGCAGTGATGGTGGGTACTGCTGGAAAATCAGCTCCCTCAGGGTCAGCAGTTCTTGCCTGACCATCTCTTGAGTAACGAGCAGGCTTATATTTTCACTTGGGCACGGGTTAAACTTGCCAGTGGCTCCACTGACAATTTTCTTATCCATCAGCACTCATAAGAGTTTGATATGTTTGGACTGTCCAAAAACCAGTCCTTACAGAAGAATATATACTGCTGTGCTCTTATATTCTATAGATGTTGTAAGAGCTGTATTTGAATCTGTTGTCTCCTGACACACAGAATCATAGAATCATAAAATACCCTGAGTTGGAAGGGACCCACAATGTCACTGAATCCAACTCCTGGCCCTGCAGAGGACTATCCCCTAGAATCATAGCACATGCCTAGAGCATCATCCAAGTGCTTTTTTAACACTGTCAGGCTTGGTGCTGTGACCACTTTTCTGTGGAGCCTGTTCTGGTGCCCAAAACCACCCTCTGGGTGAAAAACCTTTTTGTGATAGCCAGCCTCCCCTGACACAGCTTCAGGCCATTCCCTTGGGTCAGGTCACCGGGCACCAGAAAGAAGAGATCAGTGTCTGCTCCTCCTCTTCCCCCCATGAGGATGCTGAAGACCACAATGAGATCTCCCCTCAGTCTCCTCCTCTCCAGGCAGAACAACCCAAATGACCTCAGCTGCTCCTTGTATGGCTTCTCCTCCAGACCCTTCATACACAGTATTACACTTCCTATGAACTGAAGTAAGGTTTCTTAAATGATCACCTCTAACAGAAAACCTCTGTGAAACAGAAATACCAAATTTGGTACACCTGTAACAAGAAAAAGAGCATGTCTGTCCTGAGCCTGCTGCTTCTTGCTGCAGGTGAGCATTTTGCTGTTTTCTCTTTGGAGAATGCAGAGGTTGCAGGGGAACAGCCCATTGCTTGTTGCTGTTACTGGGAGCCTGGAATGCCATTATGTGTTTGCTTGACTCTTGATCTTGCATGACAAAACCAAAAAACAAAGGCAAAACTGAATCAGCAGATTAGTCAGCTTAATCTTGTGTAACTCAATGCTGCTCTTCATTTTCAGCGCTGTTATTTCCAGCTGTCCTTTGAGATGGTTATTTGAGCTTGCTTATCACTCAGCCGAGCTACTCGCCCAGGACATTCAAGTAAATAAGATGCAAAACACAATTCAGCAAAATATTTCTGATGCTTTGGTTTAATCTTTTTTCATTTTGTCCACATAGTGTTAAAGCCACAAGATCTTAATGCTACTAAAATGTCATTTATAATGAGAACACAATGGGCTCTCTTTTTGCTATCATTTTAATATTGAAAGAATGCAAAAAAGAACCTTCTGTTTAAGCCACTATTGTAAGTGCTAAAAGGTTTTTAAAATAACACTGTAGTTTCTGAGACAGTTGCTATCTCATTTTAAATACCAGATGAAGACAAATGCTGGGAGATGCCAATATTAAAATTGAAATCAGCTGATCTTTGCATTCAAAACAGTCACAGCGGCAGCCGAAATTGTTGATACAGCTCATGTAGTTCATAAGCCACATTGGCAGATACCAGCCCTTAAAAGCCACAGAACTGCAATCAGCATGTTTGCTGGACCTGGATTTTGGTCTTCTTCATGTTCAGCAGTGTGACATAGACAAGAAGTTTTCTTTTACTGGAAAGTTACCTGACTGCTCTGTCCCAATAACACAATAATTTCAAAGGCTTGTTTGCAAATGTCAAAGCCAACAACCTTCTTTCTCATGCAGAAGCACTCTGCAGTTTACCATGTAAGTTCCCTTCAAGCAAATTAACACCAGTCACAATGTGTGATGTAGGCTTCAATGTTTAAAATAGATTTTGCCTTTTCCTGTGAGTACATCATGCACTTATGTGATATTAAATGTGTAAACATGCTGCAGGTTAAAATATGTAGTTGTTACATTTTGTACAAGGCTCAGTCAGCCATCAGGACCGTCCTCTGAGAGGACACAGCTCCCGGAGGTGAAACGCCTCCTGACTAAACATTTCCCGCTGAAGTACAAAGTGATGATGTTACTTGTCCTTACATAAATGGGGTGGTTTTGTTTTTCAAAACAAAACTATGAGAGTTCCATTAACAAAAAAAGTTTACCAAGTTTTAGCACGTGAGATATTCCAAAACCAAAAGCAAAACTCATCCTGCTGAGATTCTTGTTGATTTGACGCTCCTTTTATCCTCTAAGCCCCGCATCCAACTCAAATGAGAAGAGTTGATGTTCAGAAATATTTGTGGATATTCTAGTACTTACGGCCATAATTGAAAAGTCTTTCCCATTAATATTGTCAGAAGTTATCTGAAAATAAAACCATAAAAATGCAGGAACAGCAATTTACCATAGAGATATTTTCTCGGGGAACCTCAAATCAGCTTTATCAGGTATCAAACACCATGGCTGTGTTATGCCATACAGTGATCTCATAATGTGAGTCAGGATCAGGAGGAGGATGGGAAGTACTGCTGACTGCTGTGTTTAGCTGAAATGCATGAATCTAACACCAAACCACAAACTTATTCAGGACAGCAGTATAGTAGAGAAACATAGCCTAAGGATATTTTCCTCATGAATTTTAACACACCACTAGTTCTGTTGCTATTTGCTGCTGAGCTGGTGACACTCTCCATGTCTGTGAAGATACTAAGGAGCATAAAAAGAACAACTATATAGTTTACTAAGAAATGCACGTGTATTGCAATGATTTGATGTTTAAATTCAACACTAATGTCTAATCTACACCACTTTTATCAAGAGTAATAGCCAAGATGGGAACCGTGTAAGTCAAGAAATGAGTGTAGTGGCAAACTTGTATTTGCAAAAAGACATCATCATGTCCCTACTTGAGAATCAAAAAACCCTAAACTTGACCTGTGAGATACTAGTATGACTACACCTGTACTAATCAAAAGGAGTCATCTGCACAGCATCAATGTGCGCAGTGATTTCCTTCTCCAGCTAACAACTCATTTCACCACCACACGGACAGGTTGCAAATGGCCCTGCAGGCAGCTTGTCTGAGCATGCTTGACAACACCTCTGGTGCACAGCCAGGGACTTGGGTCAAGCTTGTTTCCGAAAATCACGCAGCAACCACACCTGACTTTGCATCTGTGAGTTTGCTTCCTATGCAGCAGGGAAGTGTGACCGCAGGGAGGTCCTGGGGCTGCTCTCTGCACGCAGCATAATTATATCCCACAGGAGACCCACCATCAGCTTCAGCCTAGATGAGGTGTTGATACCCTGAATAGCTGAGTTTGCATGACTAAAGCTAGACAGCCACAAACACAGCAAGGCCACAAGCTCATCTATCTGGATCCTCATCTATCGTGGAGAGAAAATCTTGCTCTTGTCTCCCTCAGTGCTGTGTGGTTTCAACAGTTAATTGCATTGATGATGTGAAGGGCTGTGCAAGTGCCATGCAGCTCTTCACCTCTGGCACACACTGGTCATGCTGCAAAGTTCACAATGATGACAACAGTCATCATCACATGTTCATTCCTGCTCAGCTCCTGTGAATGAACTGATGACCTCAATCTAAATATAAGCTGTCTAGAGCACTATAAAGTGAAAAATACTACCGTTGCTATTCAGTTGCACAACTTCTGTGATGGCAGTTTGTGCTGTCATTGCTATGCTCCTTAGCCTCTCCCTAAGCATGGTGACTATCACCAGTATTGCAGAATTATTATCAATTTGCTGTAATTAACTCTTCTGTTGGCAATCACAAGAAAAGCCAGAGAATCAAATGAATTTGTAGGCTGAATCACTGGGTGGGATGGCAAGACAGCACAACTTCCTTGACTGCAATGCATCAGCAGTAAGGAGTGTGATTTCCAGTGCTGCTTGCATGATCCTCACTGGGGCTAGCTTGTCCAGCATGGACATGGAGATGTATTTCACTTCAGAATACCAAAAGGAGTGAGATAAGCATAACTTCATTGCCAAACCTTCCATGAGAAAAAGGCCGTGGCACAGCCTCCCCCAGGATCTAGCACAGACTAAGATAGCGCTAGAGCAGACGCTGTGAAATATAACTTTCACACTCTGACGATTATTCTTTGACATTTGTGAAGTGAAACAGTGATTTCAGTTAGTGACAATTTATAGAGAGGAGCATCTTACAAATTTAGAATTGAATCTTAGATACTGATCGCAATTCAAAACAGGAAACATGGTTAAATCTGAAATTCACTAAATGCTATTTGAAACACTTACATAATTTGACTAGTTTAAACATAAGCACATTTTTACATGGCAGCTTGTATAATTTATTTTTATTAACATCAGATTAATTAACTAATTTTGCCTCCAGTGAGTTTAAGGGAAAATAATCCAAGCCTAAAGAGGTCATGCCTATAGGGCTATTTTCTCTACTAACATTTGAATAGGGAAAGGGGAAATGCTGCTTCTAAGCAGCAAAACAGAGCACCGTATTCTCTTCGGGAAACAATTTCAGAACTGTCAAAAACAGAGCAAAAGGCAATTACGATTTCCTTTTTCATCTTTAGGCCTTGTGCCATTCTGTTTATTTACCAGCATTCTTCTGTATTAATTCTATTTTTATATATTTCATATGTCTTTTTAAAAGATCATTTTTTTCCTGATGAGGAAACACAGAAGCTCAGCTGCGGTTACTCTCTGCTCTGCCTTCACTTCTGTCACTCTTCACTGCTATAGTTCCCCTGGCCTGTCTACTCCCTTTATTGGTTGAACATGGTCTTCTATTCTGTAATTTAAATTTTCACAAGACAGTATTAAAGAAATTATATCTTTAGCAGTCCAGCTTCTGTCCACACTCCATATGGTGAGATTTCTTTGGGGTAGCAGATGAGGTTATTTATCAATCCAGAGATTAATGGTCAAGCTCAATAACTTCAGCCTGAAGAGGAACAATTCAACCCTAACAGTGAGAGTATCCAATTAATTAAACCAGTTTGTCCATCAGTGTGATGGATTTATCCTCTCTTGGAATCTGCTAGCAAGGGATCAGGACTCCTGCTAACGTGAACACTGTGGCTGACCTGCAGACCACAGGTCTGGCCCAGGAACAGCTGTGCGACAGCCCATGATTGATGTCCTGCAGGAAATTACAGGAGATGACCACAGAGATCCTGTTTGGCCCTCGGGCCATATCCCTCACCCATCCAGTTTCCAAGCAGCTTAGGCACGCTGAAACAGCTCTTTTGGCTGTTACCAACTGCTCTTCCCTGGCCCAACCCCCCAGCCAGTTCTTCACTCTCCTTTCCATGCTGCTTTTGATGCCACCAGCCATTTTTATCTTCTTGGTCTCTCTTCCTCCTTATGAACACGATCTTCAACTGATTTTCTTCCTACCCCTCCCGTCGCTTCTTCAGTGCTTCATTTTTTCTTTGCCCAAATCCATTTTTCAGTGCGACTCCCACACAGTTCTTTTCTTGGCTTCCTCCTCCTCTTGCCTACTCTACCTTTCAGAGTCTCATGACGTTTAACAATCATCTGTACGAGCTCAGAGCTTTTGTGCCAGAAAGCTGGATCACGTGAAGCAGCAGCAGCAGCAATCACATGGCCATACGGAGGGCTTCTACTAAGGCAATGAAATCAAAGAAACATGTTCAGGCAGGACCATTGCTCAGGAGTATTGGTCATATTTTTGCTGACAGAACTGCATACAAATCATTTTTTATGGGTATACTCAAATCAGGTATCTCCTTTTTATTCTTACTCAGGCATTGCAGTTTTTAGTTGATACTGTCAACTATTTCTGAGTTGCACAGGCATTTTATTAGAATTACATAGAAAACCATGTACAAGCCTAAGTGCATTGTAATGCAGTAGGGACTTATACAGAGACCATAAAATATTTTGAAATGGATACAGTCATAAAATATTGCTCATTTTCAATTGCTCACTTGTGAGAATATTTACCATTCCCGAATGGCCCAGCTTCCATGGAGAGAATCCCAAATACAAGGAGTAGGAAATCACACAGTATGACTAAGTAAGTCACACTGATACAGCAGATGACCACAATTACTTGAGCCTCCTGAGACTTAGCCTTCTTTAGAAAGGAACATATGGGTCCCCAAACCTAAGCTTAAAGAAAAAAAAAAAAAAAGGAAAAAAATCCTTAGAGCTGTCTGTCAGTTCCCTGAGTTACATGATACAATAATGGATCAAGAATATGTTAACTATTCAGAAATACTGCTTGTGAGAACACACAGGGCTGTAAACCTGCGGTTCAGGTCTCGGGCCAGGGCTGCTCTGGGACTCGGCCACGGCAGCTCTGAGAGAGCTCTGCTCTGGAGAGGGTCGGGAACAGAACCAGGAACGCAAAATCGGCAATAGCAGCTTCAAGGGTTTCCCTGAATCATAGCAGGACTTCTTAAAAATTAACTAAGTCTGAGGAGCGTAAAAACCTATGCAGCCTGACTGCCGAGAGGGATGGCTCCCTCAGCGGTGGCTGCACGAATCCTCGGCTCTACATCACCGGCGGATGGGGCTCCGACCGCCTGTGACGGACTTAGGGAAGGAAAAAAAGAAACAAGAGACCCTCTGAGCCGCCCTGGGGGTGCCCTGGACCGGGCGCGGAGCGGCAGCCCGGAGCGAGCAAGGTCCCGGTCCCTCCCTGCTGCCACACGGCACGGGAAACCAATTCTCCCGCTTAGGGACAGTGCTGCTGCTGCCCAGCACCCCCCGACCTCGTCAGCTTCCACCAAAAAGCCCTTTTTTTACGATAAGAAAACGAAACAGTGGCAGCCTCCCCCCTCACGGAGCGCGGGGCCGGGGGAGGGGAGCGGCGGCCGCGCCTGCGCGGCGAGGCTTCCTCGTTGTCGCGCGTAGCGGCGGCGGCGGCGCGTGCCCGCGAGCGGTGCCCGTCAGCGCGGCCCCGCGGCCCGGCCCCGCCGCGCCCGGCCCGGCCCCGCCTCCCCGCCCGGGGGCGCAGCCCGAGCCCGCACAAGTCAGTGCTCGACGCGGGCGGGAGAGGGGCCGGGGGCGTGGGGGGGTCGGCGCGGGTGGGGAAAGGGGCTGAGCTCGGCGCAGTCGCCGCTCCCCTCCCGCCGCCCTCCCCGCAGCGCCGCGGCGGGGCCGGGCTGGGCTGCTCGGAGGCGGCCGCGGGAGCGCTCCCCACCGGCGGGGCCGAGCGAGGGGCGCCGTGCGGGGGCCTCTCCCCCTTCACCTCCTGCCCGGAGGAGGAGGGGGCGGCCGGGGAGAGGCTGGATGTAGAGGGCGAAGCCTCAGCCTCCCTCTGCGGCTCCGCTGCTTTGATGCTGCGGGTCTCTGCTGGCTGTTAACATCTTCTTCCCTCTGCTTTTTTTTTTTTTTTTCCCTCCCCCCCCGTTTTCTTATTTTTTCCCCCCACCTTTCCCTTCGAAACTTGGCTTCCCCTGTCTCCGGATCTGTGTGCCCGGCTCCTCCTGGGCTTTACCGGTGGGGTAGGATCATGCCGGACCAGATCACCGTGTCGGAGTTCATCGCCGAGACCACAGAGGATTACAACTCCCCGACCACCTCCAGCTTCACCACCCGCTTGCAGAACTGCAGGAACACTGTCACGCTGCTGGAAGAGGTAAATCGTCCACACCCTGCACCCTATCCCCTGTTTTTTGTCCTTTTTCCCTTTTTTTTGTTCCTTTTTTTCCTTTATTTTTCCCTGTATGCCTTTGAGAGAGCATCAGGGACGGGGCAGCACCACCCGCCCAAATCCACGGGAGCCAGAGGCGTTGGTATGCATGTAATCTGCTCTTTTAATTGTGGGACTTTGCCCTTGTGTTGAGCTAGTTACAGAAAGCTTTCCTGCTCTGGCGTCTCAAAGATTAGTGCGTAAAGCAGTTGTCTGAACTTAAATATTGCTGTGGTACTTCTTGGTGTTTTCAGTGTTGTCGGTTGTTGCTGTAGAAAAATTGCGTGAATGTTGGGATTTTTAGAGGGAAGATGAAGGCTGAGTTTTCTTTGGGAGCGTTAGTAGAGGTTTTCTCCAGCCACTCATTACATCAAGTAAGCGCAGAACTCTGCAGAAATCTGCCAAGGGAGACTTGGTTTAAGAAATGAGGTAAGGATGAAGGGATGAATGTGGAGTGAGGGAAATAATATGAAAACAAAATTGGTGGAAGGAGAGGAGCAAAATAATGCAGCAGAAGAGATTATACAGTCTGAGCATCTCAACCTTGAAGCCTCAATGCTGGGGCTTTTTCATGCTTGGTATGAGCGTTGTTTAAATGTTCACCCTGCTCTGCTGTCAAGAAATAGGAGCATGAAAATGGGTAAACTTCCAGAGCTGGTTTCCAAGCAATATCAGTCCACTGCTTCCTATATGAGGTTTCAGAGTGATTTCCTATGGACTAGGTCAGCGGTTATGAGGAAATGTCTTATAAATTACTTTAAAAGAAGACAGTGTACAGCTCTTCTCTTGCCCTGTGCTTGCTTGAAGGTACAAGTGTAATGACACTGAAAGAAGACAGATTTTTGCTGTTGTTGTATAGGTTGCAGTTAGTTGTTGCTTTGGATTATACACTTAGTTCATCAAGTATTTGTCAATTCTTCAGGGGCCAGCATGTATCTAGGAGATAGATTTAATCGAGTTTTTTAGTTCTGCTGGATGTGTTGGCATGAGCAAAACATTTGGTATGCAAGGAAAGAGTATTAATTATTTAATTATGGTGTTTGCCTGATAGTCTTGGGTATGGAAAATATAATTCCATAGGATTCAGATCAGCTAAAGCTGTAATAGAAAAACTGTCTATGTTCAAAATTGTAACAGTGCTATTGTCTACAGCAACTGACTAGAGTGGTTGTAAGTTCATATTTAAAATAACGTATTTCGATTTTTATTATGTAATCTTGATTAACATCTGTAACTTTTCCATAATTGTAATGGTTTTGGTTTTTCTTTTCTCTTGTAACTAAGCCATGGCCACTGACAGATTTGTCAGAAATCAACCTGTTAGGTTAGTGTTTGACAGAATTGCTGCCCCCTGGTCTTAACTGTGTGGAATAGGTACAGCCATTGATATGCTTATTAGTACAGTTGACAGCATGCACAGAGTGAAATAAAAATATATATTTTGTCATCATTGGTGACTTCTAGGGTAAGAGTACAGTATAATGCTTTCATGGTTTGGGAGATACATCAATGCAAGCTGAATGTGATAATGCCCGTTCAAAGAGAAACAAAATACAGAAGATAAATACAGAGTGTTCTGCACTATTTGTGTGGACTGTGCATATTTTAAAAGTTTTTATGTCAGATTTGACAGCAATTGATCAGAGGAGTGAAGAATAGTGGGTGCTTCTGGTGCTTGTGTTGCTATTCTTTGAATTTCTTTTGTTTGTATAACTGTTATATGTGCCCTATTTAAACTGATAGCAGTTTAAACTGATTCTGGACTTGTTTCACATAAATTTTTTCTTATCTGTAAACATAAAAAAGGTTTATTTGATGAGAAACAAGATATAAACAAGCTCTACTGTTACATGTGCGAAAAATTTGCAACTCTCCAAATTTATATTAATTAATTTGCATGGGGAAATGCAGACAGTCAGGATGTAGCAGGCGAAGGGCTCCTTTGGAGTCTTTGTGTATGCAAGCTACAATTACAGTGAAGACACAGTCTTGATGCTGCTGCTGCTGCTTTCAGGCTGGGTTGGTTTCTGTACACATGCCTACCTAGGGCAGTGGGTCCTGTGAAACAGGGGATTGAAAATAAATGGTTGAAGTGGGTGTTCTGTAGCTCCTGCTACAGCTGCTGTTGTTGATGTGTCGTGGATGACCAAAGAACTCCTCAAGCAGCTCCCAAAGTTCAATGTTGAGCCTGCTATGTTAAGGGAAAGCTGCATCCTTGCAGCTGTTTGATTTTTAACAGTGTTGCATCTGGGTTGGAGCTCTCTCTGGGCTTTTGCAGACAGTGTCAGGCTCCGTGCTGTTATGGCGCTGCTGCCTGAAGTATCTTAGGTCGTTATTTTACAGCTAATTTAATTCAGCACAACCTGCACCTACCTCGGTGACTATAAGCTAGTTTGTGGATTAACTAATTATTTGCATTATTCTAAGTGAGATTGCAGGCTGGAACTATATTCTGAACAGAAATGGAAGAGAAATTAAACAGATTTAGCAAAAGTTAGCTCTGTTTCCCAGCCTCTCAGTCTGGTGTGATTCTTACTGTAGCTCAGATCACTGATTGGATCAGAAACACCTTTTCATAAAGAATGTGACAAAAAAGAAATAGTTTGTGTGTGGGTGCCTCTGTCTAGTTCCCTGAAGTTATTACAAAATTGTGAATTTACTGTTCCTTCATCACAACTAACAAGTATTTCTGAAATAATAAAATAGGTGATGGTCTCATTTGCTGATTTTCTCACTGCTTGTCTGTCAGTAGAAGGGTAGTCGGTTCAGCTAGGTGAATTGCTGTGTATTATCTTCTAGTTGTGACTCTTTTCCTATTATAATTAAAATTATTTTCAGAGAAGATTTTGGATCCAGTTAGATGCAATTTGGGGACAAGGTTCAGATGCAAAATCAGAGCAGATGTGTTTACTGATTCTGATGAGTTTGCATTCAATAAGTTTTCAGTGGAAGGCCCAACAAAACACAAAGCCTTACATCACAAAATGAGAACTATGGAAGTGCTTCTCCAAAGGACTTCTCCATCCTCAACTTATAAAGAAAAAAACCAAGGCAAAACAAAAAACAACTTCCACCCAAACTTTATTGAAGTCTGTTGTAATATTATCAATGATGATGCTAAGAACATGCTACTCCATAGCAGTTTATTGAATAGGAAGGTTTCATGCTGCATTGTTTAAACTACTGAAACTTAGGAAGATTTGAAAGTTTTTTTCCTTTAAGGAGACCAAGCTTAGATTTTTGTTATCCAGTCACACCAGATTAAAAAAAAAAAAGACCCTGCCATATTTGTAGCCAGGCTTAGACATCTTAAACAGTAATTACTAAAAGCTGCAAGATCGTTTTATAATTTTTTTAAAGCATGAGTGTTATGTAATTGCCTCAAGTAAACACACATTTTAAGGTTCATTCTGTTGCTAAAATAATAAGGCTGTTTCTCAAACTCATAGAGGGAGAAACAAACCATTATATAGGTCTAGTTTGAGTGAATTGCAATCTGTACTCTTTTCTGTTGATTTCTTTAGCGTAATCTTACATTCATACAAAAAAGGTATTTTTAACATATTTCTGCATGCAGCTGGGAGATGTTTTTTCTAATGCAACACCTTTCCTCTTTAGAAAGGCCGAGAGAGTTGGAGCTCTTCAGCCTGTGGAAGAGAAGGCTCTGGGGAGCCTTAGAGCAGCCTCTCAGGGCCTAAAGGTGGTTACAGGAGAGTTGGAGAGGGACGTTTTTGAGGGCATGGAGTGCCAGGACAAGGGGGAATGGCTTTAAACTGAATTAGATACAGGAAGAAATTCTTTATTGTGAGAGTGGTTAAACACTGGAACAGGCTGCCCAGAAAAGCTGTGCGTGCCCCATCCCTGGAAGTGTTCAAGGCCAATGTGTATGGGACCTTGAGCAACCTGGTCTAGTGGAAGGTGTCCCTGCCCATGGCAGGGGGTGGAACTGGATGATCTTTAAAGTCCCTTCTGACCCAAACCATTATATGAATCTATAATGATCATATGAAGAGGAAATTATTGCATATGTAGATGGATAGTTAATTATGTTTTTAAAGAAAAAAAGCAAAATGCTGAATACAGATAGATTAATGATACAGTCTTAAAATACAGCCTCTGCTTTGTTCTGACCAGACATGCTTTTATATCCACAGAAGCTCCGTGGTTTGTGTTACTCAAATAGATTTTGAAGAGTTGATTTTAATCATTGAGTTAATATTACTTTGTGAGCTAGTTGGAATTTTTAGAGAATGATGACATCTGTTCTGAGAATAAGTAGTGCACATGTGGGATCACCACAAGACTGTCTTGATTATCATTCTGCTGTGTCCCAGCTCCAGCTGAAAGGACATCTTTGCACTCAAGGGATAACTCAGTTATTATGACCGGGCAGTTCTGAGTCTTTCTCCTAAAGTAGCAGATGTTGTGCAGGACTGTCTTGAGACAGAGGTTAGGCTTAAATATTTAAATTCTCTTTAGTCAGGCTGGTAGATAAGAGACAGTTAGAAGCTGATGATAAAATAAAGAATAGCTTCAGTTGTGTGGTGCTGATTTCTGTAATACTTGAATATCTTTAATGATTAATGTTATTTCTTTCTTTCGTTCTTTTCCTCTTGAATGAGAAGTTGAAAACTCCAAAAGTGCTTTCTGACAATTAGATTGGCTGGAGATACGTCTCTGTTTTTATTTCAGTTTTTTTTCTGTTATGTTTTGGTTTTTAATTTAAAAAAACAAAATAAACCAATCTTCCTGCAATGATTGTTACTCATTTTGTTTCTCACTGTGTTGATCTGCCTGAGCACAGTGGTCTGTCAGTCTAGGCTGGTCCTACAACAGATGTGTGCATATACATCAGTGAAAGAATGACTGTCTGGCTCCTGCTCAGCCTCATACACATTTTGTTGTTCTCAGTGCAAGTCTGGTGTAATCTAACATAGCTTGAAAGGAGATTTCTCGTGTTCTTCATCATGTCATGGATACATCTCTAAGATTAGAGATGGGAAAGGGGGAAGTATGGGGTTGTTACTTTTTTTTTTTTTGCCTTTTTTAAAAAAAAAAATGTTTCAAAGTGTGTTGTGTATGAATCATTTTCACAGTTTCCCATATGTAGCTTTCTCTTTGTGCTTCAGTTTATGCATATTTTTCTTATTCTTCTGTGAGGAAGCACTTTTGGCATGAGGGTGAGAGGACCCCATTTTTCCTCCTTATAATTTTGTTGAAACTTGTGTAGCACTGAAACTGCTGTGACATCAGATCCTCTGTGGTGTTTTCATACACTTTTCCACCACAAGATCCTTTTCCAGTGACAAAGTATTCTATCAAGGGAGGCAGGTGAAACCATGCACGAGAACAGGAGGATTTCCATTTAAATCAACTTTTTGTTGGTATTATGCACAGGCTATTTTCATTAGCTTGGACTGTGATAATGGATAGGATCTATTTTGTGTGTGTGTGTATCTCAAGAGAAAGAAATAATAGCAAAATATTTATCAATTTCTCTTGAAGCATTACTTTTATATAATTGCAACAAGTAGATTGTAACATCCTATTTTTTGATTTCTTAATTTTTAAATTAAAATTTTTTTTATGTTTAGGAAGTGAATCCAGGCAACTCCAGCAGCACTAGACTTAAACCCAGCTTTTCCTAACCTTGTAACTTGCTACTTATGGCAGTTAGAAGCAGTTTTGCATCATAGAGGGCTTTGTACTTCAGAGCTGGCTTTTTATGTAACAGACCACAAGCAATTTTCAGGTTTTGAAGAAATATGCTTTTGATAGCAAACCATCCTAAAAATAACAGATAAGTTCATTTTTGTAGTAAATAAAACTCAGGATAATTGTTGCTGCTTTTGCATTGAATGACAAATTACAACAGAGGGGTAAAGATGGGCATGTGAGCATTCTGAAATACAGAGGCCACAGTGTGAGCACATGGGTGACTCCTGATCACAATACTGAAAATGTGATACAAGAGGAGTTGACAGTAGTGTCTTGTATTTACAGTAGCTGTCTAGCAAAAATGCAGCTGAGTATGCTTTTATATTTGCATGCTACAGTATTTATTCATTTAGTGTGTAATCAGTTTTACCCTTCATTTGATAGTAGTCAAAGCATTCAGCTGTAATAAGCAGGCAATCTCCTTTTACTTAAATATGACTGATGGGAAAAAAATAAGAAACACTCACTGGTAGCTCAAAGTTTCAGTCATGGCAGATGAATTAGCTTTGCCTTTTGAGAATTTGTATTCATTTTAGGCACATTTTTGAAAGTACTTACTGCATTGGTAGCTCATATGTTTTTTTGAGAAGTACTGCTTCTTGTTTTGAACTCCCAACAGGCTTCTTCGTGTTTACTCATCAGTTAGGAAGCTGTGAAAGTGCTCTTTGGTGCACTCTGTTCAGTATGCTGTGCAGATAAACCCTGACAGAGTGTGTACCGTGTAGTCATGGGAACTTGGCCCTGATGGAGGGGAGACACTTAAAGTGACATGACTTAAACTTGGGTTTAATGTTTAGATTTGAGTCCTGTGGAGACACCTTCCGTAGTTAAAAAGCAATGAAAAAGTACTTTGAAGAAAGCAGAGAAGGGGAAACAACCCACAAAGCCATGTTTGTATTTCAGCATGGTGTCACTGAAGGACTGTGTGTGAGTGATTCAAAACAGAATGAGATTGGTTGATTTAATTTCCAGTATTTTTCTTACTACAAAGAATAAAACTCAATTTTCATAACTATTTTTGTGATTTGTAACAGCATGAATGAACATTGTTGTTAGTAATTTTAAACAGCAGATATGAAGCAAATTCACAGAGGATAATGGCAAGAAAGATCATAACATCTTACTTTGAAAGGACTAGTGCCTTGCAATAAAATCATTATGCAGAATCAAGGCTAGAATGCTAATTATCAGTATTATTTCAAGTGCAGAGGTAGTCAATATAAGCATGTTCTAAAAAAAGAGGTCTCAACCAATAGTGTCTTTATATTTCATAGGAAACTTTTCAGAATCCAGTTAGTAGCATGTTATGGTAGTTCTCTTGGAGACTTTTCTGTCAGGTTTGTTTGATACTGGCCAAGAGGCCTAAAGTTTATTGGTGAGTACAGAGGAAAACCCCTGAGATAGTAGCATGAGTTTCCTTTCCTGAAGGAGTGCAGCTGGAAGTCCACTCCATGCTGAGAAGTGCAACAAACAGTTATTTTATATTGCTAAAGAGACAGTGTTGATCTGTATTATTTATGTATATTTGGTTGTAAATATCAGTGGGCTAATGCTGAGGTTTTGTATAGCATTGTGACAAGTAAGATTTTGGAGTACAGTGGGTTTGATTGTGGTGATTATGGAAAACATTTCCTTTAATGCTCCTGTGAAAAGGCAACAAAATGCTGTAAGGATCCCATTTCCCTCTTTTATACACATAGATGTGGGTGGGGCTGCACATGTGGCCTCCTTGTCTCTTTTAGTTAGTGGTGAGAGGCCTGAAGATGTGCTGTTACTATGGTTAAGCAAGAGAGTATATGCTTTTTCTTTCTTTTCAAAAGCTACCTCTATCTTGACCTTACTTGTTTGATTCTTCTTATTACATTTCTTAACAGGAGAAATATAAAACTTTCTCATGCAGAAATAGAAACTTACAATACCAGTAGAGTCTTTTCATTTCTTGGTTTTCTCTTGGTTAAGAACTACAAATCAAGTATGGTGCTGGAGGTGACTTTCTGCAAAAGTTAACAGGCTTGAGTGTGATCTCAACAAGTTTATTTGGACAATACCAAGTTGTTCAATGTGCGCAATGGCAGCAGTGACCATTCAGCAGGACCTGGAGAAGTGACCTTACACAGGAGGAGCCTTGTGTGACTTACTGAGGAAAAATGTGAAATCCTGCCCCAGGGATGGAGTAGCCATGTGCAGCAGTACAGGCTGGCTAGAAGACACTTTTCTAAGGAAGAACCTTAGACTCAGGTGGATGACATCTTGCGTGTGGGTTCACAGTGACAAAGGCCAGCCATGTACTGGGCTGTGTTAGTAAAAGTGCAACCAGCAGCAAGAAAATAGTGGTTCTTCTCCTCTGTTCAGGAGCTGTGAGACCACATCTAAAGTACAATGTTTGGGGTTCACCAGTACATGAAAGAAATTACAGATTGCCAGAAGTCCAGCTGAGGATCACCAAGATCATTAAGGGCCTAGAGCACATCACTTTAGGGGGGAAAACTAAACTTCTTCAACCTTAGACAAGAGACCAAGGGAAGGTCATATTGCTTTCTCTAACTATGTAATGTATGTAACGGGAGGAAACTGAGAAAGCAGAAATTCTGATTAGTTTTGAGAAGGTTTTGAGGGTGTGTATTTGTGGTTCTTTATTATTATTATTATTATTATCATTATTATTATTATTATTTTGGGGGCTTGTTTGTTTTGAACCATAAGTCTGGTGAACAAGTGCCCAGAGAGAATGTGAAACCTCTTGTCCGCAGAGACATTCAAAGCACCACTTTACTGTAGAAGTAGGCTTCTTAAAATTGTTTGGACTGCATGATTTAATCTTTTAGAACATAAGGAGGCAGAGTAAAGTGGTTGTTTAGTTTCATGAATGTGTTTTTGTATTTTCAGGTAGAAGTTTACAGTGAGCTTATTCTTGGAAAAACAGTGCATTTAAACCTAATAAAACTGGTGTAAGCAAAATTGATATTTTTTTTCCTTCAGTGAAAGACTGCTTTAATAGAGGAAATGGGATACTACTCAACTTCTGCAAAAGTGTAGTTGAAGAAGTTTATCAGATGCGGGGCTTTGTATGATTTTTAGGAATAGTTTGAATAGTTACTGAATGTTAGACAATTATATAATTCTTTTAAATGCTCAATCTGTACTTCTACAAAGTCAGCTAATTTATTCTGTAAAGTTGTGATTATATTACAGCTTAACTATGTCTCTGCTGGATTAATTTTTATTAACTTTTCTTCATAGGAAGATGATTTGAATTTTGAATTCTAGAGCTCCCACTTTGAATTTATTACACTAATTTCCCTTTCTTCCTGTAATATATTTTACTTTCAAGTAAATTATCTTATGATTTTTTTGATTCTCAAAGCAAGAATTTTGGACTGAAGAGGGAAATACACCTGAAAAAGTGTCCTTAATACAAAACTTAGTCTTTTCCATAGCACTTCAGAAAAACTTTCTAGGGATGGGGGAGGCAAGAAAGAATAAAATACATCAGGTTTTGTTTGTTAGGAGAGTTGTGGCATGTTATGAAACCACACTAGGATTAAGATATCCTGTTTTGGTTAGGTTTTAAACACTTTTGCCTAAAATCATAGAATATGGGGAATCTTTTCCTAATGTCTAATCTAAACCTGTTGTATTTCCGTTTGAAGCCATTCCCTCTTGTCTTATCACTACATGTCCTTGTTAAAAGTCTCTCTCCAGCTCTGTTATAGCCTACTGGAAGTACTGGCAGGTGCTATAAGGTCTCCCTGGAGCCTTCTCTTTTCCAGACTGAACAACCCCAATGCCCTCAATTTGTCCTCATAGGAGAGGTACTCCAGCCCTCTGATCATCTTTGTGATCCTCCTCTGGACTCACTCCAGCAGGTCCATGTCCCTGTTATGTTGGAGACCCCAGAGCTGGACTCAGCACTCCAGGCAGGACCTCACCAGAGCAGAGCAGAGGGGGAGAATCACCTCTCTCAACCAGCTGGCCACGCTTTCCTTTGTGCAGCCAAGGGTAGAGTTGGCTTTTTGGTCTGCAATTGCACATTGATGTCTCATGTCTGATCTTTTTTTTTTTTTGACCACCAGAATCCTCAAGGCCTTCTCAACACGGCTGCTCTCAATCCATTCATCTCCCAGTCTTTTTATTTAGGGCATTGCCTGGACCCTGTTGCGGGGCCTTGGACTTAGCCTTGTTAAACTGCATGAGGTTCACATAGTGCCACTCCTCCAGCCTGTGCAGGTCCCTCTGGATGGTATCCCAACCCTCCAGTGTATCAGCTGCACTGCTCAGCTTGGTGTCATTGGCAAACTTGTGAGGGTTCACTGAATCCCAGTGTCTGTGTCATTAATAAGGATACTAGATGGTACTGATCCCAGTATGGGCCCCTGAGGGACACAACTCATTACTGATCTCTGTTTGGAAGTTGAGCCATTGATTCAGTCCCTTTGGATGTGGTCATCCAGCCAATTCCTTGTCCATCAAATAGTTAATCCATCAAACCTGTGTCTCTCCAATGAGTGATGTTGTGTGTGACTGTGTCCAAGGCCTTACAGCAGTCAAGGCTGGTCACATAAAAACACGTGACAATCAAAGTGTATGAATGCAATACTCATGCAAAACAAACCCATTTTAATTAACACTTCTGCATGTCAGTGTCATAGTCTTGAAAGTACGACACAGTGAAAGAAGTTGAGCTGTTCTGTGCAGTGTGTAGCAAGGAAACAAAGACAACTGTTAGGAAAAGGTAATGGTGATGTTAAAACAAACTTAGGACACTTTTGTTCAGTGATGACAGAGTTTACAGCCTTCAAAAACTGTTTGTTAGTTGTCAGTTTATGAAACTGTTGAATTTTAACAAAGTTGAGTGGTGCCAGGATTAGTATAACTGAATGTGCAAATTGTGCCAGCCTGCACCACATTGTACATGAGCAGGACCATGATGGCCCACCCCTGTGTTCTTAATAATGAAATATGCAATGGTGATGGTGTTTATGAAATGAGGGGGAATGAATGACTTTCAACTAAGAATTTTTAAGCAGGTAGCTTAAATCTAAGATACACTGATGTTGTTGGTTGTATTTTGGTTTTGTATTTTTCTTCCCTCACTAAGTGTCAAAATTATAGAGGAAATTGTTAAATGAAGAGTGATGATGCTATGACAATCCAAGTGGGATATCCTGACTATGTCTGTTGTCTAATCCAATCTCTTAGCCTAGAAAAGTATTTATATTATCTGTGTTAGTCATGAAGTTGAAACTTATTAAAACAGACAATGAGTTTAAAGCAGACAATAAGCTATAACTAACTTGAAAGAGAAAGTCGAATGAAGTTGCCTTCATTGCCTTAAATGTTTTAACAAGGCTGTTTGTTTTTACTGTAAAACTGGTCTCACTCACTACATTTTCCAAACCTTATAAATGATGCTTTGATTTCTTTTGCAAATTGTTCTTCATATGATGCCTTGCCAAAATTAAGCTTTTATGATTAGATTTGGGAAAAGCTACTTGGGCAAAACAATACAATTTTGATTCTTTTGCAAGGCAGAGGGATATATATACACACATACTACATATGCATATATACATATATGTATATACATATATATTCATATATTTATGTATATTCATATATATATATTCATTCATATATATATATATATATATATGAAGTTTTCTAGTACATTGTTGTGGCTGCAGCACCTGCAACAGTATCATTTTTTAGGGGATGTTTTGTGGTGGGTTTTTTATTGCTCATTTGGTTAGTTGTGGTTTTTCTTCCCCCACCTCTAGCCTCTTCCAGGGAGGGATGAAAGAAGCCTGAAGGGACTCTTTGATGTGAAGACCTACTTACATTATTTTTCAATGTTACGATACCAGGACTGTCTGCACACAGATTTGGAAAAAATGGTGGTGTTCTTTAGCTAATGTGATTTAAGCATACAGAGAAGTAAAATCTTTTGGGGTGGGGTTACCTTGCAGAAGTCTGAGTGCCCAAAATATTGTCTGCCCACAAGTACAGTTATAAGGAAAGAGTTGCTAGTTCTCTCTAAACCATCCCCTTTAAAAATGTTTATAGTCCTCTGGTGGCAGTTTTGTTGCCAAGTTAGTGTTGCTTTCACAGGAAGTGCTTGGAAGGAGACCTTGTTTAAACTGGCAGAGAAAACATGAGAAGAAATGCAATTTTTTCTTTGCCGACACTTTGCAGGTTTAATGAAGCTCTTTGCTGCTGACTTAAACCCTCAAGATTCACTTCCTGCCCTTCCTTGTCTCCCCATTTCATTTAAAGGGCTCCATATGCTTCCTTGATTGCTTTTTTTCCACCATGTCTAGGACAGGTTCTTCAAAGATGTTTTTGTCTGTGGTTAAAACAGCTGTAATAGTGTTGCTTTACTTCAGCAAAGCCTGGTCTATTTGCTGAACTCATGTGTAGTTTAGTACAGCTTCCTGTTTTTCTCATCCTATTTAATTAGGCAACAAGTTGCAGCAAAGCAGCTTCCTTTGAAATGAATCAGTGAATATTGTGCATATTGTAAATATGAAAGCAATTCATGTCTCTTTGAATCTTACAAAATCGTGGGTATTTTTCCATAGCTTTAATGTTTGTGTGGAAGGCCAAACCTGGTTGTATACAAAGCCATTTTCTGCCTTTCTGTCTATTCCTTTTCACTTTGATTTGATTTACTTTTTGTTCTCTATTTCTACCTTTTGATGGTAACAATAAAGAGCTGTCCTGCCTTATTCTTTTCTGTCATAATCTGTATTGCTTCATGTTGTATGACTTGTTAGCACAAGTAATGGTGCTACTTCATTGGGTCCAGATGAGTGTATGCCACCCTTAGATAACTCATCAATAAAATTGACAAGTATTTACTAAAACTGTCTCGTTTGTCTTGCAGGTATCTCACGGTATAGTGCGATTTATAGCAATACAACTGTTTCTTTGAGACACTGTGTGTGTTCACTGTGAGAAAAGCAAAGGGAAGTGAGGGGTTAATAGAATGTAGCTGGTGCAGAGCATAGTTCGTATTATGAACTTGGGGTACAATGGCAGACTTGGGGATTAGTATGAAATCATTGATTGGTTCATGAGTCAAACTGTAATTGGAAACTACTGGGTGGAGTGATGACATTTTGCTTGTAGTTGTAGTACGCTGAAAGCACATGTACAATGTGTACAAAGATATCTGGATGGATGCCTTCTCTCTGATAGAGTGATTTTGCCTGTTGTAAACATGCACCTGGACCTTTGTCCGTTTGCCAAAAGTATAATCAGAAGGCTGTGATTTAGACTTACTCAACAGGACGTTTTGGAATATCTTTCTCTCATCAAGTTGCTATATGACTCTCTAATTTGAAACAAACCTATAATCTTGTGGTAGAGGAAGAAAACCTGAACTTTATTCATCATAAAGCAGCGTTAAGTAGAGCTGAAGCTTGGCCTGAGGCTTTAAAAGTAAGTAGATGGTAGATGCACCTGTAGTGAATGTTATTAGGTGCAAGAAACACCCTACGTGTTTGTGATTCCTGAACGTCAGCGAGTGAAGTACAATGCTTGAAGGATTTCCCAGTCATTATGGGCTGGACTACCAACCTACTGATTCCATCATTTGGGGAGTTTATGCTGCTTCTGCTGGAATAATTTACAAATGAAGTTAAAGCTTGACCCCAATTGAGGATTTTCAAATAATTATTAGATCACTCTCAAAACAGCTCTACATGAGTTAAATGTATAAAACAGTAGGGTTTGGTAGTGTGAATTTTTAACTATTGCTTATATATGCTGGAAGTCTTTTTTAGTGTTGTTTCCTGTCTGTGAAAAGCAAATGCAGGAAAAAGAAAATAATATTTCTTGCTCAGCTGCATGTGAGAGGAGTGGATTCATCTCTATCCAATTAATGAATTTTTCTGAGTTCGTGAGTTTTCTGTTCAAAAAATCATGTAGCATGTTTTCCACGTGACCACTGGTTGGCATTTCTTAGTTTCTGAGAACTTGTATTGAAGTCGAGTAGCCTAGCTGAATGAAGAGAAAACTGAGGTCTCCACCTGAAGGCAGTGGAATGTATTAATTGACTTTATAGAAAACTTTGCAAAACACTGGTGTACTGGACACTTAACCTGAATGGAAGATCTTTAATAGGTTATCTTATTGTTTTTGACAGGGCCCCAGGTAAATGAATTCATACTGCAAAATTTTGAGATTATAGTAGAGTCTCATAAAATGGCAAAGGAAAATTTAATATTTCTGTTTTCAGTGCAAGATTTGAATAGCATGTAGTTTTAATGGGAAGGGAAAATATGCCAGCTTAGAAGTTTATGATGAAAGAAGACTGAAAATGCTTTAAAAAGCAGTTCATTGAGCACCACTCAGCCTTTTGGGAAGATGGGCTGGGGTAAATTAAAATGAAGGTCTGTAGAGACAGATGGTCATTTAGGGATGTCTTGCATGCGGTAACAAGATGAGAATGGAGGCTGCAACTGGGCTTCTGTGTTCTGTACTAGCCCTACTTTTTACCCTCTGTGTCAGGCTATATTCACACACATTAAACCAAAAAATATACACACACCTTGCTATAAAACTGAACAGAGCTGCTGCTTTTCTGTGTCTGTGCTGTGGTTTCTGGCCCACTAATCAAGACACATGCAGCACGCAGAGAAGCCAGTGCTCTTTCTTCAGCAATGCAGGCATTTCATTCAAATCAAGCTGATGCATAAAGAATAAGAGTTGATCCAGGCATGTCACTTCTCTCCTGAAACTTAAAGACAGTTGGTAAGTGTAGGGTGGTATGGAATCATAGAATGGTTCGAGTTGGAAGGGACCCTCAAAGGCATCTAGTTCCAACATCCCAGTAGTGAGCAGGAAGATCTTCAACTAGTTCAGGTTCATGAGCTTTGGTTTATTTGAATGCATTATAGTCTCAGACAGGCTTCCTGTAATCAATGGGCTTGTTTGTGTTGGGCTTTGATTTTGTGGATTAATCTTTAGACTAATTTTGAGCATTCCTCGGAAGCTTTTAACTGAGTTTGAATAAGCCCTATTTCATACTTTGTGTGCAGTTTTGGAAGCATTTTTTCTTTCTTCTTCTTAATAATAGAATTAACAAAATGGAATAGAACAATATGTTGGTTGAAAAGATAGTTTGTCTAGAAAAACAAAAATGCATACAGAAGAATAACAGATGTGCTCCTGAAGTCCATATGATATATGGGTGTGGTGCATTCTGCTGCCTTGGATGTTGCTTTCCAAAAAAATGGGTGATCTATGTAATGAAGTATAAAGCCAAAGGTAGATAATGAAAGTTTATGATCATGTTCCAGGATGTGCTGGGGACCAGATATAGTTTAGTATATAATGAGTCAAAGCCTTGTATTATTGCTCCAGAATGTTAGAGGCAGAAAACTTTCATTTCAGCTGAGGAAAGAAGAAGTGAGGCTTTAAAACTTCAACAGTATTAAACTTGAACTGTATTTTATAAAGAAGTTATATGAATTTCTGCTCAGACTTTGGGCAGAGCATTTGGATGGTACTTTCCACCCAGCTTTCCATCCTTCTGTTTTACCCTGTATCTTGTCCCTTCCTGAAGGGCCTAAAGTTGACTGATACTGATACCAAGTCTATGTGGATAGCTCCTAAATGCTTCAATGCTTGTAGCAAGACCTCCAGAAGACTTAGATGACAACCCTTTCTATAAAAGCTGCTTTTATTTTGCAGAAATAAAGTTATTATTCACAGCTTGGTAGATTTTTTGTTCTGAAAGACAGTGTATGTTCCTCTAAATTGTGTTAGTTGTAACTTCTATCCAGTTATCCATTTTTGTAGCTGCATTAACTTAAAGTCTCTCAGACTCCCTGGCTGATGTGAAGGTGAACATGAGAAAAGTGAATGGTTAGGAATTGAAACAAACATTGTGGGTTGTGGCTTGAGAAGTATTGTTGAAGTATGTGCTATGGTTGAAACAGTAAAAAGTTTACTTGTTCAAGATAGTCTCAAAAATTTTCCAGGTTGTCAGATTTTTCACTGGAAACTACCATCCCATTGAGTCAAACCACAGGGTCCCCTAAGCCTGCACCCTGCTTTTAACAGTCACTGATCAATAGTGTCTGTCTTGGGGAGAGCATTAACAGGAAAACTTACCATGATACTGCTGCAACGACTTGCTGCTCAGAAATTTTCTGACCTGAAAATGATAAACTATTAAACACACAGATGTCTTGAATATCACTCTCATTAATTAGAATTTGTTAGCATCTATGGAAACATAAATTTCTTATCTTACCTATGTGGTGTTTAAGATAAAAAGCAGACCTTTTTCATTAAACTTGCATACTTATGATTTAATTTGGCATTTTAATGGTATGAGAAAATAATTAATGATTCCCTGTGTATTTCCTCTGTTCCTTACAGATTGTAGAACTCTTGTTTTGCATCAGTCACATCTTTTTGAGCTTGAAGAACATTAGCATACACATGTTTAATCCCACCCCCTTAGGAAGCATTTCAGTAGTTGAGGTCAACCTTGTTGCCTTCTTATATCCCTTATGTCTTATATCCCTCTTTTAACTTTTTGAGATACAAAGAACAAAATGCAGATGTACTATGAAATTCCATCGTGGTGTAATGATGCCTTTTGTGCTGCTCTTACCCTGTCCTCCGTGGTTTGATATCTTGGTTGCTCCTGAATATTCTAGGGGTAGTTCAAGAAAACTCTTAAAACTGCAGCATATATTTTGTCTACCATGGTTGTGTGTGGTTCAGGGACTCATATTATATATGTAAATTTACAAAAATGTTTTTTATGTGCATTGCTTTATGCCTTTATATAGATATATATATTTCATCTGCTCTCTTAATGGGCTGTTCGAATTTGAATTTGTGACCTCTCCACATTTAGTTTTCATTTTTCTAACTTGAACATCTTATATCATCTGTGACCTTTGCCACTTTACCAACCACATCCTTTCTAGACAGTGTAGAATGCATTGAGCTGCACAGATGGCAGAGCTGATTCCTCATGCCTTCTCTTGAACAGCAAAATGGACAGTTTATTTCTGTTTCCTTTCATTCTAAACAGCTGCTGCTCTGGAAGAATGGCTTCTCATCTCATGTCAGTTTTATGATCGAGCACCTTTAGTGTTGGACATTGGTAGATATTTTTGAAAATTCAGGTAGACTGTGTCAAATAGGTTGTTAACAAACCTATTTGTCCACCAAAAAGTGGGTGTAGTATATTAAATGACTCAGATCCTGAGGTATCTCTTTACAAAACTCATGGTTTGCGTTATTCTTGTTCTCTTTCTCCCCATGGATTGTCAATTTCTTTGTCGATTTGAGGTATTGGAATGACAGAGGATGTTCACAGCAGAATGAAGAAAAGCTTTTTACTTTCCATGTGTTTGAAAAATATACTGGTTTGTAGGCATTTAGAAAAATTGTTACTGCAAATCTCCTGGTTCGTGATTTTTAGATTTTATTTGCAGAGTGCTTCTATGATTTCCTTATTTGCCCATGAGTTCACCTTTTTGGAGGATGTCTTCTTTTAGTAATCTCCTTTACAGGCTCTTTTGTCATTATGGTCTTTCTGAAAAGATCTGGTTTTTAAATGACAGCCATTCATTTTCTTAGGTACAATTACTTAAAACATTATAATCAAAGATCTGACGTTGTGTATCAGGAAGAACGGGAGATCTCCAACATATCTTGTTGAAAAACTGTAATATTGAGAATTATATGTGAGTACTAATTTAGTCATGTAAGTATTTATAGTGTTTCACCAGGAGACCATCTCACATTGAACATAATTTTAATGTACTTTTAAAAAGTTTCTGTGTTTTCAAATAAGCTTAGGTTAATAATGCAACTGATTGTACTTTTTCAGGAAAAAAAGACCTTTTAGCCAGCTGATCTTTGCTGAAAACATGTGCAAGACTGGAATGCTTATGGAAGAATTTTAGCTTAGATATATACTGAAGACATCAGCATCTAAATTTCCTTTTTTTTTAATTTGAAGAGGTACTGACACCCACTAGCAAGTGGGATTGCTGAGCATATTTTCTGTGCATTGTCCTTGTCCATTGAGGTGATGTACAAAATGTCAGGAGACTTCTTTCTTTTTGTGTGGAAAATTAGACAGCACTTCTGTGGGTCAACAAACATGAGAATATCCTGGTCTGAAGTTGTCATCTGAGAATTGGGCAGACACTTACTTCAAAAACATGAGCGAGTACTCGAAAATGGGCTAATTAATTTAGTGGAATCGGGAGTAAGGTTCACAGTATTACAGTTTTTTCTCTTACTTAGTTAACTGAGTTAAATTTAAAATATGTGTTCCTTACAATGCTATCCATGAGTGTTTACAGAGAAGATATTGGCCTCTTTTACTCCTGTCCTTACATCAGTGCATGGCTGTGGGGCAGAGCCTGTGCTCGGCGCTGCCGCAGCTGCATTAACCGCACCAGTGCCTGCGCAGGAAATGGAAACTTTCTGCATGTGCTGCAAGAGAAGTTGTGACATGGTTGTGCAGGGGGCATTGCTGGCAGGAAGTTCTGCCTCTCCACAGGAAGAATGTCCCATCTCTGTCCCTTTCCTGAATGGGGGTTGGTTGGGGAGAAAGGTGGGATTAGCAGTCTCTTCAAATGGATACAGTCAGTTCAGGGTTTTACAATGTGTAGCCAGCCCCTTTTAGTTACACTGTTGGGCAAAGCAAAGGATAACTTCGTTGTCTTAGTTTCCTAAGGCTTAGTTTTCTCACCACTTTCTTCTGATCACTTGTGTGGCATGGGATCAGTAAAGGGTGTGGGTCCTCCAAGCAGAACTTGTTAACCAAGCTGTTTCTTTGTTTCCATACACATCCTTCTATGGAAGGGCAGGTGAGCCATGCTGTTACACAACTCCTCTTCAGCCTGGAATGGTTGCTTGTGCAGAGGGAGTGGTGTTTGCTGCCTCCCTTCCTCCCCAGCCTGCTTTTCTCGATGGGTCTGTGTGCCTGGAGCAGGGAGCAGACAGCACCAGGCTGTGCCATAGCCATGGCTGCTGCTTGGCTCTAGCTGCTGAAGAATGAATTGCCTGCCTCTCCTTGCTTTTATTCCTGTTGATTGGCCATTTGTGGTTCCTTTTTAGGAGAATATTTGTTTACTGGGCTGGATGTTTTGGCTGCCAGTTTTTAATGTGTGAAAAAAATACCAAAAAGGCATCTGTCTCACAACTGGCATTACATTGGGAAGGCAAAATGACAGCATTCTTGGAAAAGAAAAAGGGATAAAAAGGGGGATGAAGTTCTTCAGGCAGGGTGGAGGAATAGTCTTTCATGTTCTCTTCAGCATGTGGCACTCCTCATTTAGTTTCTTCTTTTCTTTACAAAATAGCAAAATGTATCATTAGATTTAACTAGGAATTTTCTTGAGGCCTGAAGGTATTGGGAGTGTGGGTTTTTTTGGATCTTTGATGTTCCTCAGGGAGTAGTTCTGTGCCAGGTAATGTTTGCTTTTTTTAGTTTCCTTTGCAAACTGCAGTCATCCTGTTTCATACTTTCTCCTATGACTGTTAACGTTTCTTATTTAGCTTTTCTTTCCCAGACAACTTCCTAGGCTTTAGAAAATTTGGTAATCTGACTTCTGTGGGATTAAATTTAACACAAGAGAAAATGGAGAAAATGTGGTTTTGGTTTTTATTCTTTGTATTAGTGTTGTTTTTTGGTTTTTTGTTTTTTTTACAAAGGACTGTAATTTCATTTTAACTAACATCATGTTAGTATTAAGGTTGCTTATGACTGGATAGGTTATCCCCATGTGGTCATTAAAGTTAGCACTTAAAATATTACAGTCTTGATGTCATGCTCTGTGCTTGCTTTTTATATTTTTCTTATGATAGACAGTAAATTGTACGTTAATTTTATTTCCTGTTTATGTTCTGAGTATTTCAGAGTTTGTTTTTCAGATAATTTAAAATAAATGTTTGTTTTTTAAGTCTAATGGAAACACTTCACAGTTTTAAGAGATGACTTCGTAAAATTAGCAGAGCTTTACATTTGGTGTCGTATTTAAAGTAAAATACTGTTTAGAAAGCAAAAGAGTTATTATTCCCTGCAAGTCATTACTTACAGCAAACGGAAACTGTTACTTTACTTTTAGCTTGCATAGATTTGTGCGGTTCTTGCTTTTTGCTTTGTTTCCCCAGCCTCAATACATTTAAATCTCTCCACTCCTCACGTTGTAAACTTCCGTCTGAAATCATGTGGGTGAGCTGGTACTACAGCCAGGTGTCACGGGTGTTTACTAATCAGATTAAGAGAAACTGAAATAGAGAAAGGAACTTGCACGGAAGGTCAGAGTATTGTGACAACAGTAATGAAACGTCAACGTGGTTTGTGGAGGAAGCTCCCAGGTTTCAGCTTAGGGCCAGGAGCCTGTACCAAGGTTACTCTGCGTGATTGATAGGAGGATTGCCCTTTGAGGGCTGATGAATAAGCTGGATTCCTATCTCTGTAATCATGGTATGACCCAGGCTGGCCTGAACAGGTCACAGGGCACCGCTGTGGCAGCTGAGCTCCGTTGTTGCTTTCAACCCTGATACCCCTGAGATGCTGCAGGTTGCCTAAGAGAAGTCTGAGGAGACAATCTGCAACCTTCTGGATATTCTCACTGGCCTTTCAGATGTTTACTTTCCTCTGTTTCTTATCTGATTGTTGTGGTGTTGCAATAAAAGGGATTGTGAGAAGCATACCTGAAAAACTTTATCTAATTCATGAAAGTTATAACTTTCATGATAAAGTTGAATGAATGATGAATTAAATGATAAATGGAATTGTAGGTTCATTAAAAAAATTACTTCCAAGATCAAAAGCGAACGCCAGCCACTTAAAGTAAAAAAAAAGAAATGTTGCCAAGTGTATATATTGGTTCTTTGTGGAATCAGAGCTGGCTCTGTCCAACGTGAAGGTAGCTTCTGGTGTCTTCTCACAGGAGCCACCCTACAGTCCCTCTCTATTACCCTGCCCCCAGCTACCAAAACCTTGCCACATAAACCAAAGGCACCAAACAGGATATACACCTAGCAGAGAAGTTATTCTAGTGGTGAATTTGAGAATGTCCTTATCTAAGTTGTGTAACAACAACTACCAAGTGTGGCTTGATTCTCTGCTGGAGAATAGAGTGGCGAAAGACTGATCAAAACATGCCTGACATCAGCACACAGTGCTGATAGTGCAATGCTTTGCGTAAGACTCTCTAACATGAATTTGCCTGAAAGTATTTGCCAAGAACTAGTTTGACTGTTAAGTGTACATAAAAGACATTTAAATCAGTTTTTTAGAGTTATTGCATGTGTAGCAAGTTTGACAATTTTGGGGGAACCAGGCTTTCCATACAGTTGGTCTGGAAGTGTGTAACACATGCACTACTTTTAGGAATTACTGTGCATGCCTTGTAGATTTTGCAGTTTGATTATAATGAGTGGGTGATGTCCAGATTGCTGAGCATGTACAGGAGTTTTCTGATGCATATGATGTGAACACGTAGTTATGCTGGGTCAAAAAACCTCTGAGAATTCAGACAGCTGCAGAAAATGCTCAATTTCTGTAGGCACAATTTCTGAGTTTTTTAACCTGTCATACCTCTTCCCTGCTTGTGGATCATCCAGCTGAAATGGAAACTTGTGCTTTTGATAACCCCTTGAATAATCTACAGAATGGAATAGGCAGCTGGGGTGTTTCCTAGCACACCTGTCTTTGGTAGTTTGTTACATGATGGAATTAAAATTCATTGCTATTTCTCTATCTTAAAATCACAACCGACTCCAACCAGGGTAAAATAGAATGCAAGTTTAAAACATTCATCATGACTTTGTGAATGGCAACACACAGTGCAAATGTCTCTAAATAATGCTGGAAAAAAGTGAGAGCATGATATTTAATTGAGTTGCAACTGACTTCACTTAGGGCTTTTCTCCCCATGTCTCTCTCTCTCTCACTGAGTCACCTGGAGAAGTGCCTGTGCTGGATTTTTTCTTTCATCATACCTCCTGCTGCACCTGGTAGAAAGCACAACCACCCTTGATGCAGTGGTTGTGCGTATGACTAATCTTGTCCTTGAAGCCATGGGTGGAAAAGAGGGAGAGGTCTAGACTTAAAATCTTTCTCCAGTTTTGTCTTTCTCTCTTGCAGCTGCAAATATAGGTCAAGATGTCTTGCAAGCTGGCATGTTGTATTTGACAGGCTGATTAACATGTATTTGCCTGAGACTGTGGTAAAATTTTCTGTCCCTTTTTGTGACTTGCTAAGTAGGTTACACTGCAGAGTCTGAGTTACCGTTCTTCTTTTTTTTTTTTTTTTTTTTTTTTTTGATGGTACAGACTGTCACTTTATACACCAGCAATCATATTTTATACAGTGTACTGAATGGGATAAGTATGTATCATTGCAGGCATTGAATTGTGTGCAGCCACAATGAGGTCTACAGTTTTTGTGGTAACTGACCTCCAAGTTTTTTCCAAAGCTTATAATAACAGTAGAAAGTAACCCATACATGCTTATCAAGTGTAAACACGGTGTGAAATGAATATTTAAGCAAAAAAAAAAAAAAAAAGTAAAAAAGCAATTACTTTCATGTGTAATTGTTTTTCTTCTGTCAGAATCAGGTGCGCTCAATTGTTCTTAATACAGCTGTAATAAAAGCATCATCTTGGAAAATAATAGCTCATTTGAGAGTACTTATACTCTAAAGGTATTGTTAATGTATAAAGAGATACACAATTCAGAAGAAATAGTTAAATTATATATTAATAAACATTTTATTGCAAATATTCCCTATTTGCTGTGATTTCTGATGAATGAGTTGTAGCAAAACCTGTTAAAATTATTCCCTTATGTTTACTAATGCCAGTCTTAAGTGAAAAATTTCTGTTCTTAGTTCAATAGCACACTAACTGCACCAGTGATGACTTAGCTGATGTTAAGACCACACAGATGTGTTATTCTTCTTGAAAACACTTGAGATGGCTCAGAGGATAATATTTACAGGCAAAGCAAAATCGTGGGCAGCTTGTTTTTCATTCCCTTCTATCAGCAGTTTAAGATCGATTGAACCACAAGCTGACAATTATGTTTCATCTTTGGAGGCCCTAAAAGATACCTTTAAGGTACCTATATGTTTTAGTGTCTCTCTTGGTACTTTTTGAAAATAATGCTTCTCCTGACAAGTGAGTTGCTTGGAAACTGCTGGATGATTTGTGAAGTATATTTTCGGGTCATAATACTCCTTGGTAATGTCTGGTGCAGATGCGGTGAAGGCCTGTAAATTAGGTAATTGCACAGTGCTGTTAATGGAAGGCAACTTGTAAAAAGCATGGTCTAAGCTACTTTGTGTTTGTTCCAGGCCAGGAGCATGCACAGGGGTATCTATTAATGGTTCCATTTCATTTTATTTGTTAAGATGCTGTACATTGGTTAGATATCTAAGATTCGGAAAACAAAACAATCCAACTTATGTAGTATGCTCCATGGACATTCATGCATTGGTAATAACTAATTTTTCAAGACTTGGTTTTATTTTTATTAATATCGGTGAGTAATTTCTGTGTCACAAGAAATCACTTAAAACTGCTGCTTGTGCTAATAAAGAGCAAAGAGCTTTATAGTGACTCAAGGCATAAACAGAATAGAGGTCTCAACTGAGCATGCAACTGTTCAGGCATAACAAAATCAAAGCAGCTGGTTGAATAGCTTGGAGGTTTTTGTTTGTGCCAACCTTGCCAAGACATCTGTGTTCTATAAGACATTAAGGGGAGAAGTTGCTTTCAAATTGTTGTAGGTTTTTGACAGCTTGGCTTTTGAATAAAGTGTTTGTGTAAGTTTCCATGGTCAGAAATGCAGCATGCCATGTACTATGCCTTCCATTGCAGTCTTTCTGAAATTCAAAGTGTTTTAATAAGAGTCTGTTTTAAATTGGGATGTCAATTTTGTATCAGCTGTTCTCTTACCAAGCAGGGAGGTGTTTGGATTCGTTGTAGCAATTGAACCAGCGCTGAGTTTTGCCTTGTGCAAACTAGGGAGAGAATCTTTGCTTTGGGGTTTTAGATTAGCTGTTGTATCACTCAGCTGTGAAACTAAGAGGTGCACAAGGTATTTGGCTTTTAGCTTTGAATTTCAGAAATGAATGCTAGAAGAGTATCCTGTGGTAGCTTCATGGGTGCATCTTTGGAATACCCTTTTTATAGTGGAAAATTGCTTCCACTAATTCGTTTAGAATGCTTTTTCTTTCAGTTTCACAAAGGTTTTGTTTTTCCCCCAGGATCCCCAAGACATCCAATATGCACATTACAATCTCACACCCTACCTAACTCCAGAATCTGTGATACCGCACTTCATTTTAAATTACACTTGTAGGGATCAGAAGATACTGCAGTATCACGGAAAGTGCTTGCTTTCCTGTAAGACTGAGGATTTTCTGAATTACTTGAGTGATTGACACCTATAGGAATAACAGTTTATTTTGGCTAGGATGCTTAATTTATAAAGTTGCATGCTGCTACAAATGGTCCAGGAAGTTTTAGTTCTTAAACTCAGAAAACAATTGAAAAGAAAAGGTTCTGCTAATTGCTGTGGAATAGTGATGTTGCAGTGAAGTTTTTGGTTTATTCTGTTCCCTTTTTTTTCTTTTAATTTTAAAGTTTCCATATGTAAGAGCATGCATACATTAGTTGCATCAGGTAAACATGTTATTACCCAAGTGACCATGTAGTTTTACCTTGTTGTTATGTGAAGGCACCTCAAGGTAGTAACAAACATTACTCAAGGTAATGTAGCAAACAGTCTGAAAAAATCTTTGGAATTTAAATTTCTTACTTATTCAAATAAGTCTTACTTAACTGTTAGCAGCATGAAACATGCAAGTGTGAACTATTTATTTGTGGAACTCATAATTACAGGCCAAAACCTTAGTCATCATTTTTCAGAGTTTCACAGCCCAAGTTTCTGTGGCATCTGTTCCTGCAGGGCCAGGCCTGGTGAGCAGCTGACGGTGCTCTCTCTGCATGAGCCTGAACAGGGCACTCCTACCTCTCTTCCAGCCCTGGGCTCCACATTCTGCTGTGCCACACACAGGAGTGCATGTGGAAGGCACAGCAGCAGAATGTGTTTGGGCTGTCTGCTGGGAAAGCATTTCTGGAATAAAATTTGAAAAATCAAGGAAGTTCTGCATTTTTCTTTCAATTTAAGTAGTAGTGCCTATAATAGAGGATCTTGGGAACATGTTTTGTTTTGTTTTTAACTGCATGGGTTTTAGATTTGTATTTTATCATATTAATTATTGGTCAGTTAATCTGTGAATTAACTTAAATGTTTTGTTAGCCTGTGAGTATGTGGTATGTTCTTCGGCTGTTTTGCAGTTATCTGCTAAAAAAAAGCATGTTAAAATGTGTTACTTGTCTGTTAATTTTTTGGGTAGGTAGTGGAATTCATGGGGTGTTTTGGAAGGATGTGAACTTTTCTTGATCTCTCCGTCAGAATGGCTGCAGATGGATGTGCTTTGTGAGCTGTTTGCAAGGCACTGATTGACTGACAGAGAGAATGGGAATAATGGAGACTTGACGAAAAACACCCTGAAATTGTCCAAGTGGAAGTGGGAGGAGGAAGAGACTAGGTGGAAGAAAGAATGGGCATGGGGTGAGTGAGCTTAGACAAATACTGTAAGGGTTCAGAAAAAAAGAGGAACTCAGAGAACTTTAACAGCAGGCAGAGAAAAGCATGCAGTGTTACGTGAGTTGGCTGTAGATTTTTCAAGTCAGTAAGTTAAAACAAATATAACCAAAAGGTGTTTTATTTTTAACAGCACGCATCAAGGCAGCCTTTGGGAAACCAGGGCACTTTCAGAAGTGCGTGTAATGAAGCTTCTTGGGACTTGTTCATCTTGCCAAGGCCTGAACTTGGTGAGGATGAGATTTTCTGCTTTTGCAGTGGGTTTTATGTAGGTTTTTTTTTTTAATTTACTGATTTAATCCAGTCCTTGACAAATTCACTGATCTCTGGGATACAAATGCAAAACATGTGCTATCTTGAACTATTCTCCTGAGAAATGGGTACCTTGATTTTCTCTAAAATAGCTGTGCTGCCTTGTATATATACCTTCAGCTTTGTTTTTACTTTGTGGGAGGAGTAACCTTACAGCTTTCCACTTTTAACCTGTTGGCTCTTGCTGTCTTCCACTTGTGTCTGCACTTGGCTGTGGCCTTCTCTGTTCGTTTGCTTGTAGACTTAAAGGGCACTTCTTTAACTCTGTGTTAGCTCTTATTCTTGGTAGGGACTCCCTGTGAGTGTGCTCAAATGTTACATATATCTCTTTCATGTTGTCAGTAGAAACTTGAAAAGAGTGCTGTCTGTCATGATATCAAGTGCTGTCTTGTTGTACTCCTCCTCCTCTGGGTAGGAAAGCATTTTCATTTTCTTTCATGTGTTACCTCTGTCAGATCAGAGACTTTGACACTTGCAGAGTTCTTACCCCAAAGGAGTTTGGCTTCTGCTTGGGCACTTTGGCAATATAAGTAAGAACACGTCTCGTTTGCTATGAATTGGTACATCCTAGCAAGTTTCTGATGATTTACAAACTTTAAAATAGATCCTTATTAAAAAAATAACTTTTCTTTGTCTGGAATGAAATTGTTAATGTTGGAAAAGACCACTAAGATCATCAAGTCCAGCTGTCAACCCAGCACCACCACCACGTTCATCACTAAACTATGTGCTCATGATTAACTGACCAATAATTAATTATCCACATGACCAATTATCCACATGTTTTTTGAACATTTTCAGGGATGGTGATCCCACCAGTTCCCTGGACAGCCTGTTCCAAATGACATCACTTCAACTCCTGAGTATCTGAGGTACAGGGTGTACAATGGTGCAGTCCTCTCTAGCTTTACTCTTAAAACCAGGGGATAAATTAGGCTATGTGATAAAAGGCTCATCTCCATAACTACAAAAGGAACCGGTGCAATGGTGACAGATGGGGAAATAGTCTGAGAAATGGAGCGACCTGCCCTGGTTCTTCCCAAGTCTGCCACAGGAAGGTGATCAGCTCCATGAGACTTATTGTGGGATGGAGGGGAAGAGCATCTGTAAATTCTTCAGGATGTGTTATGTAATGTTTAGGGGAAGAGCAAAAGGCAGGGTCTGTGATTTTCTAAAGGAGAATTCGAGGTGATTTGGAGCGGAAGAAGCGCAGGAGAGCACGATGGGGGAATCAAGGGCCTAGTCATATATTGTTGGGTGAGGGGACTCTCCTCTGAATATATTTGTATATATGGAGTATCAAGTGCCAGTGTCAGTCCACAGTCCCACCTGGAGTGGGACCATTGGGCCCTTGGGGTGCAATGAGCTGGAGCATGTGGCCTGTGTGGAGATGTCAGTGTGCTCCAGCAGCAGGGCTGCTATTAGCCTGGAGAGTGCCTCAGAGGCTTGGAGCCAGGTTCTGAAGCAGCCATAAATCCGTGAGAGACAGAGAACAGAAGGTCTGCCAGTTGGCTGATAGAGGAGCTCACAGGTCCAAGCCAACTTCTGCAGACACGATAAGGTCTCAGGCCTGGTTGAGGGACAGGTTTGTGTGTGGTATCTGTGCATGAGGCACCTCACACTGCAGTGATGGACTTTTGTCCATGTCAGCTATAACAGAGCCCAGCACGAGGAGCCCTTTGTGCTCTCTGTGTCTGCTGGAGGTACACACTCAACCTTTGTCCTGCTCAGAGCTGGGAATGTGGAACCTCACCTTTATTGAGATACTGAAATCAGTGACACATGAGCCATTTGGATGGAGTTTTTGTGTATGGTTGTCTTTTTCCTCTGCTGTCTTTGGGACGTGGCTAAAAATAGTACAAGGTAGACTCTGGATATATCTAACATGCCAGTGAGACTTTTTACGTACTTTTCAATTCAAAAGAGGTTTATTTACTAAATTATGTGTTTAAAGATAGCAAATCTGCATTGAGATATAACACGTGTTTTTACTTCAATTTTTTTTGGTGAAGCTGTCTGAATCCTGTTACCAAGAGGGCCTCTTGCCTTTTCCTGTAGTAACCCAGTGGTAGCTGCCCTTTTCTGCATAAACTGTAACCCACAGTTGCTGCTTTCATGCTCCAAGGAACAATGAATGGATTGAAGTTTGTGTAGAAATGAACATAAAATTTACAGAAAGGGAGGATGAGCAAGCATGGTTTTCTAACTATTGCCTTCTGAAAATCAAACTCATCTGACGATAAGTCTTTGACAGGGTCTCAATTTTCAACACTGTCATGTTCTAGATTGGAGCATGAATGTTGTTTTGAATTAAATTTCCTTAATATCCCTCTTACCATTCTGTGTCTTGTATCATGGAACAGCTTCATAGTAGGCAAAACTGGCTTACTTTTGCATGAAAGTAAACTGGAGGATGCATTCTCAAGTGTTACTGAGCATTCAGTGCACAGAGCAGTTTACATGGTCTGGAGTAAACCTGCTGTCTGAAATGCACCTTATGAGTTACATTTTGTTTTACAGATCCTATCCTAATATTGGGCTCTGCTTGTGGCTATAGATATGTTTTCTATTTCATGGAGCAGCACTAATATGTGGGATGGTTGGTTGTTTGCTTTTCCTCCTTTAAACAGCAACAATGCTTCACCTAGGAGGCGTTCCCATCTGATGCTCTCTACGGGGCTTTGTTTTTGTGCACCATCCTGATGAGGGAGCTGCAAGTCATATATAGTCCTTGAAATGATTTGGAATTGCAAATCTGGTTCATCTTTCCTTATTGTGGTGTGTATTTAAATGCTTTCCCACTGTGCTGCTTCTTTTTCTTCTGTTTGTATTATTTCCTCAGTGCCTATGACTTCGTCAGTTGAATGTCTGCAAAATAATCCTTTGTTTATGGTCCTCAAGCTCTGCCTTTCATCTTTTTATAACTCTTGTGAAATGTACCATACAATCACATCCACCATGGGAGCTGGTTATCTGCAGTTGCCATCACCTACCGTATTATGTGACTTTAACTATGATTTCTATTTGTGTATGTTATACAAACTGTATGTAACATTGGCATTAAATCCGTATTTTCCCAGATTCTGGAACTCTCCAGTTTTGTGATTAACAAGTGTTGCCTTTTGTGATTATTCAGTATATAACTAGAAGTTGGACATGTTCCAAATGCGAATGCTTAGAAAAGTAGTTCTTTACTGAATCTTCTATTTATATTCCTCATGTGAATGAGCTGGAGGTTTTCTTACTTTCTTCCTCGTATTCAGGCAGAATACAAATCAGCAATAGGATTTTTTTTGCATCATTGCACACAGCTTCCTTTTCTACTGCTCCGTTCTATTTGTGTCCTGCCTTCAGCCCTGCTCGGATACAGCCCTTAGCATTCTGGGCACTACTGGCTTGCAGGGAGGCAAACAGTGCAACGTTCATGAAAGCTTTGAAAGACTGCAGTTGCCAGGTGTAGGATTTACTCTGTTCTAGCTGTGTGCTGATAACCTGCAAAAAGCCAAGACAAAAATAGAATCCTACAATATTCTCTTGTGAATCCACAAGGGAAAATTTATGGTCATGGGAATGTGAGTACCTTTGCTTGCTCAGCCCATAGCTGTCTCTAACCAAGGTGAGAAATGGATGCTTATGGAAAGAGTGTAGAAAGAGTTTGCAGTGATATTTGTCTTGGTATGCAGTTCCACCGGTTTTTGAACAGGGATATTTTCAGCTGGAGTTGCATAAAAGCTGTTGTGATTAAACCAAGACTTTCTGATTTAAAGGTAGCATCACTACCATGTCATTTACCATTTCTGTTTTCACTGCCCTCAATTTAATCCAAACCTATGATGGTATAAACTGGAATTTTATTGTGTTTTGCCTGATAGATGTTTACCGAAGACTTTTTTGTTTATTTTTTTCTCAAAACATTCTGGGTCAGGGTATATACTTCTAAAAGGCAACGTAACTTGTACGCATTGGTTCAGTAAATGGCTGAACGGACCATGGTAGGTTTCTCCAGTGTCTGATGCACCAAGATTCTTTCCAAAAATGTATATGTGTAAAAAAATAATTTATATTAAAAATGTTAATCTTAAAAGGCTAGGGGCTAACTTAATAGCAGTCAGTTCATTTTTCTGTAAAGGATTATGGATTTTATTAAAACAAAATGGCTTTCTGGGAAAACTTTCTACTCTTAGTGTTTCAATTTAATGCATTAGTTTGGTAACTTTCCATTCACTGCATAAAGACTGGATGTCCTTGAGTCATATAAAGAAGTTAATTAACTTTCACTCTTGGTGGGTATAGGGCAAAAGTTACAATATCAGGCAGCTGTCCTTGTAAAGACTGGCAATAAATCACAGCTTTTCTTTTTCTATGACTATAAAAACATTCTCCAATCTATACATAAAACAATCAGGTTCTGTTCTCTTTTTAGTTTAAAACATACTGTAAAAATATGCAACGGAAATTTGAACAAATTGTATATTTTTCTTTGAGTTTAATCATTTGATTTTGATGGACCATATCAATATAATTTGTAAAACTGGAGTAATGCCTAAGGGGTATGTATATTTAAAAAGCAAAATGTATGAAATGTTTCATTGGTGTGGTGAACATAATTTTTCAGTTAATTCCTTGCTACTTAGTTATTGCTAACCCTTTCAGAAAATCTTCCCAATTCTATACGTAAATAACTTATGGGCATTTGCAATGATATCTGATTCTCAGATCTGAAGAGAGAAAATTGTCTTAATTTTCTACAGGGATTTTTGGGGCTTTTTTCCCCCATCTTTATACTGAGGTTTGTCTGTGCATGGCATTGTGCATATCTGGTTATCTACTGATGAATTCCTTCTTGTTACAGCTTACATAACAGAAATGCCATTAGTGAGGCGAAGAACAGCTGTGCTGGGGTAGTCCAGAAGTTGATAAAAGCCTAGGAGCTTTTCTGACATTGCCAGCAGTAGAGGATAAGAGAAAAGTATAGGAAAAGGCAGAGTTGTAGCGATACCTTCTCCAGTATGACCTCCCCGTCCCCAGTAGCATGCAGCTCAGGGTATGGCAGAACAAAGGTATTAAATTTATATTTAAAGGCCATACTGAATTTTTCTTCCATGACTTTATCCATTTTGTCTATTTTTCAAAGTATGTATAATTTTTGAACTCACAAGGAGTTCCACAGCTTACCCTACGTGGTGCAAAGCACTATATTTTCCTTTTTTTTTTTTTTTTTTTTTAAAATTTGCTACCTGCTGGTTTGTTTAAAGTCTTCTGTCCTTTATGTTGGAACAGACTGTGTTCAGCCGTTGGATATCCACCCCAGTTTGCCATTTGGGATTTTTATAGGCCTGTGAGGCCAGGCAGGGTGCTTGGCCTCTGTCTTGCCACGTGCTCCTCTCCAGAGATATGGAGCTTGTGCCTGCTGTGGCTGCTCTGCAGAGATCTGAAGGGCTGTACGTACTGTCTTGGGTAAGAAGGAGGAATTGGTGAGACTTTTGAAGGACCTGCTCTGTGATTCAAGGTAAAATATTTCTAGAAAAGCTACTGTCAATTTCCTACAACTTCTGTTGCACCACTTAGCCTTTTCTTTCTGTTTAGGGCTCTGTTAAGCCCAGCATCTGGCCTCCGGAACTAGATGCCCCTTTATTAAATACCACCTTTCTCTGAGTGAGAAGTGTGCCAGGAGGAGGTGGCGTCTGCTTGGAGTGATGTCTGGTGTAGTGGATAGCTGATCTTATAAAAGCAGCAGGAGGTATTTAAGCCAGGTTGCTAGACAGTTAATAATACAGAACACTGGAAGTTACATAAAGTGCTTTTCAGATTTTGCTCCATTGATATTGGCAAGTGCAGTAACTCTGTAGCTGCAAATGTAAAACTTCAGACCGTCCTTCAGCCATGGTTTATGCACTTGTGAAGATCATGAGAAATGGCATAAGGAACAGCAGTGAGTTACTGTAGTTTAAATCGTTGACTGAGTTTCTGAAGGATAGAACCATTTTAAAATCAAGAGAAACAATATGAGATTTAAACAAGAAATCTGTAGATGGAGTCACCCCTGCTCAGTGAAGGAGAAGATGGAATTTAGCCCCTATGTGCATGGATATTGCTGCCTTCTGACACAGTTGTTCTTTAAGCATCCAAGTTTAACAGTCTCAAAGTGTATCTTCACTGATCAAAAGTAGGTGGATTGCAAGGGACGCAGCTCAGACGAAACAGATCTTAATGTTGAAATATGAAGTATAATCTGTCTTCTCAGGTTGTAGGGCAATTTTCATGGAGTCCTAGAATGGGTAAGGTTGAAAGGGACCACAGTGGATCATCTGGTCCAATGTCCCTGCTCAAGCAGTGTCATTCTAGAGCAAATGGCACAGGATTGTGTCTAGAAGTTTCTCGAATATCTCCAATGGGGAAGACTCCACACCCTCTCTGGGCAATCTGTTCCAGTGCATGGTCACTGCACAGGGAACAAGTTCTTCCTCATGTTCAGGTGGAACTTCCTGTGCATCAGTTTCTGCCTTTGCCTCGTGTTCTATTACTGAGCACCACCAAGCCGAGCCTGATCCATTCTCTGACACCTCCCTTTAGACACTGATGAGGTGTCCCCTCTCCATTGTCTCTTCGAGGCTGAACAGGCCCAGCTCCCTCAGCCTTTCCTCATCAGAGAGATGCTCCAGTCCCTTCACCATCTTTGTTGTCCTCTGCTGGACCCGGTCCAGGAGCTCCACATCTGCCTTGTACTAAGGAGAGCAGTACAGGGGAGGCCTCGCCAGGGCTGAGCAGGGGGACAGGATCACCTCCCTGACCTGCAAGCAATGCTTCTCCTAATGCACCCCAGGCCAGCTTTGGCCTTCTTGGCCACAAGAACACACTGATCTCTGTGTGCAAGTTCGTGCATCCCCTGAAGGGGTTAGAGCCACCGTGTGTGCCCTTGTGCATCCTCCTTTGCGATGGCTGTAACCCACCAAGAAGGCAACTTTAGTCTGATCTAATTCCTTGACTGTGTGATCACTAGTGTGCTGGTACAAAGAACATAGTGGGAGTGAAGGGTTGGAAGGGGGGAAATAGGAAAACCGTATTTTTCAGGTCCTGTGAAGCAACTGACCACTCTTAACTTTGCACTAAAACCTGCAGGGATGCCTGTTGTCCTGTTGCTTTCAATCATAAAATACCAGCTGAAATGTGAAATCTATTTATTTTAACCTTCGTTTGCTTAACAATTTCATCTTTCCTGTCCAAATTTTTGTTATATTACTCACCATTTTCTCTGTACATTCATTCTGTGTTCCAAAGAGAACCTTTTAAGAATAGGCATACATTTGTTCTATATTGTAGGGACATCTATTGCAATTTTTGGTACCTGAAAGAGTTGTTACTTCCTAAGGAAAAGGAGAAAAATCCATTTTAATTCATGTGCCTCCACTGAATTAAATTGCATTTGGAGGTATTAAATTTTTATTAAAAATATTGTGAGGAAGCTGCAGAAATGTAAAAATGAAGGAAGTGTCTTTCTGTCTCAGTAAGTGATCATGAAATGGTACTATATTTATTGGTCATAACACTGTGTTGTGTCCCACAGTATTAACGTTTGAAGGTGTTTGTGAAGAGAGTACATTGTTGCATAAATTCAGAAGTTTCTGTTGTGTTCACAGCTTTTTCATTGTGACTTTGTGAGAGCTACTGTGCTGTTACTTAATTTTAAAATACTGTAGACTATTAATCTATTATTGTTCTAGTATCTTAGTCTGTCTAGTTTTTATGTAAAATTATTCTGTGATTGTGGAAATATCTTGATTGTCTTTAAGACTGATGTTGACTGAGGTTAATTTTATTTAAGCACTATCTGCATCCATTAGATTTAGCTAATGTAATATTTAGAGTGAGCTGAAATGAATAAATAGTTTTTGAGAACCAAGGTAACTTTAAGATAAATGCCATAAATTAGTGAGTTTTGGTATTAATTTTGTGTATTGGGGGGGATTGTATCGCTAAAAGAAAATTAGACTAAAATGTGAAACAGTTGGTTTCTGATTAAATATACTTCATTATGTAATTACTGCTCTTTTGGATGGGTTTTAAATTACGACATTACTTTGTCCTATGTCTAAGTGTAACCTGTATATTCTAGTTGCATATTATACAAGCATGAAAACTCCATGGTAATAATCAGCTTTGTCCATGCACTCATGCTACCCTGTGGTAGCAATCCTGGTTTTCATTTGTTTTCCCAAATTCCTTTCTCCATTCTGAAACATAAATTATATTCCTTATTTTAGAGAAGGATATTGCCAACCTCTGTTCTTTTGAAGTGGCATATATCCATTTCATAGAATCATAGAATGATTTGGGTTGGAAGGCACCTTAAAAATCATCCAGTTCCAGTGCCTCACACCCTCACAGGAAAGAATTTCTTCCTAACATCCAAACGAAATCTACCCTCCTTCAGTTTAAAGCCATTCCCCCTTGTCCTTATCACTCCATGCCCCTATAAAAAGTCCCACTCCTGCTCTGCTGTAGCCCCTTTAGGTACTGCAGTGTGCTGTAAGGTCACCCTAGAGCCTTCTCCAGGCTGAACAGCCCCACCTCCCTGTCTTCATCACTTAGACTGCTGTTTAGATAAAACAAACCAAAATAAACACAACAGAGTTTGTTGCACAATTATTTGATATTCATTGTGGGTGTCTAGTAAAAGTATCAGCAAAAGTGTTTTAAGCTTGAGGAAGAGAGGGATGATTGTGTGTGGTCTTCTCTACCTCCACTGAACTTGGTCCTTGTCCTTCAGGTCCTGCATATATGGGGAAGATGTGTGATTTGACTAACTTTTGCTTTTGAATCTGTGGCCTTTGAATGCTTTTTATCTGACTATTTTAAGAAAAGTTGTTGCTAGTGTAATTTAGCTATGTTTAGGAACTTGGCTATAAGTTATGTCTGAAGCTTAATATTATTAAGAGAATTTATAGAATATTCTCCAACGGCATCTGTTCTCTAATACAGTAATAAAAGAGAAATAGCATGGGACTCTTTCTGCAAAACACAATACTAGATTAAAAAAATGCTGTGAAGTAAGTAGCAGTTTGCTTGCAAAGTACTCATAATGTTTCCTAAAATGCTGAAAATTGCTGCCAAATTCTTCTAAGTTTCACTGAGGTTTTAAAATGGTACCTTTAAAATCAGCACAATATTTAAAGTGCCCTTGGTATGGAAGGGAATGTGGTAGATTCTGTGTTGTCCCAATGACTTTGTCAGATCATATACACAATTTGGGGAATTTAAGGCTACTGTTACACTGTAGGATTTCAGAGGTGTTAAAATATCCTCCTGCACCCTTGATCGATTGCTGACACTTACACACTTGTGCATGAGTCAGAAATTTTTTTCTACGCATAACTGGTTTGCAACTGGTCATAATGTGTGCCAGCATCCCCAAAATAAACCCTAGAGAGTATAATCAAACACAGGTCTTTGCTTTAGTTTTGATATCCCTTCTTGTTTCACTTCTTTTTGCTTGTATATTGAGAAAGCAGATTTTACTCTGGTCTTAAGTTGTATATAGAATTATTCTGGTAATTAAACACATATATCATTACATCATATGTATTTCACATGTATCTGTGGCTTGGTTTTTGCGGCCAATATTGCTTTTAGAGGTCTGTAGATTTTCTGTGCCACAGTGAAGATGATATACAAGTCTTCATTTTCTGCTGTACGTTTATACTATTTTTGCATGTTGATTGAAAGCCAATGTAGAATAAAATAGAAGCTTTAGATGAGACTTTTATTAAAATACTGGACTTGACTATCCTGATTATTGTGTTCCCTTTTCTATAATTTTCCCTCTAAATTATATATGTCCAAAGAATATGTTTATATCAAATAATATGACATTGAAATTCAGAAATTAATGCTTCCCATCTAAATTATGCTCTTGTGATTTTATTTTATTTTCCTTTTTTAAGGGGGAATTCAAACCCCCTCATTTGTGCATTTTGTAAATCTCTAATCACAGGTTAAACAGAATTAGAATTAGATTAAAAACACAACTCCTATTGTATAGAGTAAAACTTCTCATTTCCTTTTTTAAATTTACCTTAAAAATTGAGTGTATGCTTATTTTCTAGATTGGTTCTAGATGTGTTTTTATTATTCTTCCTGCTATTATCCTATAGTGTCATTCTGTGTTATATCCTGTGATGAGGATTGATTGTAAGATGATAGACTTTCTAAGCTGGTTACATGAATGTAGCTCTGAATTTCATAATAAGTGGTGGTGGTTGAAGGTTTAACATGATGCAAGATGAAATCTTACGAGTCTGTCATCATTGCAGTTTCCTGTATCAGAATGAAACTGAACTGTAACAGTGTCCCATAATGCTGTAGTAGTCTTCAAGGCCTGTGTTGTCCTGGAAATCCTTTTTAAAAAATTTTTTATTAACCAAATGAAACTTTTGAAATGTGCAGCCTGGGAAAAATAGACACAAATTAGTTGTGGGGTTTTTTTTTTTTTTTCAATGAAACAATATTAGGGCATTAATATATTTGCTTTTTTCTCTGAATGGAATAATTTTGAAATGGAATATTGTAGTTATGCATCAATATTTGCATTTAAATATTTCTTCAGGACTTAGGAGGAGAAGGAGCATGAGTTGTTCCTGTGCTCGGTTAAGAGATCATGTCTGTTCCCTCACCTCAGCCAGGGCGGGTTTTTTTTTTTCTTAGAAGGATTTCCAATAGTAGTAGTAATGACTGCTAGAAGATCCTGACATTGCCACTCTGGGTTGGATTTTATGGAGCCAGGAGGTGTGTGTCGTGTGTGCCTGCCACACCACAGGAAGGCTGCATTTATTCCTTGGTGTCTCTTTTGACTTTTGTAGCATTCACAGAAACTGTGTACAATATTTGAAGAGTTTTGCTGCCAGTGATAATAACCAGTCCTGATCTAGTGCATCTTCTGTCCCTGAGTAGATAATGCTGTTAGTTACTGGGATAACAGCTTAAATACAGAACCTGCTGCAAAATATTTTGTGGCTTCAGAAGAAGGAAAAGAGTTAACAGGGAACAAAAATACTTTGCAGTATTTGACTCTGGTGCTGCAACTGAAGAGCTCTCCTATTGCTGAAATTTACAGTCTGATATGGTGGGGGGAGCAATTTTCCAGAGACTTCTGTGCCTTTTTCCATTTCAAGTTTTTAAGAATCACCTTTCTTTTTAATAACCCTCTGTCTGTTAGCATGTTTACTGAGTGTGGTTGTGTTTATGCTGGTTTTATGTCATCTCCTCCTCACTTTGTTTCCTTTTGAAAGACCTTGCCTCAAATATTCAGTCTTACGATATATTTATTTTTTGATTGTTCTGGAAAATAAATAATCTTTTTCTATTTTGTGTGCGCGTGTTAGTGTTTAGGTATGTCTCTTGCATATAAGCTTTTCAGGCTAGATTTTTGTTAAATTAAAATGGCACTTCATACTGGGTGGGGTTTTTCAAATGACAAGAACCTTCACTTTATCATGCTGGGAAAAAAGAAATTTTGCAGGGTAGTATTTAGTAGCCAATACTCACACCCAAAGCAATGTATTTCCACTGGCTTTTGTAAAAAGTGTAAGGAGAGGTTTGTGAGAGCACAGGGAGAGAATGAGCTTTTATTAGTTTAGAACCATTCCTTTTGTGCTTTCAAAACAGTACTTAAGAGATTGCTAATGTGGACAAGAAGGATCAACTCAGAGGAAACAAGATTGACAGTCTGCCATGATTTGCTAAAAAGTAGCATATGATAGCACCAATTATTTTTAAACACAGGAGCATTTGTAATGTAGGAACTCTTTGGTTATGTTCTGTGCAGCCTCTTGCTAGTGCTATGCAGCCTTAATGCTGGCAAAAGTTGTGTGTGCAGCCTGGGAATTGTGTACAGTGGCATCTTCAGGAGCTGTGGGCTCTGCCTTTGCTGGTTTCTGAGCTGGAACCATATTTTACCCCAGCAGTCATGCCAACGTGTTTATTCAGCAGCTGTGGTAAGAAATAGGTAAAGTTGTGCTGCAGTGCCATTTAAACTGGGAAGGCTTTTTTCATTGGTTTTGCTGTCCTAGGTTTCTGTAAATTCAGCTTTAGTACTACTAATTTAAGAAGTGGGTTTGTGTATATAGTGAGTGATAGCTGTTCTAGCAGCTACAGCTAGTTCAAGGTGTGTTGTTGCCAGTGTAAAGGTAAGAATATTGGCACTAAATCGTTGTGGATGCCCCATTGTGCCCAGAGAAGCTGTGGGTGTCCCATCCCTGGAAGTGCTCAAGGCCAGGTTGGATGGGGCTTTGAGCAACCTGGTCTAGTGGAATATGTCCCACCTGTGTCAGGGGGTTGGAACTGGATGATCTTTTCCAACCAAAAACCTTCTCTGATTCTCTGATATTCATCACCAAGATTAGTTTCTACACAGTGAAACTGTTTTAGAACATGTGCCTGTGGGGGAGATCTTATCTGTCATTGAATGGTTTCAAGTGTTGTCACTGGTTCTGGGCTTTTCAGCATCTCCTACTCAAAAGAAATTAGAAAATAAATCTGATCGGTGTCATCAACATATCTGGAAACAAATTTTTTAGTTTATTTTTCAGGTATCTCTGAATGTACCTTGTGCATAAAATTAGTTAATCTCAGAAGTATTGATGTAACTCATCTGAGAACTTAAAGGAAGAAACTGCCCAAAATATCATTAAACATTCCCAGGTGTGTTGGAGCATGCACAAAATCCAGTATCTGCACTTTTCTCATTAGAAAAAAAATGTGATGCTAACTTCATTTTATGCAGAAGCAATCATACATTGTGATTAGTGTCTACATTCTTGCTTTTGCAGAAGATGCTGTCTGGTTGCAAAGAAGGATCCAATTGTCAAAACAAATTACAATTAGCAATACTGCACTTTTACAAGCAATATCTACTGTGCTTCCATTTGAGTAATACTTGGAGAATAATTAAGTGGCTAACATTTTGGCAGCTCTTTTTAGAGCCCACACAAATGAGCTGGCTCATCTATTGTGGCCTTTACAGCACTGGGGGTTGGTGATTTTTGTCACATGTGCGGAGTTTGGAGAGAGGCTGTGGCGTTGCATCAGACCATGTAGCTAAGAGCAGATGTGAGAGAAGCTCAGCTGATGAGATCTATGTTAAGTTTTGGCATTACCTAAAAAAAATATTTTCTGGAAAAACATATTTGCTCAGTTTAATCACTGAATGCCCTTTTCATTAGTTTATGGTTAAAACACTTGAAGCTTACAATTTTCAGAGAAAATACAAGGTTTTAAAAATAATGTTACTTTTTAATTGATCTTTTTTTGGCAGCAGTTGGTAAATGGTGGTGTATGAAATGATGCTGGCATCAGTTGTTACAGTGATAAGTGCTTGTTGATGTGTTGTTTTGGTTTGCTTCCTCTCATTGGGATCTTTTGGGGTTTTCTTAAGTAATTTGGGACATATTCAAAACTGGACCTTTCTATATCCATTTCTATACCAAGGGATTTTCTCTAGAAAATTCATGAAACCCTTTAACACCCCTATTTTTGTCATGTAGACATATGCTGAGACCCACAATTGGAAACAAGCTTCATACTAGTGACTGACAGGATCAGCACAAACTGAGTGGAGAGGGAAGGACAGGAAGGGTGGTTTGAGTCTCTTCTCTGTGTTCAGAATTAAGTGGGCTCAGTAGTCTGCTCATTTCCAAATGGGTGAGTGACAGGAGACCAACACTTGATGCTAGTCTCTCTTGGTTTGATTTCACCGTGGCAATTACAGGTCTTTGCATTGCTGCGATTTCAGTGGGATGCAATAACTTACTAGCTGTCTAGTCTGTGTTTATTGTATATCCAATAAAGTCTGGATTTTACTGTGAGGAAAGCTGATACTGCTGCTGAACAGCCATAACTTTGTAAGGTGCTGTTGCTCGACTTCATTCCATGGGTCCTGTAACTGGGACTTGAGCAGAGGGCAAGCATGTTTTATAGAATAGACAGCAGTAACTTCTGTGCCAGGGTTAGAGAAGTGTACAAGTTGGTAAGTGAAAGATTTACTACTTTTAGTCCCTTGAAGCCAATGAATCATCTGTGTGTGTCAAATGAAATAATTATTCTTGTGTCTGACAATACAGGCACATGACCATGAAGCATTCATTATACCTATTTGTGTGTATAACCTCAAATATTCTATATTTCTCACGGATTACTTTTTTAATACAAGAAAATAATTTCTTAAAATACATGGAGGGAGGCATTTTTGTGATATGTGCATACATTTTGCATGCTTCAATTGCCTTCAAGTTTCTGTCATGGGTTTGTCTTGTGCAAAATACTGTAGTGGTTTAAAATGTTTCATCTCTGATATATTTTTTTTGTGGGCAGGTTCTGGTAGTGGTAGGATATGGAATCTTTTAGGGCAAACCTCCTACAAATAGTGTGAAATTCTAAACTTCCTCTGATATAAGCGTGAACAATTTGTTCCAGTTGCAAAATGCATCTCCTTTGGATAATTATCTACTTGAAGGGATTAATAATATTCAGTGATACATACTGACATAATCATGTGGTGGTCAGTATCTTGAGCCACTCTTGTTTTTTATTACTGTAAGGCTGAAACAGAGATCGCTGGGATTTTTTTAATCTTCAAATTGTACAGGCTTGCAAGGTACACAAAATATATTTGATGTTTCAGTAGCTCTAGTGGGCTGAAGGGATAGTAGCATCCTCTGTGCAAATGTGTGCCTCTGGGTTGATGCTAGTTTCTAGAAAAGCTAAATTTAATATGCATACAAAGCACTTTGGTGATTGGTTTCTGGACAGTAGTGTTGTGTTAATCTAGAAAGAAAGGTTTATGTGTTTTTTAAACTATGATTTTCATTTGTACTAGCAATAAGCACCTCAAAAATTCATAAGTATGATTATAATATGTAGACTTTTGTGTACAAACACATCAGGACAAAATATAGAATCACAGAATGGTTTGGGTTGGAAGAGACCTTAAGGATCATTTAGTTCCAACGCCCCTGCCATGGGCAGGGGCACCTGCTAGAACACTCTAATATATATTCATATTTATGCACACACATGCACATAAATATATACATATCTATACAGAATGAAAAGACATGAGGTTTTAAAGCAACTATTACTGGTCTATCTAAATGTAGACCTGCCAGTTTTTACTACCTGAGAGATAAACAGCAAACCAGAATCTACCACTTTCCACACTGCACTGTAGTATAATTTCTGGTTTAAAATTTAGAAGCTATTAAAACAGAGAGTGGTCCCAAAATAGAAATACCTTTCACTGAGAAGAGGTCAGGTGCTAGCAGCTTGAGGAGAGGAAAGCAGTAGACACTGCTGTCTGTGTGAACAGCACTGGGAAATGTCTAGCAGAGAGGACTGGTGTAGGTTAGGGAATGTCAGCATATACATTTTCTAACCTGGCTCTGGTCTCTGTGATGCTACCCAGTGATCAATATCAGTGTGAGATCCATTGGGAGGACTCATCTTCTCTCCACCCCAAAGTGCATTTGGTTTTATATCCTCAGGTGGATAAGTTTTCCAGTTTTCATACTTGGATGAATAGCTACCAGTAAATGTACATCTTAGGAGGGAGGCTGCTGGAAGAAGTACCTTCTCTGAATGTGAAATGGTAGCTGTAAATACAAGTGACTGTCAGTGTGTACTGCAGTGATGGAAGGTGAGCTAAATCCACAGTGCTCAAAAGGAGCCAGAAAATCTGTGAGAATGAGGAACAAGGAGCTTTCCTTGCTTCATATTATTTAAACAGATTAAATATGGTGGGTGTTTTGTCTTCTTTCTCCTTTTTCCCCTTAATTTCTCTTTTTCTCTCTTTAAATTTTTTTTCTTTTTTTCTTTTTTTTCTTTTTTTGGTGAACACTGATTTTGCATTATTTTGAACACTGTGGAGCTCGTCTCCAGAATGACCATTTTCAAGAATAAAACTGTGCTCAGCTAATCAGGTAGCGAATTTATGGTGCAGGTACCTTTGGTAAATGATTTGTCTTTCCAAAATGCCTGAGAGGGTAAGAAAATGTTCTTCTGTGGAACGTAAAAAAGCCTCCTGCAAGATGGTATCATGGAAGTGAAGAAAGAAGCATTTGCCAGGAGTGGGTGGTGGTAAGGAAGAGTTTAGTAGGTAGGAAGGAGTGCAACTGAATACCTAGAGATTGTCACAGAGAATTCTTGGCTCTCTAAGACATTGCAATTTTCAATTATATAAATGTATGCCACTTCTGATGGAAGATCAGATTTTGTGTCTTCTACAATAGGCAGTTAAAATATTTAGTATTCTAAATACTCAAAATTCAAATTATTGGATACCTCAAGAGCATGTTTTCACCTAACTAGGGAAAGCAAGGCTGTTCGTGTCTAATTTAACATGCTGAGAAGGTAATATTACTCTGGAATAATAATTGAATTGAGCACTGAGTGCAACTTAATTCCTTTGCAGCAGAGTGCAGCTAAAAATTATCATCAAAAGACATCTAAGAGAAATGTAATCTGTTTGGAAACAAACTATCTCCAGTTACATAAAACAAACAAACCAAAAACAAACAAAAAACCCCAACACCCAGAAGCACTCAAGCAACCCTAGATAACAGGTTTTGTGTACCTGGTGTATAACTGTGTTTGATTTATAGTTTTGGACTATGAAGAAGTAGTTCACATGAAAATTTGTATTTGCAAATATAAAAATACAAAATTGGCCTGTGATGTCATTCTGACTTAGATCACTGGTTTCTTCAGGCTGTGGACATCATCTTTGTGTATTGCTTTGCTCAGTGATTCCTCTTTTAAATAATGAATGTTCCCTTCCCTCCTGCTCTCACATTAGTGATTATATCTAATTCAATAGCAAATCCAATTTGGAAGATTTTTCTAGTCTGCTTGTCATAGTCTTTTAGATTGATAATTTTAGGAAAAAGTTTCCTGCAGTTTTTGTATTTGTTTCTTTCTCCTGAGTGTCCAATTTGCTTCAATTCTAGACCTTAGTAATAAGTTTTATCTCTGAATCTCATCAATGCTAACCATTGTCTTTCTTTCAAAATATTAGTTTCAAATTCTTATCCTGTGTTCAAACTCTCAGTAGACAAGTGAGTCATTATTTTTTTCTGGTCATTGAAGATGGAGAGAACTTCAGTAGAAATGTATGATAGCAACTGCCTGACATAGCAGGCAGGCAGAAGCAAATGCTTTTGACAGCATTTGCAGAGGAATCAAAGAGAAGCACTTGCTGTGCACTGTCTTGGAAAGGAACACATAGTTCCCAATATTTTATTACATTTAAAAATGGTAACTTTTCCTGGCAAGATATAAGTCAAGTAAAACCCAGTATTTTACTGGGGAGCAAAAGAAGTAATGATGTTTGCAGTTCTTAATGTTTTAATCCATTGTTCTGCTGTAAATGCAAAAAAGCTCAGAGATAAATAGCATCAGAAGGCATTTATATAGCTTTTGTGGTTCCAAATGTTCTAGCTTTAGCTGCCACAGGGGTGGTTATGTGATTTGAGGAAATGGTAGTTTCCAGTTAAGGAACAGAAACATTACATTTTATTTTGTATTATATTTGGATTATCATGTATTGTTCAAGTATAACATTTTGCATGGTTTAAAACTGGGCCACTCCAAAACAGAACTCTTATACATTAATTGGATTCTCTCTCTATGGATTCCTGCTGTAAGTGGGAATGCAGGAACGCTCAGTGTTTGGAGCTTAGCTGTGAGCAGTACCCTCACCTTTAACCACCTCTAGAGCTTAACACTCTAGTTGGCCTGGAGCTCCTGATGTGGTTTTCTGGAGCTTCTTAATGCCCAGTACAATATTCTTCAATTACAGAATTATAGAATGGCTTGGATTGGAAGGAAAACTAAATATTATCTAGTTCCTACCACCACCTGCTGTGGGCAGGGCACTTTCCAGTAGACCAGATTGCTCAAAGCCCCATCCAGCCTGGCCTTGGACACTTCCCAGGATTGAGCATCCACAGCTTCTCTGGGCAGCCTTTTCCAGTGCCTCCCCACCCTCAGTTTTTTCTGCCCAATATCTAATTTCAACCTACTTTCAGTGCCAAGCCGTTCCCCCTTCCCCTATCACTCCATGCCCTTGCAAAAACTCCCTCTCCAGCTCTCTTGCAGACCCTCTTCTTTAGGTACTGAAAGGTGCTGTGAGATTTTCTAAGGCTTTCACTGTCAAAACCATCTCAGTTTGGATGGTGAAAGCCCTGCTTACCTGGGTGAGTTTTCACCCAGTGCTGCTGGTGATGTCCCTCTGTGAGGATGTACACACTGCTCGGGGAGTGGCTGACATTCTGCCTTGTCCTGACCGACTTCAGTCCCCCAGGAGCTCCAGAGTTTAAGTTTTTTGGATAACATGGCTGTGCAAGGGTCTCTGCTGCATTAATGGTGTGGTCTCTACCAGCTCCCGTGCTCAGCTGGGCTGCTGTCCTGACAGTGGTTCTGAGTACAAGTTCTCTAATCTCCAGTGATTTGAAAGTGAATATAATATGGCAAACACTGCCAGCTTCATTAAAACTTGGAATTATTGATCTAACATTACCTAGATGATGGGAAATTGCCTGTGATCTAAGTTGGGAAAAAATATAGGACACTATTTAAACTTTTCTGTGCATGATTAGAAATCTAATTCTCAATTCATCATTACTTAATAACATTTTTTACTGGATTTTGGAACTAATGCAGAAAATCTGAAATTCTTAAAGATGCAATCTTGAAAATGCATGTTTGAATATTATTACTATTATTATAAATATTCCTTTCAGTCACATTATGTTGCACAAAATCAGATATTATTCCTTTATTTTGACTTGCTACTTTTCATCCACTGTATTTTTGGAGTTATGTTGTGGAATTTGGTGCAAGAGGTTGGTGTGATAATCTGTGGCTATAGTTAGAGCACTGTTACAGTGGGACAACCACAGATGTTAACAAGCAATTTAGCTGTAGTAGAAACTATGGGGCTAGCATAGAAGCATCTGCTATTTCTTGTTGTTTTGGTTTCTTTTCCAAAATATAATGCAATTTGAATAAATGCTTTTTCCTTTGCAAAACTAAAATAGTGTTTTTCTTCTAGCACTGTCACTACTGCTCTACTCTGTTGTCAGAGCATTTTCAGTTCAATTCTTTAATTCATCTTGAAGGGGTTGAATGACCCCAGACCTTCCCACAGGCTGAATAAGTTGTACCTACGTTTTTTCAGCCTGTGAAGCTACTTATTTTGTGGGTTTCTTTTTAGTTGTTAAAGTTTATTCTGGAAATCAATGAAGTAAATATTTAAAGTTTGTTTACTTCTTGCTATTGTAGGCATTGGATCAAGACAGAACTGCACTACAGAAGGTGAAAAAATCTGTGAAAGCAATATATAGTTCGGGGCAAGGTAAGACATTGTTTTCATTTTTGCATGAGAAATGAAGCATTTTATTTCAAGTTTGATATGTGTCTTGCAATTTGTCCTGTTGAAATGTATAGCACAAGAAATGTTTATCTGTTTAGGAATGTTTGGACTTAAAAATATTCTTTCTTTACTTCTAATTATACATCTGATTAATGGGCTCTCCAGTTCTTTTAGCCTCATATTCCTTCTCAAAGGCCTCTAGGAGAATTCCAACGGGTAAATTTTCCTGCTGTTATAATATTTCAAGCAGTTACCTTCAACTAGAACAATGACAAAAAAGTGTTCTCAACTGAATTTGTAGAAAGCACAAGTGAAATAAGACTTAGAACTTTTTTTAAAACTAACTAAATAAAAAGAAATATCTACAGGTCAATGTTTTTATTTTGTCAACATGTGCTCTCCCTTTATAACATTATGTATTTCCCTTCTTACCTAAAATCAAAATTATGTATTTCTCTCCTTACCTAAAATAGTGTAGATATATAATTATTTTGCTTGCTGGAAGACACTGTTGATGTTTTACTGGAGCTATAGTAGTTACTTTGATGACAGGTTATTTGGCTAGAATATTAACTGATAATCAGTTTGAGTGCAGTAACAAGCGATCATCAAACACAGATCAATGTAAAAATTCCGTATTAAAAATGTTATAACTCTAATGCTTCTACCTCTGTTTCTCTTAAGTTCTAAAAACTGTGCCAAAGGCAGATAAGGTAACAGAGCTGTGCACCTTCCAATAACCTTCTGGCTGTAAATACAGGATTTTAGAAAATCCCAGTTCCAATTCCCTAGCAATAATAATCAGTTTAGCAAATATTTTCTGTATACAGAGCTACCTTTGAGTGCTCTTGGTTTCTGTGTTGTCCCATTAACCTGTGTTTATGGAAGTGTCTGGGATTTTTAATATCTTGTATGTTCTTTGCCAATCACTGATGTTGGTTTGCTAGCACCATGCTTTAATTAGCTGTTCTGTAATTTCAGTTGATGATAAATGTTTTCCCACTAAACTATGAAGCCTGATATAAAGTGAGAATAGTATTTGATGCATGTGTATTTAGTTTTGTGCTTTCAGAAGTATTCAGATGCTCCAAGAAGCTTTTCTATTTGGAAGTACTTAAATAGAGTTTCAAATGCAGTTTTCAAAAGTGATGAAAACTGTAGAACACATTAAAGGTGTTCTGCCAGTTTTGATATATATTAATGATACTTGAGAGTTCAGCTATCATTTCAGTCTTGTGATGAAAGTAATATTGTTGTCAAGGCCTGTAAGTAGGGCAGAGCTATACGATGAGCTAGTTGCACTGAGTAAAAGCAATAGAAGGTTGGTTAATGGTTTTGACTGGGTGCTCTGCATGTAAAAAGCAGCAGAGATAGTAGCTGGTTTTTAATTTCTTTTTTTTTTTCATTTTTAAATTTTTTTTTAAACAAGCCTTGTTTCAAAGGTACAAGTCAGTATGAATTCTTTAGTCTCAAGAAAGCATTATGACAAATCCTCTGGCTCCCTCTTCAGAATGCTGCTGTCATAGGCTCTGTTACAATGAAGAGCTGCGTGCAGGAGTCAGTTCATGCACTGATTGATAAACTGCGATTAGTAAAACCAAGACAAAAAGATGTGTTATGAATGTAAAAAAAAAAAAAAGTAAATATAAAGTGACTGAATTAAAACTCAAGCTCATTTTAGCTCCAGGAAAATTGCTGAACCAGTTATTTTCTTATGCTTCAGTGATGAAAATTGATTTTGTTGATATTTAAGTAAAACATACCAGAAACACCTGTAAAATGAATTGGGGTTTGTCAGTTCTAGAATGTATTGTGTGGCTATTTTCATATTTCAAAAGAAAGCTTCTAACTATATTTTGAGAACCCAAAATTGGAATTTTGTTTTACAAATTTAATTGTTTGATAGAAGTTAAGACCATATTTAATTTACTGGACTAGGAAAAGTTTTTTTTCGAGCTCCTGTGCTTCATAATCTCCTTTGAGAACCCTAGCTGAACTGGTGAGAAAGGGTTATTCATGGGCAATATAAATTTTTTCTTAAGTTCAGTAATCCAATTCATACTCTACCAAAAGTCATAGCTAGGATTTTTTGTGTTGTGTTGGTTTGGGGTTTTTTTGTTTCCCTGAAATAACACTTGAACAGTGGCAGTGACACAATTCAGTGTCTCATACAGAATTCTTCAGGAAGGCTGAGCCATCTGGTGTGTTGGTTTGTTCCTCTCCAGTGCTGAATTGCGAACCACAAGAGACTCTGGTCTGTTACAAAGACCTTTCATGGCACCCAAATACTTTTTGCTCTTGCTGCACATCCCTCACCCGTTTGTCATATTTACATTTAGAGCTACTGCTGTGGACATGAAAACATACCAACACAGAAATATAGAAATCCCTTAGAAAGGTCCATTCCCTATTTTCATTTCTGAAAGTACTGTATGGGAAAGAACAGTTAATGAAATCCAGCGAGACATACAAATGGACACCCCTGTAATCACCACTTCCTCCTTGTCTGGCTTGCTGTTTACTTCTGGCATGATAGATTGAATCTGTCACTAGGAACCCATCTTAGGGCAGTGGTGCTTGAACTTAATGGAGAATCTGTTCTGACTTCCTTTCCTGTAATACTTGGATTGAATTGTAACAGCAGCACAATTGCTTTTTTTGTAGATTTTTCAATAGCTCTTTTTCATTACTTCCCTGGGATAACTCCCAAAAATAATCAAAAGATTTTACACAGTGGAGAAATCAAAACATAAAATCCATGCAAGACCAAAGGTACTGAGATGGATCAGCAGTCCACGTGGTCTCCCATAATGTTCAACAGCAGATGCTCAAGGAACTAGAAAAATGGTGCAAAGATGGAGTGATTTTTAAAATTATTTTGTTTAGCACTTTCTCAGCTCACAGTGACATGAAGGCCAGGAATTACCTTGAGTCAGAAATGATGTCGTGATGTTTGATACTTCATATTGGACTTTTACAATTTATGTTGTCCAAGGAATTTGAAATAACGTAAATCTTTATCATTCCCAGTCTTGCATCAGTCTAGTTAAATGCTCCTGTGTGAAGTTTCCCTGTGCGTGTTCATGTTCTTCAGGCCTTAAGTCACCTGAGGAGGAGACTCTTCCTTCCCTTGTCTCAAAGCATTCACCTCAAACCCACCAAAATGACTTGTGAAATTGAGGGAGCTTTGCGTGTTCTGGGCATGAAAGTTTGTAAGAGGCTTTGAAGTGCCAAAGCTTGCTGGAATGCTTAGAGGGCTTTTTGGGGGATGAATCCAAACTTGATTCAGTGGACCATTCTGTCTCTTGAAACAGGTTTCCAGAATGAGTTGTTTCCATTATCGGTCGCAGTATCTCTCTTCTGAACTCAGCAGCTCTAGGGGGTTTTGTGGGGTTTTTTTGGTTGTTTGTTTTTTATAGAAACCATCACATTTAGTCATCCTTACTTTCTCTCTCTTTCTCCAAAACGGCAGCATAGACTTCCTTTTTTAAAACAGGAAAGAGGAGTGAATTTTGGGCAACAGGGACAGGAGCTGCACACAATATTAAGGGTTTAAGCCCCCTATGGCAATATTTTGATGGTGCTCTATTGCATGCTGTGTTTCTTAATAATTTCTGACATGTATCTCTGTTTTGCTTGGTACTGAAAGTCAAGGTGATAGAACTCCAGAATTCTCCTTGTGTTGTCTAGTAATGAAATAATTTCCTTAAAGTTAGTAGTATTTTTCCTCATGTACTGCACTGCCTAATGCACACTTAATGCATTGGCCAATCAACATGGGATTCATCTAACTTGGGAGTTACCCCAGTGGGACCTGTTGCTGTAGCCTCTGCACAGTCAGTGGCTGTATGCAGAGATTTCTAATTCACCGGTGACCTCCCTCTGTTGAGAAAATTAACACTTTACTCTTTACTCCACACATTATTTTTGGATTGTCTTTCCTGCTTTTGAGGCTTGTCCCTCTTTGTTTGTTTAATTCCTTTCAGTGTTTTTGAGAGAGACAGAGCTTCTTGGAAAACCAGTAGTGTAATGTGGATTTCCTCTCCCTGTATGCTTGTTGATCTCCTGGCGGTGGGATGTTTTTGAAGATTTTTTTTTGTTTAAAATAAAACCTGTGTTTCCTGTTCAGCATTTTGTATTTATCCACATGCCCACCAGTTCTGTTCAGCACTGTAGTTCCTACAAATTGCCTGGGGAATATATAAGCAATATTTCTGCTGGTGCATGCTCGAATTCTCAGTTCTCTCTGGAGCTTACTAAAAATAGCTATTATATTTGCTTTTCATTCTCCCTGTATGGTATAAATAAGAGGCTTTACTTTGCAGCTATATAGTTTGCCTATTTTATTCTTTTGTACATGGATCTAAGTGACTTGCCATTGCTCATGCTATCAGATTTTAAGAATTCTACTATTAGATTTGGTATAAATCCTCTGAAGCAGAGAAAAAAGAAAATTTTTCCATGAGAACTTCTCCAAGCATGTCAGTGATGAATAGAGATGCAAAAAGAAGTCATTTACTTTTCTGGGCTGGCTTATCTCTCAGTGTTCGTATTCTGTGGTGATCTAGAGAGCCTTGCAGACTCAGTGAGATGCTCCTTGCTCTGCAATCTTGAAAGAGGATTTTATTACTTTTCCCTTGAACAATCTCATTCCAGAAGGCGTTATTGCTGTCAAGTTCAGACAATTGTATGGTGGTCAAATAATTTTTTTTCTATTATTTTTTCATTAGATTTCAGCTGTGTGAAGAATGAAATGAGAAAGGGTGCTTTCTTATTTCAAATAATTTCTGCCATCCTTTTTAACCTTGCCAGCTTTCTTGCATTTCTAAAGCCTTTCTGAGTCATCTTTCATTCATAAATGCATCTTGGCTCTGACCTTGGTTATTTTTCCTCTGGCTATCCATGGAACAGAGCTGTTTTGTAAGTGCGACTTAAAAATAGCTGAAAGTTGATAAAAATTCTGAAACATGATTTTTATGTTTTTTAACTTAACCACATATGCAGAATTAATTCTAAGTAATTTAGACATTCTTCAGGTTTCTTTGGGCGTAATTAAAGTATAATCAGTGGCATAAAGAGTAGTGTTTTTGTTCTGCAAACTATTTCAATTTTTTTGTGCTTGTGTTCTTCAGTGTTTGCAGGGTAATTTATCTGGACAAAACTGTTGTACAGGAAGGAAATTTTAAGGCTTTAATTTTAGTGATGTGTTTTCTAGCTCTAGCATACAAAGGCTATCCTTTAACCTCTCTTCACGGTATTTGTACTTCTGCTCCCTTACTTAATATGCATAAGTAGAGAGGAGTTTCACTAAATTCAGAAGCATGTGCTAAAATTCTGGTAATTTTTGAGTGGGAAATAAACACAGTATTTAACGAATGCTGTGGGTTCCAGTGAAGGAGTACAAATACCTTGTAGGTCTTGGGAGTCTAATTTAAGTCTTTTGTGTTTATCCTGAGAAAAGTTTACCACAAGGTCACTTTAGGCATAGACAGCTGCAGGTGACTGCCTGGGAATGCAGAGCAAGGTGGGATTCAGCCCTGGGAGTCCTTCAGCCTGTGCCTGCACAGAGCTCAGAGGCCACGTGCTCCCTGCAAGTGCTGCTGTGCAGCAAAGAGCTCTGCAAAGCTGCCGTGGTTGCCATTCCTTCCTCCCTGCTGGGATCTGCATCTCCAGAGGCGTTGCTGTTATTTCCTCTGAACGCGTGGCATGTCCTCAATGTACACAGTAGAGCTCAGCAGTAAGGGACGCCACAATGCTGTTGTGCACTGGGCACTGTGAGGGATTTCTCAAGCCAAAGGTAAATTCTGTGCTGATTGTTGCTCAGAGTTGAAGCTGTGGGTTGTGGAGGAGATGCACAGCATTCAGCTCAGAAAAGACCACTGCTGTATCCAGTCCTGTGTGATGCTTTATTCCACATCTGCCATGCCCTAGTGGGGCTCTCAGCATGGGCTCAGGTGCTGCTGACCTTGCCAGATCCCACTGAGACAGGAAGGATTAATGAGCTCCTTTTGAAGGGAGCTGCGTTCGTCAGTGGGTGCAGAGCCCATCCTCAATTGTCCATGGCTCTGGCACGTCTCAGGAACAGGAGCAGGAGCTGAGCAGGGTCTTCAGCATCCTGCTGAAGGAGCAGGATGTGTGGCTGGGGAAGCTGTTCTATTTTTATCACAGTGCTGAGCGTTGCTTACGATATTGAAAAGACGTGAGCCAGTTCTGGAAGACAAACCTTATTCCCTGTATTTACTGCTGGCAGTGAACCTGTCTCACTCTCAGGGTTATTAAAGTCTTGTATGAGGCCTTGTATCTAACACAGTAAATATTGTCGTGCCCATTACAGCTTTTTTATATGCAAAGGAAGGTTTACTAGGACACTAGGAAGTAATTTCTGAGTTTGCATGAGGCACCTACAGGGAGACTAAAGGATGCTCTTTGCTCTAAGCATGTTGGGTTTCACATGTCGTATTTTAGTGTAGGCCACATTGCAGATTTAATTTTTCACCCATGTGCATTTAAAGTCAAGCAGGGAACTGCCTTACCTCTTCAACAGAAAATATTTCATCTCCTTTTACAGGATTTACATTGATACTCGTGTAGAAATTGAAAATTTTTTATTCCTACAGAGTACTTGCATTTTGTGTGCCTATATGTGGTAATTACAGAAATAAATACAAGAGTATTCCTTTTACTTGACAGTCAAACCCTGATTTCTAGATTTAGGTGATTTGTAGTCTGGCATTCTTGAGAATTTCCTCTGTATTGTTCTAGTACAATGATCTGCTTCCTCTTTCTGACCATGAATTTCTTTTGCCTTTCCACAGATAAAGGAAACTAGCTTCTTCACCTCTTTTTCACTCTCCTTATGGAATAATTTTTAAAAATGTTCTATGAAACAACACACTGCTTAAAATCAAAATGCTGGGAAATACTGTGGGGTAAAAAGTGCTTCACAGGCAGGGACAGGGATTCCATCTTTCCAACCTTCCATTATCCTTCCTTTTCCTTCAGCACAGCTGGGCACACTTGAGCTTTACTCACTCAGCACTGCATAAGCTAAAGCTCCTTCATAGATAAGGTCCTCTGTGTATATTTATGCAAAAGCTTTTATTTCAAAACAAAATGCATATTTTATAGTTATGTAGTGGTTTCCTTGGGTTCAGTGCTAAGCTATTTGATTAAAACTGTGTGCTTCTGGAATGGTTTTCTTAAAAACATACAGCTTGAATTGCAACTCTGTATTAATGTATGATTAAATATTTGGCCTTTTGTAAACCTCAGTATTAATGTCTGATTTTTAGAATGTGACTGGTGTGATGTGTAAGGTTTTGACTTGGTATTGGTAAATAAAGATTGTACTTCTTTTTCTTTTTTTTTTTTTTTTAAGGGGTTTTGACATTTTTTAGTTGAAGCTTTAGAGCAGTGTTGTTTGAGTATCTGCAGTACATTAGAAGGGTTAACTGTTTTACTCTTCATCAGCTGTTTGTTAATGTCCAAAGAGATTTGTGGATTGGGAGACATTATTCATGAGACTCGTTTGAAACTTACATCTTTTTTTCCTTCTATCTTTTGAGTCATGACTTGTAATTCAGATGCTCTCTGGCAATATCACAATTTGAATAAAATAAAACTTGCAGCTTTTTGGGGAAAAAACATAGTACGTACTGGCAACTATTCTCTCTTTCCCTCCCTCCCTTGCATTGCACAGAGCTTGTGCTGTACCTCTGTGGTTTTGTGTTTGTGGTTTGCAGAAAAAAGCCCACATAGTAAGGTTAGAGACTCATTAAAGTGAAATATGGATTTAATTAATACCAGTAATATCCTCTAAGAGAGATAAAGATGATAAAGTCTTTCCCAAGGGGCTGTAGAGGTAAATTTTCTATTTAAAGATACTAAAATGGAAGTAACAAAAATAATGCAAACACATACCAGAAAGGAAAATAACCAGAAGCAGAAAAGACATTTCAGATACAACAGTCTCTCATTCATTCTTAGGTCAAGGATTTTTTTCTCACTTTCACTTTCTTCAGCCTCATCTTTTTGGTTCTGACCTCTTTGTATGTGCAGTTTGCTATTAAATACATTGAAATGAGTCTTTGGCTGTGTACCAATGCACATTTCATTATCTGGGATAACTCAGTTTACAAAGCAAGCAAAAAGAGAACCTTTGTTGCTAGGATCTTTCTTCTTTTGAACTTGCAATCAGATTCAGACTTGGTCTCCTTTTATATCTGATACTTTTGACTTTTTTGTTCTGTAAAAATGTCCAGCATTTCAAAAGGAAAGTTCATGTGTGTGTGAAAGTTCCTGTAGTAGGCAGCTCTGAATTCTGATGTTGTTTACAAAACCAGCACATGTGCTTATATTGTTTCACTGATGTATTATTGATCTTGTTACTCTGTTAATAGCTCCAGAGCTTTCTTCATTGGTGTATTACAAATTCGACTTGATGATTTAAAAGCAGCATATCTATATCTATTGCCAAATAGTTCTTTTTAATCTTAAAATTATTTTAATTTGCAGTAAATTTATTGCTTTGTGGCTTTTTTCAAAGTGCTGTTTGTTAGTTTGTTGCTAAGTTGTAATAAGCTTAAAATTATAATTGACTGGCTACAGAAAACCTTTCTGACTTTTGATTTTTCTTTACAGATCATGTTCAAAATGAAGAAAACTATGCACAAGTACTAGATAAATTTGGAAGTAATTTTTTAAGTCGGGATAATCCAGATCTTGGCACAGCTTTTGTAAAATTTTCCACACTTACGAAAGAATTGTCGACACTGTTGAAGAACCTGGTGAGGAGTTTCAAACTTTCTTAGCTTTTAACTTGTTCCAAAATAAAGTATAATACAAGAACTGCATGATCATGATGACTAATGACAATTTTTTAGATGCTTTCAAGTATTTTCGAAAACAAAACCAACAATTTCTGCAGAGAGGATCTCTAATGGGTGTTATTACACACTGTCTATGTTTGATTGTTAATTGGCAGTTAAGAAGAAAAATATAAATGTTGAGACATCACTTGAGTCATCATTGTCAAGTGATTGATGGTATTATCTATCTCATGGACCTTAATTTTAAATCATCCCTTGACCTGAAGTCTTTCCAGTTAAAAATACAATACCATTAGTTATCGCTGTTTTCTTTTACTACAAAAAGAGAAACATTGGCTTTTTGGAAGTAAAATAACAATTTGAGGAGCATGCTTAAATGGTGTTAACAGTCCATTCTCCCTGTGGTTTATAAAGCATCCATTGCTTAAATACCAGGCTTTTGAAGGTAGTTTAAAGGTTTGTCTCATTTTAAAGATTGTCTTAGGCCTTTTATTTCTGCAGGCTGCGTTATAAAACTGCAATCATAGCAATTATCTTTGAACACTGGAAGTAATGAAGCCACATTTCTTGTGAAACCATGTTTCATGGGCTTGAGAGCTGTTATATTCAGAAAGTCATAGCTTCAGTTTTACATTTTTCTTATAGCTGGGCTTATTGCCAAGATTTTTTGGTATGTGAAGTACAAGTGGTATTTACAGACTTTCTTTGCTAGAGTCCCTACCACAGCCATAACTGCTGTAGGTCACACCCAGATCCCTGTAGCGAAGTTCCCTGGCTCTGACAGTTACCCAGAATGGAGTCCTTTGCCTTCCTCTGTAGAGACTTCTGTCATTCTGGGTTATTTTGTCCTTCTTTAAATTAAACTTTGCACACAATTAAAAATAAGCACTTTAAAATGTGAGTTAAAGTGCAATTTAAGGACAGTTTGGGACTAGAACTCAAGTTTTTTGGAAGGTTTCTGGGCTTTGTCTTTCCTAGCAGGGCATCCACAGAAGTTTTAAAGCTATTTCAACTAGCAAACAAGAAGTCAGGGTTTACTTATTCATATATTTGAAAGTAGTGCTGATCAAGAGGAAAAGGTACTTTTAATTTAAGAAGCCACACTTATTCAAAACAGCAGTATACTTTCTCAGCTAGATTATGAAGCATGATCTATCTACATTCTTGGTGACAGGATTTAAAATAGGCTGTTCACTTATTTATTTCATTCAGCAGTCTCAAATAGACAACAAACTTATTTTACAACTGTCTCAGCATTTTCAAACCACTTATTTTTCTCCTTTCTTCTCCCCAAGATAGAAAATTCTGCTTTGTTGATCTTAAGCATCATTCTTTTTAGCAAGATTACACTGTAAGAAAAAAAGATGTTTATAATATCAAAATAGAAGTAGAGGTCCATGGAAAAAGCAGTTGAGGACTCTGTAATGTCACTGATAAAGCCCCACAGTAGGTGCTGAGGCTTGTGTTGATAAAATTAATTGGAAAAATGGCAGGAGTTATTAAGATGAATGGCAGGATAATAGGGTTGGGTTTTTTTCTTTTTTACCTAGAACAGATTGTTGATGCCTTATTTAATAAAGGTGCAATAAAATAATGAATGGTCTTCAAAGACAGAAAGATGAATAAGTATTAGAGCTACACAGTAGACAATGAAAAGAAATGCTTCACAAATTTGGATCCTTTTTGTTAAATCTTTGAAATTCAATTATGATTCATTAAAATTTTCATATGAATTGTGATTTTATGGATATTTCATGAGAAGGAGGGTAAAAAATAACTTTTTTTCTTCTTTGTCAATTATAGAGTGACTACTGTTAGACTCTTATTCACTTACTATGAAGTAAAATCAGCAACTTTTATTACATACACAACTTCTGGAAAGCATAATTTTGAAATTATTGCTCAGCAAACAAGGGAAAGAATAAAAGTTTGTCCATTAATCATTTTAACAAGACCAAATAAATTGCCATGCAGTTTTTACTATTAACTGTTGATGTTATTGCTAAAAATAATGTCTGAAACTTAAAATCTATAGATATAATAATTGAGTTGTTAAATAATTGTTAATATTATCTTATGAGATGGACACACGATGGCCCCTTCTGTAAGGTTTTGTAAGGGTAAAACATTGGGATTGGCCATTGCCAACACTGATCTATGTTTTCATAGATCTCTGAGCGGCCCACCAGAATCAGTTTCTCTTTTTTTTTTACTTCTACCTCCTTTCCCTTTCCAGGTTTCATCCTTTATGCAGTAATTCTTTATAATAGTGCATTAGAAAGATGTATAAAGACCTATGTGTATGAAAATGAGTGTGTCAATATCTGTACATTGATCCAGATGAGGTTTTGGAAGAAAATTTGTAGCACTTGCAGATTTGTTTTTTTGAAAATTTACGTGGTGCTGGCCTTTTTTCCAGGTGTTTAAAACCTGTTTTTCTCTGCCTCTCTTTCTTGTAAATCTTAGCAGGCAAATTATCTTTTGTTCACGACCTTCACCAAATTGTCATATGTGTTTCCATCTTTTAAGGTTTTTTTTTCCTTTATTTTGCTCTGTACATGAGACTGTTATGCTTTATCAGATGTGATTCCAGTTCATTTGGGGGTTCACTGTTTTATCAAGTGAACAGTTTTAACAGTTTCAGTTCACTGTTTTATCAAGTTTTCAATGGTGAAATAAATTATTCCAAATCCTTACCATTTTGGAGTAACACACTGCTATTTAGCTTTGGGTTTGTTTTTTTTATTTCCCCATAGCTGGCACACTAGCTGGCTACTGTTCAGTAATTTCAAGCCAAATACTAATGTCTTGAATTGGTTATCCTTAATGGATACACCTGGAAAAATGAAAAAAAGTTACAATGCCTTTTGTATATGTGAGGAGTTTGAGTGGAACGCTAGACCTGGAGAACCTGTTTGAGTGGCTGTTTTGATATTCTAGTGGATAATCAAATAGGCATGAACTCAATGGGGTGAAATTTAAACTCATGAGAGTTTAAGGAGAGGTCAGATTTACACAATGGACAAGGATAGGAACGGTGTTCCCAAATAGTCGGGGACTTTCAAAGAGCTGTTGGCTCTTCTGTTCATGTGGAATTAATGGTGCTTTGTGTGCTGCCTGCCTGTGGCACAGCAGGTAATGCTTCTTGCTCAGGAGCCTCTAGGAGACACTGGTATCCAAATGTTTGCTTCAAGAGGAGGAATATTACCTCGAACTGCTTTCAGGACTTTGCTTATGTGCTAATTGTAAAATTCTGGGTTTATGTCACTTTATCTAAGTAAATATTAATTATAATGTTTCTATGTCTGATGCAACTAAATGTTTATTCTTCCCAGACCTGAATTTACTATTAATTTTAAAATGTAAGGTGATTGCAACTTGATTAGTGAAGTTCAAAGACTTGTTGGCAATAGTTTGATAATCTCATAATAAATCATTTTGAATGATAACGTTTTTGTTTTTAGCTCCAGGGTTTAAGCCACAATGTTATTTTCACTTTGGATTCTCTCTTAAAAGGAGACTTAAAAGGTGTTAAAGGGGTAAGTGTTGAAAATTAAGTCTTTATTTCATGTTCATCTGTCTAGTGACTGTTTTCCTCTCACTCATGAGATTATTTCTTATGTTGGCGTTCATTAATTTTCTGTGTTTAGTCCAAAGAACAAAATTGGTATAACTGCAATGTTTCTTGAAACTTTCATTGTAAATTCCTGTGTTAATGTGCACCGGAAAGCAATACTTTACAAGACTCAAACCCAGTATTTTTTTTCAACTTCTGTCTGAAAAGTTTTTAAAAAAAACAATATTTTTGTTGCTAGTTTTTACTTGATAACTATGAACACAAAGTATTTTAAATGTTCTAAGAAAATTTTCTATTTCCTAAGGACCTCAAAAAGCCTTTTGACAAAGCCTGGAAAGATTATGAAACCAAATTGTAAGTATTTTCCTCCCACTCTGCTTTGTTTTTTGTGGTCTAGTTTTGGGGTTTTTTGGGGGTTTTTTGTTTGGTTTTTTGTTTTTGTTTTTAGGGCTTTGTTTGTTTGTTTTTTGGTTTTGCTTTTTTTTGTTTTTTGGTTGGTTGGGGTTTGGGGTTTTTTGGGGAAGGGTTGGTTTTTGGTTTGGGGTTTTTTTGGCGGGGGTTAATGACCTTTTAAAATTATTGTTATTGGAATGATATAATTATTTAATATTGTATTTTTATATTTATATTTATAATATATTGTTTTCCCCAAGTAGCGCACAGACTAGAGAATAGAGTTGAAGGAAAGGCAGTTTCATGACTCAATTACTTCTGGACACTTATAATAGACAGGATTTGGTAGAGGAGCTAATCTTCAGAATGTCTTCTTTGATACTTCTTAATTATTATTTTTTCCCCCAAATAATGCTAGATCAATTTTTGTAAAAGGAATTCTCTAAAATGTTTTCTAATTAATATTTCAGTACCAAGATTGAAAAGGAAAAAAGAGAACATGCGAAACAGCATGGGATGATAAGAACTGAAATAACAGGAGCTGAGATAGCAGAGGAAATGGAGAAGGAAAGGCGGCTATTTCAGCTGCAGATGTGTGAAGTAAGAAACAAATTTCGGTTTTTAATTGCAACACCACAACTTATTATTAACAGACTATGTGCTTTACTTGAAGGTGGTGAAATCTGCTTTGTCGTTTAATGGGGGTGGAGGGAGGAAATTATTTGAATGTGACACAGTCCAACAGTAGAAAGACAATTATTTTAGCAACTCTTTTACAAAACTTGGCTTCTTTTTGTTTTATTCCTTTTTCTTGTTTTTAGATTATTGTGGGAAGGTTCTTGGGCTGCAAATACACTGTGGAAATATTTGTATTTTATCAGGTTTATAGTTGAGCAGTATTTTGATATCTTTCTTCCAACATGCTTTCTGATGCCTAAAATTTCTAATAAAATGATAGATGGTAGTGATAATATTAGTTCCATAACAGTGATTTTTTTATATTAATAGTTCTATTTATTAAATTTTGTTGGAGATTGTTTTAAATGGCACATTGTTTGTACTTTTAGAATATTTCAGTAATTACTACAGTAACATTAAAAACGGGAAATCTTTAGACAATTGTAAATGATGAAACTTTTTTCTTGAATTTGCTTTATGTTTTGGGGTGTTTAAATTTTTAAGGAGTGGCCAGATAAACTGTTACTTGTTTTATATTTTGTTAGCAGTGGTGAACTGGTGGTTTATGAGTCAGCACCCAAGTTAAACACAGAAATTAATTCATTGAGCAAATGATGTTTTATTGTTTGAAAACTGTTGAAGGTTGTGATACATGGTTGTCAACATGTTTCTATTGTCTCTACAGTATCTTATTAAGGTTAATGAAATCAAGACAAAAAAGGGTGTGGACCTTCTGCAGAACCTTATTAAGTATTACCATGCACAATGCAAGTAAGTGCTGCAATGCTTTAAGCTTTAGTTCTAATTTTCTTTTTCACACAAGTTTTTGTTTCCCGTTGTTTGAATGTATCAGGACTTTTTTTTTTATAATTGTGATGTGCCAAGTGTCTGAGTTCCTCTTCTGTGCCTGTTGGCCTCCAGTAGAGAGTGTGAGAGTGAGTTAGTGGGACAGGGCCATGATGGAGAAAGAGGCCAAAGGAATACCTTGCATGTTGCTTACAAAAATAATTTTAGTTCCTGATGCATAGATCTAGAATGCATTTCTAGAAATACCTTGTTTATTCTAATTAATAGTTTTAGTCTTTTATGTAAATTTTAAAACCACTGTGAAAGCTGGTAATTTTATTTGGATTTCCTTGAGGTGAAACTGGTAAGATACAGCCTTGTCATCAGTAGAACCACAAAGGCAAACACACAGGAACTTAAATACAGGAAAAATATTTTAGAAATTACTAAGGGAGAAACATGTTGGCTAGCAATGACAAAAATAAGCTAAGCTATATTCTCTCTAATTTGATATTTGTTAAAATCACAATGGTGTATCTCCACTGTTGAAAGATACTGTACTTTAAACTACTAGGAAGGGGTTTTTTTGTTGGGTTTTTAGTTGGCTTGTTATTTTGTTCAGTTTTGGACATGGAAGAAGCTGGTTATGTTTTATTGAGTTTGCTGTTTTTGTCCATGAGACAATCTACTTTGTGTTATGAATTAAATGAATTCCTGATAAATCAAAGGTATTTTTCATTCCAGTTTCTTCCAAGATGGCTTGAAAACAGCTGATAAACTTAAACAATACATTGAAAAGTTGGCTGCTGACTTATATAATGTAAGTTGACTTACAAGTAGCTTTATATCTGAAAATGAAAATATTTTGTTTATATAGGTACTTTTTAAATATAGCTACAAGCATCTGTATTTCATTTGCATCTTATAATTTAAAAGTGTGCTATTTGAAACTGGACATAGCTAGATGAGGAAAAAACATCTTGACAGGTAAACTTCATATGCAATTTTTAGTGCTATTAGGAAAAGTAGCTTTCATTCTACTACAAATTCAATCATACATTAACATAAAACTACTTTTAAGTGTGAATATTGGAATCAGCTTATATTATTACCATTAATTTTAGTACCATTTTCATTTTTTAAAACCACTTTACTTAATGATAGCACCAAGGTTTTAAAGTGAATTCTTATGTGATGTTCATTGAAGTAATAACATGGAATCAAAGACCACTTGTCACCCAAGTGTTTCTGTATTAGGTAATCAGAATTACAATAATCTCATTTGCTATTGTTATTTGTTGCTAAATAAAACTGTATTTTCATTCCTTAAGTAATCTGTCAAATTTATTTCAGTTACTTAATATTTCAGAGGCTAATTTAGTTGCATTAGATATAGTAAGCAATGTGACAGAACAGTGCATGTGGAGTTGTACATTCATTTTAATTTGCTTTTCAAGCAGTAAATGCATGGAAGATGAAGATATAAGAATGGAATTATCCATGAAAATAAATGGAACTATTACAAAAACACAGAATAATTGGTCTGGTTGTTCAGTTACATCTAAAATGGTATATTGAAATGTATGAAACATTAAAATTAAAGTTGCATCCAGTAAGCATATAATGGCAATCTCTTTCTATAGATAAAGCAGACACAAGATGAAGAAAAGAAACAACTTACTGCTCTTCGAGATTTGATAAAATCTTCTCTGCAGCTTGATCAGAAGGAGGTAAATAATTTAGATTTGTTATTCTTGGAGATAATGTAAATTTGTGAATCTTACATTCAGAAATTGGTTTGATTAATGTTCAATTTGCATAGTCATTGGTTTAAAAGAGCTGGACTGGAAAATTATGACAAAACTCATATTTATGGTATTCAACTACATATCAACAAACAATATTTTAACATTAATTTTCTGTTTTCATTTTATGTATAAAAAGAAATTATTCTTTTTTTAATGTTCTTTCTTAATGTAGTGTAAGAACATTTGTAATGGGTCAGATAAATGCTTCATCTAGCCCAGCATCCTGTCCTTGACAACGATAAAGAATGATTGTTCAGGAAAAAAAATAAAGAGAAGGGATGCACACTTCCTTCTTGTGTGCCGCTCTTCTCCAGCCAGTTTGTGTTCAGGATTGTCCTGACCCAGGTGATCCTGAGGAAGGCAGAATGAGAACTAGAGATTGGACTTTAGCTGTGGTTTGCATATGGTTATTCATCTGCTAACTCCCATGGATTTTGTGCTGTTGTTCCCCTTTCCAAACTCCTTTTGTTAATAGTATCTGTAAGGAAGAAAATTTGCTATTCAGACAGCAGTGGTTGAGGCATGGCAGTTAAAAAGTAAAATTCATCATCAAATGCACTGGTATCAAAACTGGAGGGGGGTTCGTGTGATGTCCATTGCAGATGTTCTGGAATACTTGTTGAACTAGGAGATAACATAATAACACACATCACAGCTTTTACCTGAGGTAAAATTGTGACTTTTCAAAATCGTAGTGCCTGAGAGAAATACTGAGTATCCCATGCTGACAGTGACTGTTGTGGGGGTCAGTGTGGCTTTCCTTTAGGAAAAATTTCCTTACCCACTGTTCAGTTTTCTTGTAGGTATATAAAACATTCATATTTACCTGGTGCCTGTTATTAAATATGAATCGTAACTAAACATTAGATATATGCCATTCTGCTGAATATATATGATCATCCAAATATATGATTGGACAGTATTGCTAATACCGAATATACATAAAAACATAATTTACAGCCAGGTTACTGAGTCAACCAAGTTTCTGATGCCAGTTAATAGTGGCTGTTGAGAGTAAAATGCAGGGCAATAAACATTGATACTTCCCCAGAATACCCTCCCATTAGTAGTCTGACTGGCTTGGAAGTCTGAATTTGTGCAGTTGCTTTTTGAAGAAGTGTAAACCATCAACTTATACTACAGCTGTGCCTTTCCCACCATGGCTGCATGTTGTGTGGAAGAATCTTTCCCCTTTTGTCTGTCTTGAACTTTTGGATCTGAATATCCTATTCAGGATCTGTGTGTGTGCGAATTTATGATACCCTCACTAGATCATTTTTTATCTTCTTTATTTTTTTATTTTTCCATATAAAACCTAACATTGACTTCCTTTTTGACCAGAGGAGATGTGTAAGTTTAATGATCTGTAAAGCTATAAACGTATCATTCTATTTCTGAATTTCCATGGTGAGCTCACAGTATCTTGTTCTTCCCCTCTGCATCACTTGGCATTTTTTTATGCTGATCTTCACCTGTCATTTGTTGTCAAGCTACTCACTATCATTGAGTTCCTGAGAAATTCTCGTCAGCCTTTCTTGGGTATCCTGAATAATTTAATAGCATCTAACAAACTTTGACAGTTTACTGTTCACCCTTTTCCAGATTGTTTGTGTGAGACACCACATGTGCTGGCACAGCTTTCTGTGAAACTCTTTGGGCTGTTCCGTGCTTTCAACTTGTTATCTCACCTGAAGACTTTCCTCTTATCCTCTGGCAGTGTAATTCTTTCCCTTTCATAAGGAAGAATAGGTGCCCATTGAAAGTCCAGGTACACTGCATCAGTCATCATTTACTTACTGATTCCTGTAGAGAACTCAAGGAAATTTTTGACACAACCTCTCTGTACAAAAGCTCCACTGATTTTCCAGTATATGTAACAATAAATATACTCTTAAGAGCAGTTTTCATTAATATCCTTTGTGTGGTGTGAAGCTAAATAATCTTTACTTTCCTGGAATTTTGAAACTTTTTACAAATAGGACTTTAGTAACTGGGGCAAGTATTTTCGTGGGCTTTCCTGTAATTTTTTCAATAGCCCATTGTGATTATGGCTACTGTGTGTAGATGTGTGGCTTGACGTCAGTAAATGATTGCAGGTGGAATCACAGTTAATAAAGAATCATGGACAAGTAATTCCTTAGAGTAGTGGGTTTTTTTCTTTTGAATATTTGCTTATGTGTGCTTACATAACATAGGTGTACATCATATAGCAGACAAACCTTGGCTGTTCCTCTTCCTGCATCTCTAGCCCCATCATTCTGAAGAACCACACAACCTTACAACTCACTGTACATGGTTTTTAGAATGTCTTTCATGTCACAAATGCTGACAGGAGTGCTACAGGGCACCTTTGAATAGATTCAAATTTGTTGTAACAGCTGCCAGCTCTTTCTAGTGCTCAGTTTTCCCTTATCTCACACATTACAGTATTTCCTGAATCTCTGTTTGGTATTTTTTTCCTTCCATCTCCAGTGTGCACACAGACCTAGTAGATCTCTTCCATAACACTTACAGAGCTTTCCATACAGGCATTACATTTGTCATCTCCCTATTATCTAAATCAGTCTGAACATAATTCCTGCTCATTCTTCATCGTGGATTCATTCCCAGCACACAGAGCAAGAAGGCTTGCTCTCTTCTTATGCAGCTTTTCTTCCACAAGCTGATTATTTGGAAAACAAAGAAAAACATCCCTTTCCTCCCTGGATGCTGCATGTGTTGCTGAGTTCATGCTTCTTTGCAATCAGCCAGTTCTTGGAAATGAAATAGGACAAATGTGTGGTTGTTCTTCAGTACTGTGTACTGTGCATCCATGGCTGTATATGGTACAGTCTGTACAAGGCAAGTTTCAAAAGTTGCTCACAAATTGTTATGATGCAGAGTAACAAATAGAATACAGTGTTTGGATTTTTTGTTACTTATTTCGTGGATGTGTAGTAAAAATACTGTGTTTTTGTGGAAAGTAACCTCATCTAAAATATAAAAATAAAGTCAAATACCAATGTAAAGTTAAATTTTGATACTTGAATACATGTGGAAATAAAGTAGCTTCACAGGCATCACCAAAATAAACTGTGCAACTGTTCTGGCTGTAATTACACTGTGGACAAATTCTAGGACTCTTGGAAAACTCTGTGTGAATGTATATATGTATAATATATGTTGTCTTCGTTTGATAGACAGGTGTCTGCTTAGGAAGGTGGGAACCTTCCTTAGAACAGAGAATGTGAATCCCCTTCCCTCCGAATTATTATAACTTTAGAATCACGGGCTCTCAGGCAAAGGTATGGGAAAAGGAATAAGAGTTTTTTACTAGTATCTATAATGAGGTAAACAATCAACAAACAAAGAAACAGTAAACAAGGTAAAAAACAGTAAACAAAACAAAACAAAACTTAGTGGCAAATGTCCCTGGGTTTGTCAGGCACTTTCCCGTTTGGTGCAGTCACGGTCACGGCCAGCAGGGGCGCTGTTGGGCTCCTAGACCAGCAGGGCAGGTGCGATGACTCCCGGGAAGCTGCAGATGGCGCTGTGCCGCGAGGTTGGATCTGTGCCACACGTGTAATGGCGGACGGGCTGGAGCCGGGTGGAGCCCAGATGGACAGGGACGCAGCAGAGAGCCCAGAGCCGGGAGATGGAGCAGCCGGGTCAGCTCACCGGGGCCAGCCAGCAGAGGAGGCGGCAGGAAACTCCGCAGTTGGGGCAGGCAGGGCGCGGGGCAGCGGCAGGCAGGCTGCGGGGTGGTGGCAGGCAGGGGGGGGTCCCGCTCCGCGGCGGCGCGGCTGGTAGATGCCCTCCCGGAGGGGACGAGAGGATCGGAGTCCCGTGACCTTCCCCCCAAAGCAAGGACTCACCCAGCAGGCAGAGAAAACCTAGTGCAAGACCGGGCCTTTTCTGCAGTTGCAGCCAAAAAAGCAGAGCCGCCTTTTCCCCGTGCTCCCTCCTCCAAGAACTCCGGGCGAGTGAGTGTGCTGTTATCAAATCTCCAATCTCTAGTTCCCCCCGCCTGGCAGCCAAAGGCTTTGTCTCCTTTGTGAGCGTAGATGGCCCTTAAAGACCGGTCATTAGTTGCTTAGCAACAGAATGGGAAAAATTCCACTTGCCCCCTGCCCTCCCCCCAACCTTCCACATTATCCACCCCGAATTTTTTCCATTCCAACATATTACATTGAACTTAAACTGTTAAACTATATACATACAAGCATTACTCTGATTATATACATACAGATATGCATACAGGCACAGTGTTATGGACAGTTCAACCCCAACTGAGGTCCCCCTGAGGTATGCATCGTGTCTCTCCATCCTCTTGCATCACCCACCAGGTACACCCTGGTCCTTGAGCAAAGACAACCCCATGGGTGGGTCTATCTTTGCTCAAGGCGGAATGAATCCAAACAGTTTTTCCCAGCATGCCTCTCATTTGCACCACTGGAACCTTATCCCCGTCTGCTGTTTGCAAGGGTTCAGATTGGGCAGGGCCAGCCCTGTTGGTGGAGCCTCGGGTGTTAACTAGCCAGGTGGCCTTGGCTAGATGGTGTTCCCAATTTTTGAAAGTCCCCCCACCTAGAGCCTTCAAGGTGGTTTTGAGCAGGCCGTTGCATCGCTCTACTTTACCAGCAGCAGGTGCGTGATAAGGAATGTGGTACACCCACTCGATGCCATGTTCCCTAGCCCAGGTGTTTACGAGGCTATTTTTGAAATGAGTCCCATTGTCCGACTCAATTCTCTCAGGGGTACCATGCCTCCAAAGGACTTGCCTTTCAAGGCCCAGGATGGTGTTGCGGGCAGTGGCATGAGGCACAGGGTAGGTCTCCAGCCACCCCGTGGTGGCTTCTACCATTGTGAGCACGTAGCGCTTGCCGTGGCGGGTTTGAGGCAGTGTGATGTAATCGATCTGCCAGGCCTCACCATACTTGTATTTGGACCACCTTCCCCCATACCACAGGGGTTTCACCCGCTTGGCTTGCTTGATGGCAGCGCATGTCTCACAGTTATGGATCACCTGAGAGATACAGTCCATGGTTAGATCCACCCCTCGGTCTCGTGCCCACTTATAGGTGGCATCTCTGCCCTGATGGCCTGAGGCATCATGGGCCCATTGGGCTAGGAACAACTCTCCTTTGTGCTGCCAATCTAAATCTACCTGTGACACCTTTATTTTTGCAGCCTGATCTACCTGTTCATTGTTTCGGTGTTCTTCATTAGCTCGGCTCTTGGGGACATGGGCATCCACATGACGAACTTTCACAGGTAGCTTCTCTACCCGAGTGGCAATGTCTCGCCATTCGTCAGCAGCCCAGATTGGTCTTCCTCTACGTTGCCAGTTGGCCTTTTTCCACCTTTCCAACCAACCCCACAGAGCATTGACTACCATCCATGAATCGGTGTACAGGTATAGCTTTGGCCACTTCTCTCTTTCAGCAATGTCCAGGGCCAGCTGAACGGCTTTGAGTTCAGCGAGTTGGCTTGATCCACCTTCTCCTTCTGTAGCCTCTGCGACCTGCCGTGTGGGGCTCCATACAGCTGCTTTCCATTTTCTATTTGCCCCCACAATACGACAGGAACCATCAGTGAAGAGAGCGTAGCGTGTTTCATCTTGTGGCAGCTGGTTGTACGGTGGAGCTTCCTCTGCACGAGTCACCTGTTCCTGCTCCTCTTCATCGGTGAGGCCAAAGTTTTCACCTTCTGGCCAATTTGTGATTATTTCCAAGATCCCAGGGCGATTCGGGTTTCCAATACGGGCGCGCTGCGTGATGAGGGCAATCCATTTACTCCACGTGGCATCGGTGGCGTGGTGGGTGGAGGGAACCTTTCCCTTGAACATCCACCCCAGCACCGGTAGTCGGGGTGCGAGGAGAAGTTGTGCTTCCGTGCCAATAACTTCTGAAGCGGCTTGGACACCTTCATAGGCTGCCAGAATTTCCTTCTCTGTGGGAGTGTAGTTGGCTTCGGACCCTCTGTAGCTTCGGCTCCAGAATCCCAGTGGACGACCTCGAGTCTCACCAGGCACCTTCTGCCAAAGGCTCCAGGACAGACCATTGCCCCCGGCTGCAGAGTAGAGCACGTTCTTCACTTCTGGTCCTGTCCTGACTGGGCCAAGGGCTACCGCATGAGCGATCTCCTGCTTGATCTGGGCGAAGGCTTGTTGTTGTTCAGGGCCCCAGTGGAAATCATTCTTCTTGCGTGTCACCAGGTAGAGAGGGCTCACGATTTGGCTGTACTCAGGGATGTGCATCCTCCAGAAACCTATGGCTCCCAGGAAAGCTTGTGTCTCCTTCTTGTTGGTTGGTGGGGACATCGCTGTGATTTTATTGATGACCTCGGTGGGGATCTGACGCCGTCCATCTTGCCACTTCACCCCCAGGAACTGGATCTCTTTGGCAGGCCCCTTGACTTTGCTCCTTTTGATGGCGAGACCAGCTTCCAGAAGAATCTGGATGATTTTCTCTCCTTTCTCGAACACTTCTTCTGCTGTGTTCCCCCACACAATGATGTCATCGATGTACTGCAGATGTTCCGGAGCCTCACCCTTTTCCAGTGCAGCCTGGATCAGTCCATGGCAGATGGTGGGACTGTGCTTCCACCCCTGGGGCAGTCGGTTCCAAGTATACTGCACGCCTCTCCAGGTGAAAGCAAACTGAGGCCTGCACTCTGCTGCCAGAGGAATGGAGAAAAATGCGTTTGCAATGTCAATAGTGGCGTACCACTTTGCTGCTTTGGACTCCAGCTCATATTGGAGCTCCAGCATGTCTGGCACGGCAGTGCTCAGTGGTGGAGTCACCTCATTCAAGGCACGATAGTCCACAGTCAATCTCCAATCTCCATCAGATCTGCGCACAGGCCAGATGGGGCTGTTGAAGGGTGAGTGGGCCTTGCTGACCACCCCTTGGCTCTCCAGCTCACGGATCAGCTTGTGGATGGGAATCACAGCATCTCGATTTGTTCGATACTGCCGGCGGTGCACTGTCGAGGTGGCAATTGGTACCTGTTGTTCCTCCTCCTTCAAGAGACCAACTGCAGAAGGGTTCTCTGATAGTCCAGGCAAGGTGTTCAATTGCCTAACGCCCTCTGCCTCAACAGCAGCTATTCCAAAAGCCCACCTGAGTCCTTTCGGGTCTTTGAAATAGCCATTCCGGAGGAAATCTATGCCCAAAATACATGGGGCCTTTGGACCAGTCACAATGGGATGTTTCTGCCACTCCTTCCCAGTTAGGCTCACCTCGGCTTCCACCAGCGTCAACTCTTGTGATCCCCCTGTTACCCCAGCAATAGAAATGGGTTCTGCCCCAACATGTCCCGATGGCATTAGGGTACACTGCGCACCTGTATCAACCAAGGCTTCGTATTTTTGTGGCTCTGATGTACCAGGCCATCGAATCCACACAGTCCAAAAGACACGGTTTTCCCATGCCTCTACCTGGCTAGAGGCAGGGCCCCTCTAGCCCTGGTTATCATTCCCTCCCTGAGCATGCATTCCACCGTCAAGGGAATCTGACACAACACTCTCCCTTCTGCTGTACTCAGCAGGTTGGCTACAGGAAGCTGACGCTACCTTGGCTCTGGCAGAACCCCCTCAGCTAGTGTTGCCCTCCTTAAGCTGACGCACCCGTTCTGCCAGGACAGAGGTGGGCTTCCCATCCCACCTTTTCATGTCTTCCCCATGGTCATGCAGAAAGAACCACAACTCAGCTCGTGGGGTGTACCCTCTCTCTCTAGCTGGGGGACGTCGGGCTCCGGTGTTGGGGCCTGTGACTCTCACCGGCGCCACACTGTTTTTCCTCACCTCCTCCCTGATCTCGTCCCTGATCTCTTTCCTCATCTCCCTCATCTCTTCCTTCAACTCCTTAACCACAGCAGAGATCTGAGCCTGCATTGGGCCAGTGATCACACTTGCATAATGCCTGAGCTTGTCAGCTACAGACCCCACTGTCTCACGGTTGTCATCAGGATTAATCATTGCAATGTAGGTGGCATATTGGGTTGGCCCTAGACTTGCCAGGTTCCACAACATTTGCCCTGTGCACCTGACCTTGTCGGGATCATTTTCGTGCTGTCCGTCCCTCCCAAAAAGCACCTCCTGTACTGCCACTTCTCTTAGCTGTTGGATCGCTTCCTCAACAGTCTTCCAGGGCCCTCTACGGTAGTTCTCCTGCATTCTGTCTTTGTGAACAAACCTCTCTCTTACACTCATTAAAAGCCTCTCCCAGAGAGAAATGGGTCCTGCCTCCCTGACGAACACCTTTTCAACACCCGTGTCCAGGGCCACGGCTCCCAAATTCCTGGCCTCACCACCATCCAGCTGCACGCCTGGGCCCATGCGGTCCCAAACCCGAAGTAACCAGGTTGAGAAAGCCTCGCCCTTCCGCCGCACAATGTCATTGTACAGATTACGGATAGTGTCATACGACAGGGACTCAGTGATGATTATAGGCCCAGGCTCCCCTGCTGGTTGTGAGGGCCCTGGTTCCCCATCATCATCAACTGGGCGTACTGATTTGGTCTTATACTTCCTCCGCTGTACAGGGGCAACTGCTGCTGGCTGTGACTGCCCTTGAGGTTCAGCTGGAACCTGGACGGTTGTAATGTCCGTGGGTTCCGCTGATGCACCATCCACCTCTTCCCCTGTGGGGCAAGGAGAGGGCTTCCCACCAGCTGAGGAAGTATATTCCCTCAATGCCTGACGTATCTTTTCCCCTCCCACTTGGAATACAAAGTTGAACAGGCCTATCAGCAACAGCAACCACAGTACGACGTCATTGGTATTCAGAGAGTGAATGAACCCTCTGAGCCCTGGCAGGGTAGGCCCAAAGAGATGGGTGAAAGGTTGATGACTGGGTGTCATCTCCTCACAAAAGGTACCATTACCAAAGAGACTCCAAAAACATGTACTCACGGTGTTAAAGCCCTGTAACCAAGTGCCTGCCGTCCAAAGGAATTGGAAAATCCATAGATTCCTCACCTTATTGACCCATTGTGAGAACTGGATAACAGCCACCAAAGCCTTAGTTATAGGACCCATGTTTAGATAGGGAGCTGCAAATGGGAAAACTGTGGCCACGAGAATGTGCCAGCCAAACCAAGGTATGCTAGACCACATGGTGTCACTTAAAGAGGCTTCTATGTTCAGCAAAATAGAAATGGGTCTCCTAGAAACTTTTATTCCTTTTGCACCTTTTTCTCTATGCCCTCGTGCCTCACGTTGGGCGCCAAAATCTGTCTTCGTTTGATAGACAGGTGTCTGCTTAGGAAGGTGGGAACCTTCCTTAGAACAGAGAATGTGAATCCCCTTCCCTCCGAATTATTATAACTTTAGAATCACGGGCTCTCAGGCAAAGGTATGGGAAAAGGAATAAGAGTTTTTTACTAGTATCTATAATGAGGTAAACAATCAACAAACAAAGAAACAGTAAACAAGGTAAAAAACAGTAAACAAAACAAAACAAAACTTAGTGGCAAATGTCCCTGGGTTTGTCAGGCACTTTCCCGTTTGGTGCAGTCACGGTCACGGCCAGCAGGGGCGCTGTTGGGCTCCTAGACCAGCAGGGCAGGTGCGATGACTCCCGGGAAGCTGCAGATGGCGCTGTGGCGCGGTTGGATCTGTGCCACACGTGTAATGGCGGACGGCTGGAGCCGGGTGGAGTGCAGATGGACAGGAGCGCAGCAGAGAGCCCAGCGCCGGGCGATGGAGCAGCCGGGTCAGCTCACCGGGGCCAGCCAGCAGAGGAGGCGGCAGGAAACTCCGCAGTTGGGGCAGGCAGGGCGCGGGGCAGCGGCAGGCAGGCTGCGGGGTGGTGGCAGGCAGGGGGGTCCCGCTCCCCGGCGGCGCGGCTGGTAGATGCCCTCCCGGAGGGGACGAGAGGATCGGAGTCCCGTGACCTTCCCCCCAAAGCAAGGACTCACCCAGCAGGCAGAGAAAACCTAGTGCAAGACCGGGCCTTTTCTGCAGTTGCAGCCAAAAAAGCAGAGCCGCCTTTTCCCCGTGCTCCCTCCTCCAAGAACTCCGGGCGAGTGAGTGTGCTGTTATCAAATCTCCAATCTCTAGTTCCCCCCGCCTGGCAGCCAAAGGCTTTGTCTCCTTTGTGAGCGTAGATGGCCCTTAAAGACCGGTCATTAGTTGCTTAGCAACAGAATGGGAAAAATTCCACTTGCCCCCTGCCCTCCCCCCAACCTTCCACATATGTATATAAAGTTATAAAAATAAAGTGTTTGAAGAGAATTGAAGTTGTGTCTTAGAAGAAAAAGGAGCAGTATTGCTATTCTCAGATATCCAGGCAAATCAAAGGAGAGAGAGAGAAATGCTATAATGAAAGAATCTGCTTTTTTGGATAAAATAGCCATTTGATCACATTGATACTCAGGTTTCTCTTTCAAAATCAATGTGAGGGCTTTCCCTCATGAGACACTGCTATATGGCATGAGTCAGAGTGTAATGATGCTGCAGACATTGAGGAGCTTGATAAAGCAATGTGTTATTTAGGTGTTCAGTGTTTAATCCTGCAGCAGCATGTCAGCATTTGTTACTCCTTGGGTAAGAGACAGCAAAGCCTGGCGTGGCCTGAGTTTTCACCAGTCAGTCTCCATCATTGTGTGTATCCAAATCTTCAAGTACATAAAGCTGGATTGTATTATTGTGACAGATGGCCTGGTGGATTATGATTAAGTGTACATTTTCCCACTTATATTAGTGCATTATAATCTCACCACTGGAAAATTTATGGATTAATGGAATTATTGAAGAACATGAAATGAATGAGGTTTTCTCCAGTGCATTTGTAAAAAATCAGAAGTACCCTTACCAAACATTGCTTTGGCAGGGAAGCAGTTTGAAACAATAAAACTGAGGCCCTGGCTGGTTGTAGTTTTAAGTTTCTTTGACCCTTTGTGCAAGAGAAGCAAGTTGAAACTAGTAAATTCCTGTCCCAATTGTAAATTCTGCCACCTTTAATGTCTTCAGAGTTGCCATAAGATAAGTGAGACATCCTGATGTTTTTGAGGTCTCATAATGCAGCTCCTGTTTCCCTGTTGCATTTGTTCAAGATGTTTGTTTAGCATTATGGGCACCTGTAATGCCCTTATACATTTTTCTGGCATACCTGTCCTTTCATCAGTGAAAAAAATATTACTGTAATCACTGAAATTACCTGGTTCTTGGAAAAGCACATCTTGACTGTGTTTGAATCCTGGGCTGTGCAGCAGTGCCAGTGCTGCAGCTTCCTTGCAGAAAGTACCATTGACATCGGCTCTGTTACATGCAGTGTCCCCTGTGGCCACTGTTGTGCTGTCCTCACGTGAAGTTGGGGCAGATTCTGTTGCTTTGTGCCAGAATGATATAATTTTGGAAAATTACTATGATTTATGGCTTTTGCAAAAAGTATTTTAATGAATAGTGCTGTAATTTTAATTGTGTAAAGCATCTGATCTTGTATGTTGCAAAATGTTCATATCCTAAGAAGCTTAAATTTTAAAAGAAACCAGGCCTTTAATACCGGCTTCTGTTCCCTATTTTTGTCTATTAATTAATGCTACAAATGTAAATTAACAGCATTAAGCTGAATATAGTTAATCTTCAGAATATTGTTTTGTGTCTGTTTTATCAACTGTTTCTTTACATTTTGATTTATTTCCCCAAATCTCCATCTGATATGCTATTTGCAACAAGAACTATATCTCATTATGTTCTTTCCTATGCTAATACCATCAGGACCCTAATTCCAGTGGGGATTTGAAATTTGCTTTTAACAAATGAGCTGCTGATTGTGGTGGTGTGAGCGCTGCTGGCAGCCCCCAGCTCGCAGCAGCCTTTGTGCTGCTCCCAACCACAACTGCCAGTTTTACCAATGCACTTCTCTAAACTCTGTGGTAAACTTGTTACAAAATGAAAAACAATTGTAATTACCCTGAATAAACCAAGAGAGAGTAATCTTCAATATCTATTGGTTGTGGTAGTAAGAAACTGTGTTTTAGAGAGGAGAGGTTATTGACAAGGGAGTCATTGAACTTCCTTTTTTTTTTCCTTTTGGTTTTGTGGGATGTTGTAAAATGTTTTGCAGGTAATTGTTTCACGGTTACATTTAAAACCAAATTGATGTGCCCTTATTTATAGCTTTTTGCACATACTTGCAAAAATTAAAACTGAACTTTGATCCTGATCTTTTTCAATGGAAATTCAGACTGAGCTCTGGTGGTGCAGGATACAATATAATTATAATTTTAGGCAATTTAAAGATTATAAAGATTGGAAGATGTATTAAAATCTGATCCTGCAGTCATCTTAGCTGTTTTGTGACGCCAATGTCATATATGCCAGGTTGCCCAGGATTTTGTTATGAGGTTTTGTTACTTGATGAGAGAAAACACCGATATGCCTAAAAGAGTAGTTCTTGCCTTCTGTTTATTAGTGTCATTAGAAAGGGGAAGCATTGTTTTAATAGATATGGGGGCTATAAAATTTATGTTCAAGGAACATGTCTTTTAAAATAAATAATAATTCTTGTTTTAAATTATTTGCTTTCTCTTTCCTCTATTGCTTTTGCCTTTCGTGATCGAAGTCTAGGAGAGTAAGTCAATGTTTTAATGAATTTTGGGGATTTTTTTTTCTGATGTATTTATAACAAGTTAATCCATTTCATGTAATTGTTTCACTGGATCAGGCCAAAAGTTATTTCAGCTGATTTCATTCACTAAAACTCATGAATTATATACATATTTTTAATTTGAAAAAGAACAGTGATTATTGGCATTTGTCTGTGGTTATATATATGTTCTTATATATGTGCATGCTGTATTCTGTTGCTTTCTTTTTGAAATTTTATCTTAGCCTTCTAGTCTTTTCTTACAAGACTGTACAATATTAAATATCTATATTTTAAAAGTCTTTGATTTTAGATGTATATTTACATCAAAGGCCTAATGTATTCATTAAATCTTGAACACGCATCTAGTTCAAGATCCTGTGGTGCAAAAGCAAGCTCTCCTATGAATGTAAAACATGCAGAAGGAGTTCTCTCTTCCTTTTAATCTTTATTAAGTTGTGATGTTGTAGAGAAGAAAAAACAAAATAAGCTTAAAGGTTAGGAAAGCTTACTGAGCACATCAGGAGAAGGTTAATGCTGTTTTTCCCTTTTTCAGGATTCACAGAGCAGGCAAGGAGGATACAGTATGCATCAGCTGCAGGGGAATAAGGAATATGGCAGTGAGAAGAAAGGTTATCTTTTAAAGAAGAGTGATGGGTATGTTCTGGTAGCACATAATAGTGAAATCTATTGCAATGCTCATACTCTAATTTTAATTGTTTTCTACTGTGGTTGCTTCAGGCACATTCTCATAATGCATGTGCCGTAAGTACTTGAGAGTTCCAAAGTTCAAATTTGAGCACAGAATTGAATTTATTATAGCAAATATAAAAAGCATGACAAGCAAACATAAAAAAAGAATAAAGTCGTAGTTAAAACAGAGCTAGCGTCTTTATAAGTCTGTACAAGATGATTAAGACCTGTCACAAAACTCCAAGTTAGTTTTGGTGAGGCATTTAGTAAAATTTTGACTGCATCTGTTTGTTTTTTTAAAGCTAATCTTCTCAAAATGGTAATGAGATTAACATGTGCTTTGAAGTCATGTCTATTTACTGAACTTGATATGATATTCTTATGTAGGTTAAGGAAAGTATGGCAAAGAAGGAAGTGCACTGTTAAAAATGGAATTCTTACCATATCACATGCAACGGTAAGTTATTTTTATACCTTTATATGAAGGTAATAAAATAACCATATCCTTTCCTTGTGAATCTGTTGCTGCTAATCTGCTGTTGCAAAAAGGATGTTACTTCAGTTTCTGACTGTTGAAGTTTTGTGAAACTGTAGCTTATGAAATTTATTTATCAGTAGTTTAATAAGAAAATGGCAAATGTATTGAACAGACTCCTCAATTAGTACTTCAGATGGATTTGCTTATAAGGATTGTCATGGTATATATGTGAAGCACAGAATTTGGAAACTTGGGAAGTATTTGATATGAGGTTAGAGTCTGACAGATGAGTGAATGTGTTAATATTTTGAGTGCTTTCAATTAAAAATTTGAAATGCTGGAAAGTTTTGATCACAGTGGGTTCTTGGAATCAGGAATATATCTGAAGGATCTTTCTAGGAATGCTCAGTCATGAGGTAGCACAAAGGTGATCATGGTGGAGGCAGTGCTAAAAGTGCCTTGTGGTAGTATGGCATGAACTTTGTGGAAACCAGCACAGGCGTTGCTCTTGTTAAAGGAAATGGTCCCATTTCCTTAACCTTTCCCCCCCTTTGCCCCAAATTCCACTGATGGCCATCAGTTTCTGAAGTTTACTTCCTGTATAAACCCAAAATACTTCAAAGATACATTTAGTTATCATGTCTTAAGTGACTTAATTACAGCACAGAATATTGGTATCAGTATTTATCCTGAGTTCTGAAACTCCAGATCTTCAGCTTCCCACTTCCCTTTTAAGGTTTTAGGATTACATCTTTGATTTATTTAAAGTGGGAGGAAACTTGGAATATGGGCGTGCTGTAATGAAAAACTACGTTATAGTATTGCCATTGTTGATGAAATGCAATTAAAAGAATATCAATATTAGCATATTGTAAATTAAGGGGTTTTCTTCTAGTCCCTTTCAAATAGTCCGAGAGTGTGGCCATGAAGATTTTAATTTTGTTTAGATTTAGCAATGTGTCCATTTTGACAGACCAAGTCAGACCAAGAGGTGCTGATCTCCAGCTTTTTGAGGGTGTATATGTGTGTATGTCCAAGCTTTAAATAATATCATACATGCTCACTCCCCAGAAGGGGAAAATAATCCTAAATCAATACATTTTTAAAGTAAAATAAATTTTCTTTTTAGTCCAACAGGCAACCAGCTAAACTGAATTTATTGACCTGCCAGGTGAAGCCAAACGCTGAAGATAAGAAGTCCTTTGATCTAATATCACGTATGTAGTAACTTTAGTACCATCTTGCACTATGTGGGATTTCTGAAAATGTTGTTTTCAGCAACGATGCTTTGAGTAAAACACAAAGATGGAGCTCAAAGTTTAGGTCTGTATCCAGACAGTGCCTCATGAGTGTTCAGAGCCTCTAGTTCTGCTGATGGACAAATGGATATAGAAACTTTTCTCTGTGTAGGTGTGACACAAATACTGGTTTTTTGTGACAAGCCATGAAATGCAGCATATGTGTTACTCCCTAAGTCCAAAGAGACGTTGAACAGCTTACTGGAACATGCATAAGCTATATCCACCAGGAAAGGGGAAAGATCTTTCATCCTGCTTTTCAGTCATTGTTCTGCCTTTTGAGTGCCATCTGAGGGAATGAGGAAGACAAGGAGACCCAACTTGTCTTTCTCTCTTATCCTACATTAAAAATATATTTCTGTTTGTCTGAAAATTGGAAATGCCTTCTCTTCTCAGCATTAAAGCTCCCGTAGTTTCCCTTCTTCCCATTTTTGGTCTTGTACAGCAGGTATTTGTATCCAGTCTGCTTTTAAAAACTCTTTTGAAGTTGATGAGTCAACTTACTGTTTTCAGACTTTACATACAGAGTATTAATCAGCAAACAGTTCCAACATCCTCTATTGAAAAGGACAGTCTAGGAAACCTTTGATTGATGAGACTTCATCTGTTGGTTAGTAAAAAGAATTTTCTTGGCTCAACTGGAGGGAAAAGCTATATAAAAGGAACAAATTAATTTTGCGCTCTTCTATTAATTGTGTTTCAGATTTGACTTCTGAAAGGGTAGCATTTGATCCATGTTTATTTTTCTTTAATATTTCAAAACTTAAGACTTTCGAAATACATGCATTTAGTGTGAATCTAAATTGACAGTTTCATCTTCCTCTTTTCATTTCTTTTGGAATTGTTATCCATAGCTATGAATAAAGGATTAATAATACCTGTTAAGCAAAATTGCTCTTGAAGGCTCTAGTTGCCAAATAGGTTTTAGTACCAAATACATAGATACATTAACTTCTATCATGTCCCAAATGAAAATATGTATTTTTTAATTTCAGATAACAGAACATACCACTTTCAAGCAGAAGATGAACAGGAATACGTAGCGTAAGAATATTTACATTTTTTTCACGTTTATTTTGCCAATAGAGATGTATAAAATCACACATAGCAATGGAAATAATTTTCTCAGCTAATGCTTAAGTAGTGCCTACTGTCTCTTTTTTTCTGCTATTATGAATCTATAAATGTAAACTATTTTGTGTCACACTACAGAGCTCTTTTAAAACCTTGTAACATTAAAAACAAAACTAAACCAAACCCAGCTAACCAAATACCCATTTACATTGTGTAGCCTGCCAGCATATGGTTTATATGGAGTGCTTGATATCTATGATATTATAGATTAGATTAAAATTCAAATGAAATTTTTAAATTCTTAAATCTTCTCTGTCAACCCTGTTTTGCAGTTTCTTCTTTTCCTCTTGATCCTACTTTTTCCTTTAAATTAAAGATAATAAATAGATAAAAGATCTCCATATGACACATAGAGAATATGACAAAATATGTACAGGTTTTGCATTTTTGCTACTGTAGGCCTAGAAATAAACAGCAAAGCACACCTCTGAGGTTTGTGTGCTTCAGAATCCAGGAACATGCTTCATGGAACATGCTTCATTAATGCATGTTTCCAACCAGATTATTTCCTTTAAAACAATCTTTCTTCCTACTGCATCATAACTGCTTCCTGAGAACCATGTCCCACTGGTTTCTCCTGCTGTGTCACCAAACGTGTTGTGCATGTCATCTAATGCTCAACACCCAACAGTTCAAGGAATAAAGTTATTACTGAAGAGGACAGTCAAGGCTACCTCATTCTTTCCTTAAATATCCATGTTCTAGTGGAAGACTGTGTTGCTCCATGTGTATTTTGAAGGTACAAGGAATTTTTGTAGGGTGTTTCACTTGTTTGGTAGTGTTGGGTGTCAGTGGCATTGACAGCTCAAACCTTGGGAGTCATGGGTGAAATAAAAGGCTGGAGAATTCTTTGTTGTGCAGCTATTTCCTGCCAGGCTTCCACAGCTTTATGGTGGCTCTTACAGTGCAAAGCTGACTTGCTAGTCATGATTACTACATTCATCCTGGAACTTAATTATTCCAATTATTTTATTTGTCAAGAAGAAAATACTGCTATTTCTGATGAGTCATTAGTTTTTGGCACTCTGACACAAATTAATTTTTACTCTATTGGTTGGTTTAAAAGGTAAAGTGGTTTGTTTGGGGTTTTTTTGTCTTGACACATGAGCAAGGTAGGGGAAGAACAAATTAGCAATATCCTTCTTCTGAGAGGCAGATCAAGTAATTTAGTTTAGTAGGCTGCCTGTTGGCCTGTTTTGAAATTCCAGGCTGGTTTTATTTCCCGTTAGAAACACTGAAGTTTTGTTTATCGCTGTAAAGTCAAGTGGCTGAGAAAATTACTTGCATTGAAATAAAGAATCCTAGAATATCTCAAATGGAAGGGACCCATAAAGATCATTAAGTCCAACTCCCTGCTCCTCCCAGGACTGCCTACAACTAAATTATGTGCCTAAGAGCATTGTCCAGATGCTCCTTGAACACTAACAGGGTTGATGTCCTGACCACATCCCTGGGGAGCCTGTTCCAGTGACCAACCACCCTCACAGTGAAAAACCTTTTCCTAATGTCCCATCTGAACTTCCCTGCTGCAGCTTCATTCATTTCCTCATGTCCTGTCACCAGAGAAAGGAGTTCAGCACCTGCTGCTCCCCTTGAGGAGCCAGAATGAACATGAATGTGCTGATGAGAACCTGCAACACACCCAAATGTTCTGTTTTTCTGTTTCTGCTCTCAGTGCAGCCACTGAGTGGGTTCTAAAAAGCTTTTTTATCTAAGGTGTCATAGGAACAGCCTCCTTTGGACTTCCAACCTTAGTGATTTAAGGGTGTTCTGGGGAACTATTTGATGTAACTCCTTAATTAGAATTGTCATCCTCTTGTTTCAATTTCTACCTGGCTGGTTTAGGTGTGCCCCTCTTGATCCTTTCCTCTTGTGTTTTGTCGACATGGTTTTACTGCTGCCTCTGTTCTGTCCTTTTTACTTTGTGAACCAATTGATAAATAAATGTGCAAATAGATTTTCAAATCACCTTCCTTACAGACTGACATCTAAATAGAGAAAAAAACAAGACTCATTTCTTTTTATTCTAGTTTAACTGACCTTGCATACATTTTCCTAGTGATCATTTTACACTGCTTCCATAAATAGCTCTTCACCATTATACACCATAATAATCATTGTCATCATCAGCATTTTTAAAAGGAGATTTTAAAACAAAAAACCATGCATACAAAGCACTGAAGCTTACATTCTGTAACAGGTTTATTACTGCTTCCCCTCAAACATTTTCTTCAGTGTCTTTCTTGATTTTTATCCAGGCAGCTGTTTGTTGGCCTTTAATGACTTACTGACAGTCTTTAAATTATCAGTGGATTCTTAGTTTCTCTAATAGACAAAGTACAGTGTATAGGGTGAAGTGAGGCATGGTTAGTATGTTTCTATATGTGCATGTATATATAGTTATGTGTCGATTATAAGAAAAGTAACCTGATTTTTTATTTTTTTTGACATATACAGTAATAGTTGCTTTCCGTTTTTTTCATAATTGTGGATAGGGCCAAACATACTCTGGTGATGACCTTTGGGTTCTTTTCTACCCTCTTTTTGATGGTCAAGAGCATATCCATAGCTGCAGGAAATGCCTGGATTATAAACAAAGCTAGATTTAGAATGTTTTCTATGAAGAAACAGATATCTAACTTCAGTCTAGTTTTTAGCAACAGTCCTCAGATATTTTTCACTTTGGAAGGACTGAGTTGGAAGGCCCTGATACTGTCTGTTGCTTCTTCCATACAAAAAAAAGTTATTTCTCAATATTTGAAAAATATTATGCTATTCTTGTTCTATTTATGCATTTACCTGGAAGTAATGTTGCAATAGCAATTGTCAGAAGAGCGAGATAAATTTTTACTGCAAAATGGAAAAGAAAAAAAAAAAAAAGACTGGTTCTTATTCTTGGGAGGGGGTTTTTTATTGACTTGGAAATACTGAAGAAAAATAAGAGCAGTGTGAGTGAAGTCTGGTCCATGCAAGATTAATGAGCCCCTTCTATTTCCTGAAGGCACCTATGATGCTAGATTTTTGTTTAGCCATGATTCTTCAAAACTGTGAATCCCCAGCAAACAAAATGCCTTTAAGGATGATAAGAAATTGCTGATATTCAGACAAAAAAACAAGTTTAACAGATGATTGAACCACCTATTTATTGTATTAGGTAGAATAGTATCATAGACTTGTATAGGTTGGAAAAGACCTTTAATGTCATTGAGTCCAGCCATTAATCAAACACTGCTGAGCCCCCAACAAAACCATGTCCCCAAGTGCCCTATCCACACATCTTTTAAAGCCCTTCAGGGATGGTGGCCCAACCACTTCCCTGGGCAGCTTGCTCCAGTGCTTAAAAACCCATTTTGTGAGGAAATTTTTTCCTAATATCCAATTTAAACCTCCACTGGCACAACTTGAGGCCATTTCCTCTTGTCCTAAAGCAAGAAGACAAAGCAATTCAGTAAGAGTTGATTAATTTTTAAATTATTTGAAAGAACACTACAAAGCATTACCAGAAGGTTTTTGACAATTCATTTGGCACTGGTGGTATTGTGAAATAAAGCAAATACTTTCTTATTTTAATAAAGGAAGAACAAAATAGACTAATACAAATAGGAAAAAGAGAAGAAGAGCAGTCAGAAGGCTGTTTTATAAACTATTGATATTGAATTAATATACCATATTTACTGACTTGAATAGTTTATTTTTGAGTGCACCAGGAGGTTTATTTTTGAGCCAGCCAGGAAGGCCTGGTGACCAACTGGGCACTTCTTGCTAAACAAACAGCAGCAGTCATTCAGAGCATGTCTGTCCATGTTCCTGTGCTTTTCAGGGAAGAGCCGTCACCATGGTGCCTCTTGCTCTGACTCAGGTGACCCAGTGACAGCCCTGGATAGAGGGTTCCTTCTACCTGAGCAAACACAACCAAAATAATGATAGCTCTGACAGTTTAGGTGCTGGTAATAAGGAAATGGTATCAAACTAACAGCTGGCTCAGTTGTGTTGTGTTTGTTTTAATTTAATCTAATAATTTTTTAATTGTTACTGCTTAATTGAGTTTTTTAAATTCTGCCTTTTTAACAAACTAATCAAATTGTAACCCTGAAAGAAACTGTCAACAAATGTCAGAATAAATGTTGCTTCTCTGAATTTAATTATTATTTTACTCTGTATGTTTAACCAAGCATTGCTATAATATTAGAAACAAGACGCTGCTGCCTCCTATTTTTTAAAATAACATTGAATTTCATCATTAAAATTGCAGAACAATGCCCTCTAGTGTGGGTTCTTCTCATGTAATGAGACCTTCATTGTTTTAATCGTGTAAACTATGGAGCAAGTTTGTGCTCAAGACTTTCAATTTCTCTTTTATTTTAGGGTTGATTTTTAAAAAATTTTAAAGCATTTTAAGCAGAAGTTCCTAGATTATTTTTTGCACATAAAAATTTTAAAAACATGGATGAAATATATAATATAGAGTGCCCATATATTAGTTCTGAATCTGCGTTCTAAGATAACACACATAAATGTCCCTCTGAAATCCTTTAAAGCTAATCTTTTAATTATTATTTCAGTAAGAAATGATGAATTTCAGTCTGAAGTGCTCGTAGTTTGTTTAAATGACCATATCCATTTCTGCGTATTTCAGGAGACTGATGACTGCAGACAATCTAGATATTGTAAAGATGAAATGCATTGAGTACACTGCCAATTTAAAATACTTCTGTGTTTAAAAAAATAAAAAATTGCAGTAGATCTAAAATAATCTAAAATCACTGTACCTGGGAGGATTTCTTTTTAACTTGCTTTTTTTCTAAATTAGCAGTACTGCATCTGCAATGTGCTTGTCCTTAGTGGAACTGCTTTCCCCTCTTTACTTCCACCTGTAGCACAGCAGCTGCTGAAAAGGGGTTTTGTTCAATTTTAGTTAAAATGTCATTGTATAAACAAAAACTTGCAGAGTTAATGGGAGGGGAGGAACTAGTGCCTGAAATACCATTTAGGAGTCTTGATTTGTTGCACTCAACTGTTGCTCCGAAAATTTTACGTTGGCTATTGGTGTCGTTACTCTCCAGTCATCCTCTCTTCCTTAGCCCCTTGGTTGCCATGGCGATTGTCATTAATTTGGGCATTACAGTCTGACTGTGATTAATGCACAGAGACCTGTATTTTAAAAGGCAGCTAGACAGGAACACGTTCACAAGGGTGCTTGCTCTTTCATCTGCTAAGAGAAAGATGGACACTGAAGAAAGTAGAGGTTGTAATTTTCTCCAAGATAGACTTCAGGAAGATTTTGGGCACCTTTCAAAGCAGTTAAATTTACAGGAAGTTAATTGCCCCCTTTCTCTTCCACAACTTCTGTTTATTTGAGAAATCTGAGAACTTGGCTTTAAAGTTGTTCACCAAAGGGAACAATGTTAGAATTAAGACTATTTGTGTCTTCTCATTCTTACTTACCTTTTCTCAAATCTTTCCTTTCTGTCTCTCACTTTTCCCTCTCCTCAGTCTCTCCTACAATACAGTCCTTCCCTGTAGACCCACTAATATTTTGTTCCTGGCAAGATTTCTATAGTTTGTAGATTAACTTGTATTTGCAAATGCAAATCTTCATTAAGGTCTTTATCTTGTGCTAGATGGATATCAGTATTGACTAACAGCAAAGAAGAAGCATTAAATATGGCATTCCGTGGAGATCAGAGCACAGGTGAAAACAGTTTAGAGGATCTGACAAAAGCCATTATTGATGACATACAGAGATTACCCGGAAATGAAGTCTGTTGTGATTGTGGCTCACCAGGTATCTCCATTTGTTCATGTCATCAGCTTCTTGTTGGCAGCGAAGTAATTTCTTTAAAGAAGTGTTTGTAGAGTGCAAACTAATTTTCTAAGTCATGTTTCTCAGTCTTCAACCTGTTTTTAAAAGAACAAATATGACTTTCCTACGTTAGTTCTGTTTAATTCACTAAAATATTTTTGTGTGTTGTCTGTGCTTACTTCCAGCAGTTCAAGCCCCTCTGGAGTTTGAACTGTTCTTGTTGCACTGTGTCTAGATGCTTGTTGCACTTGAATGGAAGTTGCTTGGCATCACTGATCCTGTGCATGCTACTAAGTAGAAGTGAGTAATATTTAGACAATGATTGTGGAAAAATTGACCTGGCCAGGATCTTACTCCGAGGTTTTATCTTGGCATGAGACTACTGGAATTGCAGTATCAGAAGAATTCAGAGGTGGAATAAGTAGTCTTGTGCAAAGAAGGAGACCCAGAGTTGAAATCCTATCAGATAATCTCTTCAGAAGTACAGAGTTACAGGTCAGTTTTGTGTCACTTAGAGCTCGAGAAGGGGCAGCTTCTCACAGCAGGACCGAGCTGCTGTGGGAGCTGTGGGAGCTACTGCAGCTTTCTCCTCTAAAGAGACCCTTCAAGAAGGTGATGCTCATTTGGAACTGAGTAGATCCTGTGTATCTTGCAGATACTTGCTGATGCAGAACTGATCCAAATTTGAAATAGCAAGATAAAATTACAAACTGGGGTATAATTATGTCAAATGCTGGAATTGGTTCATTCAATTATTTCGTTATGTAAAGCTGTAGGAACTTCAGAATTACAATTCTCATTCATCTTTTAATTTGTAGTAGAGTTTTAAGCTTCATCTCTGTAGTCCAGCTTGCTGCTTTAAAACTCTTGACTTAATGCTTCAGCAGTTACTATTTAAGGTCAAGAAAGAGATTAATTTGAGGACATGTATGTGCACAAAGTGTGTCTGGAGCTTTTTCTTTTCCTTAAAAACTGGTCATGCTTCTTATGTAGCATTCATAGTAGAAAATCTATTCTATTATTATATGCAGATCTCCTCCATGACAGCATTTTAATTTTTTTTTCCCCTGGACTAGCTAGCACTCTAAATTTTCTACAACATGCTTCTGTTTTACATCCTGGAAACTGCTATGGGTAATTTTATATGAAGGACTATTTAGAGTTTAAGAAGTAAATTTTAAAACTTGAGAGGTTGTTGAATTTAGGAGATCTGTTACTTTTAAAAACATGAGATAATTTGTACAGGAAACAAATCCTAAATGTATTGAAATACATTCATTCCATATGAATTTGTAAGTCTAAGTTCAGTGTCTTTGGGTCTGTTCCTAAATCTGAAAAACTTCATTCCATTGGTAGTCATCTGTGGTTAAATTTGCACTGGAGTTTGGAGAAAAGTGTGGAATATTCTTAGTTTATTTCCATTCCTTGAAACATTAAATGAGGAACCATTTCAGAATACATTTCTTACCACCTCTGAAAACATTTTCTTGGACTTCAATTAAATACTTTGTTTTGCAATTCTACAGATCCAACATGGC